>OZ007588.1:53910925-55110925 GCA_963931845.1 Maratus michaelseni | reverse complement strand
ATTTTTCAAGTGCTATCAATTCTCAAGTAAACATTTTCATGTTCATCAAACATCTTTTACAGACAAACATGATACATTAAAAACGTTAACATTAACATTAAAATTAATATTATTTTGTTACTCTTGCGTATATAAATTCAGTTATGCAGCTGAAAAATGTTTAATGTAAGTGATAGCATCTCTAAAACTGATGCTCTGGTTTGGAAAATGTGGATCCCTTCGTTATAATAAAGTTTAAAATTCATTGCTTTTTTCTAAAACGGTTCTGTAAAACTTTTGAGATACATATAATACACTTCGGAGTATTTTGAAAGTTATAAATTGGTTAGTGTGCAATTCCGATACATATTGAAGGAAACAGTTTTTTAAGTTCATCAAATTTTTATTGATTTAATTTGATGTTTCGAAATGTCAATAATTTTTCATTACCTTTTAAATTTTATTACAAAACACAAAAAATTTCTTTTTTATGCAGCTGTAACAAATTTTTATTCTAGTTTTGAAGAATTTTTATCTTCATAAAAACATTCTGAGTAGAAAATAATGATTTTTTTTTTATGAACCGAAATTTCTTTGTGCTCTTACATTTTTGAAAAAGACTTGAAAAAAGGTTTTGAGAAGTATCTTTTAACTAAGAAATAAAATTTGAATGAGGGAGATCATGTTAAGCATAACTTTTACATGTGTTTGAACTTTACTTCTTTTGTTAAGCATAAAATGATAAAAAAGGAAAAGGAAAAACAGATAAAAGAAAAACTTTGATTTTTAAAAATTTAGAACATGAAAGTTACTAAAAAGTGAATTTTTAAAAATAAATGGAATTTTTACATAAGCAGAATGAAGGAAAAAAGTTTGTATAGAACACCCAACCCAACTGTCATATTCAGTTAAAAATAAATAATGGTATTTGAAATTAAATGCAATCAAATTTTTTAACCTGAAATATAGATTTTTCAGGTGTTATCAATTCTCAAGTAAACATTTTCTTGTTCATCAAACATGTTTTACAGACAAACATGACACAGTAAAAACATTAACATTAAAATTATTTTGTTACTCCTGTGTGTATAAATTCAGTTATGCAGCTGAGTATGTTTAATGTAAGATATAACAACTTTAAAACCGGAAAGATGAAAGGTACAAAAAAAAATTAATCGTTACCGTATTCCGAAAATCAGGGGCAAGATTTTTTTTTCTTTTTAATTTCTCTTGAAATCTCACAAGAATGTGATTTACTGGGGTTTTTAAAGACAAAGAACGCATTTCGGAATCAATGATAACTCGGAGGAGGTCATTGTATATAGTTTCTTAATTTAAGAAACTTTTGGCTTTTTGCGCAGTGTATTATAGGGAATGCAGTTTTAACCCATTTTCTTCTATATAAAAAATGTTTAAAACAAAGATGAATCATTTCCCTTTTATAAAGTTAAATATTATTTTTTTTTTTTAAAAAGGCTCTTTAAAACTTTTCGAATACATATAATACACTTCAAAGTATTTCTGAAGGTTTTAAATTGCTTATTGTTCAATTCCGATATCTTTTAAGAAAACTAGTATTTTAAGTTCATCAAAATTTTAATGATTTAAGTTGAATACTCGAAATATCAATATTTTTTCATTTCCTTTAAAATTTTATTTCAAAAGACATTGAATTTATTTTTTTATGCGGCTATAACCCATTTTTATTCTGATTTTGAAGAATGTTTATCCTCATAGAAACATTTTGAGTAGAAAAGGATGAATTTTCCATGAACCGAAATTCCTTTGTGTGTTTACATTTTTAGGACTTCAAAAAAGGTTTTGAGAAGTATCTTTTAACTTAAGAAGAGTTAAATTTTGAATGAGGGGGATCGATGTTAAACATAACTTTTACATGTATTTGAACTTTATTTCTTTTGTTTTTAAGCACACACACACACAAAAAAAAAACTATTTGGAAATTTTAAAACATAAAAATTTATATAAAGAGAAATTTTGAAAATAAATGTAATTAAATTCCTACTATTACCTCACACTCTCTCTATATATATCTTGTTGGAATTTTCAATCGTTAATAAAATATTTTCTATTCATCCATTCAAGTTCAAATAAATTTTTTTAAACTTGTACTGGATGACAATTGATGTTAATACAGTTTTTTCAAATATTAATTCATTAATTTAATTTAATTAATTAATTTTAATTTTTATATGGGGGAAAAATGTCTCCCATTGTTTTCATAAATGAAATGAAAGATTTATCTCAAATGAGTGATGCCAACAAAAAATAAAATACCGCAACGATGATTATAAAATAATGTTCAATAAAGATAACGTGGGACATTAAAGCGGCACGTGTCTTTTTTATATATTTATGATTAAAAAGTAGGAATTGACTTAATTTTTTTTTTTATATTACTTGTTTTCTTATAAGTTAAATGAAGAAGGAATATCTGTAGAATCACTAACCCAATTATTATATTTAGTTAAAAGTGAATTAATAGTATTTGAAATTAAGTGCAATATTTTAAAAACTCCCAAATTGTGGAGTTGCCATACAAAATCAGATGCCAATAAGATTATACTCAGATTAAAAATATAACATTAGAAATATTTCTAATTGAATAACTTTAGCTTACGATAGAACAAAATAGAAAACACTCCAATCACGTCACCATATATAATCGCATGAATTTGATGTAACGTTCAATTAAATGCAGTTTTAAAAAGTTTAAAAAGTATCATTAAATATTTTAGTTATAATAATGATATATTTCTTTTAAATGTTAAAAGGTATAAATTAACAACATAACACACAGTAAAATAACATTTATTTGGCTGTTTGACAGGTTTTGGCTCACTCCGATCCATTTTCAAAAACAAATGAGAATATTCCACAATTGCATTGTCTTTGAAGTTATTATTTAAAATGCTATCATTTAATTTTCATGTGCTTTTTAAAAATTACGCACGTTATCTTTTATTTTTACTTGGTTGTTTATTTTAATTCCTGTAACCATGGAGTAATTCGAGTCACAATTTCTGTAAGTTAAAAAATGCTGTATCGTTACATATTGTATTTTTGCGTGCTAGTATCTCTATGGTTTCTCTTATTATGGATGGTAGTATAGACCAGAGGGAAAAAATATTTTACTTTCATTGAAATTTATTTGGATGGTTTCTTCTTGATATAAACTTGCCAGGTATATTATAGTTGCTATATGTCAGTTATATATATTAATTGGTAAGATTATATCAAGAAGAAACCATCCAAATAAATTTCAATGAAAGTAAAATAATGTTTCCCTCCAGTCTATACTATCTTGTATTTCTTGTATTAATAATATTTTCACTTTGAAAGTTTTCGTGAATGATTACCTTTCACTGGAGTTATGCAGTTTTTTTCTTGTTTTTTTTATCATTATCTATACACTAACACAGTGTTTCTCTTACAAATAAATAAATAAATAAAAGAAATAAACGGTTATACTTACTTTCATGCGTCGACATTTTATTTCTTTCTTTTAAAAAAAATTATAAGATAATAAAAAAAAAATAAACCTGATATAATATTTTTTACATTACGTAATACATAGAAAATAATGTGGATTCTAAAACTATATACTTAAAGATGTTAATAAATACAATTATATGTGATTTATTATTAAAACGCTATCTTAGAAATGTGAACCATCTCTATCATTAACCCCTTAAATCTGGAGAAGTCGCGCATACCCAGATTATGAGTGATTTTTACATTGTTACCAATAAATACAATTAATAATCGTCACTTTATTTAGTCTGAAACAATTGTTACAAATTCTCTGATAATGTAAATTATAGATTACTTTTCGAAAAATAGCGGTTGCAATTGTGAAAACCGTACGCCCCTGTGGTATGTGATACCCCATGCAACTGCTCCCGGGTTAAGCACCACGACGTACTTCCGTACGACATGAAAACCTCTATCTGTAATACCAGTACGTATGTGGGTACGTCCAGTTTGCCAATTTGATCTTTTATTAAATTCGAAATTCTGAATTCATACCAGAAGGTTATAGTAGTAATTTGTATTTTATATAATGACAGAATTTTCGTGATTGTATAAATCAATATTATTCTTTTAGAATTTCCGGTATGAGTTTTTATTTTTTATTTATTTTTTTGTATTTTTGTCGAAATTTAACATAGCTGGTATTCAGCATACTACCACTAAATTGAATATGGTGTTCAAGGGGTTAACGATATTTCCACACAAATTCTACTTCAATGAACACCATTCACTGAAGTGTACCGGTTTAATTATTATTATTATTATTATTATTATTATTATTGATCTCGGCTGTGAATGAGAGAGAACGGAAAGAGAATGTGTTTCCTCTTTACAAACTAAAAGGACAAATTTTATACAAACTTATATACATCGAATATTTCATTCTTGAACAAGTTTTATAGAAGTTTTTTAAAAGACAGAACTCTATTTACTGTTTACTCTGTCATGGAACTTGGAAAAAAGATTATGGATGCCGAAAGAATTTATTTAAGGAGAATGTATGAAGTGTAGCATATATGCAGTATTATTTGATATCAATAAAACTCAACATATGAAATTTAAACCATGATTTTACTTACCCATCATATGTAGTATAGGGTAAATCTTGTAATCGTTTTGAAAATCGAAAAAAAAAAATTTTAACGGATTTACACGTTTCAGACACTGGAGATTCGAAAAACATATCTGTAGAAAAAAAATTGCCGTCCGTCTGTCTGTGTGTCTGTGTGTGTGTCTGTAAACCCTCTATCTACAGAACACATTGAGATAGTGACTTGAAATTTGGTATGTACTTAGTATGTAATAATAGGAGGAATCTTATTGAATTTCAGTAACCTCAATTATCCGGAACTATTTTTTTTTCGGACTCTCGAAATATTAGTTCTGATAAAAGGTATATAAAAAAATTTCGAAATTGTTTGTTTTAAGGAGTGAATATAAAAAACAATAAAAAAACATAAATTTTGCATAAAGAATGAAGTCGATCGGATAATCAGTTGCCCAGATATTTGTAATTATATTTGCCACACTCATCGATTTTTTATGACCCTGTATTTCATTCCAATTTCGATTCAAAGATAAATTTTATTGGAAATGAGAATCTTACTCCGACACAGTAAAACATTAGTTAATATGATTATAAATGCTGGAGTTATAATGATGTTTCTTTTTACGCAATTCAGTAATAGAGCATTTAAAGTTTATGACTTCATCAAGCCACGATTTTATACGAATTGAAATACGTTTTATAAATAGTTTACACATGTTTTATTTTAATATTTTATATTATGAATATCCATAATGGGTAAGTATTACGGTGACCCCCAACGACTAGTTTACTTACCAGTCATTCTTCCTGAAATTACCTTAAACTGAAGTTATATGACTTTTTCCTTTCATTTGCTGTTATCTGGAGATTGTTGTACTTTGTTTTGAAAAATTTAAAACTAATAAAAAAATATTATTAGAATTTTTATACGTCGAACTTAAAATTTTTCTTTTGAAAGACTTGGATAAATTAAAAAAAAAAAAAAAAACTAAACCGATTTAAACAATAAAATTTATGGAACACCGAGAAAACTATATGCATCCTGAGACAATTAATTTGAGTAAAAAATGCAACACACATCCAATCTTCAGGGTTCCCAAATGGTCCGGTTTTTTAATAGCAGTATGTCCACAGAAATATTTTTATTGTTGGTATCTACAACAAGAGAAATAACTTTGGGAGTTAGTTCGTTTAAGAAAATATTAACATGAAAAACACTGTTTCAAAAAAAGTGGTATTTAGAAAACAGACCATTTGATAGCCTTGAATTTTTAAATTCCTACTATTTGTTCACACTCTCCCTATATATATTTATATATATTGTTCAAATCTTCAATCGGTTATAAAATACTTTGTATCCATTCACTCAAGTTCAAATACATTTTTTAAAACTTGTAGTGGATGACACTTGATGTTATTACAGTATTTTTCAAATATTAATTCATTAATTAAATTTAATTAATTAATTAATTTAATTAATTTATTTTTAATTAAATTTAAATTAATTTATTTTTGATTTAATTTAATTTAATTTAATTAATTAATTTGAGCTTTTGCATCATAAAAAGCGACTAAAATAAGTAGCAACGCTTAAGACCGCGGAGTATCCAGACATGGCGTAGTGGTCGAAGCTCCAGTTTAGTATACGGAAGATTACGGGTTCGATTCTCATCGTGGCAAGGTTTTGTTATTTACACAAAACTAACTCAGAAATGAGAAAAAAGAAAATTCAGAAATATATCTAGGTTGTATATGAGATTGTTTCTGAGAAATCACTTTTTTTTTTTTTTTTTTTTTTTTTTTTTTTTGGTCCTATAATGTTTATTTTAACATTATAAAAAATTTCTAATAAATTTAATTAATTAATTTTAGTTTTCTATGGGAGAAAAACATTTCTCTTATATAAGATATTTAAAACGATATAAATTTAGGAATAAATACCGTCAGTGGCGAAGCGTGTAGATCGCTGGAAAAATTTTTCTTTTTGATCTAAGTAGGAATTGACTTATTTTTTTTATATTACTTTTATGCAATAGGATTATGAAAAGTCTATCGCAGAAATGTGAATCATTTCTATTATTAATGAGATTTTCACATCGTAATTATTCTTGAAGAAGACCATTCACTAGAATTATGTTACTTTTGTTCATTATTGACCAATACGTCCACATTTACTCACCGTTTTTCATACAAAATAAAAATAAAAGTTATACATCTTCTAAATATTCATGTTTTCTTTCTTTCTTTTGAAAATCTTCATACAATACTTTTAAAAAAATTATCTCATAATCACATAATAAGATCACTAATTATAATTAAACTATAGATAAAATGCTTAAATGATACAAAGAGGAACACAAAAGGCTTATAAAAACTTTTTAATGATCAACATAGGTTTCAGCGCTCGCCATTTTCAAGATATATAACGATAAACAAAAATATTCTCGCATATGTTTAAAAATAAACTTGAAAACATAAATCACGATACCATATATGTAAAAACGCAGGTGTCTGAAATAGTCAACTGTACATGTGAAAATTAATATTTCCTTTTTCAAAACTGAAAAGTACCTCGTGCCAAATTTTAGGTAATTCAAATGAGGCGAATTCATTGCAAATGTTCATGTTACGCATATAGATTTCTATTGATTCACGGGTAATAGATGGGAGATAAAGCCTTGATGGATAAATTATTTTACTGTTTTTAAAATCAATTTTTTTAAGTCTCGGTTCTATGTAGTCTTGCCAGTGCTTTAGTACTTCTGTTATATTTGATATCTGTCATGTGCTCCTTTAATCTTGTTTTAAACTCTCTAGTGGTCATTTCTATATAATATTGTAATGTTCCATCTGCTCTGGTGAACGGGATTTCGTAAACACCTGATAGTTAATATGACTCTATTGGGTCTATTTGCTTACACACTACGCTTTTTAATTTTATGGATGGTTTTGCGAAAAGGCATATATTAAATTTGCTAAGTTTATATATCAATCTTTCAAAGAACCCAGGGAAATATTGTAAAGTAGATAACTTTGAATTTTGTTTATCAAAGTTTTTCTTCCCCTTCTTCTCCATGCTCGTAATTACTTTATTAATAGTGCTTTCCTTATATACGTTCTCTCTAGCTATTTCCTGTATTTTACTTATTTCACTGGTTAACTGATCTGGAGTACAAACTGTAAAGGCTCTCTTAATAATATTCCTAAATGCCGAAACTTTGTATGAAAAAGGTGCTTGAGCATTATGTGGCATAATGGCTTGATTGGCTATTGGTTTTCTATATACAGTACGTCCTATGCCATGACGGCTTTTGACTTGGACACCATGTCAAACTATCGAATATGAAAAAATGCATTTTTCATTCTTTTAAAAATGGTTCGATTGTCACCACTAAATTTTATTATAATTCTTTGCCTAGTAAAATAATAATAAAATTTCTGTGAAGAACAGGGTTGCCAGTTTGGCTTCCTTTTTCATTCAGAGATGCCGAATCTTTACCGGAAATTTTGAGAGAGAAATTTTTACTTTAAGTAATCACGAAATAGGCTGTCATTATATAAAGAAAAAATGTCTATTTTAAATTTCTGGTATGTATTAAAAATTTCTGAGTAGAAATAGAGGTCAATCTAGCAACCCTGGTGATGTTGCAACCCAAAATTTAGTGGTGACAATCGGCACATTTTTAAAAATAATGAAAAATGCATTTTTTTCACATTCGATATAGTTTGACATGGTAGCGACGATATGAATAACGACCTAATTCCCAATCTACGATCATTAAAAGGTTTTTATAAGCCTTTTGTGTTCCTCTTTGTACCATTTAAGCATTTTATCTATATTTTAAATTTTATCTCATTTATTTTTTACACTATTATTGAGCATACAGAAAATTATATACATGCTGAAATAATTTATTTAAGGGAAATAAGAAATGTACCTTAGATCCAATTTTAAAGCGATTTTCTATTATTACTCCATCTTAGAAATGTGAAATATTTCTATTATTAATAAGATTTTCACTTAACAATTCTCCTTGAATGATCACCTTTCATTTCAGTTATCTGGCTTTTGTTCCTTTATTGACTATTATCTAGACATTGACTCAGTCCTAGAAAAGAGGATGAAATATCACTTTTTATTCTACTATACAAAAGAAAATGCTATAATAACTTTTATCTGTCGAGGTTTATTTCTTTGTTTGGAAAGTAATCATTAAAGATTTTATCTGAAAACAGAAATTAATCTAACATAATTCTTATTATCTTATTTAATACCTTATAAAAACATAGAAAATATTATATTTCAAGAAGTTTTGAAATTTATGAACATTATTTGTTTTAAAAAAATCATTTTTTACGTATATTTTAAAAATGATACAAAGTTATATTTTTGAAAGTTCAAATTTAGTACATAAGAAATAATGTATAAAAAACGAAAATAAAAATACAGCGTGCTTCAAAGTAGTGAATAATTCTTCTTGAGGGTACAGCACCTCTGGCAATGGAGAATATTTTCCCTTTGGGTTCGAGGCTATAAAAAAGTAGCCGTTTGGGAAAACATTGAAAAATTGATCCATTTGAAAAGATTATGCTCTTAAAGAATTCTTTAACTTTTTATTCTGCTACTGCAACGATTGAAATGTATATGATAGATCTGAGTATTATAAGGAATATTCCTGTAATATCAGATTAATTTTATGTTAATTATCGAATTTATGAGAAATATAACATTAAAATAAATCAGGTTATGACCAATGTCTATATATATGGGTGAAATTTCAAGTTATCAAGTTTGTTAATAAATTATATAAAGTTCATTTGCTTTAAAGTATTTTTATTTCACGATTTCAAAGTCAATTTTTAGTATTTAGAAAAATTTTCAATTAAATTTTGAAAATCTTGCTTTTATCAAATTGTTCTTTATTGAATAACTAAATATGAAAAGAATTTGTTTTGGTTTTCATTAATGTGATTTTTGAGCTGTGACAATAAAATTACATGACAATAAGTGTGACAATAAAATTACATGACAATACGTGTGACAATAAAATAACATGACTAAGAGAAATTGCGAAAAAAAATTTCGTGAATGCAAACCATAAACAAACGATCACGCTGCCATTTTAGCAAAAGTGACGGCACAGTAATATTGTTCATTACAAGACGGGGATTAGTTACGGTGGAATCCGGATACGATATCACATGATTTCATCGAGGCTATTATAAAAAGACAGGCTGGCGCACTCCATTAGATGTTTGTCTCCCTTCGCACCTCTAGAGTCACATGATGCTCTTTTAGCAATCCTGGCCAAAAAGGCAGAAATTAAAATTTGCTCAAAAACTGTAAAATTACATTTTATAATAGCTAACTAACTGGCTCATCGATCTATGTGTATTTCAGGAATATGCGACATATCCGGTGGCTCCTAGCCTCAGTTGAAGTGAAACTTTCTTTGTGAGAAGACGTGCTTTTTTGTTATGTTTCAGCTTTGTTATTGTGCTTAAATGTATACTTTGACATGTGCATGAATAATTTTACTTTTCATATAATAAAAAATAATTAAAATTGAAAATGTGTTATTTTAAAGCCTTTTTATATTTAATTTATTGAAATATATTATCTAGTATATTCAAAGTTTTTTAAAACTGTGTCGAGGTTTGTTGGATCATTTTTGTATTATAATCGTATTGGTTATAGTTTTGAACTTTCTTTTTAATGTTCTGTATTTTGTTGCCAATTTTAGATATAAATTTTTTTTGGCAGGACTGCAAATCTATTAAAAAACACTCAAAAACCAGCATCTCTATACTATAGAGACCCTTCTTTATTTCGTAAATACTAATTGCAAGTAATATATATATATATATATATATATATATATATATATATATATATATATATATATATTTATTATATGCATTGATTTTTATAAATAATTAAACATTTATGTGTAGTAAAATTAATCACATTTAATTACACATTACTTGCAAATAAAAGTAACCTATCAACCATTAATTTCCTTTTATAAACATTAAACAATTATGTAAACATAGTATTATATATTTATTTATTTAAATAAATGCATATATTTATGCATATATAAGATCAATTAAGGGCATTTACTAATAGTAAGTAGCAACAATGGTTTTAACTTTAAAAGAATTAAATTTAATTTTGGCCAGGATTTTGCCTCAAATACTCCACTGCCCCAATTACACTAATGGATTGAGAAATTCTGATAACCTAATTTCCACTGAAGTTATCTCTTAATCTATAAATTTTTCAGTGTAACTCATCTCTTAAGCAAACAATTTTTTTGAAAGATCTTTCTAAAGATGTAACTTTTATGCAATTTTATTCGGAAAAATAATTTTGAATAAAAATTGCCTGGCATATGAATGAAGAAGTGCGCCCGTATTTTTTTTTCTCAGTCGCATGACTTGCGCTTTTATTATATAGATTATGTACGATAGAATTTAATAGAATAAAGAAAACTTTTATGAATATCTTTTTAAATTTTGATTCGATTTTCATAAAATTTGAAATGACTCGACAAAATCCTGCAACGATAATATATACTAAATTTCAAACCATTCGGTTGGGTAGTTTTTGCGCTGATATAGTCGGACAGACGGACAGACGGGCGGACCAGATGACGACTATAGGTGCTACGTATTTATATAATTACGAACGCACCTAAGAAGGTTAAAGAAATTAATGTTCCTTTCCTAATTAAATATTAAAATCATACTATATAATATCTGCAATTTTGAAGATAGAACTTCTTTTCTTACATAACTCTCTTTTGTTGTTTTATTATAGAAATAGTTTGATGATAAAGCACTTTTAATGTAATTTAAATCTATCAGACATTTGATGAAAAAAAATATTATTTATTGCATCTTTATAGTAATATTTTGTTGTTTTATTATACAAATAGTTTGATGATAAAGCACTTTCAATGTAATTTATCTCTATCAGATATTTAATGAAAAATTAT
This sequence comes from Maratus michaelseni, assembly GCA_963931845.1. Classification (NCBI taxonomy): domain Eukaryota; kingdom Metazoa; phylum Arthropoda; class Arachnida; order Araneae; family Salticidae; genus Maratus; species Maratus michaelseni. Next base: position 55,099,345 of record OZ007588.1, on the reverse strand, counting down.
TTTTATTATTATTTATTGCATCTTTCTAGTAATAGTTAAAAATCGTTAAAAAAGCATATATTTTTCAAACATAAAATAGCTTTCTTTAGGATTCCTTAAACTAAACGTTAAGTGTGCTCAGGACTAAGCACAAATTACAGTAAAACCTTAATAAATGATACTCACAGAATAGTGGCCATTTTTTCAACCCCCAACATGTATGTACCTCTGAAAAACGGACACCTCCTAAAAGCGGACAAATTTGCGTCCCCGAAAGTGTCCACTATTCAGATGTTTTACTGACCGGGTGGCCAAGATTAAAACACCCCTACACTTACCTCTCTACATATTGCGCTACTGAGTGTATAAGCTTCAAATTTTGTACACCTACTATTCTAGAAATGATAAAATGGATTACGCGCGCGGTGAAAAAAAAAAAAGTTTCTGAAATCAGCGACAGATGGCGCTGTACAACTGGAAATATGCTGAAAAAACACAAAAACATTTTGTAAACACATTTTATTTGAATGTACTATACATTCATGTAACAAGGACCTTATCAACGCAGAAAATTGCTGCTGAATATGGTTCCTTACTTGAAGATGTAAAATCTGCTGATTGTAGACAGCTAGTTCAAATGCAGATCGTAACTGATCGACTGAGATGCTTATCACATTCAGAATGTTACCTTCAATCAAATATACAAAGTTTACCAGACGTCCTCGATAAACAAGATTTTTTTTAATGTCCCTAACGCCAAAAATCACACGGATTAAGATCCTGAGGCCAGGTTGTCGAAAATGCATGACAGATTACTCTGGCGTTAGTGAAACGTTGCCGACGAAACTGCTGTACACAGAATACAATGTGTTGAGAGGTGAGCCTCTCCATATCGCGTAAAAGTAACTGCGTCAAGACATTCCCGCTGTTCGAAATGGGGTACAACAAAAGGTTCGAGCATCTTTTTGTACCTATAGGTCGCAACAGTGCCTGCCTCATAACCATTGCGAGTAGACTCTTCGAAAAAGAAATATCCAAGAATCTTCATGCGAACAAACCAGACATTCACAGTTTTTTTTCATTATTATTTTTGACTTTATTTCATATATTCTGTTGAACAGCGTCAACTATCGGTGTTTCTGGAAGTAATTTTTTTCGCATGTTTTCTTCCCCATGTATTGACCAGTATGTGCACAAAATTTGAAGCTTATACACTGAGTATGAGTAGATCAATATATAGCGAGTTTGGAGTAAAGTTGTTTTAATTCTGGCCAACCTGCATATGGATGCCAAATTTCCGTGTTTTTTTTTGTTTTTTTTTTTTGTTCTTGCTGTTGCTGTTGTTGTTGTTTTTGTTGTTGTTGTTCTGCTTTGTTTTTCAAATTAAATAAAAATAATTTGAATCAGAAAAAATGTTTAACGAAATGTGTCCTTGAACAGTACAGCGAACAGTTTTTTGATTCCAGGGGCTTCCCAGTTTCATGGCAACACCACGCTTTGTATATGAGTATTTATGTAACACATCTTAGACGAGACATGATAGAAAAAAGTTTTACCGTAGCACATACACCGGGTGCGTGAAAAGTTCGTTAAAACTTTAAAAATTCATATAAAAGAAACAAATAATGCTAAAAAATTCCGGTTTGCAGGAATGGGATTAGAGAAAAATCAGATTTTTTTTATAACAATAACATTTTGCTTCAAAAATTACCAATAAATGGCGCTTCAGGCATAATATGAAGCATATTTATCCAAGTCAGGCTGTCAATAAAACACCTCAATGCACACAAATTCTTTATTCGATGCTATCAGGATGCTATTGCTTCCAAATCAAACGCTGTTGGTTAAACATTTTTACAAGAACAGGGAATCAGCAACTGGCGCATTGCAACAATTCTGCACGGCAAAATGACCAGAAACGGAAAAAGGAGCTGTTTCTTGTGCTGGGATACTGAAACTTGTCAGACGCTTCGCTGAAATGATTATTTTACTATAAGCCTAATTTGCATACATCTGCGCCATATTATGCATGCCAACGCCATCTATCGGTGACTTTTTTAACCAAACTTTTTGTGTTATAATAAAAAAAAGGATCTTCCTCTTATCCCATTCCTGCAAACCGCAATTTTTTAGCATCATTTATTTATTTTTATTGAATTTTTAAAGTTTTAACGAACTTTTGGCACAACCGGTATATCAGCTATAATGAAAATTTAAAAAGAAACAGAGATAGAAGATAAAGTGATTAGGAGAATAGGAAAGGTCTATTTAAGCGGACTGGCTGCGCGAATGACCAAAAAAGAGAAAAGGATGTACCGTAATTTCCGGAGTATAATCCGCAGCTCAAAGAATCGTTTTTCGACCCAGAAATATTATTTTATAAAATGTAACTTAAAAGATCGCAGTAAATATTTAACTACAATTATTGAATAAATTTTCTGGGTCGAAAAACGACTCTTTGAGCTGCGGATTATACGCCGGAAATTACGGTATTTCTTGTGCTGGGATACTGAAGCTTATCAGACAGTTCGCTGAAATGATTCCTTTACTATAAGCCTAATTTGCATACATCTGCGCCATATTATGCATACCGGCGCCGTCTATTGGTGATTTTTTTAACCAAACTATTTCTGTTATAATAAAAAAAAGGATCTATCTCTACTACCATTCCTTCAAACCACAATATTTTAGCATCTTTTGTTTCTTTTTAATGCATTTTTAAAATTTTAACGAACTTTTGGCACAACCGGTATATCTGCTACTGTGAAAATTAAAAAAGAAACAGAGATAGAAGATAAAGTGATTAGGAGAAAGACCAATCCGGAAATAGGAAGGCGGAGCTTCGCTATCCAAATGTTAGAAAGTCCGAAAATAATAAAAATTGAAAAATATAGCTATATAATTTTTTAAAATAGGACAGAGTAGTAATTTAAATTATCAAGATAGTAAAAATTAAATAATTGTGTCCTTTTTTCGTTATGGATTTAATTTACTTTTATTATTAAAATTTGTGGTTTCAATTGACTTGAAAGGGTATCGTATTTGCATTTTATTATCACAGCTGCCACTTTTTTTTCAAAACAAATCATATCACAAATTTTATTGAAAATGAAATCTAATTAAGACTACATGGAAGAAAGAAAGATTTCGTATGATAAATTTTCTAGTTCAAATTATGTTTATTTGACTTTAAAAAAATGGAAGGTGGCAGCTACATAATATGAATTAAGATCTCTAGACTGTCATAGTATCACAACTTGACATTTTTAGGATTGTGCCAATTGGGACATTTGATTAACTGCAATATACCAATATTTCAGGCAATGCCATCGGGTTGCATATCCATATACTATATGACTGCAATTATATACTATATACTACAATTTCCTGAATCGATTCGGCGTACTTTTCATTCACTCATAATTTTGTTTTGCAAAAGCTACATTGATATATAAGTAAAGTATATGTTTACAATAAACAATTACTCTCTTCAACAATTCACCATTTTTTCAACTAATAGTTTTTTCGAACATCCTAATCAGATAAACTCGTCATTATTCGTACACTAATCAGACCACACAGTTTTTGACCTGGACAAATAATGAATTTTTTTTTCCGTAGTGAACTCAGCTGCACCTTTCCCTTTCTTTACGCATGGTCACACACACTCAAGCACGCACATGTACACAAACGTACATAAACTTTGTTTACTTATCCAAAAAATATAATAATTGTGGTGTCATTCATTTTAACAAGATTGTTGGAAAAAAATAATTGAACGATTAAAAAAAAATCACATGTCATTAAAATATACGTTTTAAATAGTAATGTTGTAAAAAAGATAATTGTTTCTGAAATTAATAAGAATTACAAGGCATATTTTTAAGTACGTCATTATTTTAAAGAACATAGCCATAATACGAAAACAAAATTCGTATTATTATTCAATTATTCTTAAATACGAGAATTTTTCTCGTTCTAGTTTTTTATTTTATGTTCGAGTATATTTCTTTTTCATGTTAGCAGAAGTCTGGAAATGACTTCAATATCTGGCCCTATCTTGAAATTGGTTGAAAACTAGTCGGATATGTCAATCTCGAAACTTTCTTCCAACGCACACAGGTTTCACATACACTAAAAAGAATCAGCACCAATTAATATCAAGGTCTAACTGAAACTCAAGTTTTATTAAATTCGTGCAATATTTCTGGAGATATGACTATTGCTAAAATCGTGTAAATCCTGCAAAATGCTGCACCTGCTGGGCGATTTTTACCAAAAACAGCACCAACTTATATCAGAGACTAACTGAATATAAAGTTTTATTAAATTCCGAGCATTATTTCTTGAGATAGAGCTATTGCGGAAATCGCGAAAAATGCTGCATAGCAGTGCTACCTCCGGGCGATTTTTACCAAAAACTAATCAGCACCAAATTATCAGGAACTAACTGAATCTAAAGTTTTATTAAATTCCGAGCATTAGTTCTGGAGATAGAGCTATTGCATAAATCGCGAAAAATGCTGCCTAGCAGCGCCACCTGCCAGGCGATTTTTACCAAAAAGTAATCAGCACCAACTTATATCAGGGACTAACTGAATCTAAAGTTTTATTAAATTCCCAGCATTAGTTCTTGAGATAGAGCGCCCACAAAATTTTTGTCACATACAGACAGACAGAGTCACAGAGTCACAGACAGACATTTTCCAAAAAATTAGTCAAATCGTATTCAGGACCTTCTAAAACGTATAAATCCGTCGAAAACCGGAAGTCGAAAATTTTCATGAATCCAATACTTTTTTCTTGTAAAGATAGAAGAAAGTAAAAATGGCAGATAAACACGTCTTGATATGAAGAACTGGCTTTAGACAACTAATTGAAAACCATATTATAGTATAAAGCAATATTATTTAACCGATTAAAACTGCTGTGATTTATATACTGTTATAAGAATGTAACAATAACATGCTAAAAGGCTTTTCACTTTATGAACAAAAGTGCAAAAATTCCGTTGAGAGTAATATAATAGTTAGGGAAGAGGAATTCGGATAGAGTACCGAGACGAAAGTTTGAGAGTTCATTTACTCTTTGCGCGTTACGCCATCTAAACCGGAATTTGTGTTCATGAACTGCATATTAGATTTTTTTAAAGGTCTCTGACATTTAATCGATTGCATTTTAGACCTTTTAATAGCATAAATATAAAACCAGATATAATTTTACACTATCAAATATTCGATTAAATTTTAATCGGCATTACAAGGGTGCAAAATTTTATTATTTTAATTAGCCCTATAAATTATTTTGTTAATAAGGACACTCAAAATAATGCATGAAGTGTGATTAATTACAAATAATTTGTGAAAAAAGTAACGATTCATTATTTTCTGCTTCCGGGTACAAAAACACAGAACATTCCGCTGGAAACTGTAATTGATAACTGTAAATAATTTTTACCTCATAATGTAACGAGATTTCTTTTGAGTGTGTCTTTTCCAAAATGCGTTTAATTACAATTTAAAAAATAATAATAAGTGTACAGATTTCTGGGTAATTTGTTCGTCTTTTAGAACCTGTCTAAAATAGAATTTATTTCTACTTCAAAGCTTTTATAATTATTTCTTAAAAGTGGCTGCCGAACAGAATAATACTTCTTAAAGAGCTGTATAATATACAGTTTAAAAATTATAGTTAAAATAATGGAAGGAACTTTTATTTTGACCTTTCGAAAACTATCACTTTTATGTGCCAATGTACCAATGCAGATATCTTGAATTGCAAAGTTTGTAATGACTTTGTTTACCTTCAGTCGAATAAGTCTTTGTGCATAGATGGATTGAGCAAGAGGTGTGGATTTGTTTACAAAATACAAATTTGTTTACTGTCCGTTGCACTGAGATTGGTTTGTCAAGCATTGAGGGTAAGGCAGGGAAAAAAGCCCCTATAGCCATACATTTTCAATTTTAGATAAATAGTTACGTTAAATTAATACTTTGCAAAAAACAAATAATAGAGTTAAGTTAAAAAAGGCTATAATACAATACTTATAGACATAATTAGTAAAAAAAAATAAAAATTATAAGTATATTAGCGATTATAAATGCAAAAATAATGAAAATAATTAGAAAAAAAGCTATAATACAAAATTTACCCTAGATGATTGGACTGATAACTTCATTAGCCAATCAAAGGAAAGTAGGCTGCGAATCAAATTTAACATACAATAAAAATAGAGAAAAAGTTTAAATTTTAGGAAATTTAAGAAAGTAGGTGTTTAAAAGCACATTACTAAATTTTTGTGAAAAAAATATTAAAAAGATTTAGAGAAAAGTTATAAAATAAAATTTACACTAAAGGATTGGACTGATAACTTCATCATCCAATCAAAAGAATGTAGGCAGCCAATCAAATTTGCCCGACTAAAATGTCAGGAAAACCACTTTTATATTAATGATGAATTTTATTTCTTTATTTTAGATTAATTGGAGATGTTATGTCTTTTCTGCAAACTTGTTACATCGAGAGCAGGAATTAAAGTTTATATTAACTTATTTCTAGCATACTGTAATGAAAGTTATTCAAACATGCGTTCAAAGATTAAATAGATTGTAATGAAATAATATACTACTGGCGATTAAAAATGCTACACCATGAAGGAATGCAAATAACAGAATGATATTTATTGGACAAATACATTATAATGAGAAGGACAAGAGATTACATTTTCAGAAAATTTGGAGGTATAGATCCCGAGAAAACACTACCCAAAGCAGCCCCCTCTTGGCGCAATAACAGCATTTATCTGCCTAGCCATGGAGTCGAACAGAGATTGGATGTCATGTACGGGTACATCAGTCCATGCAGCTTCAACACTATGCCACAGTTCACCAACCGTAGTGACGGGCGTGTGGTGGCGGGCCAGTCGCTCAGAAGCCATTGACAGGACATTTTCAATTGGTGGAAAATCAGGAGAACGTGCCGGCCAGGGCAACAGTCGAACATGTTCTGTATCAAGGAAGGTTAGGATAGTACGAGCAACATGCGGTCTTGCATTGTCCTGCTAAAACGTAGAGTTGCGGAGGCATCGAAGATTTTGCAGAACCGCGGGCCGTAACACATCAGAAATGTAACGGCAGCTGTTGAAATTACCGGCAATGCGAATAAAAGGTTACCGAGACGTGTATCCAATGGCACTTCATACCGTCACTCCAAGTGATATGACACTATGACGATTCGAATGCAAGCTCGTAATGTGTGTTTTCCACGATGCCACCAAATATGGATGCTGGCATCATGATGCTGTATATGAAGCAGGAATGGCGTCTCACGTCGTCTTTGATGAATCGATGTTCTGTGTGCAGCAACATGATGCTAGCATCCATGTTTGGCAGCATCGTGGAAAACGCACATTGCCAGCTTGCATTCGAGTAGTCATAATGTCATATCACTTGGAATGACGGTATGAAGTGCCATTGGATACACGTCTCGGTAACCTCTTGTTTGCATTGCCGGCAATTTCAAGAGCAACCGTTACATTTCTGATGTGTTACGGCCCGTGGTTCTGACTTATCTTCGATGCCTCCGCAACTCTACTTTTTAGCAGGACAATGCACGACCGCATGTTTTTCGTACTATCCTGACCTTCCTTGATACAGAACATGTTCGACTGTTGCCTTGTAGGCGCGTTCTCATGATTTTTCACCAATTGAAAGTGTCCTGTCAATGGCTTCTGAGCGACTGGCCCGCCACCACACGCCCGCCACTACGGTTGATGAACTGTGGCATAGTGTTGAAGCTGCATGGACTGATGTACCCGTACATGACACCCAATCTCTGTTCGACTCCATGGCTAGGCAGATAAATGCTGTTATTGCGGCAAGAGGTGACTGCTTTGTGTAGTGTTTTCTCGGGATCTATACCTCCCAATTTTCTGAAAATGTAAACACTTGTCTTTCTCATTATAATGTATTTGTCCAATAAATATCATTCTGTTATTGGCATTCCTTCATGGTGTTGCATTTTTAATGGCCAGTAGTGTAGTAATAAAGGCATTAAATAAGGAAACGAAACTCACCACCACTGAAATATTTGAAGTATCCAACAAAATTTAACAGCTCTAAGAAATAATACATGTGAAGTTTCAACATTTCTCAGTAAGTAGGCGGGAACAGTTAAAATATGTCCATTTTAAAAGGGATAAACTGGGGAAGGTGTCCTAAAATAGTCCTACTGTGCAAAACGATCCACATATGTTTTCTTTCTATCTACAGGGTAACATATAAACTAGTTGTGATAAGTAAAGATGAAGCAATGGCAGTATTCAAGCGATCGCAGTATTACGCGTCTGAATAGAATTCTTTAAAAAATTGAGGTTTATAACATCTGTTATAAGGTAAGTACTAACTCTCATATTTATTTAGATATAACAGTCTTTCATGTACAGAAATATGACTTGGCTTAATTAGTAGTGTATGCTTTTAGATGTGAATTACACACGTATTGTCATAATTACTTTATTTTGCCGATAAAAAACAATTTACAATTATTTTTAAATTAAGGAACATTTTTCCCTTTGGTGAGGGTAAAATTATCTTTTGGACACTTTTTAAGAAAATCTATTTTTCTCATTACTCAATATGGGTTTAAAATATTATTAAAATTTGTTTATAACTCAAAATATAGCGTAAAATATACTAGCAAAGGACCAAAGTTTTATTTAAACAATTATGTTATTTTACAGAAGTTTTTCCCTGAAGGAGATCATTTTAGGGCACCTTCCCCTACTGTGCTTGTTCTATTTGAACAAGATACGTAAATTTTGTAAACAATATAAGATATATAAATGTCGCTATTTTTCGTTGCTAAGTGAGTATTAGATTTTTTTAAAAGTGATTTGACACTTAGCAATATAGGTTGAAAGCAGACAAGTTGATAACAAATATATTACATGAAACAAATATCAGCATTATCCTAGGATTATAGTCTCAAAAGTGTAGAATGAAATTATTACGGGTATATTTTAATACTTTCCAACATAGTTGAAAAGTGTTTATGAATTCGGTTTGTCTGCCGTCTGACAGTCTGTATGTCTGGCCGTCTGGTAGTGCTCTATCTTTCGTAAATATACTCGTATTACCGTGTAATTTTAATATATTATTGAGATTCACAATAGGATGTTCATCATTGTAAATAAAGTGGTTCGCATTTATGGTTCGCTTACAGGGATACATAAAAGAATTCCATTACATTGTGGTCTATTGGGCAAAATCATTTCCGGAGTGTAAAATAAGTAGCAATTATATCTTGCTTACAGGGATGCACAAAATAATTACGCCGCATTAGGATATATGGGGCCAAATTGTTTGTGGTGCATGTTAATGATGTTATTATATTTTAAATATAGGTTTAAAAGGCCATGATCGGTATTGAAAATGGAGTGTATAACATTTATAGTCCGTTTACAGGAACACTCAAAAGAATTCTGTTACATTATAGACTGTGGGGTGAAATCATTTGTAGTACATTTTAATGATGTTACCATACTTCAAACATAATTAAATTGACATGGATCGTTGAAGTGCATTAAAACATGTTTTTTATAGACTGTGGAGTGCGTATCATGCAATGTTCATTTACTGAGACACACATATATTTCGATTACAAGACTGACCATGTGCGATACTTCTTGAAAGAGCTTTTACAGTAGCTGTATTATGCATTTTAAAATTTAACTCATTTTTAGTTTATTAGGTGGTGTATATAATATGTATAGATACCTATACAGGGCTTCATAAAGAATGCACGCATATAACCGGCTATGGATAGCATTTGTTAAAAAGGAATATTTACTGTGTTATTTTATTTATTTATTTATTTATTTCATCTTTAATTAGATATTTCATTACATGAAAAATTTTAATGTCTTAATAATATTCGGTTAGTGTTAGAAAGTGTTCCGTAAAGTATCACATAACGTGCGTAACGTTGGAAAATGTTTCGTAATAAACGATTTCCTATTCTTGTTTTTTTTTTATCTTAATGAGAAAAACTGATCCTCTTTTGGGTGATTGAAGGATAAGGATGAAAATATCATTAAATCATTAGAATAAACCTTTATGCAGCTGAAATAGATTATGGGATATACATTATGCGATCCTTAAATCTGTTACGGAAGTATGAAACCTTACCTTGGATTATATTGCAAAATTTTTGGCCGCTGCGCAAATAAAATTCGTTGATAGAAGTAATCAGTAGTATATTTTCAATAAGAGATTTAGAAAGATCCATCTATGAAATTGCGAATAAGCGAGTCAGACTGACCTGTAACTGCAGAACAAATTCCAGTAGATGACTAAATTCGGCATGATATTCGTTGTAATCTTCTCGGTGTGCATTGCTGGTGCTTTGTCGGTAAATTGTTAAAATATTTCTAAACTATCTTTATATTTTAGATAATTAAGTAAAGATGATTTGAAAGCAAAAATACATTCCTTAACTTTATTTCCTACTACCAAAATAAGTTACGAACAATATAGAACAAAACTTTAGTGATATTAATATAATCATTTTGTCTTTGAGGGTCTGCGAAAGGAGTCCATTGAAATTATGATTAGGAAAAATGAGGTTTGTAATGATAGCATTTCATTTAATATCCCTAAACTTAGGATGAGCATCTTGAAATAGTTAATTACGCTTTTATTTATTTTAAAATTCTTCATTGATAATACATTTACAGCAGTTAGATTTTTGTCCGTTAGGAGATGCTTCTGCATCGTTTCTACTTGTGGTTGGTTATTACGATGATTGAGTGTTACCCTTGTTAATTTTTAATTTGAGGACGGCAATAATGATATGGCAACGGACGGATTGTTTTTCGCATTTGAAACTTTAAAAGCAATATAAGAAAATTCTCCTGGAGATGACCATATATGGTGGTCGAAACGTCGATATTTTTAATATTAATGTATGTATAAAATTTTTAATTTGTATACACCATTCAGTAAAAATATGTGATGTTGTATACTCACTTCTTTAATGTTGTAAAACTTTAGTGTTTATTTATTTTATTTATTTTAGTATCACTACAAATGAGATGTAATTTCCCAACTGGGCGAAAAATGTCCGGGCTAGGATTAGAATCAGGGATCTGTTGCCTGAAACTGCTCTACCAACTGATTCATAATTGTGTTAAAATTAATCTAATGTAATCACGTATCCAGCGTTTACTGGAGTTTCATTACCTGAGATTTATTCTGTTGAGCTCATTCAGATATCGGACCAGATACTGTGATCAATAAAGTTAACTGGATGAATTAAGTCCTCTAGATTCGTCCGGGATTGCTCAGTTAGTAGAGCATTGGTAGATTCAGCCAAGAGATCCCTCGTTCGAATCCTGATCCGTACACTTTTCGCAGAGTTGGGAAATTAATTGCAACTCATATGATTTCTTTACCAATTTGAATAATTGTGTTAAAATTAATCTAATGTCACTACAAATGTCTGAAAAACAACATGAATGTGTCTTAAAGTCTTATAATATGTTTCCATTGTACTTATCAGCAAAAACGATTAAAAAATTAAATTAAAAGCCAGTTAGGTAAACATCACCAATTTCTCCGATTAGTTTATTAACATATTCATTAAAAAGACTTTGTATACTATATTTAATTTTACAAACTTTCTCACCTATATGCATATTATGTTTACTAACAAAATTTAATTCTTCATTATCACTTCTTCATATAAAAACACCTAGACAAAAATAAAAAAAATTGGATCCCTTTAAAAGAGATTCTCCAGTCTTTGCAATGGCTCGTATAATTTCATTTAAGAATTTTAAAAGAGAAAGTATTCTTTTTTTTAACAAAATGTCCTCAAATAAAATTTTATGAAGAAAATAAAATACAAAAGAACCTTTTTATTTTACTAACTTATTGGAACAAGCGTCTTTGGAATAATTATTAGTTTCTCTTAAATGGAGAATTGCCTTTTATAGATCAAACGTACTATACTCCCTGTTTGAGGATATCGGTATCTAAGAAATTGTACTTAAAAACCTTAACCTTTCCGCGGGTGCTCGGACAGAATGTGTCCAAGTTTGCATGTATTCTCCGACAGATGCTGTCCGAGACCCCGTGTAAAGGTTAAAGAAGGTTTTACTGTATATACAAACACACACACACATATACAGGGTGTCCACGTATAACCTGACCGACCTTTATTTTCACATCCGTTGGTCCTAGATGCATACTTCCAATTACAAAAAAGGTTTAAATAAGGTACAGAATTATTTTTAAAATGATTTGGCTCAAGAAAAACATTTATTAAAAAATTACGAAATTTAAATTTTTATACGGTCCCCCGGTCCTATAAATGATATTTAGTAAAAATTTACTGCGACACTAACAAGTAAGACAAAAAAAGTCCCATTCATCTAACATTAAAATTTACCGAGTTATGAAATTTGAAATGCATGACTTATACCACTTTTTTGCATCTCATCTAACATTAAAACTGACCGAGTAATAGCGACCGAGTGTCACAGTAAAGTTTTACTATAAATATCACTTATAGGATCGAGGGACCGTATAAAAATTTAAATTTCGTAATTTTTTAATAAATACTTTTCTTGACCCAAATCGCTTTAAAAATAATTCTTTACATTATTTAAACCATTTTTGTAATTGGAAGTATACATCTAGGACCAACGGTTGCGAAAATAAAGGTCGGTCAGGTTATACGTGGACACCCTGTATATATATGTGTGTGTGTGTGTGTGAGTGTGTGTGTGTATGTATACAGTGTGTCAGAAAAGTCTGGAAATGGTCGAATAACTCGAGAAATATACATCGGATTGAAAAACGGAAAATATGTGCTCAATATTTTGGAAAAATCTATTTACGAATATCAAAGTTGCTGCCCCAACTCTACTCCCTGGGGGGGAAGGCAGGTGACTTTGAAATTTTAAATGATAAACCCCCTTTTCTATTGCAGTTTCGGATTTTACGGGAACAAATGAGTAACTTTTGTATTTAACATTTGCTTAGGAAAATCGTAGATGGCGCTGTAATCGAGTAATATGCAGAATGAATCGTTTCCATTGAAAAGACTGCAAACGGTCTAATAACTCGAGAAATATACATCGGATTGAAAAACGGAAAAATACACGTGTTCAATATTTTGGAAAAAATGGCAACTTTGATATGCCTAAGTAGATATTTCTAAAACATTGAACACGTATTTTTTCGTTTTTCAATCCGATGTATATTTTTTGTGTTATTCGACCGTTTCCAGACTTTTCGAACAGCCTGTATAATTTTCTTACGTATTGTAGTACTTGGTCAATTTTTCTAGCATCGATTTTATCTTATGATTGAAAAGTCATTTTTTAAACTTATATGTATATATACAGTCATTTACAGAAACATATATATATATAGATATAATAATATACTCCAATGAAAAGGCACATGCAGAGCCAATATCACAGAAGCCAACTAAAATCTATAAACCGCATAAATATAAAACAAGAAAACAAAACAAACTACTTTAACACAGAACCAGAAATCACAACTAACTACTTAAACTCAAAACAATAGATCACAACAAATTACAGTAAAATTATAAAACCAATAAACAACAGAGAAAGAATAAAACGACCTGTGTAAGGTGGCATGGCTTGAAACATGCACTGCTTTGTTAAACTAGTTTTATACATATATAGATAGTTCATATATCGATAATCAGAACTATATTTATAAGCGATCTAATCTCTTTAAATAGATTGACTTCAGATATAGACACATTGAAAGAGGAGATTATTAACTGGTACAGTATTGCTTTGCAACAGGGTTATCCAATGAATTTATTTAGAAATATGACAATTTTGCAAAGATATGCAGGAATGCAAGTGAATTGATACTTTTATTCGAGAAAAAATAATGTCCTGGTTAATTTATATATAATCTTCATTTTATGGTTTAATTTATGTGATACATTTTTACTTAAATTTGGAAGTATATATATAGTATATATATATATATATATATATATACATCACGTATATATATATATATACGATGATATTTCGATAATTAAAAATCCACCACGCTGAAAACGCCTAGATAACCGAATCGATCGAAGTCCACGCAGTCGCATTTCGATATTTATTTGAGCTGGTTGACAGTTCATTGGAAGTTTTCATAAGAATGAACAAGTTGAGATCATCGAAGAAAATTTATTATTTCTTCTATAATGTAGCAGTAAAACAACCTCCAATCACATTGGACATCGTTAAAAACTTTTAAAGTAGATTACATTGTATAAAGATGTTAAATATGCCGCATTGCGTCAATAATATTCCGCTTTAGGGATATTTAACGTAAAACATGAGCTGCGGAGAATAAATCAAATAGTCTCACTCCAGCATCAGACTTTTAGTGAAGAACGAGGTCACGGAAAATCTGCGTTCCGCAGCTCATGTTTTGTTTTAAATATCACAAAAGCGGAATATTATTGACCCAATGCGGTAACATAGAACAGCGAATCAGAGCTTTTGAGAAGGGGGGAACTATGTTTTTATGACGGCAAAAAATTGAAATACTTAGGTCTTTGCGAGAAATGGCGCGAATAAAAATAAGAAAAAGAAAATAGTGCAAAACAGATACCGTAATTTCGCGCGTATACGCCGGACCTCAGACAATCGATTTCCTACCAGAATTTATTTTAAATAAAATGTGACTTACTTCTGCTTAGCACTAATTTGACTTCTTATTTTCAATAAAATTTCCGGTTTGAAAAAGATTTAACTAAGATGCGGTGCATACGCGCGAAATTACGGTAATTTTAAATAGAATAATACCGGTTTTTTTAAGAATTGAGAAATAAATAAAAGTTTTGTGAAGAAAAATTATTACGGGTTTTTTAAAAAGATTTTTAAAGGGAAGAAAATATTTAATGCGTATTTTAAAATAAGAAGGAATATAAATAAAGGGAATATTGCTTAAGATAGGAAATAATTTAATAAACTAGGGTTGTAATATAAATTTAGAAGGGGGAATTTTTATGGTATAAATTTAATTAAGTGCGTAGTTTTAATTTTTGTAATATATATATATATATATATATATATATATATATATATATATTCATCATGATTGTATAAAAAATGAAATGAACGAAAAAGTATAGTACCATGTGTTTACCAATAGTTACCAATGTTACCAATAGTTATGTTTACATATATCGATTATGATGCTCACTTAACAAAATTTTCAGTTTTCGGTTATTACTAAAAGGTGATGAGTGAACCAACAGAAATGAAGTGTGATAAAAAAAAATTCTTATTCCTGTCTTTTACTTTTTATAGAAGAACTTATGTAACAGAAGCGATGAATGTCCTCCCTCGCAATGCTGTTTGGATGGTAAATGTTGGCCACTTGGAGATGAAGGTATACCAATTCTTTTTATATCGGTATTTACAGTGTATTCTTGTCAAGGGGGAGGGCAGGGGTATTAAACACCTAAACATTTTGTGATTCTATCCAGAGACAAAAATTAAATAAATTTAGGTTTTTACACTAAACCAGCTACAATTTCAAAATTCGAAGATATGTATTGAAACATATAACTATCAGGGCTGTTGTCTGGAATGATCTTTATTACATAATATTTTATTAAAACATTGTTGACCGGTCATGAGTTAACTCATCTTTACTTCTCCAAAAATCATTGACTCAGGGCATGACTTTTATCTTATTTAAAAAGGGAAAATGCATTTATATTATTTTGTCCATCTATATATATATATTTTTTAGATATTAAGATATTTTACATTAAATGCGTACGTTATAAGATATTTACTGATGAGTTTACTTATCTAGAAAATCATTTAATGAAAAATTATCAGAAGAAAGTGGAGTTTCTACTGCTTTAAAATCAAGATTTTATACAAATTCGCCGGTCAACAAAGTGCTAATACCCACACAATACAAAGGTTTTTCACGTAGCTGTAGAACACAAATTATACCTTATTACCCTTACTACAAATTATTGTCATATATATTATTTCTGTGGTCAACATTCCTTTTTCTATGAATTTACGAAACTGACATAGTACACTCACATTTCGTTAAAATATGTTGTTGGATTAAAAATTTTCTGTTAATTAAAAATTAAATCGACATTGTTTACATAAATGAAATGAAAGGTTTTCTTCAAATTAGTGTTACCACAAAAATAAAATACCGCATTATATGATGCTGAACAATGATTATAAATAATAATAAATAATACAAAAGAGGTAAAATGTGACGATTTTTTTACGGGTTATTTTATATTAATGATTAAAAACTAATATTGAGATTGAAACGTTTAGAAGATATACAATTATTGATTGATCGAAGCATTGGTATTTTACACGTGTAGCATAAAAGGTATGATTTGTTATATTCGATTTAATTGTAATTTGAGTATATTTAAATTTATTTTCCTTTGTCTCGTATTTTTCCCAAATAAGACGACGTCCTCCACTAATGCAGTTAAAATACAATTGTTAATTTTTTTCTCGCTCGTTCCTTTTTCTAGCTTCGATGATATTTTATTGTTAGGAATAAATTAGACGATGTTCTGGATTGACTAATTTTGTTTGCAGATATTTTTATCTTTACTTTTTCTTTAGATGTTCAAACCAGGATCTAAAAAATATTAGATATTGCTAAAAATTATTAGACTGCAGTGCAAAATCTTCGCACGGGTCCACTGCAGGGATGAGATTTCTCCGTTTTTTTAATACCAGTATAATCTTAGAGAAAACGTTGTTCTCTTAAATCGCAAAATGTTCCTATTAAACAAAAAAACATTTTATGTAAGATTATACTGGTATGCAAAAAAAGCGGAGAAATCTCATCCCTGGCCCACTGGTAAAAATATATTATTAAAAAATACCAGGACAATCCTTCTTACAGATGATCCATGGGACGGATAACACAGAACAGAGTAACGACACGACGAACTACAGCCAGGAAATTTGCTATGGGGTAGACTGTAGTCAAACCAAACTCAGCCATGTTGGTAACATTACACTACATACATTAAACTACTTTCAGATTTACTGTCGATATTTATGCAATTAGTTAAAATTTATGCGTTTTTTATAGACAACAAAAATGTTTGCATTTAAACTTACGATGAGACAACGAACACTCATCTGTTTGTTTGGTGGAAAATGGGACGTTTTCGTACTCTGAATATGCTGCTGAAAACGCTTCCAAAATATATGGGTGTTTTCATGTAAACATTTACAAAGAAATCTACAGTTACTCTGAGCTGAAATCACTGAAAGTTAGATCACTAAAACGGTTATTTTCTTGAGTCAAACTGAGAGTACACCTAATTTTTTTTTTCTTCAGAACTAGAAGACTGAGTCCATTACGAGCCACTCTCACCAATCCCCGCCCAGACGGATTCTGATTTTTTAAGCTTTAACAAGGTTCAATGATATTACCTCGACCGATGACAACCTTCTGTAATTGTGTTACCGTTCATTTCTCGTTTCTTTATTTTTCGGTGTTCAGTAAACAATCATATATATGTTTTCTGTTGTCAACATCTTTTTTTCTCTGCCGTGTAATTGTTGTGTTACTGCTTTGACGACAGTCATTCGTGGGTTCACGACAATTTTCGTGCAATTCTCGTGATAACTGCGGTGCGTTTACAAAACGCACAACAATGAATGAGCTTATCATTCGAAGGGTTTTTGAACCGATTTCTGACATAGTACACCCACATCTCATTAAAATATGCTTTTGATTAAAATTTCCATTTAATTAAAAATTACATCAGCATTGTTTTCATAAATGAAATGTAAAGTTTTTCTCAAATCAATGTTGCCAGAAAAATAAAATACCACATTATGTCGTGCATCACAGTGATTTAAAAAGTAAGTAATTTAAATTGTATTTTATGTGTATTCAATATATTTTTCTTCGTTCCGTATTTTTCACGAAACGGATAACGTCATCCTACGATGTAGTTAAAATACGGTCGTTAATTTTTTTTTTTTTTTCTCACTCGAGTCTTTTGCTACGATAAGTTTTACTGTAACTTTGATGGAATAAATGAGACGATATTCTGTCTTGACTCATGTTGTTTGCAGATATTTTTTCCTTAATTCTTGCTTAGAATTTTAAACCTGGATTTAAAAAACATTAGATATTGCTAAAAAATATCAGACTGCAGTGCGAAATCCTCGCATGGGTCCACTGGTGCCAATGTATTTTGTAAACAATGCTAAACGCTACATCTTTGAATATTTTAAGGTGTAGAATAAGTGTTTTAAATATGACGTAATTTTCACCACTTAATGCTTTTCGCAAGGAATAATTTAATTAATTTAACGTTTTCTTTCTTTGTTAATATTTACGTGAAATATATTTTTCAATTGAAAAATGTTTCGGTGTATTATTATTTAGGCTTTTAAAAATCTGACAAAAGTAGAGGAAAACGACTATTTGAAACAATTAATTAAATATTTATGCAGATAAGGAAATTTTAAGTAAGAAGTTGGTAAAAACCCTAAAATATTATACACATTTAAAAAGTAATTGGTGACTGAATACCCCAATCTAGTCAAGTATGTGCCTAGAAAAGATGGTTAAATTGCTATGTATAATTTTTGATCTTATAAGATTTGTTTAACTGAACTATCTTGACCGATTTCAATTTAAAAAAATAACGCTTGTTAAAATTGAAAAAGCAGGTTTCTTCAAATAGCTCTGAAATAAAATTTCAAGTTGCCATAATTTTATCATCAGTTATTTTTATTAATGTCTAATAATCTCTCATTTTTGATAACTTACATATAATGTATTTTTTTCATAATTTTTTTAGACAATATTGAATTAGATTAGAAATTATTAGGTAGCAATTAAACTTCTTCAATTTCCAGTTAATGAAATTGAGACAAGATCAGATCATCTAAAAGTTTGAGTATTTTGTGTAATCTCATGGCATCTTGATTTAAGAACAATAGGGAATGCCGTGCTAAAAATAATTTCTCGTGTGCCAAAAACGGCACGCGCGCATAGATTTTTTGACTCTGTTATAGTAAAAAAGAATCTATGGAGTGGCATTTTCTGAATTATTTGTTCAAAATTAAACCTTCAATTTCCAGTTATTAAAATTGAGACAAGATCATATCATCTGAGTTTGAGTATTTTGTGTAATCTTACAGTATCTTGATTTAAGACAAACCAGCAACGCCTGCCGTTCCAAAATTAATTTTTCATGTGCCAAAAGCGGCACGCTTGCATAATATGTTTTCTGCTTCTGTTCTAGTAAAAAAATATCTGTGTAAGGACATTTTCTGAACTGACGTAAGTACTTGGAGATTTAGCAAATTGGACAGAATTGTTTCCTCCCTTTCTTAGGATTTCTTATTATTCTAGATGAAGCCATCTGATTAAACTTATTGGTACCACAGTTGACAAACACTGCCTCACTTTTGTTATTTAAACAGTTGTTGTTAAAACTGCATTCAAGAGTTGGGCAGATTTGTAATTGCAATTATCTACAATGTAATTACAATGTAATTATATGTAATTGATTATAGTTACACACAATCAAACATTGAAATTTCGTCAAATAGTTGGATGAGGGGGTGGAGTGCAATTCGAACTACATTGCTGCATGAATTTTTTTACAACACGTAATTGTGACTATTAATTACAATTTAATTGTATTTAATTATTTATAGTTACACACATTCAAGCAAAGATATTTCGTTACATAATGGGATGTTTAGCGGTCCCAGTTACAGTGCTGGAAGGATTTTTTACGGCATACAATTGTGACTATAATTAATTACTTACAATTAAATAGTAATTACACAGCAGATAATTGCAATTACAAATTTATCCATCTCTGATTCTGGCTTCGTTTCAAGTTGAAGGGTGCAGAAGAGATCGTCACAAACTGTTCAGAGTAAAAAATATGTTGTATAAAGTAAATTTTATGTGTTTAAAAAACTAACTTTCTTTTTCAGGAGATCCTTGTTATGAATCTTACTTGGAAGGATCCAGAAATTTATCTTATTCATTGTATTGCCCATGCCAGAAAAAATTGGTGTGCACACCTGTAAGTGAACAAACGATTACAATTTCTAAAAGTTAACTTAAATTTTCTATCTAATCTTAAGGTTGTTTCAAATATCAACTACCTAATTTCTGACACATTCTTGATGTCATTTTTGTTTGCAAATACATAATTCAGGTGTTCTTTCTCAGAAATTATGAAACAGAATCTTTTTTTTTTTTTTTTTTTTTTTTTACATTTTTCGATAACGGCAAAGGACTTTTCAAAAAGGTTGTTTTATAAATGTTGGCGTCTTGAACCGGATTTCCGGACGTGTCAACTTGCTAAATGTTATGATACAACATTCGCTTATAACTCAAAATGTAATTCGTTTACCGAAAAACGAAAATAAATATTCGATTCCATATCACTTTATTTGTCATTCCTGCAAGTGTCATGATTTTACGTTTTAAAATAAATCCGCATATTTGTCAGAAAATTTGAAGGAAAAATATCTTTTGAGAACACCTTTAATCAGAATCGCTTAGTATAAATATACACAATAAAAATCTGATTAAGATGACGAGAAGACAACATGATTTTTCTTTTAAAACAGCATAATAATAGTAAAGTTACTTATTAATTTTTAATTTAATTTAATTAGTATATTTAACACAGTTTTAAGCAAAGTACACTGTAAAAAAAAAATCCGACATACGGACGATTTTATGTGAAAATTCTGTCTTTTAAGGGAAACTTTCTAAATTTAGTGGAAATCGTAAATGTATAATTT
Source organism: Maratus michaelseni (assembly GCA_963931845.1). Classification (NCBI taxonomy): domain Eukaryota; kingdom Metazoa; phylum Arthropoda; class Arachnida; order Araneae; family Salticidae; genus Maratus; species Maratus michaelseni. The sequence continues at coordinate 55,078,503 of OZ007588.1, read as the reverse complement.
AATCCTTTTACCGATTTGAACTTTCTGAAATCAATTGCAACTGTCTATATACCATCAGTAATACCCATCATCAAATATATCCATCAGTAATACCACGCTTAAAATTAACACGGAATGTCGCTTTGATCACATATATATTTGCTCTTTTAAATATCACACAATTTCAATTTTTAACCCATTGAACAGAGGGGGAAAAGTCTCTTTCAAATACTGTTACCAGAGATGCCAAGTTTCCACTAATCTTCCGTAATATGTGGTTTAATCTGAACCAGTTTAACAACTCTTCAAACTAGAAATATTATTGAATGAATCTTTATTTATTTAATTTCAGATTTCTACGTGGAATTTATTTAATTTCATTTCTTAAAAAAATTCTGATGCGAAACGTGTTAAACCCAGGTCAAATTAACCCACATATTACGGAAGATTAATGAGAGCTTGGCACCTCTGACTGTTACTTGAAAACATTAACTTTATTTACAGATACAGAGGTGCCAAGTCTCCGGCGTTTTGGATACCAGTATTTTTTTACAGGAAATGTTGTTTTATTTAATCGGAGATTTCTGGGATTTAAAAGGAAAACATTTTCTCCAACAAAATGCTGGTATGGAAAAAGCCGGAGACTTGGCAACGCTGCAGATTTCTTTCTTAATTATATAAATAACTTTCAAGCACGATTTTTTTAACGTGTAACTTATTTATGGAATAATGTAAAGTATCATAATGTAAAATAATATAAATATAAATAAATATAAAGATCCAATAAAATATTCAAACCTAACAAGGAAGGTCTCCTTAAAGCGCATAGTCAAAAAATATATATATTTTAAAATACTAATGAAACTACTGATGTACATTATAAAGGCTCTGTCAAATGTAGCTGGGAAATTCCAGTAGAAAATCTGTAAGAAAATAAAACACTTTCGAGTATTTGGCACAAAAATATGCGATTTGGCGAACAACACTTTTTACTCGCCAAATTCAAGCTATTTTAATGCATTTGGAAATTGCTTGTTAAATGAGTGTGTAAACGCACTTAATGTACTTAGTGCACTGTAAACGTACTTAATGAATTTAAACTTAAATGGTTAAATAGTTTATCATTACTTTTATAAACTTTCATTATATATATAAGCTACGTGTTGCTGCAATTATTTAATTTTACACTGATTTACTGGCTAGATAAATTTTAAGTGTATTTTAAAAATAATTGCCTGATTAAGAACGCTCTGTCTTTATACATTTCTATTTGAATCAGCCATTGTTTCCATGGCAACAATACTGTTTTATTTTATCTGCGACACAAACAATATCAAAACTGAATTGAACGCGCTCAGAATCGAACCTTCATTTTGAGTTTGAGACAGTTAACCCGTCAGCAGACGCGCTGGGATAAAATCTACCCCAGCTCAGAATCCTTACTTGAAATGTGAGAAACTCGTTCGTTATCATTCTGAGCTTTATACTTTTTTCAAGCAAGAACGTCTTATATAAGACTTATACTTTTTTCAAGCAAGAACGTCTTATATAAGACGTTCTTGCTTGAAAAAAGTATAAAGCTCAGAATGATAGCGAACGAGTTTCTCACATTTCAAGTAAGGATTCTGAGCTGGGGTAGATTTTATCCCAGCGCGTGTGCTGACGGGTTAAATTTTGTTCTAAATCTTAAAATACGATCATCAAATTTCATTAATTGTACATATACATGTATATGACAAAACTATAGTTTTAAAATTGTATTTATTTAATTTAAGCTTACCTAAACTAGTTCAGTATGAAGAATAGAAAAAGGTTTTTTCTTAAAGAGTATTTTTTGTTTAATTTCGTTGCGTCGTCAACTGACGATAAATCACCAAAAAAAAAGGAATTGTTATTATTTTTTTACGGACGCTATATCGAGGTTCCACGGAAAAAAAAATTATAAACATGTACATCCTCATGCTAAGAATATTCTGTATTTTATTTTCAAATTTTTCTAAGATATGCGCTTATGGAAATTTTCCCAGGTCAAAATTCATGCTAGTACCAGTAACAAAAAATTAAAAAATAGACTAGTTATTGCTTTGTATGCTAGATTTCCCTGTTATGTATTGCTTTGTATGCTAGATTTTCCTGCTATTATATGCCTTATAATGCTAGCCAGCTTCAAGTGCGTCAATACATACCATGACTTGCAGGGTAATTCTGGTAGGACCAGCAAATGTTTATGCTAAAACCAGCAACAAAAATAGGCTAGTTATTGCTATTATATGCTTTATAATGCTAACCAGCATCAAGTGGGTCAATATACACCATGACTTGCTTGTAATTCTGGTGGAACCAGCAAATGTTTATGCTAAAATCAGAAACAAAAATAGGCAAGTTATTGCTATTATATGCTTTATAATGCTAGCCAGCATCAAGTGGATCAATACACACCATGACTTGCTGGGTAATTCTGGTGGAACCAGCAAATGTTTATGCTAAAACCAGAAACAAAAATAGGCTAGTTATTGCTATTATATGCTTTATAATGCTAGCCAGCATCAAGTGGGTCAATACATACCATGACTTGCTTGTAATTCTGGTGGAACTAGCAAATGTTTATGGTAGTTTATGCTATTTTATTGCTGGAATACAGCCTTTAATGCTAGAATAGCAAGCAAATAAATACCAGCATGAATTTTGACTCAGGTTCCTTGTAAGAAGTAAGTAGCATGGCTTACATAACTGTTGCCCAAACTTCGCGAAGGCACTTTATTACTTCATTTTTGTTTTGATAAAATAAATTACAAAATCATTATTAAGTAAATGATAGAAATTACCCACAATTTCTATCACGTATTTTAATTTCTCAATATTCTGCTCTTATAATATTTAATTTATTTCTATTTCCAGGATATCTTCAGAGATTCTCCGACTTTTTACAGTTGCATGTTTTGGAATTCAATCTGACTATTTCTCCCCAAGAAGAATTTTAGTAGAAGAAGCGAGAAATTGAATGTTTATCACACATGGAATTACAGAAAGTACATTAAAAGAGGATTACAATAAAATGGATTGTCCTGTTTTTCAAAAATAAAAATACGTAAAGCTCTTTGTTATTAATCAGTTTATATATTGCTGTCCTAGTTTAAACATGATTTTAATGCATATGTAAAGCACTGAGTGAAAATAATCCTTCCAAACTGGTAAGATGAAACATTGAGAAAAATGACACTTTCAAATCTGAGTAAATCGATGTTTTCATTTTGTTATGAAACTTTTTATTTCAAATAGGACGACCCAATGCTTTTAATTCTGAAATACCAGAAACACTCAGAATATTGAAACATGGACATACTCTAAACGGAGCACATAGAGGTCAGTTCATACTCACTTTTGAAACATGGACATACTCAAAAATTATTAGAATCAGTTCAAACTTATTTTTGAAACATGGAAATGCTCAAAAATGAGCACATAGAGGTCGGTTCATACACATTTTTGAAACATGGTCATACTCAAATATGAGCACAGGATGTTTTATTCGTGAGTGCGTGCATGTTTTCAGAAATGATACATGTTTCAAACTTGAGTAATTTTGATTCGGAGCCATTTTCACTGTGCGACATACTCAGATTTGAGTATTTTTGCTCAGTTTTCAAAATGTCGTTTTTAGAGTGTGTATACTTCTCATAAATATTGTCAATTTTCTAATACAATATTGTAAAGTATACGAACTTACCTTTGAAATAAATCTATTTTTGGACGTCTTCAGTTTTTTTTTTAATTTGACAAAATTCACAAAGTTTATTTTTGCAATAACGACGTGAAACTGCTCAAATGATAAAAAAAATTTTGTAACGAAAAATTAACCTAGTACCGCCGTACGTTGAGAATTCTGTGAAAAATTTAGATTAAATGCTGTGTTGGCAGATAGCAGCAATAAATAAAATAGTCTTTTAAAGCTCACTGAAGAAGTAAAATTGACTTTTGAGTATGTTGCAAATGTGCAACGCGGTGATACAAAGTGTTAAACTAAAGAATTGTATAACCTCCTTTATTTAAAATTGGTTAAAAACAAGTAACATTCTGACTTTTAAGGAATTTTCAACGAGTGGTTTAATTTTTATTATTTTTATTATTCACTTATTGCATACCAGTTGAAGTACAGTGAAACTTCCATTTAACGAAGTCTCATCGTTACACTCAAATACCTCGTTATGAAGAAAATTCGTTAAATAGAATTCAACTTAAATTTATGAAGCTTCTATACATATAACCCACATAAAATGGAAATGTTTGAAAAATGTATTTTAATTCGGGCAGTCATTTTTTTTATGCAATGTAGATATGAGAATAATTTAATTAGAGTAATGTAAAAAAAAAAAAAAAAAAAAAAAACACTGAAGTAAACAAACACTGAAGCGTACCTTTCCTTTTTTCATTAAAACGTGATTAAATGTGTGTGTTTTGATTAAATGATTCAAATGTGTTCATTTGCATACAGTCCGCCGAAATAAATTCATACATCCATATCCGTCGCAACAGCAACTTCTCCGTTTGAATGCGCGCACGAAAATGGAATAAACTTCGTTATATATAGAATAAGTTTTTCGTAATATGGAGATTAATTTACATGTTAATGATGTTCAAAGTCAAGGTTCTGCAGAAAATTTCGTTAAGTAGAAAACTTCGTTAAATAGAGACTTCGTTAAAAGGAAGTTCCACTATATTTTAATGAAAGTGCTTATGCACAATAGAGAGTTTTTTGTGATTGGTCCTTATCGACGTTATCCACATACATTTTAAACTACATTGCTGCCAACATCACTCCTTTTGAAGTGCAATAGACGATTCTATAATAAAGATTTTAAGATGTCTTTGTAAAAAAAAAAAAAAAACGAGAAGTGAACATTAAACATAGATTATGAAACCCTTTCCAACGTTAAATAATGTTATCAAGAAATTTCATTTTTTCATACAATGCTTTCATCATACTGCAACTGAATACTTTTGGGGTGTCTCTGTAAATGGAGATAAATGCTGCACATTTCTTAATCTATAGAAAACGTGTTGTTGTGTTGTATGCTTTTAATTTCATAATGTTTGAAGTATCATAACATCATTAAAATGCACTGCAAACGATTTCCCCCCATAGATCATAATGCAATGGGATTCTTTTGAGCATCCCTGTAAACGAACTATAAATGTTATTTATTATATACTTCTGAAAAAGCCCAATTTTGTCCACCTCGGTGATGCACATAAATTTCATCTTGTTTGAAGCGTTGTAATATCATTAGAGTTCATCAGAAACTATATTTCCCCATAGACCATAATATAATGAAATTGTTTTGTTTATATCTGTAAGCGAACAATAAATGCTACAAGCGCCATTTTCAATTCCTAACATTCTATAGTACACATTAATAACATTTAAAAATTTCATGAAAATCCCAGAATGCATGTGTACGAGAGTTAGAGCACGGACAGACGGCAGACAGATAAGCATGCAAATCAAATTTATAGAGACTTTTCAACTATGTTGGAAAGAGTTAAAAATAGGAAAAGTACACACTATATATTATGACTGGTTTTAAAATGTTAAAATTATATTATGTACTTTAGTAACATATCCAAATATCTTCTAAATTTATGTGGTCAATTTTTACAAAAGAACCTGGAAAGAAACAAGATGGAAATTGTACGTCAAACGGGACAAACGAGGTGCGTTCGTACTATAGCTAGTTATAAAAATATTCAGATCTTGATGATTTTTAATTCTGTGAAATGAATTATATCGTCTGCAGATTAATTTCTCTAATAAGATAAGTATCTCGGTCGCTTGACGATTAAACCTCGGAAGCTCCTATAACAAAAAAACACCTATTTAAAAAAAAAATCAAACTTTTTAATAAATATTTTTATTAATATCTTCTAAAATATTGATCCGATTTGCATAAAATTTTAAATGTCTCGACAAAATTCTGAAAACATATCTTAAATTTCAAACCGTTTGGTTGGGTATTTTTCGCGCTGTTATACGCGGACAGACGGACATACGGACGGACGGATCAGACGACGACTATAGGTGCTACGTATTTATATAATTATGAACGCACCTAAAAAATAGAAAGAACAGACAGACAAGCATACCTCCTTCGAATATAGATATAATTTACATAGGAGCACCAGGCAAATGAATACTCTCAACAAAAGAATTATGAAAATTGAAGAAACTTTACTAACATAAAATATGTGTGGCCATAGACTAAAAGAAAAAGTGGGAAGAAGGGGAAACATCTAAACGAATTGTGTTTGATTGATGTCCGTTAATAAAAATAATTTACCATAATTAAGTACACATTATTACTCAGCATTTAAATTTTGCGTGTCATCCAATACATCACAACTTTCTTATTGCATTTTAAAACGTAATAGGTTGCATAATCATTAGGAAGAGTGAAAAAGCAGTTTTCTAAAACGCTATAAAATGTCGAATTCAAAACCCATTTTATCTTCGTTTTAAATTCATTTTGATAACTTTAAGATGAAATTTATCATTATTCTGTCCTTGTGTATTGCTGCTGCGATATGGGTAAGTATTTTTTCGATTTCACTGCAAAATTTTAATAATTAAATGAACTAAAAAAACAGAAGAATATGAAAATATTACTTGCTTAATTGGATAGGAGTGCTTTAATTCGGAATATTTTATTCTTAAGTTTATTCATTGGAATTGCATTTTATGCAATACCATGTAACCAGTGGCGTAGCCATGGTGGGGGTCTAGATGCTCTGGATACCACTAATTTTGTAAAGTTTGTCTTTGCCTTATCTGAGAACTTTCTGCGATAATCAAAGAAAAATAAAATTACAATATTACTGGTATCCAGAGTATTTGGACCCCCTCCCTGGCTACGCCACTGCATGTAGCCCATTCCCTCAAAACCCTAGAACCTGGTACGAAATTTATTGTGAATTTTAGTATTTTAAGTCACATTTATAAAAAACAAATTTTATCTATTAAAAGAACATTTCTTCGAAATAAAAGAAACTTATAATTTTTTAACGGTTATACATTTTGCTTGTATGTACATTCCAAAAAAATCATAGAAAGTAAAATAAATATATAAAAAATGTTTTTTAACACTCTTTTGTTTAACTCAACGTGGTTTTTAGGTGCGTTTGTAATTATATAAATACGTAGCACCTATGATCGTCGTCTCGGCCGTCGTCCGTCTGCCCGTCTGTCCGAGGGTCTCGTCACCTGATCAAGGTTCTAAATTACGAGACCTATTAAATCTGTCAATTCAACAAAGTTAAACAGAAACCTTGAACCGGTAAACAAAGATAACGGTAGCAAATCACAAGAGATCAAGCACAGCAGCGATGTGAACAAATCTATAGTCAGGTGGATCACAGCCATGCTGTGATCAGGCGATTTCCGCCCCGCACTCAGGTACTAACCCGTTAAGCTAGGCATTCATGCTGGGCAGGTAGGGGCCTGGTTAGCGGTATATAAAACAACTGAAAAAGCGCCCAACCGAATGTTTTGAAATTTAATATATATAATCGTTGCAGAATTGTATCGTGTCATTTCAAATTTCATGAAAATCGAATCGAAACTTAAAAAGATATTAATATAAAAGTTTTCTTCATTCTATTAAATACTATCTTACGAAATCTATATAATAAAAGCACAAGTCATGTGACTGATTAAAACAAATACGGGCTTCACATCTTTTTTCATATGGCAGGCGGACATTTTTATTCAAAATTATTTTTTCGAATAAAGTTGCATAAAAGTTACATTTTTAGAAAGATCGTTCAAAAAATTGTTTCTTTGAGAGAGGAGTTACATTAAAAAATGTATAGATTCTGAGATAACTTTTTGAAATTGGTTTAACAGCCCAATATTTATCCTAATATCCATTAAAATAAATAAACACAAGAGATCTGCCCATCGTGAATTATAGAAATATTAAATCATGGAGATAATCATTCGCAATGAAAATCTCCATGAGGAATTTTGGAGCGCTATCTGCTGTCGAAAAAAAAAATTCGCATCTGTAAACGTGGCATACGTAATAAGAGTACAGAAAGACATGATCATTTCGCTCATAACAGGCGATATAATTTATTTCAATAAAATAATATGATGATTTTATTATATTGTAAAACTAGTGATAGCAAGAACGTACCTCATTTGTCGCGTTTAACGTACAATTTCCAACTTGTTATATGTAAAGATGGAATTTTGAAATCGATTTTTAACCCATGTCACGATTTGCTAGAATTATAAAAATTAAGTTATCTGGTGTGTTTACGATGACAATACATTTTAATATTTTTAGAACTTAATTAAAAATTAATAACATAATTTTAAATCATTTTTCCGTTAGCTAACCACAGGTGATAAATCGCCATATATTCTCTGTTAACTCGTACAATTGTATACACGTTGAATCAACAATGAATTTGATTATGCGTCAATGCACACTCCCCAAACTATTCCAAAGGGCTGAACACTGAAACAATAAAACATTTTAAAGACTAAACATTAGAAAAGAAATTATGGAAAAGAAATTCTAATTTAACAAATTACAACGACCATTGGAAAAATGCAGAGGGATAGCGAGGCAGTGTTTGGACTCTACCATAACCGTTACCTCATACTATAAGACATTTAAAATTTTTATCAATTTAGTCCCCGCTAAAATACTCCACCTCTTATAGCTTCCCCACGCTAGCTATTCCACCCAACTACTATAGTATGATCTCGGCAGCAGGCGGTGTTGCCACCGCACCACCGCCACCGCCTGCTGCTGACTCAGAAGTCCATTCCCTATCTACTGGCTTCCCGTTTGGTATCCGAAGGTAGAATAAACCGAAATATCCAAATATTATGCTAACTTTAGGTGTTAGCATTGAAATTTTTAAAGTTTGATACAATTTCTATTTGTAGACCATCTCCTAAGCAAAATTTAAGTATTGCTTTAACTCTTGTTTAGATTGATGTATGAGCTAAAGTTATTTTGAGGAAATTAAAGTTGAAGAACATGTTTTGTGCTTTATAAGACAATTTCTTATCCGACGTCAATTTTTGAATTCGGCTTTTTTTCATATCTGATAATTTGCATCTATCCTTCTTGTAATTTTAATATTTTTGTAACGATTTTATGCATTTCTATTGCCTATTCAAAGAAGAATTCTTCTAAAGTTACAGAACTTCGTTAAAAACGCTTAAAAAATTCATCTAAAGTTACAGAATTTCGTTAAAAACGGTTAAAAGAGTAAAGTGCGTACGTCATTTGGTCCAATCTCGAACGAAAGCACCAAACTTTTTGCTAATGGTTAATAAAAAATAAATAAAAAGTGTAATTTTTAAAAAGTTACGCTTTTATCAATTAATAGTTTAGTATTAATTAATTTCCTATTATATGTTTAGAAATCAATTTAGAAATCCTAAAAATATAGTTTAAATAATGCTTCCTTTTTTTGTCTTTCCTGTTGTCCTATCTTAAACAAGAAAGAAAAATCAGGAATCAAGCATAGATTATTAAACACTTTTCAACACTTTCAGAATACTTTAACAAACTTTCGCTGTTTAATAAGATAAATAAGATACCTAAGTAAACATTTTAGAAAACTCTTAAAACACATTTGAAAGCCATATTTCTGCAATTACAGGCCAGAAAAGTGCGCCAATTCATTTGTACGGCACTGAATACAATCTACAGGTTTGTATATACAGTATATAATAAGCGACAATTTAGTTTAGTAAGAAAACAAATAACACAGATGAAAATTCACCTCCAGCAGTTTCTACCTATACATATGGAAACGCATTTCAATTATTTTGTATAGCCCTGTATATTACCTTAAAATTTTTATACGCGACACGTATTAAGCTAAACTTTAATCCAAGCAGAATCACGCTGAAAACTATAGAAATCATACTTCCAGAAGTTATTATACATTGGTGGCTATGTATCCATTTGTTTGCGTGTCCCTGTATATAACTTAATTTACTTTTAACAAACTTGTAACTTTAACATTTTTGTAAAACTAATACGAAATATAGTTAACATACTTAGAATACTAAATATAGTTCACATTCAAAAAGAATAACCCGATTAAAAAAACCATTAAGAAATTTACGCTGATATACAGTAATGCTTACAAAATCTTTGTGTAGCCCAATGTAAGATTATTTATACCCCAGCATTTATACATACCACATAATGCGCAAAAAAATAGTTAAACGCATACCCAACTGAAATCGCACTTCCAGCAATTATCGCTTATAGACAATACTTCGGATACAGTACTGTATCCGAAATGTTTTTGTGTGTCCCTGTAAATGAACGATAAATGCTATTCACATCATATTAAATAACAAATACCTTGTAGTAAACCAGAGTAATGCATATCAATTTCATTATATTTGAAAGAGTGTAACATAATTAAAATACGCTGCAAACAGTTTTTTCTATAGACCATTATGTAGCAGAATACTTTGGTGTGGCCGTGGAAATGAATTATAAAAGTTTTACACTCTATATTCTACAGGAAGCATGTTTTAGTGTACCACATAAATTGATATCAATTTCAATACGTTTGTAATCATGTGACATGATTAAAATGCACCGCTTTATATTTTCTCCCACATATCATAATATAACGGAATTATTTTGAGTTTTCCTGTAAATTAATTATAAGTGCTCCACGTACCATATTCCATAATAAGCATTTTGTGGTGCACTTCAGTGATGTATATCAATTTCAATATATTTGAAATAGTGTAACATCATTAAAATGCACTGCAAATGATTAACCCACCTTAGACCACAATATAATGGCATTCTTTGGCGTGCCCCTGTAAACAAAGTATAAGTGCTACACACTTCATTTTCAATACCGAACATGTCACTGCAAACCTCAATAACATATATCAATTGCATGGCAATCCGAGTATATGTACGCGAGTTAGAGCATGGGCAGATGGACAGACAGACGGATGGAATTCTTTTTAATTTCCCTGTAAACTAATTATAAGTGCTATAAGTACCATATTCCATAGCAAGCATTTTGTGGTGCACCTCAGTCATGTATATCAATTTCAATATATTTGAAATAGTGTAACATCATTAAAATACGCTCCAAATCACTTTCTTCCTCAGACCATAATGTAACGGCATTCTTTTGCGTACCCTTGTAACTGTAAACGAAGCATAACTGCTAGATACTTCATTTTCATACCGAATAAGTCATTACAAACCTCAATAACATAGATCAATTGCACGGCAATCCAAGCGTGTTCAGATGGACAGACAGACGAACAGGCAGACAGACAGACGAACAGACAGACAGACAGACGAACAGGCAGACAGACAAATATACAAACCAAATTCATAAACATATTTCAACTATGTTGAAAAATGTTAAAAAGAAGCAAGGCAAAAATTATATATTTTTTCAAAAACTACTTGTTTGTTCTTTCTACCAAGAGTAAAAAGAGCAGTGAATTTTTCATGCTCGAGTTCGTTGCCCATGCCAAATTAATGCATTGTCGGACATTTTTGAGAAAAAATATAAATGGCAATAAAAAAAAATAGCCGTGATATTCCAGATGAACATCGAATACTTATAAAAGAGTGTTTTTAAAAAAAAAAAAAAAACTATTTTTGCTCATTTTTAAACACGCTTTTATAAGAATTCAATATTTATTTTAAAAATCACGTAATAATTTCAAGACTGCAACCAATGCTCCAAAACATCTGAGTTGCGATTTAGCGTTGTATTGGAAATTCGCCGCTTTTATTTTATCGTGCTCTCAACGCTAGGTAAAAAGAGCAAACTTCGTATATATTTTTTTTAAATATGACTATAAGAATAATAAAAAACATTTTTTTAACCATCTAATTTAAATTTCTAAATAGTTTTCTCGGTGTATGACCTTAACTTAACTAAAATTAATCTATTAATTGAAAATTAAATTCGGAAAATATGAATTTATTGTATTGTTATCGGGAATACACAACTTTAAACAATTTCTAGAATTCTAAGACAACAGGAAATGGAATAAATGAATTACAAATTTCTATATTTACGTTCATGACCCAACGTAAGTTATACCAAATCCTAAAAACAGATGAGGGGGAGGGGGGGGGGGTAAATCTGACCCAGAACAAATTTTCGATGAGGCGATATATTGGAGAGTTTGTTTATTTATTCCTTTTTTTAATAAATAATTTAAAATATAGTATTTCATTAACGTATATTTCATTAATGTCTAACCATTTTGCATGAATTTTTTCCGATTGTTTACGATCTTTTTAAAGCACGGGGTTGATTGTACCCCATTTTTTAATTTAAATAGAAAAAAAACATTTAAAGGATAGGGTTTTAAATAAAATCATGCAACAAAGAAATAAATATATAAATTAAGATTCAGTGACACTGAGGTAATCTTAGTTAAAAATCACTAGCGGTCACTAGATACGAGACCATTGTAAAAGGATCAGACCAATAAGGAATAAATAAGGTGGTCCGCAGGTACTACAGCTATAACTATATTCTGTTTTAGTTTTTCAGCAAAATTACTAAGTTTGCATTGATTTCAAACCCGATCCATATTATCCACAGCTTGATTTACACAATTTTGGACACAGGGCTCAACCTAAAATTCGGGGCCCTTTATTCTCATTTACTCGTTGGCTGCATAGTACTGTATGCATATAAAGCTGCATATTAGCAACTTGCTAGAATTTGTAGGTACCTAAATAATATAACAGTTAATTATTATAAATAATTTTAATGTTTACTAGATCCATCCATATTACAAATAAATAACTCCATATCATATTTTTAAAAGGACATTTTTTAAAGTGAAATAAATCTATTTGATGGCCTTTTAAGTTTCCAGCTCAAATGGAAATCTAGGCTAAAGTGTGGCCATGATTGCATATTCAGGAGACTGTCTGTATTTTCCATTTATTATTTCAGCACAATGATACTGCTTGGTAAAGAAACATATTAGTTGTAATTATTAAAAAAATTAAAAAATAAATGAACAACGTAAAATAGCTCAGATAAAAATATGTAAAATGGCAAACAGCTGTTTCGGAGCCCCTAACGCTCCATCATCAGTGCCAAATTTCAATGATTAAAACCTATTCAAAAGTTTAAGCCATGTAAATATGCTTGCGTCTCTGGCACGCACCCAAGATTGAACAGGGGTCAGTTTACATGTTTTTAATGACTCCGCTGTTATTTTGAAAAACTGATCCTGCATCACATGTGTTTCCTGATACCGCTGTTGTTTTGAATTACTGATCCTGCGTCACATGTGTTTCCTAACTCCACTATTGTTTTGAAAAACTGACCGCCGTTCAATCTTGGGCACGTGCGAGAGACACAAGCATATTTACTTGGCTTAAACTTTTGAATCGGTTTTAATCTTTTACATTTGGAGCTGATGATGGAGCTTTAGGTGCTCCGAAACAGCTGTTTGTCATTTTATATATTTTTATTTGTGTTATTTTACGTTGTTCATTTATTTTTTAATGTAACGGCACAAAGTTAAATCCACCTATTTTAAATAGTTGTAATTATTCTAGAAGGTTATAAGAGTGAATTATGTCATTCAGATAGCTTAATCGATAGAGCATTGGCAATGTAAGCTAGAGGTTCTGAGTTCAACTTCTGGCCTGGATACTTACTTTTTCGTTCAGTTGGGTAACTTACAGCTCGTATTTCTGTATTTTTTTTTTTTTCATGAAGGCTGAAGGAGAACAGAATTGCCAAGGTCAAAATGACTGCCCATCAGATGAATGTTGCACGATACCTGTAGGCGGAAGGAAAGAGAATGCCACCTGCGAGAAGAAAGCCGGAGAAGGTAATGAATGTTTAAAATTTCTTAACTGAAATGAGTTAACCACTTAGCAGTTTTGTCCGAACGCCACACAGAGTGGCGTTTTGATGATCTAGTTCTAGGTGAACAAAATTTATTTTTCCGATTATCTCGGAATTTAAGAAGACCGCGTATACTAGTAGCTGAATGTATTTTTTGTCGAAATCCGTACTAGTTTTGTCGAAAAAATCGGAGGTGTAGATTACCTACGACCGTAAAGAAGACAGTTGGTTTGAGTGAGTTTTGACGGTCGCACTAGTTTCCTGTCAGTTTGAAAGCAGTCGTGATTATTCGCTTTTATATGAAAGCACGAGTTTACTGGAAATATGTCGCATGTTTGTCACAAGATTTAACCTATTGTTGTTTGCAAACAAGCGTCATCTTGTTTACAAACTTTACCTTGACTTTTAATCCAGTATTAAGCATTATTAAGCAATAAGCATTTTTTTAAATCAAAGTGTCATTCATGAAGTATTGTAAACTTAAAAAAAAAAACTCCTGAAAAAGTTTTGAAATCTTTAAGTTATATTAGCTTGCAGTGTATATATGTATATGTTTAGTTCAAATCTTGCAAGTTAATTTTAAACCACTTTCAAATATCGTATTGAGCTGAAACTTTGAATACGTGTATAGTTTCGATGACAATACTATATTGTAATATAAATAAATGATAATATAAATAATAATAGTATAAAAATAATAATAACATAAATAATAATAGTATAAATAATAATAAAAATATAATTAATAATAGTATTAATAATAATAATAATATAAATAATAATAGTATAAATAATAATATAATTATAAATAATAATAATAATATAAATAGTAACAATATAAATAATTAAATAAACAAAATATTTATCACTGTTTGAGTATTTTATTAGTGCTACATTAGCAAAACCTAATAAAAACATTCACCTAGAATTCAGCGCTTCCCAAACTTTTTTCTGTCACGAACCCCTTGCATAGGCTTTTCATTTTTGAGTACCTGCTATTTATAATAAATACCCACCATTCCCTATCTTCACCCACATATTATTAAAATCTTCATCTCCCATGAAGGAAAATCCAGATTTCAAGAATTATGCATTATTATATTTCCTATTGATTAAGGGAGAACTGGTTTTTTCAGTTTTATTTAAAGAATTAGGTGTATTAGTTATCAGAACAGGCTTATTATAATAGCTACGCCGAGGTTCACTTGCATTTCTAACTAATCAGATTGTTTCGAAGAAGTTTTAGATCCCGAATCATCAGGAATCGCTGTAGCAGTACTCTTAAGAATTCCAGATTACAACGAGTTATCCATTTTAAACAGAATACCAAATAATTCAAATAATAAGTAAACATTTCACGTTAAATACTCGTTAAAAGGAAGGAAGCTTTCCAATTAATATACGTTAATGATATAACTCCGCCTATTCAAAAACGAAAATAAGGGCCTGCTTTTCAACGCTTTCAAAATTAAAAATTAAAACCAACAGCTCTGGCGTAATTTAGATGTTTTGCAATTATTATTAAAAAGAAACAATAAGAAAAAAGAGGTGGGAAAATAACATTATATAATGATCAATGGAAGTTTTCACGAAGATTGGGGCAAATATATAAGTACTCGTACAATATGATTAGCAGTGGACGGAGCTAATGACATTGAATAATCAATGAATTATTAGGTATAGTGGCCTTTACCCTCATTTTGAGTGTAACATATTGAAGTTATACATAGGCTAACTTTCTAATCCAAAACTATCAACTTCTTTATGTATTTTCAGTTAAACCATTTTGTGATTTCCGCCATTACCGATATTACTTTTACGTACCCCCAGCAGCTACGTACCCCAGGTTAGGAACCGCTGACCTAGATGTGCCCTCTGTGCCCTGCTCGGACAAGTAGAGTTTACTTGCTTCTTTAATAAAAACTTTTGAATACCACTAATTTTAACTGTAATTTTCGGTATATTAATTCGCATACATTTTTCGATTTAAAGAGGTAATTCGATTTTAAGAGGTAATGCGATAATCGGCCATTAAATCAACAAGTTACTGGAACTTACTGCATAACTGTTGCAAAATGATGAAACCTATTAACGGAAAGCAAAGGCAATACTATCATAGGCAATTTTCTGTTAATAAATGTTTTACTCAGTAATAATATATAAGATTTGTCAAAACGTAAATTTGAAAACTATTTTGGCATTTTTTTAAAAACAAAAATGATAAGTCATGTAACCAGTAAAGTATTTAGTACTCTAACATTAAAAATACGAATTTTGTGTATGTTTTTTTTAAAATACTGTAACATATAAAATGCAAAAGTACCGCCAGTGGATGAGATTACTCAGCAATAATATATAATACTTGTCAAGATTAAATTTGAAATAAGTTTGGCATTTTTTTTAGATAAAAAAAATAAGTCATGTAACCAGTCAAGTATTAGTACTCTAACTTTAAAAATACGAATTTTGTGTAATAATATGTTTATATAATGTAACATATAAAATGCAAAAGTACCGCTCGTGGGTGAAATTCAACTTGTCCAAAGACGTGAATTCGTGTCCCCCGTCAGCAATGTGTTAACTTTGACAGAGTTTAGGAAATATTTTAAATTAAACCAAAATCTGCAATAAGTTCGAGCAATATAATAAACTTTCCAATATTTAAGAATTCAAACATTTTATTTTCGTGTGAGGAATGGGAAAAATAGCTTGATAAAAAAAAAATCAGTACATTTTAAGGAAGAATACCTAACTTCTTCCTCTGTTTGAAACAGTAAACACTTACCAATTTCGATATTTTTCATATTTTCAAATTTAAAAATAATATTTTGAAAACTTCTGTTGCCGTCCTGGGCTCGGGAATATTCGGCCCTTGCTTAAATACGACCTTATATTTAATTAAAATTAAGATACAGAAGGTTGTTGTTTTTTGACATAAATAATGCTATTTGCAACAAAAATGCTAATATGTTTGACAAGAAAATTAAACCAATTACAAAATTAGTTCAATTACTACCAAAGGTATTCTAAAGAACATGGCATGTAATTAGACAATGGCCTGTTATCGCATACTGCTGAAAGAAACATTGCTTTTTGGGATAATTTTTAGAAAGGAAATAGATAAAATATTACATAAAAACCATGTTTGATCTATTAAAAACTGCATGTTGTTTTAATAGGATTAAGCATACATGCCCACCTCCAGCCTCTTTTTTTTTAAATTAAAAAAAATATTTTGAACCAGAATTTTTTTTTAATTAAATATGCCTTGTTTTAATCTTACATTCATTTGACATCTGCTCTTATACTGCAAGTTACATTTGATTGGCTGCTTTACGCAAGTTAAATTTGGTTGGCTGGCTTACTTATTTCGGATTGGCTGATAATGTTTTCAGTCGAATCTTTTACTTTTCTTTCATTTTCTAGTGCTAATATCGGATATTTATACTTTTTTTTTCTCCTGGCACCTTTAAGATGTGATATACTACTACTCATATACAGGGAGTGGAATTGTTTATAACTGGGAATCCAATTGAAACAATCAACTATTTCTGTTTGAAATCTACTTCGTTTTATTCATGAAATAAATTTCTGTTTGAAGTGTCGAAGTATGTTTTCATTATTTAAAAAAAGGCAGTCATGGGCATGTATAGTATTAAGCTTACTGCCGCTGTCAGTGCAACAGTAATAGTGGAATTTTGGCTCATGTAAATCATGTACGAGTGAATTGGACGCAGAACTGTAGCGACCAATAAAAAATGCAGGAAAGGGAAAACAGCCAACTAACAAAAATGTAGGAAGAGAAGAGAGACAGCAGTATGAAATTAGCGGGTGAACGTAAAGAAAAAAATAAAGATTTCTTGAGCGCTATTGAACTAACTGATAAATAACCAACAGAAAAGAGCAAAGTCGCAATAACTTTTTTTATAGCCTTGAAAAGCTTCAGGAAAATATACATCAGGTGTAGAAGAGAGTTTACAAATTATTTTAGCAGAATTTAGTGTTCTGCAAAAAATATGGTATATTTTTGGTGTTATTATTATGAAAGCACTTTTTTTTTTTACTTCTATAAATATAGTAAAAAGTCTTAAACAAAATTCATTTTGTTATTTTTTTTCTTGTTTTTGTTTTTGTTTTTCGTTTGTTTATTTGTTACTTGTTTCTCTATTTCAGTTTTTCTTTGTTAACAATCTAATGCCAATGGTAGCATATATGCTACCACCATTGTTTCTAATTAAGTAGATTTTTTAATTCAGATATTCCATATTTATTCCAGAAATTAAAAATAGCAATATTTGATTCATTTAATAACAAACATTCCGTCATTAAATAAAGCTAAATTTACTATTGAAATTTTCTGGTATGAATTCAGATTTTCTGAATTACGGAATTTCTAGAACGTATTTTACCATGGAAATTAGAGGGTTAATAGATACTTTTTTCTCTTTCTATTTATTATATTCTTTTTATCTGCACTTTATCAAAGAGCAGAATCTGCATTTCTAGATTTTTTATTATATTTAATTTTTATAAAACGAATATATTATGAATATAATAAATGAAAATATAATTTCTGGAATTTCTTTTTACCATTTCAGGAGAGGTCTGCTTTAACAAACCATTTAAGCTGGGATCACCACAAAACGGACATGATAATATGTTCTTCGTTTACGGCAGGTGCAACTGCACAGATGGATTAGAGTGTGATTTTGTAAGTTCTTATCAAAATTTGTATGTAAATATATGACAATAAATTTTATAGTTTTTACACTAAACTACAGCGCCTGGTATACATAGTGTGTGAAAATTTTTTACCATTTTTTAATTCAAAATTTTCGAATTCAAACCGGAAATTCTGAAACAAGAATTTTTACTTTTACAATTCACGAAATATCTGCCATTAAGTAACGAAAAGAACAGTATAGGGAATTTCTGATAAAAATGCGAAATTTCGGAATTAAAAAAAAAGCCAAACTGGTATTGCTTTAAAAAGTGCTAAAACATTGTAACCGATAAACGTGCAACGATGCGGTACAATAATAGGGCGATCGCAGCGACATCTGCTTTAAAAATAAAATAACCTCTAGCAAAAGTACCGTTTCACTATTGACAACATAAACATAATTTTTGTTAATAAAATCATCTTGTAAGTGTATATTTCAGATGTAACTGATTTTGAAGTTAGTTTTTTATCATATCAGGGAATGAATCTTTTCCACTCTTCTAGCAGAGATTCATCCTTTGGTATGCTAAATAGGGGTAGTTTCTAGTTTGCTGTCTTGTATCGTGTACAGCAATCAGGCACAATAGAATGCGTATCACGTTTTTTGGCCATGATCAATATCATTCATATTTTCAAATCTTATGAAAATCATTATCCAAATCAAAGGAAATAGGATATAATATAATTATTTAAAATATTTACCACCAGCTGAAACGTTTTGTTAGTTCAATTCTTATACAATGTTTGCGTTGAAAAGAACTAGCAGACAGTGGTGTAGCCAGAGAGGGGGTTCCAATTGCTCTGGAAACCAGTAATATTAAACGTTTTCTTCGGCTTCAATATCGCAGAAAATTCTCCGATTAGATAAAGCAAAAATATTTTTTATGAAATGAGTGGTATCCAAACCATCTGGACCTCCACCTTATGAAAGCCACTGCTAGAAAATGTCGCTGCGATCGACCCGTTATCTTTTCAGCATCGTTCTACATTTATCGGATTCAAATTTTTAGTAATATTTTGTAACCGTTTTCCACACTATGTATTCTAGGCGCTGTACCTGAACACACAGCTCGGCGGTCGGCGTCAGGGTGCGTTGTGTGAATAAATATTTCGTTTTCGTATTTGGATAGTTTCCGAAGATATTTTTTTAATATTTTTATTCATTATTTGAAGTTATATTGAAATTAAGCATATTACACCGATGTACTGACAGTTTATGATGTAGGTATAATAATCGTTCTTTAGCTCGCGATTCAAACCTATAAACATAGGGTAATGCTTTCACAAACCGTATTCACAAAATGTATTCCAGGCGCTGTAATTAAACATTGGGTTGTTAGGAAAGTTCCTACCGTTCGGGAATATCAATTCGTACCGGAAAAATCTGCCCGTCAATTATTAGAGATTAGATAGAGGAATTAATGTATATTAATTAAAAGATAGAATTTTCCGGTACCCAACTTTCCCAAACGGGAATTACTTTCCGAACAACCCAATATATCAACAACCGATCGTTTGACCGAAGTCAAATGAAAATACTTTGAATTAAACAACTCTTCATAAAATAAATCAAAATTAATTCACGAAATTAGAAACAACAGGTAAATAGTTTTAAATTAAAATTCGGGTGTGATATATTTTTATAAAACTTGAATAAAATTTCCAGTATGTTTAGTGTTAAAATAAGTTACATGCCTGAAAAGAAAATACAGAAATTAAAATGACATAAATCGGGTGAGAATTTTCATTAAACTCAGTGTTTAAATTATTATAACCTTCTAAATCAAGAATACTAAATGCTAATGAAAGGATAAATTGAGAAGTCTAATTTTGTTTTTGTTTTTTAGAACTACGCAGTCCAAAAATGTGCAAATTTTTTAAAAGTGCAGCACTGTAAAAAAAAAAAAAAAAGAAAAAAAAGAAAGAAAAAGAAAAAAAAGACTAATTGATTTTAGAGTAAAAAGCTATTTATTAAATTTAACAAATTTTTGCCTTTTTAAAATTCTTACTATTAGCTCACACTCTCTCTATATATATCTTGTTGGAATTTTCAATCGTTAATAAAATATTTTCTAATCATCCATTCAAGTTCAAATACATTTTTTTAAACTTGTACTGGATGACAATTGATGTTAATACAGTTTTTTTCAAATATTAATTCATTAATTAAATTTAATTAATTATTTTTTATCTTTATCTGTTTGACACCCCTGTTTTAACCCATTCCATGGTTTACGAAAATATGTACGCAAATATACACCTCAATTTACAGACTTACAATGTTTTCATATTTCAAATTACCAAAGCATTCTTGGTTTGATTTTTTTAAAATCATCTTGTTGTAGGACGATGGTTGAATAAACTATACTATAAATTTGTACATATATTTTGACATGTCATCGAATGTTTATGCATTGTCTTCGTTTGTCATGTTTTCTTAAACATGTGTATATCAATCACAATAGTTATTTTTCTTTTTTTTAACAGGATGAGGATAATAACTTAAATTGCCAATCAGATAGACGCTGAATTCTGAAGCTTATATTTTATCCAACAAATGGTAAGGACCTAGAGACCGTTTTCTTCAACACACATGGTCAGATATGTTAAATGTAACATTCATCTTGTTGCTGTACCGTATTCTTATTGGTCGGATATTTAAAATAATAACATGCATTAATAATATAAGTAAACTTTGTTATCTTTTCACACTGTTGTCTACTTTTTCTCGATCGTGTCACTCCTCAAAAGGGTTAAATGTTTCTAACTTTAACGTACTCAATATTAAAAAATCAAAGGGAGAACGATCTGTCAAAATTCTCACAGAAAAACTGCAAAAAGTCATTCGATTAAAATTATGTATTTTTAAGTTTATGCTAAAAAAAATAAGCTTAGGGGCATATTCGCGCCAAATAGTTCTGGATTTATGCTCAAAAAGCTACCCGCATTATAATCTGTTTTGTAACAATTGCAAATGAATTTAACGCTAGGAGCTCCAAAATATAAACATTCATAAATCCTAAACAAGTTGACTGAATGAATTCTTGTTTGGTATCCGAAAGAAGAATTTTACGAAAAATGGAAATATGTTTTCAAAATTTGGTGTTCTTACTGAAAATTCTAGAGTTTGGTGTAATTTCAGTATATAGACGTCCACCTAAGTTTATTTTTCAAGCATAAATTGAAAAGATAGATACCTACTAGTAGAGTGGCTATTTCCGTTTTTTTTTCTGTGACAATTTTAAGGAAAATGATGTATGAAATTTAAACTTTTGTTTCTTTTTGTTCGCCAGTACAAAAAAAAATTTCAAAGAAATTTTAAGTTTTAAAAAATGTATATTGTTTAATTGGTGTCAAATAAGTAACCAGGGAAAATGATTAAAATTGTATTATTATCATATTATAATAGACAATCAACGAAAACCTATTCGAATTTTGACGTAAGGCTCTGTTTAAGAACGGAGTGCAGTGTTCGTACGGATCAGGGAATTTTCCAGGAGTGTTACCAGTATTTTTTTAATGAAAAAGAAATCTAGGTTAAACTCACGAAACTTCGCCTTCTTTTAAGGAGAGATTTTCTGTAAGAAAATACTGGTACCGAAGAATTTCTTGGTTGCAAAATTCCAGGAGCCGTACGAACCCTGTGAATGAAGGATGAATATTTCGTACACTATTTTCCACAGTGAATAATTCTGCAATGATTTTCAATAACATACATATATTTCGTTGTGATTGAGAGTATATAACATCATTAAAGCACGCTTAAAACAAATACCGTCAATCGATCGTGATCTGTCCAAATGCTTCTGCATGTCCTTGTAAAACCAGTATGCTGTCGTCATCACAAAACTTTCTTCTAAACATCTTAATGTATCAATTTAAACAGCGAAAGTACACTCTAACAAATATGAATATACAATAAGGTACATTTATTTGAATTTAATATAGAGTTACTGTGTTAAGTAAATAAAAAATATACAGAAAATCTACGCCTCCTATGCGATATTCAGATTCAAAAGATGATCAAGACATTAATAGCCTTAACCCCTTGAGGGGCACCTGTATATAATATGTACCCTTTTTTAATATATACCTTTGCTACCAGTAATATTAAATAAAAATATTTAGTATTGTCTTTTGCAGATTGAGCAGGTAAAAATTCATTATTTAATTTACTGGTGTCGAAACATCGTAAAATCTAGCATTTTTAGACCACGTGCTTGCCCTTCAAAGGGTTAAATGTAATGCCAGAATACTTATACAACGTAATAAACAGCATGCCAGCTAGAATATTCGCTGTCATTAATAAAAATTAATCTATTATTAGGCGATAATTCAAAAGTATCTAAAATATCTTTATATTTATGAGACAGCAAATTTGTTTCCATTTATTTCCATTAATTTTCGAGTTAAAATTATTTAATCATAATTTAATTTACTGTAAAATGTTTGTTTGGTACATGCTTTTTGTTATATGCATACACCTATTTTTAAATACTGAATTATTAAAATATTATTTCGAAAATATCAGTGTCTTTATATTTATGAGACGCACTGTAGGTAACCATTTAATGAAAGAGGGGGGAAAAGAAATACATTGGATTTTTTTTAAAGAAAAATGAGAATTTAAAATGTTTTACATCTCTCAAATTCATGCGTAAAATTTTCCAATGATTTATACAATTAATTTCCAAATTCTAATAAACATATTGGCAAATTTTCAAAGAGATCGGATTAATTTAGGATATCCATTTCGGAAATTTAGCATTCATAATTTAACATTTAAATCAATTATCACAATGCGATGTTTTTTTTTCGTATATCTCATATAAATTTTCATCGATAAATGTCAAAATTTAAAAATCGCCTGACTCCCCATTGAAAAGCATTACGACTTTAAAAAAAAAAAATTGAACAAATTAGCCAAATGTAACTAAACTTATTCAGCTAATTCCGGGTTACCTGTCCAACATACCTACCTAACTACAGAGTAAAATGATGCTTTTTTCGGCAGTTATAGGGTCACATACAGACAAACAAAAAAAAAACGACAACAAAAACTTTTCGGGTACTCAACTGACTTTTCAGCAAAAATAGTTTTTTTTTTTTTTATATATATATATTATTTTATAAGCATACAGTGTTTATCTTAAAAATCACAATGACCGTCATTAATGCAGTTCCATAAATTGTCCTTTACAATAAAAGAAAGAACGAAGAATCATGCCCGAAGCATAGTTTATGTACACTTTCCAACACTTCCAATATAATTTTACAAGCATTTACCGTTTAATAAGGTGAAAGATGATATCTAAGTAAACAATTTGGAAAACGCATAACTTATTTTAAAAACCCAATTTCAGAAATTGCCACAATATTCGGAAAGGTATCCTAACGCTTTTGTGAACTCTGTATATGATCTATAGATTTGTATATATACTACATAGAATGCTGAAATTTAATTCAGCTAGAAAACGCATAGCACAGTTTAAAATTTTCCTTCTGGAATTTCCATTAATAAATAGAAATGTTCTCGAGAACTTTTGAGCTACCCTGTATATGATCAATAGAATTTATACACCCCAAGTAATAGGCAACAAACAACAAATGAGTTAAATTTTAAAACGCGTTCAGCAACTGAAAACGCACTTCCAGCAATTATTGTTAACAGACAGTAGCGAATACTTTAGTGTGTCCCTGTAAATGAACGATGAATAAGATACACACAATATTCTGTGGTAAGCCTCTTGTAATGCACCTTAGTGAAATATATCAAATTCAATATGTTTGAAATTGTGTAACATCATTAAAATAAACCGCAAATAATTTTTCCGCACTGACCGTAATGTAACGGAATTCTTTTGAATGTCCCTGTAAAGAAACTACAAGTCCTATGCACACCATATTCAATAGTAAGCCTATTATTGTGCACATCAATGGTATATATCAAATTCAATATGTTTGAAATTGTGTAACATCATTAAAATAAACCGCAAATAATTTTTCCGCACTGACCGTAATGTAACGGAATTCTTTTGAGTGTCCCTGTAAAGAAACTACAAGTCCTATGCACACCATATTCAATAGTAAGCCTATTCTTGTGCACATCAATGATATATATGAAATTCAATATGTTTGAAATTGTGTAAATCATTAAAATAAACCGCAAATAATTTTTCCGCACTGACCGTAATGTAACGAAATTCTTTTGAGTGTCCCTGTAAAGGAACTACAAGTCCTATGCACACCATATTCAATAGTAGGCCTCTTTTTGTGCACATCAAAGGTATATATCAAATTCAATATGTTTGAAATTGTGTAACATAAATAAAATAAATCGCAAATAATTTTTCCGCACTGACCGTAATGTAACGGAATTCTTTTGAGTGTCCCTGTAAAGGAACTACAAGTCCTATGCACATCATATTCAATAGTAAGCCTCTTCTTGTGCACATCAATGGTATATATCAAATTCAATATGTTTGAAATTGTGTAACATCATTAAAATATACCGCAAATAATTTTTCCTCATAGACCGTAATGTACCGGAATTATTTCTAGTGTCCCTGTAAAAAAACTAGTGTAAAAAAGTGCTACACACTTCATTTTAAGTATCGAACATGTCATAGTAATCCTCCGAATATATTTACGTGAGTTAGAGCACCGACAGACAGATAAACCGAATTCATAAACACTTTTCAGCTACGTTGGAAAGTGTTAAAAGTGAAATGAAAAATAAATGAATCTATGTTTTTGATTTTTATACAGTTTCATAATTTTTAAAATTGTGAAAATGTATAAAAAATACACAAATATGTGTAACGAAAAGTTTATAAAAGTAAGATAAATAAATAAGAATTAAATATTTCAACCCAATTTATACAAGATATATTTTTTTATTCATGGCACGCATTAACAAATTATAGGGTGATCTTTTTTTTTTCAAATTTCTTTTTGCATCATGCAAGATTAGTTCAGTAATGCATGACTGATATTTGACATTATATGAAAATTGTTGACGCATAATCTATGATTACAGGGTAACTTTTGTTTTTCCACTGATATCACTTTTATCGTAATGTGTGAAAAATGACCAGCAAAATTATTAAAGTATCCAAAACTTTTGAACAAGAAATAGTATTGGACTTATGATAAAAATTTATACTGATTTATACTCTCAAATACTTTATTCTGAATTAAAAGAAAATATAACATTTTCTTATTTTATGTAATGATGTATTGAATGTACGTCAATTTTGGAAAAGAATATTTAATGGTTCATTTAATATACATGAAAAGATAATGCATTCTTGAAATTTGTCATAGTGAAAAAAGTGCTGACACATAAATATTTTGCAACTAATAACCTTTTTGCGTTTCTTGAACGATATGATTAAATTATACGGAAAACAATGTTAAAAGATTGTATAGTAGAACAATGAAGCTTCCTTCATTTATTGTACTATGTTAAAAGTGAACTAAAAGCTTATTCAAGCTTGAAAATTTTGCAAAAGTATGAAAAGCTCAAATGTATCTAATAAAAAAGTTTACGAAGGTAAGATAAGAATGCATTAAATATTTAGCCATAACTTGCAAAGGATATTATTTTTATATTCATGACATGCATTATCGATTATCAAGTGTTTTTCAAACTAATATATATATTTTTTACATCATGTGAGATCAGAATTGTGTAATGCACGTATGAAATTTGATAAATTATAAAAATTATTGCCACGTAAGGACCAAATAAATAATAAATATTTTGTGTTTCATCGACAAAAGAATTTTTACATTCTTTTATGTAACTTTATATGGTTTTGTATGTAAATATGGAATTTTGTAATGAATATTTCACTTACTTACGGATATGATAGGATTATAAAAATTATATACACATGTGTATTTTCGATGACGATGCAACATTGTAATATATTTAGAACTTAATGTATTAATAATTATATTAATTTTAAGGTATTTTTCTGTTAGCCGGCCGCATGTGATAAATCACCAAATATTTTTTAGGGTTATACTTCTTTATGAGTCATAACAACTATGTAGTTAGTTATGTGACAAACCAATCTTGTCAAAATGTGCCAAATAGTTGTGAAACTGACAACAAAATATTTTAAACATGAAAATTTAGAAAATATAAATAAAAAATAAAGACTGCAAATATATTTCTAATTCTACATTTTTATTAATTACTTGTTTAATATTATTTAAAATATGATTATTTGTTGAGAAAACAATTAGAAATACTAAATAAATAGTTTAAATAATGCTTTTTCGCTTTTACTGTTGCATATCTTAAAAAAGAAACATGGCACTAAATTCACTAGTTCGCGTTTTCTATCAAGCGAAAATGAAAGCGGTGATTTTTTTTTAATGTGGACTTACGCCAAATTAAATTGTTGTAACGGAATTTTTTTGCAACTACATGAATTGCAGTCATGAAGTTAGGCATGATTTTAAGATAAACATTGAATGCTCATAAGAAAATAATTTTTTAAAAAAAACTATATTTATGTTCATTATTAATTTACAGTGAAAGCACTGTTGATCATATAAAAGAACAGGACAATTATGCTCCAGTATGCTATTTCACTATGTTAACACTAGAATGTCCAACAAGAATTGTATAGACTCCGACCAAATGATTATATGTCGATTCACACCACGCATTTCATCATAAAATAAGTTGAATATAAACCACACAGAATTTGTGGAGCGTTTGGCGACCTAAAACCCAAACCATTTCCGACGCACTTGACGGACCGGAAAAATAATTAATTAATTAATTAAACGATGTCACCGGACAGTTTTAAAAGCGAAATTCATTAAATTAAACACTTCGAAAAGCAACAAGGATAGGGATCGGAGCTCTAACCTCGACGGAAGACCGCAGCAGCTTCGATCTTAATGTTCGTAATGAAGTAGCAAATAAGTTAAATAGTTTTAAATAAAAATTCTGGTGCGAAATATTTTTATAAAGCTTAAGTAAAGTTCTGGGTCGTTCTAGTGTCAAAAAACGAACTGAAAACTTAGTCAAGCATGCAAACTTATGGAAAGGTCAGACAATATCTAATACACTGGCAAGAAAATTTAAATGCACAATTATAAAAAGGTACTTAAATATTTTACATTATTTTCTATTTTTATTTGACTTTATTTTCTATTTTTCATTTCTTAATTCTACTAAATGAAGTCAAATGAAAGGTAGGTTGCCCAAGATCAATTTCACACAACGCAGATTCGTCCAGTTTTGGTCTAAAGTACGTAAATACAAATATGATTTTCATATACAAAATAGCATACAATCGCCTCCTGATCATTTATCTAACCGAAAATGTAATAATCACAGATTTTCATATATACCACCTTACATATTAAATTTAGCGCAATGCAATCCTCTAGATATCGAGATATAGTGAAAAGCATGACGTGGGACTACGAACGACTGAACGATACCCGCCAAAATTTAACGAGCACCGACTTATGTTAACGTCAAACGAATTGTAATGTTTCACTGAATTCTGTGTATTAGGTCTTCAGTTAGACTAGATAAAGTATTTCTGTAACACACGGACAGGCATTTTCCAAAAATATTCTAATCATATTCAAGACATCCGAAAACCTGTAGATCCCTGAAGAACCAGAAGATGAAAACTTTCCTAATCCAATACTTTTTTTTTTATGAAAACTAGGGGTGCTCATCCCCCCCCCCCTGCTTGCTACGCTCACCAACCCCCCGCGTAATCGCGCTCTAGCCAACCCCAGACGTAATCATTTCGCGTTTCCATTCTGGATCGCCTCGCGATCCCTTATTTTCTATGAATTCAATTTTTAGATTCCACTTCGTAATTGTTGTTGTAATTTAAATGAAACCTAAATTTATTATAAAAATCAGCTTCATCCATCACTAAACAAATCCAGCCTATCACCTCAATTATTTGTGAAAGAAAAAGATAAAAAAATTGTAAAAATTGTTATGTTGCTTGTTTTTATATGAATTTGGCGACAGTAATTTGGTCGACAGGATAACTAACAAGTACCAATTGTATATATAGTGTTACGAATATTGTAAATAGTTAGTGTTTGTGCTTAAAAATAATGTAAATAGTTCAATTAAGCTCTATTCATAAATTAATATTAATTTTTGTTGCATTGCAATATCTCAATTTGTTGATTTTTTGCAAGCGAGTAAACGCTATTGGATTTCAGTGGGAGTCTATGGAAATTTGGCGAAATATTGGAAATAGCGCAAAGTTGGCGCCAAATTTGGCGACAGACCCGGGTCCCTTCCCCTTGATAACCCCTCTAATAGCGCCCATCCTATCTAAATTCTCTACTTTCATATTAATTCCCCCTACGAAAAGTTAGAAAGCTTTGACCAATCAGATACGTTTCGCGGTATCTACGCAGATTTTCATTGGTCCATTTCCAAACCATTACTTTTTTTTATATATAGAGAAGTATAGAAGAAAATTATAAAATTTAATTTAGCATTTACGGAGCTCTCTTTTCAATGAAGTGCAAGTTTTATTTATGCTAATACAGAATTTTAACTTTATCTAAGGAATTGTATTTTTCGACCGGTATCGAAAGATAGCAATCACGAAATTACATATTTGATTTGTAATTCCGTTAAATCAACACTAACCTATATTAACTTTCGGATATTTCTTTATTTCTTCTAAATTATCTATAAAACATTTTAAAAAAAATAATAAACACTGAACGAACATGCCAGTGAAAAATAAATGGCAGTAATAATAGTGGAAGGTACGATAAATTGCAGTATCTTGAAAATAGCTGCGCTTAACATCTGCTGCAACTTTCAATCTATAAATTTTCGGTGTGAGACAGCGTTAGATCATTTAAAAGCCATAATTCAGTTTAGATTAGTTTTCTTCTTCCGCTGTTAAGTGTTGTTGTAAAAAAAATACAACATGTATTATTCTAGAACAAATTTTTTTAGATTGTATAATATTTTAGGAAAACAAATACATTTGTATGTTTACTCATCTTTTATTCTGCTAAATTAAACAATGCATGAAAATTTTTATTAAATGTAGGCGAAATCGATCCTTAACTTTATAGACATGAAACGAGTGTAATATATATTTTATTAAAAAGGAAAAATATATGCTAAAACATTTCGGTTTCAAAGACGAATGTTAGTGACGATCGGATTTCTTTTAATAATAAAAAAGTAGGGTTGTTAAAAGTCAGAATAATGTTCTTCGTAGAAAGCACTTGCTTATTCCGACGGATAGTAATACGGCATACATCTATGACATTTTGATCTTTTAAATTTTGTATAAGTTCTGCTTTTGTAGAAAATAAAAGTTCTGGTTCGGATTTTAAAAAACGGATTGTATTTAGAGTTTGATGTACTTGAATGGAAATAGAAACAAGTTGGAAATTGTACGTCAAACGTGACAAATGAGGTGCGTTCGTACTATAGCTAGTTATATAAATATTCAGATCTTGATGATTTTTAATTCTGTGAAATGAATTATATCGTCTGCAGATTAATTTCTGTCATAAAATAAGTATCTCGGTCGCTTGAAGATTAAACTCGGAAGCTCCTATAACAAGAAAGCACCGATTTAAAAAAAAATTCAAATTTCTTAATAAATAATTTTATTAATATCTCCTAAAGTTTTTATTCGATTTTTATAAAATTTGAAATGTCTCGACAAACTTCTGCAAAGATAATATATCTTAAATTTCGAACCATTCGGTTGGGTAGTTTTTGCGTTGTTATATGCGGACGGACGGACAGACGGACGGACGGACCAAGCGACGACAATAGGTGCTACGTATTGATATAATTACGAACGCACCTAAAAATAATTTATTGTTGTGCAATTTGAGAGAAATCGGGACTGGTTGGCTGAATAAACCTCAACAAGCAAATCACCTGTCTGTACTTTTTAAAAATAATAACAATCGCCGAAAACATATTAAAATATTTTTGAAATACAATTTTATTGACAGCTTTATTTGCATAAATCTGCTTGATATTATGTATTCCAGCGCCATCTATCGGTAATTTTTTAAACACTACTTTTTTTGTTATGAAAAAAAAATCCGATCTCCCTCTAATCCCATTCATGTTAACCGCAATTTTTTAGCTTGATTTGTTCCTTTGTAATGAATTTTTAAAGTTTTAACGAATATGTGACGCACCCGGTATATATGTATATATATATATATATATATATATATATATATATATATATATATAGAGAGAGAGAGAGAGAAATAAATCAACGTTGGATTTATCACGTATATAGTTCATTCATTACGCTATGTGCTCCGAAAGTAAAGATCAAGCCGATGAAACATGCAAATAGCGACAAATTCAAGGCTACAAGCGGACGCTCACCCGGCAAGTGTTGTTCTTGAAATGAAATCTTATTTTCCTCTTTAGGAGTCTTATTTAAGGCCATGTCGTCACCCAAGGTTAAGGTAACAGTGCGAACTGCGAATCCTCTGCTTGTATTTATTTATTTTATTGTTATAGCTTGCATTAACTTTCGCGGAAAGGAAGTTTGTTTTGGCAGTAAAGAGTCTCTGGATATATATATATATATATATATATATATATATTTATGTAAATGGTGCGTTTCAGAATAACTGTGTGAACATAATAAGAATGTAATAAAATCTCGTTACAACAAATCTCTGGGGGCCTTTGATTAAATTCCTAAAACTAAAAAAATCGTTAATGTGAAATTTCAATATCGGATATTAAAAAAAAATTGCATACATAGTGGATATAATTATAAGTTATTGTTACACTTGAAATTTCTATTAATGTGCAGACATGTCAATAAAAAAAGCATGCAGAACATTATTGTGAACTTATTTGTTATAAATAAGATAATTATTAACATAATTAAATTTCAATATTTTAATTGTAACTATAATAAAATAATTATAATTTTTTACGTACCTGACGATCGAAAAAAATCGCACTGACATCAATATTTAACTTAAATTTTAATTTGTTATTCTTATTCTTCTTCTTCTTATTATTATTATTATTATTATATTTTAAGTCAGAATTTTGTTTCTGCACTGCAATTGACTATGAAATTTTCAAGACAAAGTCTTCCGTAATACACATTAATCTAAATAACAATGAACTAAATACGTAAATTACAGATTAAACTAAATACCAATTAAATAAATAACCAAATTACACATTAACCTAAATACCAATTAACCAATGCACCAGTGACATTAATTAAATTTTACTGGTGCATTACTTTACTGGGATATATATAAAATTTACTATTCGATAGATCCTTATTTGATCGTACAACAAGCACAATCTTCGGTTACGACAATCATCATCATCTCGACAGCTTTCATCAAGTTTTCAACGATGTGATCTGTATTTAGGTCAGTGCACGTGGTAACCCCTTCATCGAAATCAATGTAATAAATAGAAAAGTGTACGTTCAAAACATTTTGTAGTGGGGATACAGAGATCAGCAGAAAATTCGATACAATGAATTGCATTGGATGCTAGTGGGCTATTTAAATGGGGACTCACAATACATAAATTGGGAAAATAGAATCAGACAGTACGACTTAATGTATAGTTTGAAATGTCATTAAGTTTTCGACGATGTCATCTGCAGTTAGATCATATCATGTGGTAACTTTTTCATCGAAATCAACGTAATAAATAGAAAAGCGTAAGTTCAAAATATTCTGTAGCGGGGATACGGAGATCAGCATGAAATTCGATGCAATGAATAGCAATGGAGGCTAGTGAGCTATTTAAATGGAGGCTCACAACGCATAAATTTGAAAATATAATCAGCCAATACGACTTAATGTATAGTTTGAGATATAATTAAGTTTTCGAAGATGCCATCTGTAGTTAGATCAGGTCATGTGGTAACTTCGTCATCGAAATCAACGTAATAAATAGAAAAGTTTACGTTCAAAACATTCTGTAGCGGGGATAACAGAGATCAGCAGGAAATTCGATACAATGAATTGCATTGGATGCTAGAGGGCTATTTAAATGGGGACTCACAATACATAAATTGGGAAAATAGAATCAGCCAGTACGACTTAATGTATAGTTTGAAATGTCATTAAGTTTTCGACGATGTCATCTGCAGTTAGATCATGTCATGTGGTAACTCCTTCATCGAAATCAACGTAATAAATAGAAAAGCGTAAGTTCAAAATATTCTGTAGTGGGGATACGGAGATCAGCATGAAATTCGATGCAATGAATAGCATTGGAGGCTAGTGAGCTATTTAAATGGAGGCTTACAATGCATAAATTGGGAAAATAGAATCAGCCAGTACGACTTAATGTATAGTTTGTATATCATTAAGTTTTCGACGACGCCATCTGTAGTTAGATCAGGTCATGTGATAACTCTTTCATCGAAATCAACGTAATAAATAGAAAAGCGTAAGTTCAAACATTCTGTAGCGGGGATACAGTGATCAGCAGGAAATTCAATGCAATGAATAGCAATGGCGACTCGTGAGTTATTTAAATGAGGTTTCACAATACATAAATTGGAAAAATAGAATTAGCCAGTACGACTTAATGTATAGTTTGAAATATCTTTGAGTTTCTGACGATGTCATCTGTAGTTAGATCAGTACAAAAACCCTTAACGGGTTAAAAGTTGTGACGCAGCACTTTGTTTTGGCTCTATAAATTTTAAATATGGGTCTTAAAAGTAATGATATCAAATTTAAGTGACGCTATGTTAATAATTTTTTTTAATCATAATTTTCTTTTTAGTTTTATATATATTCACAGGTGCAATTATTATCTTAATATGAAAAAAATATATAGAACTTATTCGCTGATGCTTTTTCATTCACATCTCTCATGAATTCAAAATATGGGTTTTAAAAGAAATGATATCAAAATTTGAGTGACACCTTGACGTGAATTTAATAGGACTCTTTTAAAATTCAATTTAAATTATTTTTGGTTTGTCTTCTAAAGTATATTTACACATACAAACAATACTTTTAATTTTTCAATACACTTTTAAATATATTACTTTCACTGAGCCTATATTATGTATTGAAATGTATTTATTTCAATAAATTGATTTATCTTCTGTGCCACGCTATCCAAAAACATAAGTAAAATTTATGTAAATGATTATTTTGCGTCATAGTATCCAAACAAAGGGAAATGTATGCAAGTGGATAATATGACGCAAAATAATCATTTACATAAATTTTACTTATGTTTTTGGATAGCGTGGCACAGAAGATAAATCAATTTATTGAAATAAATACATTTCAATACATAATATAGGCTCAGTGAAAGTAATATATTTAAAAGTGTATTGAAAAATTAAAAGTATTGTTTGTATGTGTAAATATACTTTAGAAGACAAACCAAAAATAATTTAAATTGAATTTTAAAAGAGTCCTATTAAATTCACGTCAAGGTGTCACTCAAATTTTGATATCATTTCTTTTAAAACCCATATTTTGAATTCATGAGAGATGTGAATGAAAAAGCATCAGCGAATAAGTTCTATATATTTTTTTCATATTAAGATAATAATTGCACCTGTGAATATATATAAAACTAAAAAGAAAATTATGATTAAAAAAAATTATTAACATAGCGTCACTTAAATTTGATATCATTACTTTTAAGACCCATATTTAAAATTTATAGAGCCAAAACAAAGTGCTGCGTCACAACTTTTAACCCGTTAAGGGTTTTTGTACTGATATCATTACTTTTTTAAGGTTATTGATGAAAATGTCAATTGGTCAAAATTAAGCATAGGGTATAAATTAATCATTAGAATAAAATTTTAAAGAAATGCTAAAAAAGACCCTTTGGACACCAATAAAAATATGAGGGTGGTGGCCCAGGGAGAGGAATCCAAGACTCAACTTTTAAATTATACAGCGAGAGAGTAACACAATTAGAAGTATGAAAATGCATGGCAAAATCCGATTGTTCCATCTTCCACCGCCAGGGGGGGCACTCTGTTCTATACAAACATAGCTGAAATCTTTGAGGCTGTCGATTTGGAGTCGAATGAGCCATACCTTGTCGTGATCGGTCCCATAGAACCCGATAGGAAAGCGCCCCCTGGTGGTGAAATTTGAAATTAAAATCGATATATCCTGTCGATGCCGAGTCGAATAAATTAAACTGTATTGTGATGGGGCACATAGCTACAAAATCCGTTAGTTCCATCTTCCACCGCCAGGGGGCGCACTCTGTTCTATACAAACATAGCTGAAATCTTTGAGGCTGTCGATTTGGAGCCGAATGAGCCATACCTCGTCGTGATCGGTCCCATAGAACCCGATAGGAAAGCGCCCCTGGTGGTGAAACTTGGAACTAAAATCGATATATCCTGTCGATGAATCAAACTACATTGTGATGGGACCTATAGAAATAGAGTTAGCTACAAAATCTGTTAGTTCCACCTTCCACCACTAGAGGGCACACTCTGTTCTATACAAACATAGCTCAAATGTTTGAGGCTGTCGATTTCGAGTCGAATAAGACATACCTCATCGTGATCGGGCCCATAGAATCCGAGATAGGAAAGCGCCCCCTGGTGGTGAAATTTGGAATTAAAATCGATATATCCTGTCGATGCCGAGTTGAATAAATTAAACTGCATTGTGATGTGACCCATAGCTACAAAAATCGTTAGTTCCATCTTCCACCACCAGGGGACGCACTCTGTTCTATACAAACATAGCTGAAATCTTTGAGGCTGTCGATTTAGAGTCGAATGAGCCATACCTCGTCGTGATTGGGCCCATAGTACCCAAGAAAGGAAAGTGCCCACTGGTGGTGAATTTTGGAACTAAAATCGATAAATCCTGTCGATGAATCAAACTACATTGTGATGGGACCCATAGAACTCGAGTTAGCTACAAAATCCGTTAGTTACATCTTCCACCACTAGAGGGCGCACTCTGTTCTATACAAACATAGCTGAAATCTTTGAGGCTATCCATTTGGAGTCGAATGAGCCATACCTCGTCGTGATCGGGTCCATAGAACCCGAGATAGATATACGCGCCCCCTGGTAGTGAAACTTGGAATTAAAATCTATATATCCTGTCGATGCTGAGTCGAACCAAACTGCATTGTGATCGGACCCATAGAACTCGAGTTAGCTGCAAAATCCGTTAGTTCCATCTTCCACCATCAGGGGGCGCACTCTGTACTATGCAGACATAGCTGAAATCTTTGAGGCTGTTGATTTCAAGTCGAATAAGCCATACTGCGTGGTGATTGGGCACATAGAACCCAAGAGAGGAAAGCGGCCCCTGGTGGTGAATTTTGAAACTAAAATCAATATATCCTGTCGATGTCGAGTCGAATAAATTAAACTGTATTAGATACCAATTAATCTCGGAAAAAATTGCAAATTTT
This sequence comes from Maratus michaelseni, assembly GCA_963931845.1. Classification (NCBI taxonomy): domain Eukaryota; kingdom Metazoa; phylum Arthropoda; class Arachnida; order Araneae; family Salticidae; genus Maratus; species Maratus michaelseni. Next base: position 55,042,462 of record OZ007588.1, on the reverse strand, counting down.
GTCATTTGGCAGCGTAAAAATCATGAATTTCATCGATCGGCACAGAAAAAACATGTATTTTGTCGATAGGGCGAGAAAAGATCATAAATTTCGGCGAACAGGCGGATAAAAATCATGAATTTCATTTATTAGCGCATGAAAAACACAAATTTCATCAAACACTCGCATAAAAATTAAAAAATTCATTGATCGGGCATGAAAAAACATTAATTTCGTCAAGTTTGCACGTAAAAATCACAAATTTCATCAAACGGTAGCATAAAAATCACAAATTTCATCAAACGGTAGCATAAAAATCAAGAATTTTGGCAATCGGGTGATAAAATTTTTTTTTGTCAATCCGGCCCGTATAAAGTATGAATTTTGTCGATGAGGTGCGTAAAAATTGTCGAGTCGAATGAATTAAACTGCATTAGATACCAATTAGTCTCTGAAAAAATTGCAAATTTCATTATTTTGCAGCATAAAAATCAGGAATTTCGTTGATCAATGGGCAAAAATCATGAATTTCATCGATCGGCACAAAAAAAACATGAATTTTCTCTATAGGAGGAGAAAAGATTATAAATTTCGTCGAACAGGCGGGTAAAAATCATGAATTTCATTTATTAGCACATGAAAATCGCAAAATTCATCAGACGGTCGTTATGAAAATATAAAAATTCTATGATCGGGTATGAAAAAGTCATTAATTTCGTGAAGTTTGCACGTAAAAATCACAAATTTCATCAAACGGGTGCATAAAAATCAAGAATTTTGGAAATCGAGTGATAAAAAATTTTTTTGTCAATCCGGCCCGTAAAAAGTATGAATTTTGTCGATGAGGTGTGTAAAAATCGTCAAGTCGAATGAATTAAACTGCATTAGATACCAATTAGTCTCTGAAAAAATTGCAAATTTCATTATTTTGCAGCATAAAAATCATGAATTTTGTTGATCAATGTGCAAAAATCATGAATTTCATCGATCGGCACAGAAAAAACATGAATTTTCTCGATAGGGGGAGAAAAGATTATAAATTTCGTCAAACAGGCGGGTAAAAATCATTAATTTCATTTATTAGCGCATGAAAAAACATTAATTTCGTCAAGTTTGCACGTAGAAATCACTTTCATCAAATGGGTGCATAAAAATCAAGAATTTTGGCAATCGGGTGATAAAAATTTTTTTTGTCAATCCGGCACGTAAAAAGTATGAATTTTGTCGATGAAGCGCGTAAAAATTGTCGAGTCGAATGAATTAAACTGCATTAGATACCAATTAGTCTCTGAAAAAATTGCAAATTTCATTATTTTGCAGCATAAAAATCAGGAATTTTGTTGATCAATGTGCAAAAATCATGAATTTCATCGATCAGCACAGAAAAAACATGAATTTTCTCGATAGGAGGAGAAAAGATCATAAATTTCGTCGAACAAGCAGGTAAAAATCATGAATTTCATTTATAAGCACATGAAAATCGCAAATTTCAACAAACGGTCGCATGAAAATCAAAAAATTCTTTGATCGGGTATGAAAAAATCATTAATTCCGTAAAGTTTGCACGTAAATATCACAAATTTTTTCAAACGGGTGCATAAAAATTAAGAATTTTGGCAATCGGGTGATAAAATTTTTTTTGTCAATCCGGCCCGTAAAAAGTATGAATTTTGTCGATGAGGTGCATAAAAATTGTCAAGTCGAATGAATTAAACTGCATTAGATACCAATTAGTCTGAAAAAATTGCAAATTTCGTCATTTTGCAGCATAAAAATCAGGAATTTCGTAGATCAATGTGCAAAAATCATGAATTTCATCGATCGGCACAGAAAAAACATGAATTTTCTTGATAGGGGGAGAAAATATTATAAATTTCATCAAACAGGCCGGTAAAAATCATGAATTTCATTTATTAGCAAATGAAAAACGCAAATTTCAGCAAACGCTTGCATAAAAAAAAATTCGTTGATCGGGCATGAAAAAACATTAATTTCGTTAAGTTTGCACGTAAAAAACCCAAATTTCATCAAACGGGTGCATAAAAATCAAGAATTTTGTCTATCGGGCGATAAAAAAATGTATTGTCAATCCGGTACATAAAAAGTATTAATTTTGTCGATGAGGTGAAAAATAAAGGTAATATGAGTCAAGGGGTCTAACCTTATGAGTCTCCTTATTTTCTTTCTTGTTCGGATGCAAACAATTCATATTTTTAATCTGCATTTGGTCGAAAAATGAATTATCTTTAATTTTAAAAACGAGAAATTCGTAATTACATGTATAAAATTTGATTGGTATTTATTATTGGTATTTATGATTTCAAAATTTTTAATAAGAAATTGTTTTTTTGCTAGTATACAGTGGGCAAAGTCTCTAGCCATGCCAACCAACCAATCGGTTGCTTATGGATCTGCTTATGCTTATATCACTTATTCATATAGTTTAGCTTTGGCTTGCCTCTTATTAGTTTGTCTTGACTGCTAAATTTTTATATTTCACATTTCATAATTTTTATTGCAATACTTCAGGTAAGAATGCTTTTTAACTTGATTATTTCCTGTATTTATAATTTTTTGTTACTAACATTCTTATGTTTTAATGGGTGCAAAATTTAAGATTGGCGAAAAAGCTACTAAAAGGTTCTTTATTTCAATAAATTGTTTTATCTTTTGTGCCATGCTGTCGAAAATTGAAAGAAAAATTTATGTAAAGGTTTATTTTGCATCATAGTATCCAAACTAAGTGAAATGTATGCAAATGGATAGTATGATGCAAAAAAAACCATTTACATAAATTTTTCTTTGAATTTTCGACAGCATGGCACAAAAGATAAATCAATTTATTGAAATAAATACATTTCAATGCATAATACAGGCTTATTGCAAGTGATATATTTAATGATGATTGTACTGAATTTTGTATTGAAAATGGAACATTTTAGTACATATTAATGGTTTAGCATAAAAAATAATTTATGTAGGTCATTCTAAAATTCTTATATAACAAAATCTGTAAAAATGAAGCTCTGTTTTGTCAGAATTCTGCAATTGTTAATTTGTTTTAAAACTAAATAAGCACTCCTTAGGTATTTTTAACTGTTTTTATTATTGGAAATGGTGCGGAAAAACAGAACAAAACAAACTTTAGTAAAATATTTTATGTAGTAATAGGGTGGGTTTTTTTAGGAAACATTTATTTAACTGCGTTTATTTTATTTTTTTTAAGAGGACAGCCAAGGGTCGATGCATGCTTTACACTCACGCTAAAAAAAAAAAAATTTAATCGGTTAAAAAAAAGAAAAAAGTCTCCAAACTTTGGGGACTGTTTTTTCTTTTATGGCAACCTGGCTATTAAGCTTGTATTTAGTAGCTTGGCGCAGTCTTGGAAATCGTGCCATCCAAACAGTCGCCAATCTTTTGTTTACATTTTAGCGTGAGTGTAACACATCTGTTCAGTTATTTTTCTTGGGGTCCATTTTGTGAAAAGTAAAGGTTACTTCGGGAGCATTTCCGTTCTCTGTTCCCCCCGCCAACTTGGATATTTTTTTCGCCAGTCTTGGCGAAAGCAGGGTGCTGTTGAGAGCTGGCGCCATCTAGTGTTTTTATTGCAAAATACGACATTTTTGGTTTGCGATTTTTTTTTCTCGTCGTAATGCATGCATGAACACTGGAACATGAATGAAAATAGATGATTTTTACCTATTTTCTTCCAAAAGTTCCAGAAATCATGCATGCATTACGGCGAAATAAAAAATCGTAAACCAAAAACATCGTTTTATCAATAAAAATAGTTTATCTAGCGCGAGGGTCTCTACGCACCTCTACCTACTTTTTAATAAAAAAATCAACAAACCGTTTGATTTTCTTCCACAGCTGAAAAAAAAAAAAAAAAAAAGAAATTAATCTTATTTCATAAGGTCGGAGAAAACTCGACCTGCTATGAAATAATAATAAGAAAAAAATCATTTTCGTCACCGACCCAATGTAATATTAGGAATAAGAGTTGTTTTTTTTTTTTTTTTTTTTTTTTTTTTTTTTTTTTCTAAAATAATAATATAGTTTTGAAATGTATGTGCTTTAAATTTAGAAAATAAAAATTTAAGAAATGTATGCTAATACTATATTAATAAAATAGATTAGCAGTTTCACACAGCTTTTTCGCCAATCTTAAATTTTGCACGCATTAAAACATAAGAATGTTAGTAACAAAAAATTATTATAAATACAGGAAATAATCAAGTTAAAAAGCATTCTTACCTGAAGTATTGATATAAAAATTATAAAATGTGAAATTTTAGCTGTCCAGACAAACTAATAAATAAGAGCCAAGCCAAAGACAAACTAATAATAAGTAATAACAGCTAAGCCAAAGCTAAACTACTGTGGCTAAACTATCAGTCAGATAATCAACCGATTGGTTGGTTGGCATGGCTAGAGACTTTGCCCACTGTATACTAGCAAAAAAACAATTTCTTATTAAAAATTTTGAAATCATAAATACCAATAATAAATACAATCTAATTTTATACATGTAATTACGAATTTCTCGTTTTTAAAATTAAAGATAATTCATTTTTCTACCAAATGCAGATTAAAAATATGAATTATTTGCATCCGAACAAGAAAGAAAAAAAAATTAACCATAATTTAATTTAATACATATTTTGGAATGTATAATAAACTGTTTTCATATTAAAAAAAAAAAAAAAAAAATCTAGATAGTTCTTCAGCCACATATGATTGCGAAATCGCCTTTAACTATAACCGGGATACCCATGAACATCCTGACCGCGCAGGAATAAAAAAGGGTGAAAAGGCCGAAAATCTTTAATGTTAGTCTACCAGAAAAAGCATAAGAAAAGAGTCCGATTTTGAAGCTGGATTATATAAAAAACAAGAGTTTTCCTACGTTAGCTCAAAATCTTACTCTCTTCATCTAAAAGCGATTAATATAATATATTAATTTAAAAAAAATCGTTCGATCCATTTTCGAGATAACACCTCTGTGCCCATTACACCATTACATTTTCCATTTTCGCTTAAAAATTGGTTTCCAGATCTCAAAATCTACTGCATGTAGAAATCTATAAATTTCAGGATAGAGTTAGGCCATAGATATAAGACTAATGTGAAAAAATCGAAACGGTATGCCTCATATTTACTGAGATATTAAATGTCGGCGTTTCGATTTTCCTTTGATGTCCTGCTAGCTGTATATATGAGAGTGACGGAATCTTCGGTTTTGGGCTTACGGTTTTCGGTTTTTCGCTGCGTCACTCAAGAGACTACCGTCTCTTATGACAGGTCATGTGGTAACTCCTTCAGCGAAATCAACGAGATGACAAACTGTTCGAAAAATATTTCTTTAACAGGAAGATTGCAGATAAAAACAGATTTTTTTTTAAGATTATGTAAAATTTTGGGAGATATTTTTTCTAAGATTAATGTGCTTTTTCTACACCAAAAGAGTTTAAACAGAAAGGGTATTCTAAAATATTAGAATACGCTTTCACAACTTTTCTTATTCCAATTTGATTATTCCAAGATTGAATTAATCAAAATAAAAAAAACATCTGAAATAAATATCCTTATTCAATAAATTTAATTTAATAAAATAATATAAAATTTTAATTAAATTTAAATGAAAAAAAAATACATATTTAAGGAAATGTCGTAAGTCAGTTAAATAGTTAATTAGCGTGCGAGACTTTTCTGTATTTAAAAAATATGACATTAACAATTAAAAGAAAGTATTAATTGACTATCAGATTCTTATGTACAAATGCAAAAAATGAGAATTTTATCTTTTTAGCTTCATAAATGCCAGATTTAATGAAATGTCTGAAAACATATTTTTCGTTTGCAACAATAATGTCTTTATTTAAATTGAAAAATTAAGAAATAGATGTATTGTCTAAAGAAATAATTAGTTAATAGTTGTATAATTAAGATACAGATGCATTGACTAACATATTATTCCGCATTAAACGCTTAAAAATACATTTTTATACAAAAAATATTGCATGTAACATAAAAGAAGAGTGTCATCTAAGGAGTAAAAGTTAATTAATTAAACTTTATTTAGCTACGTTAATTAATTAATTGGTATTTAAATAACCTAATAGAGTTAAATATACATCTTTAATAAAATTTATAATAATTAACATAATAAAATATATTCTATTTCATTACCTCACGGAACTAAAATAAGTAACTTCACTAAAAACACAAGAAAGAAAAATCATTCATCAGGCATAATTAAGAAACACTTTCCAACTCTAACAGAATATAATTAAGAATTTTCATTTTTTTTTCATACGATAAAATGAGATATCTAAATGAACAATTTAAAAACTACAGAACAGGGTAAAAATATTTTTTCAGCAATTGCTGTCTGTATCGATAGTCAGTTCTGTAAAAGAATTATTTTGCACGTCTCTATAAAGGAACGATAAATGCTGCACTCCATAATCTATAGAAAACATGTTGTAGTGTACATTAGTTTTCATTTAAAATTTAATTATGTGTGAAGTATCATAACATCATTAAATTCCACAGAAAATTATTTTTCTTCATATATCATAATGTACTCTATTAAAATCCGCGCGCGTATCTATCTACGTTATGTAACTTCAAAAACTCGGAAACCACAGGGCGCAAGGCTACGAAATTTAACACAGGGATTGCTGGTAGGGGGCCCATGAACGATTGGGGCAAAAAATTCGAAAAATCTTTTTTTATTTTATGCTTTTGTCGAATGTTTGCCTTTTTTTATGTTTAACCCGTAATCGCGTGAGTTCTAAGTAGTTCTAAATGTTTACTGCAATGTGAGATATACATATTACGTACGTCACGCTACAATACTAAAAAGCTGTAGCGGGTATAAGGATAATTGTTTTACGTTACATGCAAATAATTAGAGATTATTTAATTGCGCTTAATTATTACCTTTAAAAAAATAAAGAAAAACATTTTATCACAAACATCAACAAAATATAATATTCCATCTATTCCCTTATTCCAAAGGTATCGTTTTATTGTCTGCTGCCATAGCAACATAATCAATTAAATTTCATTAAAAAAATGCACAGTAGTAGAAAGATATTTTTCTAAATCGAATAGTTGAAGAACTCAACACTTTAACGGGGGAATTGTTATTTCTTATTTAGATATTTTAAAGTTGTTTGTTGTCATGTTAATTTTAAATTTTGGTTATAGAATTAAATTCATGAACTCCCGTGCGTAGAACGGGTTAAACAGCTAGTGCAGTGAAATTATTTTGCGGGTCCCTATAAACGATTTAAAAATTCTTCTAAGATAGCATGCTATAAACGAACTAAAAATTCTCCGAAAATAGCATGTTGTAGTGTCACCGCAGTGACGCTTATCAGTCTCATTATGGTTGAAATATCGTAACAACATTTAAATGTAAAGGAATTCTTTTGTGTGTCCATGTAAACGAGCTACAACTACTACAAACTTCCTTTTCAGACCCAAACATTCTATAGCAATCCTCAATTGCATATAAAAATTCAATGGCAATCAATGGTGTGTGTTTACGAGAGTTGGAGTAAGGAAAGACGGACAAACGCCAGAAAAACGAAATGATAAATGCTCTTCAACCATGTTGGAATTTGTCCATAATGCATTTACTTAAAAGAATATTGCCATATATAAAATAAAACAGAAAAGTGCCCAGTTAAACTGATGGCAGTGAGCGCACAGGCTATTCACACTAATTGTATATTATACTCTCATTTTAAAGAATAATGCCCCTCGAAAAATAAAGAAATCGACGATAAATTAATGCGGGGATTAGCCCCCCGTTCCCCCCTTGATACTTAACCAATGAACCCCCAAAACTAATCAGGGAAGCGCCTTAACACAATGAATATACGGAACTCGATAGATCTTGATAGAAATATCCGATTTGCTTCAGATTTTGCATACAGGTTCATTCTGAAAGGCGTTTCCCTGAATAGTTTTGGGGGTTCATTGGTTAAGTATAAAGGGGGGGGGGGAGCTAATCACCCCTTCATTTACATAAAAGGTTTTTTTCAGGCAGAATTATCCGAATTGATTCATATTTGGTCTACAGGTTTATTCTGATAAGACGCTTCCCGGATTAGTTTTGGAGGTTCATTGGTTAAGTATAAAGGGAGTAAACGGGGGGCTAATCCCCCTTTTTAATTTAGATAAATGCGTTTTTCATACAGAATTATCCGATTTGCTTCAAATTTGGTATACAGGCTTATTCTGATAAGGCGCTTCCCTGATTATGTTTGGAGGTTCATTGGTTAAGTATAAAGGAGGGCAACTAAGTGCTAATCCCCCTTAATTTAGCTAAATGGGTATTTCATGCAGAAATATCCGGTTTGATTCAAATTTGGTACACAGGTTTGTTGTCGATTTCTTTTTTTTTTCGATGGGTATTATTCTTTGAAATAAGAGTATAATATACAATTAGCGTGAATAGCCTGTGAGCTCATGAGCACTTTTCTTTTTATTAAGTTTTTTGTATCGTTATCTTTGCATTTGGGATAATTTATGATAAAAAATGCCGATCTATAAACACTATTACATTTTTTTTTAAATTCACATTATAACGAGAAATATGTTATTTTTTTATTTTTTTTTAACTAATGAGCTAATTTAAATAAATTTGACGTATTATTCAAAATGACGTAACAATTGAGAAAAATGACGTATTCTACTTAAAACAAATTTGCAATTTTTTTGAGGGGAGGGGGGATTTTAAATGTTTATATTTACATTTGAAATACTAGCTTTTAATCTATTTTTATCTGCATATCTTCCAACTTTCATATTTCTTTATGAACAGTATTTCCGAATAGTATCCTTTAACTTATTTAATTACACCCCAGAAATTCTGATATAAAAAAAGGGCGAAATTACTTTTTGGAAATAGTGATTACAAAAAAGCAGCAAATTTAGCAGGTATTCACCTGCAAAGTAGCTTTCAATAGTTGATTGAACTTATCAATATATGTTTGAAGTTCAAGTGGTTTAAACTTATCTTGTACTTAGGAGATAAAACTTAAAGAATTATCTCCTCTAGCAGGTTGTAATGAAAAGATTCTTTCGCATTATTATATGCGATATTTTATGTTTTTTATTGAGGAGAGTATTTTCTTAAGAGTTACAATTACATTTTTTTGTGACAAAAATGTAAAAAAATTAAGAACTAAAAGTTTATCATAAAAATAACTGTATTTATTTTAATCTTCTTTTTTTAGAAATAAATATGTCCCCAACCATTATTGACTAATATGGATACTTCTTTGTCACCAGCCTTTGCAACGGTGGTCATCATTTTAGTAACATTCATCTATAATTGGATAAGAAATAGAGGGGTAGTACCTGGACCAGTAGGCGTGCCATATTTGGGACTTTATCCCTATCTTACGGATAAAAATACTCATTTAAAATTAGAGGAGTATAGGAAAAAATATGGAGATGTTTTCAGTTTTACTTATACTGGAAGACTGTACATCAATTTGGGTACTATAAAAGCCATGCGTGAAATAGTTTTGAATAAATCAGATTGTTTTACGGACAGATTTCAAGATACTAATATAATAACTGAAATACTACGCAATGGTAAGTAAATATTATGTTTGATCTTTTGTTGTTTTATATTCATTATTCTATCAAAATACAGATGGTGATAAAACAAGAACGAAGAATCGTGCATTCTGCATAGATTGTGAAACACTTTCCAACACTAATAGAATACAGTAGAACCTCAATTATCCGACGTACACTGTAAAAAAAATTCTGAGGTTACTAATTTTTTTTTAGTACATTTGTATTCCACAGATTTTTTTAGTAACCGGTACTATAAACCGGAATCGTTGCTAGATGTTTTCTAGTAATGTTGCTAGCTGTTTTCTAGTAATGTTGCTAGCTGTTTTCTAGTAATTCTCACAGATTTTTTTGTAACTGAGTAAGAATACAAATAAAAATTAGTAATTGGAAAAATCAATGAGAGAAACTAAAATTTTTTTAGTAGATCGACACTTTTTTTTTTTTTTTTTTTACAGTGTAATTGGGACCGAACCTACATCGGATAATCGAAATTTCCGTATAATGTAGAATTTATCAATAATATAATAATATGTAATATATGTTTAATATGTAACATCGTCACCGAACCGCTATTATTGCTATTTAAACTGCTAAATAAATAATAAAATTCAAATTATACATGAAAATAAATTTATTTTGAAGCAAAAAACTTACAATAATTTAAATGGAAGCTTCATCTGGCGTAAATTGGCTATCCTTTGCCTAGAAACTCTATCACGAAGTTAGGAAACCGACGTCGGTTTACGGAGAGTTTCGGTTAAACTAGCGTCGGATATTCGAGGCTCTACTGGAATTTACTTTTTTCATCGATCAAATCAGATATTTAAATAAGCAATTTAAAAGATACATAACTCAGTAAAATCCATTTTTAACCATTGCTGTCCATATTCGAAGTTCTGTATAGGATATAAAAAATTTGTAAACAACACAAAGAACACCAAAAGTAACATAAAATTGCATATCAGCGGAAAGAGCACTTCTAGCAATTACCAATCATAGTCAGCCCTTTAACCGAGTTATCTTGTACGTATTTGTACATGAACGATAAATCCTACGCACTCCATATACCAAGAATATTGAACCTTAAAGATCCATTTAAATTTCAAGTATAATAACATGTTCAAACTGCACGTCTGACGATTTTCCCCCATATATCACAATGTAAAGAGATTGTTCTGTACGTCCCTGTAATTGAACTATAAATACTACTAATTGTATACCCCTGTAAAAGCATGCTGTAGTACACCCCAGTAATGCACGTTAATTTCATTATGTTTGAAATATTGTAACATCAATTAAATGCGCCGCAAACGATTTTCCCCCATATACCATAATTTAACGGACTTATTTTGTGTGTCCCTGTAAATGAACTATTAATGCTGCACACTTCATTTTCATTACCGAATACTATATAGTAAAAATCAATATTGCATAAAAATTTCATGACAATCTGTGTATATTAATGAGAGTTAGAGCACGGACAGACGCACAGACAGGTAGACAGACGAACCGAATTCATAAACACTTTTCAACTATGTTAGAAAGAGCTAAAAATGGAAACGCTCACAAATAAAAAAGTAATCTAAAAGAAAAAAATATTACTCCCCCCTCAAAAAAAAAAAATAATATTAATAATAATAATAATGATAATTTTATAAACATTCAATGTTCATGTTGAAAATCACAACTATTTTTTTTTCATCAATTCATGTTTTTTTTTCTTTCTAATCTGTCCCTTACAATACATTCATTTGGCTGAGACCGATATCGATTAAGATAAATTCACTGTTTTTTTTTTTTAACGCTTGGTAGAACGCACAAGCAAGTTACTTTATTTAAAAATGCATAATTTTTGCTCTATTTTCTATTTAAGATAGGGTATTGGAAAGAAAAATTAAACATTTTTCAAACTATCTTTTTTAGGATTTCTAAACTGATATTTCAACGTATAATCGTAAATTAAATAATATTAAATAATTAATTGATAAAGCGTATTTTTTTGTAACTATTAAACTTTTTACATCTACATCTTTTACAACTTTTTTCGATACACATCTTTTATATTATATTTTTGGATTTACATCTTTTGGGGATTTCTAAATTGATTTCTCAACGTATAAACGTAAATTAATTAATAATAAACTATTAATTGATAAAAGCGTATTTTTTGTAAATATCATACTCTTTATTTTGTATTTATAATTTATTTGTTATTGTTTAGCTTTTAAACTATTTCATTGTTGCAGTTTCACAGCCATTTGGCCTATTTTGGTAAGCGTTTATTGGCGCATCATAAAATCCGCAAACACCCGAAATTGGCGCAAACATCAAGTGTTTCTCGGGGTTTTAAAAAGTGCCTAAAATATTACAAAGCGCATAATTGAGTAAAAATATCCACAAGTACTTCAAAAAAATAATTACAAATATATTTTAAATATATTTTCAGGTGTAGCATTTGTTAACGGAGAGCCTTGGAAAGTCCTTAGAAAGTTTTTCATTGTAAAATTTAAAGAATATGGGCTCAGCACAATCCGGGATAATATGGCAGGGCCTGTGTATGACTCGCTTAACACGACCATAAAAAAACTAAAAAGCTTGGATGGAAAATCAGTCAACATAGTCAAGTTTTTAGGACAGCGATCTGAGGTTACTATACGTAGAATATTATTTGGTGAAAAAGGTATAACAGATGAAAATTTGGGGAAGATTATCGTTGCTTATACAGAGGTATTAGAAGGAAATCTCGGCGTCAACAGGCTACTTATCGGACCCCTTGCAAGGTTAGAATATACTTAGATTTTGGAATGTTTCTTTTGAGATAATATATTTATTTCTCAAAAATTCTCAGATTTTCACTTCCTTGTTGAGTAATAACTCGGACCGGTCAAGTACCAATATTTCTGAATAATAATATTATTTTTACAATATAAGAACACATATTTTATCAGAATTATATTGACCTGGGCCAGGACTTGAACCTGGGACCTTCAACGTTCAGTGCTGAAGCTCTGCCACTTAGCCTCCCAGCCCGGCAATCTCTCACACTTATTCATGTTGGAAACAGTCATCGGTCAGCAGTTTTGCAGCTTCAGATGACAAAATACGTTGAATAACTATTCAACGGTCCGTAATTACTTTATATATATATATATATATATATTAAAGCATAAACACTACGTACTATACTCGAACGTGGTACCTTAAGAGTGAGAATAACATGAATAAGTGTGAGAAATTGCCGGGCTAGGATGTCGTTCTGGGGGGCTTAGTTTCAGAGCATCAGCACGGTTTGCTGAAAGTCCCAGGTTCGCGTCCTGGCCCAGGTCAATTTTTCACTCATGTTGGTTTAGTGTATTTAATTGTCTGATAAAATGTGTGTTCTTATATTGTAAAATAAAGTAATCAGATGTAGTGTTTATGCTTTAATATATATATATATATAAATGCCAACATGCTATATATAAAGCATATATAAAAATCCAACATGCAGTGTACTATATTGTGTATGCCTATTTTTTTTTCAATATTTTCACTCTAATATTTTTCAACATCAATTGTAGGTTACTTTTCGTAATGAAACCAAGTTTTAGAAAAAATTTAAAAGCATACAAAAAGTTGACGAAGCTTGTTCTCGATTGTGTCCGAAAAGTAGAGAGATCTATGAGCGAGGAACACCCGTCGTGCATCGTCGAGGAATTCTACATAGAACGAAACAAGCGACGTCGGGAAAATGATCCGACATGGAAGATTTTTTCAGGTGATAATTGTATTTTTTGTAAAGAGGTTTTACAAATTTCTATTCTCTTAACCCATTCGGGACAATGGGTGCATATATGCACCCTCAAAATGAACATACAGAATTTGTTTTAGGCACCAGTAAAAAATAAAAGTAATATTTACTTTCTCTAATTAGAGCATTTTTGTGATAGTTTAAGTAAAGGAAGCTTTCTAAAAAAAAGTGGTGCCAACCGAATAAAATTTGTGTAAAAGCCGCCGGTCCCGAAGGGGTTAAGAGCCTACATCAGTCATGCGAAAAAAACGTGCCAGCTAATGTTAACTCTACGGGAAGGTTCTTGCGCGATTTCTCGCTCGCATTTTAATATTTTTAAATTATTATTTTTTGCATAGGATAGCTGAGGCCGATCCCTAACGTTGTTCGTTTTTACTTTTAAGATTTTGGTTCCAGTTTTTTTATATAAGGGTACTTTCACTTTCAGAACCGTTTCCAACCAGTTCCGAAATTGGAAATGTCCGCTTATAAAAAACATGTAACTAAAATCAAAAAAATAAAAACGAACAATGTTAGGGATCGGCCTCAGCTATCCTATGCAAAAAAAATAGACTAGCGTACACTCTTAATTTTAAAATAAAATTGAATGTTATATAAGAAACTATTTTTTGTTGTGTCAAAGATCTTTCTTAATGTTAATAATAGCAAACGACTCGTTTGTCATTTAGTGCTATATTTTTATCGGCTTTTCTCTTACACACTTGTCTATGGTAATTTAAAGTAGGAAATTGTACGAAAAATGTGACAAATGAGGTGCGTTCGTACTGGTATTATTTGAGTGAAATCTATTATATCGTCTGTTGTTATGATATGATTAATTTTCATAATAAAATAAGTACATTTTAAGTTGGCAACATTTTATCTTTTGTTGACATTTACTGAAAATACCAGAGGAAAACTTAAGCCTAGCATTGAAAGTTTCAGAACTCAGAATCCATATATAGACCGTTTTCCATTTAATATCTATTTCTCGGGAAATATCTATCCAAAATACTGTCGGTGTATTATAGGATTGTTATAATTAGACAATTTTAATATACAAATTCGGCTTTTAAGTTCAGTAATACGGAAATAACATGACGTAATGACCATGACAACCTAGAATCATTACTTATCATGGGATATCATTGAATTAATTACGTATGATAGGATTTAATAGAATGAAGAATGTGACTATAACTTGGTCATAGAGGTTATAAAATGTCATATGCCTCATATATGACTATAACGTCATACATGTCAGGTAACTTGGCCGGTCGCTTGACGATTAATACTCGGAAGCTGCTATAACAAGGAAGTACCGATTTTTAAAAAATTCATATTACTTAATAAATATTTTTATTAATATCTTTTTAAGTTTTGATTCGATTTTCATGAAAATTGAAATGACACGACAAAATTTTACAACGAGTATATATATTAAATTTCAAACCATTCGGTTGGGTAGTTTTTGCACTGCTATATGCGGACGGACGGGCAGACAGACGGAAGGACTAGACGACGACTATAGGTGCTAGGTATTTATATAATTACGAATGCACCTATAAAGTGAAACATTCAAGTGACAGCTGTTTATGACCGCTGGTAAATGCAGTATTTAAATTTTTAAATCACAGTTAAACCATTCTGTTGTTTAAAGCAATTTAATGAACCCCATTATCGTTCTTCTTAACCCCCTGACCGCCGAGCAAAAGGGCAAATTTGTAATGTTGTTTTCTCTGTAATTTTTTATAAAATACATAAAAAATCTGTATTTTCAAACTTGAGATAAAAAACTTAATTACATATATAAGTGTAATCATTGAGAGTATCAATCATTACTGGGTGTTTTAAAAATGCATTATATTTGTAGAATTAGATTTAATTTAAACAAACCTTGTATTGCTGTGAAACTTACAGCATAGTGAACGGATATATCAGGTCGCGGCGGTGTATTAAAACAAACTGTATACAAGTACGCAAAAAGTGCATATAGAACGAATAGTTCTACGCTCTTTTAACTGCTTGCCTGTGACACTCGAACACAGTTCGGGCAACGCAAATGCGCCAATTTTCGAATGCCCGACCTGAGTTCGGGCAAGAAATATCGGGGATTCAATTTTGTGAAACACGAACTCAATTCGTCCAATGCTTAAAAACAATGCAATGAAACTTTTAATTTGCGAAAAATTTATATACCTGCCTGTCAAACATAATGTGGTTTGAATGAAATTTGGGAAGAACTGCAAAATTACAAAAGTCCGACAAATGGCGCGAAACTGCCGAACTTTTCACAGGAAATTATCGCCATCTATTGGGAAAATGGTAAATTACTTATTATGGATTGGATGATCTGAGTTTGGGCTTCACGGATTTGAAACACTGTTTTTACTCTTGCCCGAACTCTGGTCGGGCGTTCCAAAATTGGCACATTTCCTTTGCCCGAGCGGAGTTCGGGCGTCACAGGTAGAGGTTAGAAAAAAAATTCTATTTTTGGCACGTTTTTCTCAAATATATTCCACAGGCAAGGGGTTATTATAGAGCTTTAGTTCCCGTGTATATCACCCTGCTTGTATAATATTTAGAATGTTAGCGTAAAGTAATGACATGTCCAGTTTTCCGGTTTAGTATTGTAATTCCGTAGTTTGTTGGACTACCCTTTTAAGATAGGTTAATGTTTTACGATTTCATTCTTCAATATTTTACAAATTCTTGGTTCCAAATTTTGAAGATTTACGGAGACAAAATGTAATTATTCTATTTATAGGACTCGTAATGTTAACGCGTTAATTTGTGTTTTAAATCAGTACTTTTAAGTGCGTTTGTAAATAAATAAATGCGTAGAACCAAAAGTCGTCGTCTGGTCCGTCCGTCCGTCTATCCGCATATAAAAGCGCAGAAAATACCCAACTGAATGATTTGCAATCTAATATATATATAATCGTTGCCGAATTTTGGCGAGTCATTTGAAATTTTGTGAAAATCGAATTAAAACATAAAAATATATTTATAAAAGTTTTCTTCATTCTATTAAATTCGATCATACGTAATTAATTCAGTGATATCCCACGGCAGATAATGATTTTAGGTTGCCATGGTGATTACGTCCTATTTAAGATGGAGTCATATTATTTCACATTACTGAATTTAAATACCGAATTTATATGCTAAAATTGTTTAATTATAGCAGACAGTTTTTTAGATAAATGTTTCCGGAGAAATAGATATTCAGTGGAAAAAGAGTCTAAATAGGGATTTCAAATTCTGAAATTTTCACAACTGGGCTTAAGATTCCCATTGGAATTTTCAGTATATGTCAACAAAAGATAAAATGTTGCCAACTTAATATGTACTTATTTTATTACGGAAATTAATCATACCATAGTAAAAGACGATTTAATGCATTTCACTGAAATAATAACAGTACGAACGCATCTCATGTGTCACGTTTGACGCACAATTTCCAACTTGTTATCTCAATGACTGTTTTTATATATCATGTTTTCTTCCCTAACAGACGCTGCTCTTGTGGAGTCTTTGCTGCAGTTTGTAGGCGATGGGATCCAATCTGTATCTGCTTTTATTGCTGGTATTTTAAACACACTTTTAGAATACCCAGAAGAACAAGAAAAATTGTACTGTGAAATGATGGAAGTGATCGGACCGAACCGCCAACCATCCATTGAAGACAAGCCGAATCTTCCATACACCAATGCATTCATCAATGAATACATTCGACAAACATGTATGATCAATTTCTTCCCCAGCCTTGAATGCACAAGTAAGTTAAACAAAAAGTGTTTGATAACTTATTACTACTGTTACAAAAACGTTCGGAGACTGTTCTGATATCTCTATACCAAATTGATGAAGAAGTTCACTAATTTACTATGGCGTACAGGTATAAATGTGAATTGAGATGTGATGAGAAAGAAAAACATCGAGAGTGCATGGTTTTGTTTTTTAACATTTCTTCTCAGAGAACTAAAATCTTTCGCGTTCATCGAAAGCAAAAATAGCGTGTGAAGATTAACTTGCGAATAAAAAATTTGTTACTGCATGGAGGAATTGCCATTAAAATAATTTCACATGTTGCAGCTGGTGTACAGCGAGAGGGCAATCGTTATAAGGTGTCACGTAAAATACCTGTAAAATCCAAAATACATAGCTGCAGTAGTAGAATACATTGAAGGTAGTTGTGTGGAACATATGATGTCGATCGATTATATCCCTTAGAAATACCAGTCTCCAAAATTTTTTATTCCAGTAATATAATGTATCTTAACTTATATAAAGTACTAGCAAGCTACGCCCGCTACGCTTGTCAATTTCTCTTAACGAACCTTTAATCAAAAAAAATATTGACATTTCATAATTCACTTTTATATTTTAACAGAATAATAAGGATACTATAATTTGTGACTCGTGCTATAGCCAATATACACGCCAGGACACGTCGCCCTTATCATTTTCTTTTTACGCGTGAAGGTTTCGCTATGGTACTCTATTGTGAAATTTGGTAATTTTAGAAATTCAATAGTTGAAAAATCGCAGAATCATTAGATCATTTTTCTTTAGAATTTGTTCTTAGAGCGCATTTAGATCTTATAATAACAATCATGCCGAACTTGAAGTTTCTAGCTCCTTCAGCATCGCAAAAATCGCAATTTTAGAAAGTTTTTCGCTTCTGCACCCCCCTCGGGGTAGTGGCACCGACATAAAATATAGCCTATGTTGGAGCAGGGATTGTCACCATCCATTTGCCACCATCACTTTTGAAATCGCTTTAGTAGTTTTAGAGATTCCATACAAATTGTAATTTAGAATGTTTTTAGAAAATTTTTTGCTTATTTCAGCCTTTTAAATTTAGAATTTTTTTAAGCTTTGTTCTTATAGAGCATTTAAATCTTGTAAGTAACGACCATACAAAATGTCAAGTTCCTAACTCCTTCATTATTGAAAATATCATAATTTTGGAACGTTTTTCGCTCCTGCACCCTCTGCGGGCAGTGGCACCGACAAAAAAAATTAGCATATGTTGGAGCAGGGACTGTCACCATCCATTTGCCACCATCACTTTTGAAATCGGTTCTGTAGTTTCAGAGATTCCATAGAAATTGTAATTTAGAATTTTTTAGAACGCTTCTTCCTCATCTCACCCTTTTAAATTGCGAATGTTTTTATAATTTGTTCTTAGAGAGCATTTACATCTTATAAGTAACTACCATACCAAATTTGATACTTCTATCTCCTTCAGTACACAAAAAATCGAAATTTTAGAACGTTTTTCGCTCCTGCACCCCCCTGGGGGTGGTGGCACCGACATAAAATATAGCCTATGTTGGAGCAGGGATTGTCACCATTAATTTGCCACCATCACTTTTAAAATAGCTTCAGTGGTTCCAGAGATTACCCCCTACAAACAAACAAACAAACAAACAAACAATCTTTACTACTTTATATATTAGTATAGATAAGGGGGAATTAGCCCCTTGTTCCCCCCCCTTTATACTTAACCAATCAATCCCGAAAACTTATCAGGGATGCGCCTTAACACAGTGAACCTATAAAAAATTTTTTGAAGGAAATGGGATAATTCTGCATGAAAAACCCATTTACATAAATTAAGGGGGGTATTAGCCCCCCGTCCCCCCTCCCTTTATACTTAATCAATCAATCCCGAAAACTAATCAGGGAAGCGTCTTAACCCAATGAATCTATAAACAAATTTTGAAGCAAATAGAATAATTCTGCATGAAAAACCCATTTATATAAATTAAGGGGGGGATAATCCCCCCGTTCCCCCCTTTATACTTAACCAATCAATCCCGAAAACTACTCAGGGAAGCGACTTAACACAGTGAACCTATAAACAAAATTTGAAGGAAAACGGAATAATTCTGCATGAAAAACCCATTTATATAAATTAAGGGGGATTAGCCCCCCGATCCCTCCCCCTTATACTTAACTAATCAATCCCGAAAACTAATCAGGGAAGCGCCTTAACTCAGTGAACCTATAAACAAAATTTGAAGGAAAACGGAATAATTCTGCATGAAAAACCCATTTATATAAATTAAGGGGGGATTAGCCCCCCCCCCTCGTTCCCCCCTTTATACTCAGCCAATCAATCCTGAAAATTATCATGCAAGCGCCTTAACACAGTGAACCTATAAACAAAATTTGAAGGAAAACGGAATAATTCTGCATGAAAAACCCATTTATATAAATTAAGGGGGTGATTAGCCCCCCGTTCCCCCCTTTATACTTAACCAATCAATCCCGAAAAGTAATCAGGGAAGCGTCTTAACACAGTGAACCTATAAACAAAATTTGAAGGAAAACGGAATAATTCTGCATAAAAAACCCATTTATATAAATTAAGGGGGGGAATTAGCCCCCCGATCCCTCCCCCCTTTATATTAACTAATCAATCCCGAAAACTAATCAGGGAAGCGCCTTAACACAGTGAACCTATAAACAAAATTTGAAGGAAAACGGAATAATTCTGCATGAAAAACCCATTTATATAAATTAAGGGGGGAGAATTAGCCTCTTGTTCCCCCCCTTTATACTTAACCAATCAATCCCGAAAAGTAACCAGAGAAGCGTCTTAACCCAATGAACCTATAAACAAAATTTGAAGGAAAACGGAATAATTCTGCATGAAAAACCCATTTATATAAATTAAGGGGGGGGATTAGCCCCCCACGATCCCCCCCCCCTTTATACTTAACTAATCAAACCCGTAAACTAATCAGGGAAGCGCCTTAACTCAGTGAACCTATAAACAAAATTTGAAGGGAAACGGAATAATTCTGCATGAAAAACCCATTTATATAAGTTAAGGGGGGGGGGATTATCCCCCGTTCCCCCCCTTTATACTTAACCAATCAATCCCGAAAACTAATCAGGGAAGCGCCTTAACACAGTGAACCTATAAACAAAATTTGAAGGAAAATGGAATAATTCTGCATGAAAAACCCATTTATATAAATTAAGGGGGGATTAGCCCCCCGATCCCCCCCCTTTATACTTAACTAATCAATCCCGAAAACTAATCAGGGAAGCGCCTTAACTCAGTGAACCTATAAACAAAATTTGAAGGGAAACGGAATAATTCTGCATGAAAAACCCATTTATATAAATTAAGGGGGGGGGGGAGAATTAGACCCTTGTTCCCCCCCCCTTTATACTTGACCAATCAATCCCGAAAACTAATCAGGGAAGCGTCTTAACCCAATGAACCTATAAACAAAATTTGAAGGAAAACGGAATAATTCTGCATGAAAAACCCATTTATATAAATTAAGAGGGGGGAATTAGCCCCTTGTCCCCCCCCTTTTATACTTAACCAATCAATCCCGAAAACTAATCAGGGAAGCGCCTTAACACAGTGAACCTATAAACAAAATTTAAAGGAAAACGGATATTTCTATGAAGAGTTATCGCATTACGTACGTACATACATACATACAGAACCGGCTGTCAAGCTCTCAGGGCTTGACAGCCACTGTGATAACTGAAAAATCGCAATTTTAGAACGTTTTTTGCTCCTGCACCCCCTGGGGTTAGTGGCACCGACATAAAATATAGCCTATGTTGGAGCAGGGGTTGTCACCATCAATTTGCCACCATCACTTTTGAAATCGGTTCGGTAGTTCCAGAGATTACCCCCTACAAACAAACAAACAAGAATTACTCCTTTATAATATTAGTATAGATCAAACCCGTAAACTAATCAGGGAAGCGCCTTAACTCAGTGAACCTATAAACAAAATTTAAAGGGAAACGGAATAATTCTGCATGAAAAACCCATTTATATAAATTAAGGGGGGGGGGAGAATTAGACCCTTGTTCCCCCCCTTTATACTTGACCAATCAATCCCGAAAACTAATCAGGGAAGCGCCTTAACTCAGTGAACCTATAAACAAAATTTTAAGGAAAACGGAATAATTCTGCATAAAAAAACCCATTTATATAAATTAAGGGGGGGGGGATTAGCCCCTTGTTCCCCCCCTTTTATACTTAATCAATCAATCCCGAAAACTAATCAGGAAGCGCCTTAACACAGTGAACCTATAAACAAAATTTGAAGGAAAACGGATATTTCTATGAAGAGTTATCGCATTACGTACGTACATACATACATACAGAACCGGCTGCCAAGCTCTCAGGGCTTGACAGCCAGTGTGATAACTGAAAAATCGCAATTTTAGAACGTTTTTTGCTCCTGCACCCCCTGAGGTTAGTGGCACCGACATAAAATATAGCCTATGTTGGAGCAGGGGTTGTCACCATCAATTTGCCACCATCACTTTTGAAATCGGTTCGGTAGTTCCAGAGATTACCCCCTACAAACAAACAAACAAGAATTACTCCTTTATAATATTAGTATAGATTTCATAGTTATATTTCCAAATTTTTCTTTTAATTTTGATTGCTGTTATTTTTTGTGCCACACATTTCTTTTTTCCATGTTTGCACATTATTGCTCATGAATACATGATTGACATGCGTAGGGGTACATTACGAAGTACACTTAGTATATCAAAGCATAATATAGAAATCATTTTATAAACATTCATGCAGGGGTGCAAAAATCTAGGCACCAGTGGGTCGATTCCCACCACTAAATTTTTAGTATTCTTCGCTTAAGAGCCTACATCAGTCACGCGAAGAAACGCTCACGCTAATGTTAAGTCTATGGGAAAGTTATCGCGCGATTTCTCGCTCGCATTTTAATATTTTTAAATATATTTTTTTTTTTCATAGGATAGCCGAGACCAATCTCCAACGTTGTTAGTTTTTACTTTTTCGATTTCTGTTGTAGTTTATTTCTGAGGACCAACTCAATGGTTGGATCCGGTAAAAATCGAGTTGTTGTGTCTTTTAAACTCTTATAAAATCGATATCAGCAAAATTTAAAAAAAAATTAAAAACTAGCAACGATGGCTCAGTGTTTAAGCTTTCCAAAAATATGCTTTTTATAATTCTACTGCAATTACAGCGAGTATAAACACGGGACAACTTTGAGCAAAATTGAAAAAAAGACCTGAATTAATTATATGCGGACCGCCTCCTCTCGGGACGCTCACACATATTCTGTGATTGGACAGAGTATTCTCTGAACTCTTGGAAACGCCTCATCGCGATAATTGGCTAATACCAATTTTTCAAAATTCGGCGTAGAAAATAGAAACACTCGCAAGAATTATTAGATATCTTTTAAGAAGCTTTTTTTTTTCTTCGATTATTTTTAAATTTCATCAAAATACGCCTGTTAAAATTGAGTAAATTTCAAATTCTTTATTTCTATAAGCTTAAATATTGTACCTTTCAATTTTAATCCACTTCCAATGAGGAAATTCTACAATTCGTTAGGATGTATATTTTTTCTATATGTATGTCACGCAAAACTTTGAAACGGATACTGCAATTTTTATACTTTTTTTTTTCCTGGATAGGTATATCTTTCTGTAGAGCGTCTCTTTTCAGTATCATTGGAATTTAAGCAATGATATGTTTATTTGTCTGAATATTTACATGCCTTTTTTATACTTTATAAATTTTAACTTTCGTAAAAATTGACTAAAGTCCTAGGGCAGATCTGGGGAGTCGGGGGAGATATAATAGGTTCTAATATGACCCGCTGTTCTGGTCGGCTTGGGAAAGAATTTTTTCATTGCGGATCAGGTTAAATTCTACTTTCTTGCTTCGGGTCGTGTTGATTTTTACATTTTTGTTGCGGGTCGGGTTGACTTGTATTATTTAGGTATCGGATTGGGTTTTCATTCTTGTGGTCGACCCAAAAATATTATTTAAATTCAATTCGCAACCCGACTCGGACAAAACCAATTCATCAACCCACAACCGGACAAAGTAATTTTCGCCGACCCTCGAATAGACCCGAACCTCACATATTTCGATTAGAACCGGAAATGAAAGAAAAACAATTCATGTTTTAATACAAAATATAAGTCTTCCATTGTATCTCTATTGTATCTAACAATTTTATCACTTATATAGAAAAATGAACACATTTGTATTTTTACTTTGTTCTATCTATGATAGAAGTAAGTAGTTGTAATCGAATTTTTATTCGACTTCCGGTTTTTGACGGATTTACACGTTTTAGGGGTCAGAGATTACAAAAAACATGTTTTTACAAAATGTCTGTCTGCCCGTCTGTCTGTCCTTATTGTATCATCGAAAAGAGTATGAAGTTATTCTTCAATTTGAACCATTTTTTTTTAATATGTTTTTTACTATAGCCTACAGGTCCCAGTTGAATTTGGGGATATTTCGACGAAAGGGACCGCTGCGATTGCGATTTTTGTTTCATTTTCACTATTGTATCATCGAAAAGTGTATGAAGTTACGCATATAATTGAACAATTTTTTTTCATATGTTTTCGGTTATGGTCAGCAGGGTCTACTTGAATTTTGGGGATATTTCGACGAAAGGGGGCGCTGCGACCGCGATTTTTGTTCCATTTTCAATATTGTATCATCGAAAAGTGTATGAAGTTATGCAGATAATTGAACCAAATTTTTTTTATATGCTTTGGATTATAGCCTGCAGATCCCAGTTGAATTTATGATATATTTCGATAAAAGGGGGCGCTGCGATCGCGATTTTTGTTCCATTTTCACTATTGTATCATCGAAAAGTGCCTGAAGTTATGCAGATAATTGAACCAATTTTTTTCTATGTTTTTGGTTATGGCCAGCAGGTCCTACTTGAATTTGGGGATATTTAGATGAAAGGGGGGGGGGCTGCGATTGCGATTTTTGTTCCATTTTCACTATTGTATCATCGAAAAGTGTATGAAGTTATGCAGATAATTGAACCAATTTTTTCTCTATGTTTTTGGCTGTGGCCAGCAGATCCCACTTGAATTTGGGTATATTTCGACGAAAGGGGGGGGGGGCTGCGATTGCGATGTTTGTTCCATTTTAAATATTGTATCATCGAAAAGTGTATGAAGTTATACAGATAATTGAACCAATTTTTTTTCACAATTGAATCCATTTGGACACTACACTGTTAACTAGTATTTTAAAAACACAAATTGCACAAATTGTGCTTATTAGTTGCTAAAATCAGTGTAAAAATTGTTTTAAACTCATAAAAGAGCTAAAATCCTACATGTTTCGGCTTTAAACTTAAAGCCATCATCGGGGAAGAGGAACAACACAAACGACTACTGATCTTTTAATTTTCGACACGAGAAAATTGAAATCAACAGTATGGAAAAATTTAAATAAAATAAGCGGGCGCTCTCTGTTGCCAAAGAGCGAAAAACAAAACAATGAATTAACAAGGGGTTAAAAATGTATCCCATAGACTAGGTATGTTGAAAGAAAAGTTATCATTACAAATACAATCTTTTCTAATTTTGATTTCCAATGATTCCCTAATGGCGGCTTTAAATGGGTTATTGAACCTATGGATAATTCTTGCTTTATCGAAATTAATTACAGTATCATTATTTTTAGCGTAAAACCGGGAGAGTGCAGTGGATAACTTTCCAAATTTTATGTCGTATCTAATGTCCTATCTATGTCGTATCTGTATATTTTACGGAAGTGGAATCTACTATTAATTCTGTATCAATAATCACTATCAAGTTAAGCCAGTGCCATTTGTTAATTATTCAAGTAAAGTGTTTTCATATAAAGAAAACCAGGTGTTATCATTAGGCCCTAAATTTATTTTTCAAGAAAGGCTTGATATCAAAGACTTGATTACGGAAGTGGAATCTACTATTAATTCTGTATCAACCACAAATAGAGAAGAAGCACGTAACTATATTTATAATCTAATTAAGAAATATCCAATCTGTTCAAATACAATCCATACCGGACCTATTAGAACTATTTCCAGGTTAAAGAAAGACAAGCAAACTATTTTCCTTAAGACGGATAAATCTAATAAAATGGCTATTCTAAATAAAACAGACTACATTAATAAAATGAATGATTGCATTGACACAATGGACTGCACAGAACTAAAGAAAGACCCGAATCCCTTGATTTTCCGGAAGACACAAGAACTTATTAGAAGAGGAGCCTGGCCAGAATACATGAAAAAACTTATTAAAATTAACAATACAGGAGTTACCCCTCGTTTAATTGGTAGACTCAAAGACCATAAACCAAATCTCCCTATGAGACCTATTGTTTCTAGGTGTTCTGGCCCAACATATTTTATTGAAAAAGCTTTCGTTATATTCCTAAAATTAATTTTACCAAGTTCAAGCAAAACTGTACAGTCAACAGAAGATTTTATCCATAAAATAGAAAATATTCAGATTTCTAAAGGAACTATTCTAGCTAGTTTAGATATTGTGTCTCTTTACCCATCTATTAATACAAATGAAGTTGTACAAAATATTAATTTGGAAATTGATAAACAAAATAATTTAAGTGATAGCGTAAAAACATCTCTAAAGTCAGGACTTAACCTTATCATTAATAACAACGTTTTCATGTTTAATAAGAAATTTTACAGACAAAATAATGGAGCACCTATGGGATCTCCTATTTCCGGTCTGTTGGCTGAATTTAAACTTAGACCGATGGAGGAATTTATTTTTAAAAGTTTGAATTTGACACCAGAAGTTTGGCTAAGATACGTGGATGATATCTTTATCACATGGAATCATGGAAAGCAAGAACTCCTATCTTTCCTCTCAAAAATAAACGAAATAGATGAAAATATTAAGTTTACGTTGGAAATAGAAGAAAATTCATCACTACCGTTCCTGGATATTCAATTAATTAAAGATGACAACAACCTAAAACGTAAAGTCTATCGTAAACCGATGAGAAGTAACACAATAATCCCATTTAATGCCTCTACAACTTTCACTTATAAGATTGCTGCCTTCAATTCATTCATCAAGCGTGCTTTTCTGGTTTGTTCAAGTGAATTCATCCAAGATGAACTTAATTTTATCAGAGATATCGCCATTGACCATGGTTTCCCCGCTCATCACGTACAGAAAATTATAGAAAAATTCAATGGACATTTAATTCAGCATCCTGTCCCTAGCAATAATAAACCAAACTATCGTAAATTCCAATATATACCTATTATATTTGAAAGGATTAAAAGGGCCCTCCGTAAATACAATATCCATCTTATTGCTGTTCCTCCCAGAAAATTGGTTGACTTAGTTTCATGTAAATTAGATCCTATCCCCCCTGATCAATTCGCAGGTGTTTATGAAATCCCCATTAGCTTAAATAATAATAGTATAATTTTTTACATTGGTATGGCTAAAAGAAAGTTTTTGGAAAGGTTAAAAGAGCATAAAAACGACATAAAATTTGGAAAGTTATCCACTGCACTCTCCCGGTTTTACGCTAAAAATAATGATACTGTAATTAATTTCGATAAAGCAAGAATTATCCATAGGTTCAATAACCCATTTAAAGCCGCCATTAGGGAATCATTGGAAATCAAAATTAGAAAAGATTGTATTTGTAATGATAACTTTTCTTTCAACATACCTAGTCTATGGGATACATTTTTAACCCCTTGTTAATTCATTGTTTTGTTTTTCGCTCTTTGGCAACAGAGAGCGCCCGCTTATTTTATTTAAATTTTTCCATACTGTTGATTTCAATTTTCTCGTGTCGAAAATTAAAAGATCAGTAGTCGTTTGTGTTGTTCCTCTTCCCCGATGATGGCTTTAAGTTTAAAGCCGAAACATGTAGGATTTTAGCTCTTTTATGAGTTTAAAACAATTTTTACACTGATTTTAGCAACTAATAAGCACAATTTGTGCAATTTGTGTTTTTAAAATTCAATTTTTTTTTCTATGTTTTTGACTATAGCCTGCAGGTCCGAGTTGAATTTAGGGATATTTCGACGAAAGGGGACGCTGCGATCGTGATTTTTGTTCAATTTTCACTATTGTATCATCGAAGCGTGTATGACTTTATGCAGATAATTGAACCAAATTTTTTGTATATGTTTTAGACTGTAACCTGCAGGTACCAGTTGAATTTGGGAATATTTCGACGAAAGGGGGAGCTGTGATCACGATTTTTGCTCCATTTTCACTATTGTATCATCGAAAAGTGCATGAAGTTATGCAGATAATTGAACCAAACTTTTTGTATATGTTTTTGACTATAACTTGCAGGTCCCAGTTGAATTTGGGGATATTGTGGCTGGAGGGGGCGCATTGATAGCCATTTATAGATTTTAATTAAAAAAATATATAGAAAAATATTAGAAATCCTAAAAAAAATTTCCGTTAAATGTTCGGCCTTGATCCAAGGATTCCAAAGCATTTTTTGTTTTGCTCTTAAAAAATGGCGGAGATATAGCAGTTTAAAATTATAGGGTGGCCGACATTTTGAAACAATACAGCAGGATTCCTCCATAAATGGGTTTAATTTATGAGTTTTAATGAACATGGTTTCACTAAATTTTCTTTCATTGTTATAACCATCGTTTCAACACTTACATGCTTAACACTGTATATTTATATTCTCCAACGTCAAATTATTTGACAAGCTTGGCGACAATTGGTGAAATATCGCCAAATTTGGAGACAAAAAATACACTGCCACGTGTGAATCCAACTTAATTAATTTAGCGATATTCTCATTCAAATTCAATATTGACCAGAACTGGGAATGACTCTTCTGTAATCGGGTTCAACGCATTTTAAATTCGTGTATTTTTAGTAGAATTAGCTAAGGCCTCACAACCGAGCAATAGGGATGCTATTTTTTCTTGACGGTACAGGCCAGAAGGACTTTCCGTAGTTTAGTATAATACATCGGCTGCTCGAATACAGGTAACCCGAAGATTCGCAAGTAGCTGACGTACAACGGAACGACGAAAATTTTGATTTTTTTTTTGTGGTTTGATAGCAAATTTTGAAGCTTTTACATGTATGAGATAGAAGAAAGTTTTGAGATTGGCATGTCCAACTAGTTTAATATTCAAATATTGTAAAACCTATGAATAGCGCGCACTTCCTCATCGTTGAATAGAGCCCTCCATAGGGCCAAGTTGTCCCTATTTTTTTTTTCGCATCTCCGTGACTAATTGTCTTTTTATGGTCGGGTTCACTGTAGAATGTTGTTTGTGGGTCAGAATTACGTTTCTCCAGGTCAGGTTGTATGGATTTTCCCAAAACGTTACAGCCGAAATATATATTATGAGACGAGAATAAAAGCATATTCGAATATGAATGAGAATACATATATATTCAATTTTCTACATTTTGAATAAAATGTGTATGTAAAAAATTAGATAATTTATTATTCTTTCTTTATAGTAGAGTTAAGAACCCTTTTAGCTCACAGGCTATCAAAGCTTGCGAACTAATCCGCCCGCCGGTTCTGTATGTACGTATGTATGTCAATAACGCGATAACTCTTGACAGAAATAACCTTTTCGCTTCAAATTTTGTTTATAGGTTCATTGTGATAACGCGCTTCCCTGATTAGTTTTGGGGTTTCATTGGTTAAGTATAAAGGGGGATGAGGACTAACCCCCTTAATTTAGATAAATGGGTTTTTCAAATAGAATTATCCGATTTTCTTCGAATTGTGTATTAGGTTCATTGTGATAAAGCGCTTCCCTCATTAGTTTTGGGGTTCATTGGTTAAATTTAAAGAAGAATGACAGGAGACTAACCCTCCCTTAGCTTAGATAAATTGCTTTTTCCTGCAGAATAGTCAGATTTCGTTAAAATTTTGTATATAGATTCATTGTGGTAAGGCGCTTCCATCATAAGCTTTGGGGGTTCGTTGGTTAAGTATAAAGGGGAAACAGAGCTAATCCCCCCCACTTAATTTAGATAAATGGGTCTTTCATGGAGAATTATCCAATTTTCTTCAAATTTTGTATATAGGTTCAGTATAATAAAGTGCTTCCCTGATTAGATTTGGGGATACATTAGTTAATTGTAAGGGGGGGGTGGATTGGGGTTGATCCCCTTTAATATATTGTCAATTTCTTTATTTTTTGATAGGCTTATTTCAAATTCCTTGAGATAAGAATATAATATACAATTAGTGTGAGTAGCCTGTGAACTCACTGCCCTCAGTATAAATGTGCAGTTTTCTTTTTAGCTCACAGGCTATCAATGCCTGACAGCTAATGTGCCCGACGTTTCTGTTTGTACTTACGTTTGTATGTACGTATCTAAGTACGTACGTATGTAAGTACGTATGTGTGTATGTATGTACGTATATACGTAATGCGATAACTCTATAGAAATAACCGTTTCGCTTCAAATTTTGTTTATATGCTCATTGTGACAAGACACTTCCCTGATTAGTTTTGGGGGTTCATTGGTTAAGTATAAAGAGAAAAAATTGCTAACCCTTCCCCCTTAATTTAGATAAATGGGTTTTACATGAAGAATTATCCAATTTTCTTCAAATTTTGTATGTAGGTTCGTTGTGATAAGGCGCTTTCCTGATTAGTTTTAGAGGTTAATTGGTTAAGCATAAAGGTGACAACCGGGACTAACCCCCTTTAATGTAGATAAATAGGTTTTCATGCAGAATTATCCGATTTTCTTCAAATTTTGTATATAGGTTCATTGTGATAGGGAACTTCTCTGATTTGTTTTCAGGGTTTAACGGTTAATTATAAAAGGGAAACGGGGGCTAATCTCCCTAAATTTTGATAAATGGGTTATTCATGCAAAATTATCCAATTTGCTTAAAATTTTGTATATAGGTTCATTGTGATAAAGCGCTTCCCTAATTAGTTTTGGGAGTTCATTGGTTAATTATAAGGGAGGGGAACGGGGGCTAATTCCCCGAATTTAGATAAATGTTTTTTTTCCTGTAGAATTGTTCGATTTGTTTCTAATTTTGTATATAATGTTCATTATGATAAGGCGCTTCTCTGATTAGTTTTGGGGTTTCATTGGTTAAGTATAAAGGGGAACGGGTGTTAATCCCCCTTAACTTATTGTCGATTTTTTTTTGAGGGCGTTATGCTTTGAAATAACAGTATAATATACAATTAGTGTGAATAGACTGTGAACTGAATGCCATCAGTTTAACTGGGCACTTTTCTTGTTTAATTAGCTCACACGCTGTTAAAGCCTGAGAGCTAATGTTCCCGCCGGTTTTGTATGTATGTATGTAAATGTATGTATATACGTAACGCATTAACTCTTGATAGAAATATCCGTTTTGCTTCAAATTTTGTTTTATGTTCAATGTGATAAGGCGCTTCCCTGATTAGTTTTGTGGGTTCATTGTTTACGATGAAAAGGGGAACGAGGGGGCTAATTCCCCCGATAATTTAGATAAATGCGTTTTTCATGCAGAATTATCTGATTTCCTTCAAAATTTTCAGGTTCGTTCTGATAAAGCGTTTCCCTGATGAGCCTTGGGAGTTCGTTGGTTATTTGTACAGTGGAGGAACAGGGGTTCACCCCCCTTTAATTTATTGTCCATTAGGGGGTATTATTCTTTAAAATAAGAGGTATAATATACAATTAGTGTGAATAGCCTGTGAGCTCAATGCCATAATTTTAACTGGACACGTTTCTTTTTATTCTTTTATCGGAATATGAAATTTATTACCAATATTTCGTTTATGAACCCAAAAACACACTATCACATTTTGATATTTTATGAACTCACACACACATGTTAAGAGCCTACACTAGTCACGCGAAGAAACGCTCACGCTAATGTTAAGTCTATGGGAAGGTTATCGCGCGATTTCTCGCTCGCATTTTAATATTTTTAATTTTTTTTTTTCATAGGATAGCAGAGACCAATCTCCAACGTTGTTAGTTTTCACTTTTTCGATTTCTGTTGTAGTTTATTTCTGAATACCAACTCAATGGTTGGATTCGGTAAAAATCGAGTTGTTGTGTCTTTTAAACTCTTATAAAATCGATACCAACAAAATTAAAAAAAATTAAGAACTAACAACGATAGCTCAGTGTTTAAGCTTTCCAAAAATATGATTTTTATAATTCTACTGCAATTACAGCGAGTATAATCACGCGACAACTTTGACCAAAATTGAGAAAAAACACCTGAATTAATTATACGCGGACCGCCTCTACTCGGATCCACCCAGAGGCATTCT
Organism: Maratus michaelseni; assembly: GCA_963931845.1. Lineage (NCBI taxonomy): Eukaryota > Metazoa > Arthropoda > Arachnida > Araneae > Salticidae > Maratus > Maratus michaelseni. The sequence continues at coordinate 55,011,004 of OZ007588.1, read as the reverse complement.
GTGATTGGACAAAGCATTTTCTGAACTCTATAGATACGCCTCTCGGAAAAGCCTCACCACGATAATGGCTATATGTTTATCTGATATATATTATTTATTTCGGTATGTATATCTACGTAAAACTTTGGAAGGGATACTTCAAATTTAATACTTTTTTTTTTCTTCTTTTGATGGAAAAGTATCTTTCCAGCAGACTGTAAGCAATAATAAGCTTATCTGTCTGAATATTTACATGCTTTTTTCTTACTTTATAAATTTTAACGTTCGTAACAATTGATTAATAGCTCTAGATTGGACTTGGGGAGACTCCAGTGGAGGGGGTGGTATTCATTGGTTAAGTATAAAAGAGGGGGAGTCAGCCCCCCCCCCCCCCCCTTGAATTTGACAAATGAGTTTTTCATGCAGAATTACCCAATTTTCTTCAAATTTTGTACATAGGTTCATCATGATAAGGTACTTTTCTGATTAGTTTTGGGGGTTCATTGGTTAAGTATAAAGGGGGGTGGGGGACGGGAGGCTAACGCCACTTAATTTAGATAAATGGGTTTTTCATGCAGAATTACCCGATTTTCTTCAAATTTTGTACATAGGTTCATTGTGATAACGCGCTTTTCTGATTACTTTTGGGGGTTTACTGGTTAAGTATAAAAAAGCGGGGGGGGGGTAAGCCCCCTGAATTTAACAGATGAGTTTTTCATGCAGAATTATCCGATTTTCTTCAAATTTTGTACATAGGTTCATCGTGATAACGCGCTTTTCTGATTAGTTTTGGGGGTTCATTGATTAAGTATAAACGAGGTAATGGGGGGCTAATCCTCCCCCATTAATTTAGATAAGAGTTTTTCATGCAGAATTATCCGATTTTCTTCGAATTTTATATATAGGTTCATTCTGATAAAGCGCTTCACTGATTAGTTTTGGGGGTTCATTGGTTAACTATAAGGGGAAGGGGTATGAACCCCCCTTAACATATTGTCGATTTCTTTATTTTTCGAGGGGCTTATTTCAAATTCTTTGAAATAAGGGTATAACATACAATTAGTGTGAATAGCCTGTGAGCTCAATGGCCTCAGTTTAACTGGGCAGTTTTCCTTTTTTATTTCTTTCATTTACACAAAAGTATTCTTTTACATGATGATCTACGGGGAAAAACTATTTGCAGCATATTTTAATTATGTTACGCGATTTCAGATATAATGAAATGGATATACATTATTGAGGTTTACTACAAGACACTTGTGATGCGAAAAGCATTTATCATTCATTTACAGGGACACACAAAATATTTCGGGTACATTGCTGTGTCCGAAATATTGTTTATAAGCCATAATTGGAAGTAGGATTTTAGTTAGGTATGCGTTTAACTAAATTTTGAATGCTATGAGTTATTTATAAATGCTACAGATCATATACAGGGCTAAACAAAAAAAATTATAAGCATTACTGTGCAGCAGCGTAATTGATTAAAATGGGTTTTTAATCGAGTTATTCATTTTAAACGTGAAATATATTTAGTATACCAAGAAAGGTTTGTGGAATATAAATAAAATCCTATACAGGACCACGCAAAGAACTGAATACATGGCTGACTATGTATGATAATTCCTGGAAGTGTGATTTCAGCGTGTATTTGCCTGAATTAAACTAAAACTTAATATGTAGCGAGTACAAAAAGCTTATGTAATATACAGGGCTGTACAAAATAATTCAAGTATGTTTCCATCTATTGGTGGAAACTGCTGAAGATGAATTTCCAACTGTGTTATTTGTTTTATTGCTAAACTAAATTGCAGCATACTATAGAGTATATACAAATATATAAATTATATACAGGGCTGCAGAAAAGAATTGGAGTACTTTTCCGGCTGTGGATGGTAATTGCTGAAATCTGGTTTTCAAATGTGTTTTGTGTTTTTCTCAAATGTTTACTTAGATAACTTATTTACCTTATTAAACAGCGATGGTTTGTTAAAGTATTCTGTTAGTGCTGGAAAGTGTTTCATAATCTATGCTTGGTTACAGGATTTTACTAATTTTACTAATGAACAAAAATTTATATAAATAATTAAGATATAGATTTGAAATTGAGGATGGGAAGGGATGTCATCTGCCGATTATTATAGCGTAGCGTCTTCGTTATGTTCTAATTATCAAAAAAAAAATGAATTTTTTTATAATGATCACGTTAATGTATGTGAAGGTGGTTTTCTTGAATAAATTATGTTGCGGGTATGGGGAAGGAGGGCCTTGCTTTGATTTATACAAAATAAATTCCCAAGAAATTTAACATTTGTAGCTTCTGACGTAGCGTTTTTTAAATGTTATGGGTAGAGAATACAGGAAATTTTAAATAACGATTTTCATAAATGTTTAATTTATGTTCCTAATAAAAGTACACAACCCGTATATTTATGAAGATGGTTACCAACAATCAAAGTAAATGAATTGTTGTTGAGCACTTAACCAAGTGCCCTACAAGCAATCCTACGAATTTCTTTATCTAACTGTGCATTCTTATCTCGAGTTCTACGGATTCCCAATCGCAACGGCCTTTAGATGATTCAACTTGGTTTTCGTTCGTGTTACAGATTTTAGTTCCACCTTCCACCGCCAAGGGGCGCATTATTTTTTAGAGTTCTGTGGGCCTGATTTCGACGGGCATTAGTTCATTCAACTCCTTTATACAACGGGTACCCGTGTTGGATGTTCGTATGGGACAAATTGCGCCCCCTAGCGTTGGAATGCGATACTAAAGGATTATGAGCGCGTGCGCAGCACGCTTGCTATTCGGTGCTGGTGGCAGCGGGGACACGATTTGGAGTTTTATTCGGAAGGTGGTTTCTTTGGAACAGGGTGCGTCCCCTGGCGGCGGAAGGTGGAACTAAAAGAGTTTGCAGCGCGTGCTCTGCATGCATATCGTAAGGTGCGGCAGGCAGTGGGAACACGTGTCGGTGGTTCGTTTTAACAGAATGCGCCCGTATTTTCGGAAAGTGGAGATAAAGGATTTTCAGTCGACGTGCGAAGCAATTTTAACTAAATAATTTAATACAAAATCAGGTTAAAGATATAAAATCATTCAAACTTTAGGTTTGTTTAATTTTATTATCACGGGCCCGGTATATAATATATATACCGGGTGCATCATAAATTCGTGCAAACTTTAAATATTCATAATAAAAGAAGTAATGCTCAGAAAATGTTTCGGTTTGCGCGAGTATGATCAGAAGGTTTTTGGATTTTTTTTCCTAGTATAATAAAAAATTATTCCAAAAGTAACCAATAGAGGGCGCTCACACGTCGTACTGAGGAGTTTTATGCAAATCAGGCAAACACAAATAGACAATAAAACAAATCACAATAATATGACACTGTGCATTTATTTTAAAGTAAAAGATGATCAACATGACCACTATCACCAGGTATTGGGGAAGCGAGGCGCGTCAGTACGCCTGTTACAGCTGAATGTCGCATGTCGGCATCGATGCAACCGACGGTCCGTCGAATGGCATCTTTCAATTCCACCAAAGTTTTTGGGGAGCCCCGGTGTACACGACACTTTAAGTATCCCCACAACCAAATACCTGCCGGTGTCATGTCTGGAGATCATGCGGGCCACTCAAACTTACAACCTCGACTTATCACTCGGTCTTCAGTGAAAGTGTTCAACAGGAACATCTTGACTTCACGTGCAACCTGCGACGGGGCACCATCCTGCATGTAGGCTTTCCTGCAATGCAGGCACAACGTGGTCACGCAAAAGCGTAACATACCGTTCTGCAGTGACTGTACAGGTTTTCCAGCCGGATTTAGGACAAGACTCTTCAAAAAAGAAAGGACCCAGAACCAGGGCCCAACTTAGACTATCTGGGGCCCGGGGCAAGCATCATTCTGAGAGACCCCTTTCTATCCATCCATGAAAATTGTTCGGGAATTATGTTAAAGTGACTAGTATTAAACTCCATACCTATTTTATGTATACATAAATTTCGAACCAAGTGCTATTTACATCTGTATACATATACAAGGTATCACAAGAAATGGTCACAACTTTAACAAATGACAGAACACTGTTTTTTGGTGCAGGAATATAACGACTCATGTGAGCTTTTGAAGTGTAAATGCAGATCTTTCAATCACTCTTGGTTATTTGTTATAAGGTAAAATTTTCTATTATATTATAAAATTTAATATTTGTTGTGCATCAGCATGTATTTGGGCGATTCCATAATATGGAAAGATAAGTGCAGGCCTGCCCTTATACTAATAGCAACAAATTTTAACACTTGATACGTTGTTACTTCATTCCCATGCTCTAAAGTATTTTTATATAAATTTTTATAACATTAGATTTCTAATGATGTAGATTGTTCTTTTTAGGGGGATTAGGGCACAAGAAGTGGAGGGCTACACTCCTTTCCTAAATCTTTGAAAATGTAATATTTTTTGTCACTTTTGGCCAATTTAAATCATTTTGCATCCGTTTAACAAAAATCTTAATTAAGAGCAGAGGGGGGGGGGCTCTCAGATTGGGGGCCTGGGGCAGCTGCCCCACATGCCCCTGCATAAGTCGGGCCCTGCCCAGAACAAAAGACGCGGTGAACCCACACCAAACAGTCAAATGAGGAGCATGCACTGGCTTGGTCAGGTACTCACGAGGGTTTGACGTTGTTCAGATACGACTGTTTTGCGTATTGACGTCATCATGCAGTGAAAAGTGTGCTTCATCCGTCCAGTTGACGTTTAACAACCATTATGGGTCCCGATCCATTTTTGACAGCGCCCATGTAGAAAACTTTAGTCTTTTATCTCTATCTGCCAGTAATAACTGGTGAATTGCCTGTATCTTTTACGGATACAGATCCAAGATTCCGTGCAGAATACGTCGAATCGACGATTACGTAAATCCCCGTTATTCTCCCAGCTTCACGAGCACTGCTACTCCCCATTGATGTCTCGGCTGCCAATTCTTCCATGACACTTTTCACAACATTGACGCGATCCGTGCTCGAGGATGGTCTTCCTCTACGTGGACGATCCTCCAAACTCCCCGTTTTCTCAAAACGTCGTACTAAATTGAGTATCCCATTCAATGAAATAGGGTTTTTTGCGCCTGAAGTTCTTTCTCCGTGCGAAACTTTCGCAATGCAATAGTTGTCGATTCACCATTCTTGTAAAAAAGTTTAACTACCAGCGCTCGATCTGGTAACGATAGCATGCTGCCGAGATCGAATCTTGGATGCAATGCCAAATGCTGTTCCCAAGCATACAGAGGTACCAGTGGGTAGAGAGAGACACGGTGAGCCCACATCTCAGTAACATCGCTTATGACTCAATGGAGGAATTCCACATTGTAATAAAATTCCCAAAGGAACAACGAACCGTTTAGAAATAGAACTATAGGATAGAACGTTACAACACTAGTACTAGTAAAATGGTTGTTCGGATTTTTTTTAGAATCATTTTATACTACGGTAGGACGATATATATACAAATCATTCATAGAAAATATTTTTTAGAGGAACTGTGTGTATCAGGACACATTGGGAGATACCTTCTCGAAGTCGTATAAAGGCGCGATCTTTTCAACGGCAATAATACTTTTCAGTGTATTAATAGTGACAATTTTAAGCTTTAATTACTCTCCAGTATTCAGAATTATGTCAAAAAGATTAACTAGATAATATCCTTTCCCGCCCAGCACTTTTAAATAAACTGAAAAACATCTTTAAGTTCTTGATGGATCTTTCTAACTTGACCCGCTCCTGAGATATGGACTTCATTCCTGGTATGAACATCATCCAATCATAAACCATCTTCACTGCCCAGTGTCCCGCTGGAGGTATGTCTCTGGCAGTGAACTACCTGTAATGTACATTAAGATAGTATCACCTTAGCATGTCTATTTTCACCCCGCCTCCTGTCGCGTTTTCTGGCGGGTTCAGCTGCAGCTGAAATATGTATTTTTTTAAGACCTTAATAAAGGGACCGGGAGGGACATCTATGCTCTACAGATCTGGTTCCCAGTCTGAGCAGTCCCTCTTAGGCATTCAAATAGATATAAGACTGCTTGTTTCTTTATGGCTAAGAATTTCAGCGGGCTTCTCCGGAGATTCCGACTCGGTCCCTTCCGTAGGAAAGATGACCGGAAGCCCGACACAACGAGATGTTCGACACGACGACGGGGGCAGGACACGGTTGAACCGCCACCTCAATGTGGTGCGCCGGTGATAGCGTTCGGGCGTCCAAAAAAACAGAGACACCAAAAAGACTCGGTGACGCAGGCCACTGAGTCTGGGTCTGCCCTTCATAAGCTCAGGTGTTCTGCGGCGTGAGGACTCTGCCAATATTGGAAACCTCCTCCCTAGGTGGTAGAAGGACGCCTCGTAAGCCTATCTCAGTTGCTCGAGCGGGACCCTCGCCCTGCGTCGAGGTAGGTGACGATGAGCAACGACTAGCTAACAGCGGTCAGGTAGTTTCCAAATCTTTATCTGGGGGCGTTGACGGAGGCGAGATCGGACTCCGAAGAGCACGGTGCGTGGTGGCTCTGTAGTGACGCTTGGTTACTGCGTGGGGCGGCGTGAAGCAACCCTCAGTACTAGCAGGCGGCAGAGCGTAGTTACCGGCATGTGGGCGTACACGCATGGTCTGCAGCTGGAGTAGTTTTGTGTCAACCTCAATGGTCCGGAAGAAGGGCATTGCCCGTTTGTAGGAAGAGTGATAGGAGTACTCTGGGCCACTTAGGTCACCGTGTAACCGTATCAACTCCTTGGGAGGATGTATGTTCTTTACCTGGACTGTTCGATTAGCTGGAATCTTAGAAATAACTTTCTTGATCGGAACCGCCTCTTTGGCGCTTTTGAAGGAATTTTCCATGACCTTCAGAGTATCGATAGTGGTGCCTCCCCTTTTTCATTGTTGTTATTGTTGTCTTTTTGTTTATGTTTTGTTTTATATGTGGGTGACACCCCAGTTGAGTCGACTGGCCAGTACCTGCAATTCGTTGCAGGGCTTCGCCGGAGGGAAAGCTTCTGGGGGCGACAATTTATGCCAGGACGTGTCTATGCGTTCAGGGACACTTTTCCTTGAGGTCTCGGGCTGGCGAGAGGCTCCTTCTCCTTGCCGCAGCCGATGAGACCAGTCGTTTCCTCCTCCCCTAGGACTCGATGATTGGAAACTGTCGTACAATAAGAGTCGTTGGGATAGTTTGGCATAAGGCCTAGGACCCGGTTCCCACTTTTGGGTTCCGGCTACGAAGCTGTCGGAGGTCTCCAGCGTCTCTCCAAGTGTTTTGTGGTGGTGTCCTCGAAGTGTGGGTTCCATCGCATATCGCAGCGACTTTTGTCGTACGTCTCTTGGGTTAAAGGGAGTGTTCAGCAGGTGGTGGCGCTCCCACCGGCCGCAGCACTTACAGGAGGACTCTCCTGTTCTAGTGCGTTTAAAGTCCTTCAGGACTTGGGTGCGGCGGTTGATGTGCTGACGGGGACACTCAACCGGCTGGTGGCGCAGCCTCATTTTATTACTTAGATTAGTTGTAATTCAGTAAACAATTTTTTAAACATTTTAAAGAAATAGACATTCAGTACCTATGGGACATTGGCTGAAATAAGCATAAAAACCCATAAAACTATCTTAGATATGTGGGTTAGCTGTCTAAATGGGTCGAAATTTCCAGGACCAGGCTTTCACCGCCCTGTACAAAAAATATAATGACCCAACCGATATAAAAGCTAAAAGTTCGAACCGAGAACGACCTGGTCCGTACAAATATATAAATATATATATATATTGGCCTAGTACGATATAAACGCTAAACGTTCTGCCCGAAGTCGGCTCAGCCAGTACAAAAGCTTGATTGGCAAGAGCCGACACGACTTATACACAAAACTTAACACAATATGAATTTTCAGAAAATTTCATACAGTAATTCTGGGAATATAGCTATCGCAGAAATCGTGAGAAATGCAGCATAGAAGCTGCGAGATTTACACCTTTTACGGGATTTACATCAAAACCTAATCACCACATATTTATGTCAATGTATAACTGAATATGAAATTTGATTACATTCCATGCATTATTTGCTGACATAGAGCGTCCAAAAATTTGTGTCACATACAGACAGACAAACTCGCGGACAGACATTTTTGAAAAACAATAATATCGTGTTCAGGATTTCCAAAAAGTATAAATCTTTGAAAAACAAGACGTCGAAATTTTACACAAATCCAATACTTTCTTCTTGTATCGATAGAAGAAAACTAGTCAGATTTGCCACTCCCAAAACTTTCGTCTATATCATACATGTTTCACATACAAAAAACATGAATCAGCAGCAACATATAAACAAGGTCGAACCTAATCTAAAGTTTTATTAAATTCCATGCATTAGTTCTTGGGATATGACTATCGCTAAAATCGTGTTAATCCTAAAAAATGCAGCATCAGCGCCAGGTGTTGGGAGATTTACATTAAAACCTATGTCCAAGTCTACACTGTAAAAAAAATCTCTCAAATTAACAGAAAAACTGTCAATTTTGGCGCCGGTGGAAAACCGTTTAATTTACAGAAAATATCCATATATTTTCATTAAAACAGTTTTTTTCTGTAAAACATATAGATTTTTTCTGTAAAAATGAAAAATCCACATTTTTTTTTTTACAGGTAAAAACTGTTTTCCCTTTAAACAATATTTTCTGTAAAAAAAAGTAAAATACTTTTTTTGTCAAAATTACAGACTTTTTTTACAGTGTAACTGAATCTGAAGTTTGATGAAATTCTGTGCATTAGGTTTTGAGATACAGCTATCGTGAAAATCGTGAAAAATGTAGCATAGCAGCGCTACCGTTTGAGCGATTTACACAAAAAATTAATCAGCTCCAATTTATATGAAGGTCTAACTGAATACAAAGTTTTATTAAATTCCGTGCATTAGTTCTTGAGATGAAGCTATCTTGAAAATCATGAATAATAAGCATACACTGCCACCTCTTGGGTGGTATATACTAAAACATAATCAGTAACAACTTATGTCCATGTCTAACTGAATCTGAAATTTGATAGAGCTGGGTTGAAAATCGTGAATAACGCAACATGCAGCACCACATGTTGGGAGATTTACACCAAAATCAATTAAGCAATAACTTATGTAAACATCTAACTGAATCTGTAATTTAATGAAAATCCGTGTATTAGTTCGTCAAATATATCTATCATAAATATCATGAATAATACAGCATAGCAGCACTAAATTTTGGGCGGTATACACCAAAACCTAATCAGCAATAACCTATGTCAAAGTCTAACTGAATCTGAAATTTGTTGAAAATCCTTACGTTAGTTCTTCAGATAGAGCTATTGTGGAAATGGAGAAAAAAACTGCGTAGCAACGCCATGCAGTATGTTGGGCTATTTACACCAAAAACGGATCAGCAGCAATTTATATAAAAGTCTAACTCAGTCTCAAGATTCATTAAATTCCGTGCAATAGTTCTTGAGATATGACTATCGCTAAAATCGTGTAATCCTGAAAAATGAAGCTTAGCAGCGTCACCTGTTGGAAGATTTACATTAAGACCTAATAAGCAACAACTTATGGCAACATCTAAATGAATCTGAAGTTTGATGAAATTTCGTGCATTAGTTTTTGAGATATAGCTATCGTGAAAATCATGGAAAAAGCAGCATACCAGAGCCATCTGTTGGGCTTTTTACATCAAAACATAATCAGCGTCTATATATGTCAGGGTCAAACAGATTCTGAAATTTGATGAAATTATGTGCATTATAATTATTGAGATATCTATTGTGATAATCGTGAAAAGGGTAGTATAGCTGCGCCGCATGTTGAGCGATTGAGACCAAACACTAATCAGCACCAATTTATATGAATGTCTAGCTGAATATAAAGATTTATTAAAATCCGTGCATTATTTCTTGCGATATGGCTATCTTGAAAAGAGTGAATAATGCCGCATACCGCGCCACCTGTTGGGAGGTATACACCAAACCTGCAACAATTTATGTCCATGTCTAACTGAATCTGAAATTTGATGACAATCTGTACATTACTTCTTGGGATAGAGCTATTGCGGAAATCCTGAAAAAAAACAGCATAGCAGCACCAACTGTTGAACGATTTACACCAAAACCTAATAAGTAACAACTTATGTCAACGTCTAACTGTACCTGCAATGTAATGAAAATCCGTGCATTAGTCCTTAAAATATAGCTATCTAGAAAATCGTGAATAATGCAGCGTAGCAGTGTCACCTTTTGGGTGGTATACATCAAAACCTTATCAGCATCAACTTACGTATGGCGATGTGAAACTGAATCTGAAGTTTTATGAAAATCTGTGCATTAGTCCTTGAGATAGAGCTTGTGTGGAAATTCAGAAAAATACAGCATAGCAGTGCCACCTGTTGGGCGATTACCAACACATAATAAGTTACAACTCATAATGAAAATCTGTGCATTAGTCCTTGAGATATAGCTATTTGAAAAACGTGAATACTGCAGCTTAGCAGCGACACCTTTTGGCGGTGTACACCAAAACCTAATCAGCAACAACCTATGTCAATGCCAAACTGAATCTGAAATTTGTTGGAAATCTCTGCATTAGTTCTTGAGATAGAGTTAGCTTGAAAATTGCGAATAATGCGGCATGGCAGCCCCACCTCTAGGGCTGTGTACACCGAAACCTAATCAGCAACAACTGATATCCACGTCTAACTGAATTTGAAGGTAGATGAAAATCTGTGCGTTAGTTCTTGAGACAGAGCTATTGCGTAAATCGTGAAAAATGTAGCATAGCAGCCACCTGTTGAGCGACTTACACCAAAAACTGATCAGCACCAATTTGTTACAAGTTCTAGCTGATTCTAAAATTTTATTAAATTCTGTGAATTAGTTCCTGAGAAAAAATGTTCATATGCATACAGACAGATATTTTTCTAAAAACAGTCATATCGTATTCAAGTCTTCTAAACCGTATAAATCCGTTTAAAATCGGAGGTCAAAAATTTTCACCAGTCCAATACTTTCTTTTTGTAAAGTTAGAAGAAATGCAAACAGTGAAATCGTGTTTAGTACCTTTTAAAATGTATAAATCCGTCGAAAACCGGAATTCGAAAATTTTCATGAATCCAATACTTTTTTCCTGAAAAAATCAAAGAAAGTAATAGAAATGCCAATCCAGCATGGGCTGGGAGGAAAGAATTTAGAGGATGCATGAGTCGAGATAACAATGGTTTTCATATTTGTTGGGTTGAATCCGGAACGAAATCTTAGCGTTTATACCATGCGGATCCCGAATCTTGATATTTCAGCCGGTGCATACCTCTAGGAAGAATAAATTCCACTCCAAGCTGGACCCAGAAAAGAAGTCTACCCGGAAGTGTGGCCCGGCACGAGTCTGCAGAGAAAAGTAATTTTCAGCCCGGCCGAGTGGGGAAAGTGTGGAGACAAAGCCGGATCCGAGTTTCATGAATGAAAATTTACTTGGCCAGCGGCCCAGTCTTTGGCCTGTCCCTTTCGGGTGCAGACCTCACTGATATTTTTTGTAGACCCTTTATTAGCACAAGGGGTGGGGGCGATCGCCTCATCACCCTGCGTTAGACTTCATTTCTCCCCCTCCCTCTGGTAGAAAACATACAATGTTTAAAATCTTAATATCTGTTTAACATTTTTTTCTAATTTCATGAAGATGCTATTTTAACATGTAGTGATATTGTATCTTATTTGAGTCTTTCTGGAAATTGCGAATTCTAAAGAAAAATTATCAATATAGTTATTTCAACTCATGTATACCTGATATTTTATTTTTTTAAATACTCTGGTTTATGTAATTGCACTACATGAAATAAAAAAATTCTTTATATTATACCAAAATCAATATTTTGTTGTAAAAAGTGCAAAATGAACGAAAAAATAGAACAAAAAATCTGTCAAAAAATATATTAATTTATTTTCGAAAATTCAAAACGTCTTATTTTTTGGACGCTGATCATGAACGGGTTAAAATGATTCCTTTTTGTAGACATTTAAAATCTTGGCAATTACCAAAGAGTGATAGCAGCAAGAAAATGTTACAGATCATTGGTTGAATTTATTTCTTTTTCGAATTTTTTTTTTCATTGGAGGATTTCCTTGTCAATCATTTGAAGTAAGACAGCCCCTCTTGTCGGCTTGAAATCACTAGCTGCCATCTCGTTGCGAGAAAAGTATGACTTTTGTAGGCTCTTAAAAGTGTCTCTGGGATAGAATATTCAACTTGATTGCATCAAAATACATCATTTTCACTATATTTTGTAGGAGAAACTTAAAACGGAAAATCTGTCATTTCCATTCTTCAGAAACTGAATTACTCAGAGTAATCTTCACCGTCCGATTTTCACAAAATTTGCATTTTCGGAATCGGAAAAATTGACTACTTTAAAATTGCGTATTTCGAATCGATAGCTCTAACGGTTTATTTAATATTAAAGGATGAGCAAAAATGAGAATATTTTGTTGTCAGGGATTGTCAAATCGGTAATTTTCTTTTGCCGTCTCCATTAAAATAGCCATTTTCTTCGCATGGGCAGGAAAATCTTTCAGTTCCACCTCCTGTGAGCGCATTATGTTCTAAGCGAACCTCCCACATGTGTCCCCGCTGTCTATGGCATCGTATAGCAGGCGTGCTGCGCAAACGCTACAGAATCTTTCAATTACATTTTTCACCACCAAGAAGTACCAAATCTATATCTTAATTAGTTATCTATATCGTAGTTATTTCATGTTAATTTGAATTAACTAATTCTCATTGATATTGGTCCCATAGAACCCGAGAAAATAAATCCCCCCGCTGGAGATTAAAATTCAGAAATGGTGGTAACCTATGCAAAATCTTTTAGTTCCACTTCCCACCGCCAGAGAAAGAACTCTGTTTTAAACAATTCTCTTTCAGAACGAAACTCTGGAAAGTGTCCCGCTGCGTATGGCGCCATATAGCAGGCGTGCTGCGTACGCGCTGAAAATCTTTTAGTTCTCCTTTCCAACGCCAAAAGTGCCAAATCTATATCTTAATTAGTTCATAGTACGTTGAATCAACCAATTTTCGATGAAATCGTGTCTATAGAACCCAAGAAAATACCCCTCCCCTGGAGATTAATATCCAGAAATGGGAGTAACCAAAATCTGAGAAAATGATACCGTTAGTTTAGTACCGAAGTTTATGTACTACCTGAGGGACCTGAGAAGAATGTTAGAAAATATTTTGTTTGAATCAGTTTAATATTAAAAAAGTTCTGATTGGGGAGGGGGAGTTTCGATCAGAGCATTAACGCAATGTTTAAATTACGTCCAGACACCCCTTGTCCCCTCAAAATTAAACCAAGGACTTTAACAATTATCGTTAACTTTTGACACAGAAACAAAATGCCGCTTTTTTTGTTTGACTTCCAAATACAGTAAGTTATCGTTGCAAATTTCTAAAATCAAATACATAAATGACATGAAAAAACTCTAAAAAATTGCATAAAACAAATCGCGAAAAATTCAAGAATCGATGCTCGGTTATGGAATAACTTTTTCTGAAAAGAGGAAAAAAATTAGTATATTGGACTAAAAGATTAAAATTGGATTCATTTCAAAATGTAAAGAAATCGCTGCAAAACGTGAAAAAAAACGCATAAAAAATATAAAAATCTAATCAAAAAATCCAAATTGTAACAATTAATGACTCTCTCTTTATTTAAAATCTTGGTTTGTTATCTTTAAAAAATGATCAACACTCTCCAAGCTAAAAATTGGGGAAAAAAATCATGGTTTTTGACATAACTGGGGGCGAAATGGAATCAATCAAAAAACCAATCAATTATTCTGGAGAAAATGTCTTAGTGGCAAAGTAAAAAAATCGCCAAAAATTTCAAAATATTTGTACGAATAAACTTTATTGAAAAGAGTACGAAATTTGTTATATTGGGGCTAAAGAATTGGAACCGGATTCTTATTACTAATGTGAAAAAAATCTCTGCAAAACGGGAAAAAAACACTAAAAATCGCATTAAAAAAAAAAAAAAAAAAAAAAAAAAATCCATATTCCGGCTTCGAGGTTTAAAACTGCATACAGAGGTACCTTGCTACCAAATTTTGTAGCTCTGTGTGCAGCGGTGTCTTCAGAACACAGCGGAAAGACACACAAACACACACACAAACTTCTGTTTTCTTTATTTTAGATATAAATTTAATTACATCGTCCTTTTTTAATGGCATTCTTCTAGATTGCCTTTTTAGTCCTGGTTATATATATATTTTTTATATTATTACTTCAAATGACTACGGAGGTATTAGATCTATACCCCCCCCCCCCAACCTTCTCTCCGGAATTTATGCCCTCTTCCTAATACAGAAAGTACAATGATTAAAATAAATCTGTTTAACTTTTTTTTTCCTAATTTCATGAAGATGCTATTTGAATCTTCTGATCTGATAAAAGTCTTTCTACTTTTAAAATCTTGGCAATTACCCAAGATTGATACCTCCAATGCTTTCGAGGGGCGTTGTTTCGAGACGGACAGGGAAGAAATTGCCGTTCGTTTTCTAATTGGAGAAATTGCCGTTCGTTTTCTAATTGGAGAAATTGCCGTTCGTTTTCTAATTGGAGAAATTCCCTGTCAGTCATTTGAAATGCGACAATCCTCTCGCACGCCTTTAAATAACGGCAGCCATCTTGATTCAATTTTCCCCGTGACTAGTGTAGGCTCTTAATAAGAATACTGATAAAATTTAGGCGAAGTATACTAATAAAATTTGACGAAGAATACTAATAAAATTTAGTGGTGTGAATCAGCCTATTGGCGCCCTAGATTTGTGTACCCTTGCATGAGAAATTTAATATTTTAAAGTATGTTATGATAATTTTAATGATAGGACCTAACCGTCGAAAAGTTATTGAACACAATCTCCATTACACCGGTGGGCCATTATACAAAAAACATTCCTTTTTTTTCTTAGTTTGCGGTAGTATTAGGCAGGTGCGAACTCATTTAGTTGATACACACCGGTTTGTATAACTTTCTATGAGTTTTGAGTTCAATTCCCTCTTCGAAAAGCGAGCGTGAGTTAAATTACCAGAAAAAATCCGACAGTTTGAGTTAAATTACAACTTAAACGTATTAGCTTTTTTTTAAATTCTGAATTATAATTTTTATTTGATTTTATATGAACAGAGGTATGCATGTATATCTCCGTTATATATTAGAATGTACCGGTGAACCAAAAGTTCGTTAAAACTTCAAAAATTCTTAAAAAAGAAAGAAATTATGATAAAGAATTGCGGTTTGAAAGAAAGGGTTCCCAAGGTAGTCAACGTTTTTTAGCAAAAAAAAAAAAAAAAAAAAAAAAAAAAAAAAAAAAAAAAGTCACTTGTAAATGGTGCTCAAATGCGAGAGATTCAGAAGAATTATGCTAATTAATCCTGCAATAAAAGACCGGGATATACTAGGATTTCTCATTAGCTAACGTAATGTTATTATTACCCGATCGAGCGTTGTTGGTGAAGTTGTTCTATTTGAACGGAGAGTATCTGCAATTCATTCCGACATTTGGCATTCAGCTATAACGGGCGTTGTGAGTCGCCTTAGTTGTGTCGTACAGTGTTCTGGAGGTCATGTTGAACAATTGTTATTGCAAGAATAAATAGATGGAGCGGACTGTTGTCCTGTTCATTGTGTTTCGGGTCGTCAGCGCCCTCTACCAGTGATATTTTTTACTATAAATGTTTTTGCTGCTTAAAAAAATCCGACTACCTTATGATTCCTTTCTTGCAAACCGCAGTTCTTTATCATAATTTCTTCCTTTTTATGAATTTTTAAAATTTTAACGAACTTTTGGTTCACTCGGTACTTTCTCTGTTAACATGTTCACTTGTTTTGTGAATGTGATAAATTATATTATCCATTTAATAAGGTAAGTGTTTTCTCTGAAATTTCTTTATATAGAAATTAAAAAATTTTATAACAAAGATTTTTTTTTCAAAAACTATGTTTGATTTATTGTCACAGACCATTCTTCTATATTCCTTTACAATGCAATTATTTTCAACAAATTCAAAATATTAATTGCATTCACCACCTAACATAAATATTTAGAGACTGGGGGTATTTCTTTTTTTTTATTTCAGTTGTTAACCTTGATTGTGAGCATTTCCATTTGTCATTAATTTAGATGTACGTATTTTTACTGAACTAGAAAATTTCAAACTTTAAATATCCTCCGTTTGTGATTTAAAATGTGAGTTTGTAATTCATATTACATAAAACATTTTGGGGATATTTACTTCAAATTATATATTCTATCCTAAATAATATTGGCATAATGAAACATAACATTGTGTGTTTGTATCATCTATAGGAGTATCATACTTTACAGTATTGTTAAAGAAATTAACTCTAACATCTATTAACTCTAAATTAAGCAACTAACACTGAAAAGATTATACGACCACCTATATAAATCTGAAACGTTTTTAAAGATGAACTATAGATATTAATATAAAAGTTTTTGGTTTAAATTTCTTGGTTGGAATTTTACGCTAGTAGTAATTTTTCCCATAGAATAATGTGAATTCATCAACGAATGCATTCTACAAACAATTGTGATCAATTTCTAGTCCAGTCGATTGCTTAAGTAAGTTGTACACACATTGTATAGTACGATGTATCTTAATTTTTTTTTTCATTTAAGCCGGTATTAAAAAAAATATTTTTCCAAGCTCAACAACTCAAAATTTTGAGACACATTTTCAAACTGATTTTTAAAAGTAAAAACCTGAAACTTTGCGGCGTGATTTATGAAGAGATTTATAAGGGACCTATATTTTTATTTTTCGTTCAATTAATTAGAAATTGATTTGCAAACAATTATTTTCTAAGTACAATAATTGTTTTTTGTTTCCAGTGCTATCGCTTTGGGAAATTCGGTTCAAAATGTCCACTTTGACAGCATTTTTTGAAATATATTCTGCCTTTACCAAAATTGAGACAATACGGACATTATAAAGTTTCTGAATAAGAGAAACTGCCAATTGGATGCATTTTAGAACAAAAATGAATTCAAAAATGTATCTCAAAATAAGCAGTTTGGATTTGAATACACCCTAGCTTAGCTATTTTGCGCAGAGCTATTTCAATTGCTTCTTGTTAGCTGTTCTTTTTATTATCCATTTTTACCCAATATCGCAAATATATTTGTGACGCTCATATATGAGAATAAATGGGAACCACACATATACTATAGAAACTTATACATAAAACATATATAGATAAAATTCAGGTCTGCCCACATCATCATTTTTTCTTCTCTTCTGTAATCTTACTTGTAAAAACTCAAAATTAATTTGAATGCTGTTTTCCTTAAATACAGAACACGGCGCTTGTCAGACGCCTGACCGAATGGGAAAAGTAGTTGCGGAGTAGTTCTCAGAGAAAAGTTGTTGGATCTATACACAGGTGGCGCCTAATCCTGAAATTTTGTAGTCAATTGGTTTCGAGCAGCATGACGTACTGAATTGATGTCAAAGGAATATACATAATTTGCTCACATGCTTATAGGCTTGAAGACTAATTCGGACTGTCTGGTCTGATTTTTTTGTTATGTTAACAAAGAAAACACTGTTGCAGAGGAATGCATAGTTTTTTATTTCTACGAACTATCAATATAAGATACAAGTCGTCGGTTGCTGACGTAGAACGTAGGGCACCTTGTCCTGGTAGGTCTATTTTTCATGGAAACAAGTCCATAGTCAGAAAATGAAACTCCATGCCACGTCTTATGATTGAAAAATAAATTATGTTTTTTTTTTCTATTTCCAATCTTTCAATTATTCATCAGGTAATGGATTCCGGTACAGCACGTTATTGTAATATTAGCAAATCAATTTTTCTGAAAAGTTTTTCTTTATCAAGTTCCGCTACACACTTAGCTATTGCTGCTTATATTCATGTTATCAGCAGATTTATTTGTATATTTTTTGTTTAAACAATGTGCACTCGGCTAAAAAAGAAAATACAACACTTCACCTAACACATTTCAATTTCGGAATTTGAAGTCGAAAATAACCATTCGACAGGGAATTATGTCTTCTTTCAATTTATGTTAGAAATTGGGCTTAGGTCTTCAAGCGAAACTATACAAAAATTCCAAAATTTCAATGCAAATTCATAATTTTGACATCATATTTCCGATTTGAAAAAAAAAAAAACTTTCGGATACCAAACTGGAAGTTATTCGGTGAAATACAAGGGGTGATCAAATGAAAAGGTACGAAATGACGTAAAAACGTAACAGTTAAATATTTGCCTATGCTGCTATGGGAGAACGAAGCCAGGCATCTAGGGATGCGATTGGAGTCTCCGGCGTTGATCGGAGCATGCGCGGGCGCCCACATGCACAGGAGAGAGCAGAGGCTCTTATAAAGAGCGCCGTCCAACTGATGCGCCAGTGCGTGTGAGGACAGGATGGCGTTCACATTGAAAAATTCCACGCTTAAGCAGCAGCGAAGGGTTATCCGATTTCTGACAGCGGATGGTGTTAAACCAGCCGCTATTCATCGCCGGATGGTGACCGTATGCGCAGAAGACTGTGTCTCCGACAAGTCAGTTGGAAAATGGTGTGCCCGTTTTCGTGCAGGTCGTGAGAGTTTGGTTGATGACTTGAGACCAGGCCATGCAAACACAGTCATCACGGCCGATCTCATCGACAAGATGGACGAAAAAGGAAGAAAACCTGAAAGGGAAGCGCTTCAATTCGGACGACGAACTCAAGGACGCTGTGAAGGACTGTGTCTTTTCACGGCCACAGGAATACTGGGAACAAGGAATCCTTTTGCTCGTTAATCAATGAGATAGCTGTGCTCATGCCTAGGGTGTTTACTTTGAATAAAGTCTTCATTTATACCCACAGTGTCGTTTCGTACCTTTTCATGATCACCCCTTGTAGTTTAGAAATTATGTCGATTTCAAATTTGGAGCTCCTAATGTTAAATTCACGTTTAATAATTGTAAAAAAAACTTCGATAAGAATAACTCAACAACTACTTAGTGGAATGACATGTAGATTTGGATTCACGTACTTCAATTTTTAATTAAGTTTTTTACAGTTTAGAATCGATATTGTGTTCGAAGACTAATTTCAAAATATATATATTTTCAAGTTAATAATAGAAATAAATATGTATTGTAACTTGTCAACTATTTAATATAGATAGATTTCTTAGAAGCTTCAAACAAGTAAATGTAAAATTTCAGATCATTCCGCCAAGTAGTTTTTAAGTTGTGTTTAAAACACCACTCGTAGTGCTGTTCGTTCCGCAATGTTTAAAAATTATTATAACATTAGTTCTGAACTTTATCAATATATTTCCTAAACTACTTCAACGAATGACTTTCCGTTTGGTAACCCAAGTTAACATCATTCGAAACATCCAAATGTGATGGTAAAAGTATATATTCATAATGGAAATCTTGAAATTTGGTGCGATTTAAGTATGAAGACGACTCCCTAAGCATAATTTTTTAACATAAATTGTAAAAAGACATATCCATGTCGAATGGCTATTTTCTTTTTTCTCTGTGACAATTTGGTGATTAAACTATAATGGCGTTCAGGCTTTTTTTTTATTGCATTATACTTGTTTAAAATAAAGAAAGCAAATTCAGCCCACCAAAATGCGCTGCTTGCACTTGAGCCTGTATAATGCTTTCATGAAATTTCGTAGATTATCTTTTAATAAATTTAAAAAAAAATTCTTAATAACACCTGAAAATCAACAATAGCTCTAGGTCTTTCACAAGAAGTTTGTCTTTTTTTTTTTTTTCACGCGCAACAAAGACGTACTACTACTTGGAAGGCAGAGAGGGAGGGAAAGTGTCAAATTAAACGAAATAGCCAATAGGAAATTAGAAGGCATCAGCAAGAGCATTATCCAATCAGGAGAACAGAGAATAGCAGAAGAAATATGAAGGAAATTGAAAAAAAACAGAGTCAGAAAAGTGGAATGGAATTACAAGCAAATACAATCAACATATCATATAATCAACAAAATTAAATAATTAAATAAAGAATTAAAATAAATATATACTATATATAGATTAAAGAATTAAAATGCAAATTAGATGTAAAAATAAAAGACATAAAATATTATTAATATACACAACTATGAAAATTAAATACCAGAGTATTAAATTATTTAAAAAAGATTACAAGATTGAACTGATCAATATTTACCAAGCTACAGAAAGCATGGTAGAATCAGATTTTTTTTTATTAAATATACCATCACGATTAAAATAAATAACTAAATTGTAGAGAAAATACAATTCGGAGGTACAATTGACATTAAAGATACCAGTGCCTTCCAAGTGGAAGCACGTCTGTTTTGCGTTTGAAGAAAAAAGAAAAAGTTCTTTCGAAATGCGTCGCGCATTTCACAATTTTATGGTGTTGTTAAGAAGTTTTTTACTTTATTTTATCACACCAGTTTGTTAAATATTTTAATATCGTATATTGTTTTACATATTCATAATCCCTACAAGCTATTTTCAATAATTTGCGTTTTGGACTTTTCAACAATGCAAATACTTTTATCTTTATAGGAGAAACAACAATTCGTGGCCATCGCATTCCAGTAGGTTCTATAATACTATATAACTTCCGATCGGTACACCATGATCCAGACACTTTTGATGATCCAGAGAAATTTAATCCTTCCCGTTATATGCCCTCTTCTGGTAAACCTAAAGCGGAGTCTCCAGTCATATTTGGAATGGGTAAGATTATATATACATACAGGGTGTTAAAAGTACGACCGACAGAATAAGAGGGTGACAGAAGGCAGTTAGAGGATGACAATTTATCATAGAACATGGGATCAAAACCCCCCGTTTAGAGGGAGAAAATCGCAAAAATATTTAAGAAGGGTGTGACGTCGAGTGGAACAGAAAGGGCCAATAATAAATAGAAAATATATATATTTGACGTAAAGCATTTAATGCATTACAGTTCAACGTCAGAAAGGAAACAACGAGACATTTTTATAGGAATACGAGGTGCACTTTCCGGTGACAGCATCTACACATGACAAACATTTCAGAGTCCTAGGTGTTATAATTACGGTGAAATCCGCGGGCAGGCAGACAGACAGTTACTGTTTTATAGAGATGGAGATGTTTTAACGCGTCCGACAATCCTTCGTCTGTCAGTGTCAGTTGTGCAATGACCTTCGTGACCGCAACTTCGAACAGTTTCTATAAAAATGTGTCATCGTCTCCTTTCTGACGTTGAACTGCAATGCATTGTAATCATGCTTGACAACATATAAATGTTTTTTCTACTTATTATTGGCCCTTTTTGTTCCACTCGACGTCACACCCATCATAACTATTTTTGCAGATACCTTCTATAATCCCTCTTAATTTGTCGGTCGAAGTTTGGAACACCCTGTATATACATGTATATATATTTATTATTATTTTTTTTACTTTTATTTCCATAATTATGAAAATTTTGTTTTAGCCTATAAGTTGAGTTTTACATTAGTAAGGCTATCGATCGCAACTAAATACACTTGCGGTCACTTGCGATTTTAGACGTTTTGTTAAATATCTGGAAAGATACATGAGGAATTATCCTGAAACTTCAGGAGTGTAAACAACATGATAGACGTCATATATTTCCGCTAAGATTTTTTCCCGAAACCCCATAAGGGGTCGTCAACAAATTGAAGAAAAACGAATATCTTTTGGATAACCCTGTAAAAACTAATATTGCAAAAGCATTCAAACTGTAGATTATGATTAAGTGGCTTATTTTAATAATTTGGGTTCATTTGTATGACGATAGCATGTATACTCGAAGAGAAATTCAGGTTTTTATAAAAACAGTCCCAAATTTCGCCTAGTTTTTTGCTTATAATTTGCAGAGTTTTTAATATAAAAACAAGTTATTTTCAGAAAATATGACTAACGAAATTGTACAGAATACCCTGCAATCAGAATTAAAAAATAATAAGAATTGTGTGAAAAATGAGCAGGTTCACTAAATATTGTTTCACTAAGCATGCGCGAATTCAATCAAAATATACTGTGCATAATATATTAGCTAAATGTATAGACCAACTTTTATGAAAGTCTCAAAAACATAGCTTGACAATTCTGATAGTAATCGTCGTTAGAATAAGCTCAAAATTCGCTGTTCCCAAAAGGAATCAAAAAGATGAGGGGTTGTATCAAATATAGAATGAGAGACACTTCATTCATATTATGTCAACTTTCATAAGCTAGTATATTTGAATACAACCCCTCATCTTTTTGCTTCCTTTTGGGAACAGCGAATTTTGAGCTTATTCTATCGACGATTACTATCAGAATTTTTAAGCTATGTTTTTGAGACTTTCATAAAAGTTGGTCTATACATTTAGCTAATATATTATGCACAGTATATTTTGATTGAATACGCGCTTGCGCAGTGAAACAATATTTAGTGAACCTGCTCATATTTCATACAATTTTTATTATTTTTTAATTCTGATTGCAGGGTATTATGTACAATTTTGTTAGTCATATTTTCTGAAAGTAACTTGTTTTTATATTAAAAACTCTGCAAATTATAAGCAAAAAACTTGGTAAAATTTGGGACTGTTTTTACAAAAACTTGAATTTCTCTTCTAGTATATATGCTATCTTCATAAAAATGAACCCTAATTATTACAATAAGCCACTTAATCATAATCTACAGTTTGAATGCTTTTGCAATATTAGTTTTTACAGGGTTATCCGAAAGATATTCGTTTTTCTTCAATTTGTTGACGGCCCCTTATGGGGTTTGGTGAAAAAATCTTCGCGGAAATATATGACGTCTATCATGTTGTTTACACTCCTAAAGTTTCAGGATAATTCCTCATGTATCTTTCCAGATATTTAACAAAACGTCTAAAATCGCAAGTGACCGGTCATCATTGGAAATATAGTGTACGTATATATATATGCTTCTCTATGCTCTAAGTTTGTGATTATACACACTAAATAATGTGATCTTATATGTTAGAACTTTAAAATTAACTATTTCATTATTTATAATACACAAAAAGCTGCGTTAAGTACATTTTGGTAAAGTAGCTCATAAATATTCATTAGGATAATTAAAAATAGTTTAAATTTTAGTCAACTTAAGGCGCTTTACTGCCTCAATCTCTAAGAATGTTCAAGGTCAATTCAAAACTTTAAAAACAAAACTTTTCATTCGCCTTTCCACTAAACAGGGGAAAAAATAAGAAGTTGGAAATTGTGCGTCAAACTTAACAAATGAGGTGCGTTCGTACTATAACTAGTTTCAGGGAAATAAATAATATCATCTGTTATTATGATATGATTAATTTCTGTAATATAATAAGTACATTTTACGTTGGCAATATTTTATCTGTTGTTCCAATTACTGAAAGTTCCAATGGGAAACTTAAGCCTAGCTTTGAAATTTTCGGAACTTGAAATCCACATTTAGACTCGTTTTCCATTTATTATCTTTTTCTTAGGAAACATCTAATCAAAAAACTGTCGATAGATTATAGGATTGCTATAATTAAACAATTTTAGTATACAAATTCATTTTTAAATTCAGTTATACGGAAATAATATGACTCAATTTTAAATACGACGAAATCACCATGGCAATCTAGAATCATTACCTGTCATGAGATATCATTGAATGTATTACGTATTATAGGATTTAATAGAATGAAGAATGTGACTATCCTATAACACTATCCTATAAGAACCTATAACAAATAAGTACAGATTTAAAAAAATTCAAATTACTTAATAAATAATTTTATTAATATATTTTTATGTTTTTATTCGATTTTCATAAAATTTGAAATTACTCGACATAATTCAGTAACGATTATATATATTAAATTTCAAACCATTCTGTTGGGTAGTTTTTGCGCTATTATAGTCGGACGGACAGACCAGAAAACGACTATAGGTGCTACGTATTTATATAATTCCGAATACACCTAAAATCTCATGAACAAAATGTTTCCTTTCGGTTCCAAGCAACACAAATTCATCTGCTTAGGTATAACATTCAGAACTGCACCATTGAAAAGCACCGTGAATTGAAAACACTTTAAAAATGTATGCTTATATTCTAACTTTATATCCAGTTTTAGATCTTTGCAGGAACAGGTATAGGTAATACATGGATATTTTTCTCTATTTTAACGCGACTTCGTGCATATTGTTAATTTTAATTAATAAGTGTATATGCATTTTGTAATATGTATTTATCAAATGGTAATTCGTACAAATTAAATCTAAAATATTTTGCGCGTGCATTTACCTCTATTTATGCTGCACCAAGTAATGAAATATGTAAACAAACTCTCTAGCCGTTACTTTTACGCCACGTGATTCGCCGAGGCTAACCAAAAAGACAGGCTACCGCGGTGCATTCCACTTTTCTTTTTTTACAGACCGCTAGAGTGACGTGATGCTCTTTTCGTACACCTTCATTGATGGATTCGAGCATCACGTGACTGCCACGGTCTGTAAAAAAATATATGCGTAAAGCAGCACGGTAGCCTTTCTTTTTTTACAGACCGCGGGAGTCACGTGATACTCGAATCCACCAATGCAGGTGTACGAAAAGAGCGTCACGTCATTCTAGTGGTCTGCAAAAAAAGATAAATGGAATGCACCGCGGTAGCCTGTCTTTTTCGTTAGCCTCGGTGATTCACATTGTGACGTCACAGGAATATTGTCTACCGCCCCCTCAATACAAAACATGAACGCTGACGAATAAATGGCGGCTGTCGTTCGAAGATTTTTTAAGTGTTTGTACAGTCCCTTCATTTACACACCAGTAACTTCTAAAAGTTTTCTTTGACTTATTTGATCTCAGAAATACAAGGCGAAGAAAACCTTTAGAAATTACTAGTGTTCGAATTCGAGAAATCGTACGAACGCTGAAACAAATACGCCTACGACAGCTGCCATTTTTCCTTCAGCGTGCAGGCCTAGTATTGTCCATTGACCTTATGTCCCAGCTAAACACGTCCGTTTGATTATTCTTATACTTTCCGACGGATTAAAGGCGTTTACTGACAAAAAATTCAATTACTTTTGTTTAAACTACTGTACATGCAATTTATGTGTTTCCTTTAAATTATTTTATTCATTTATAATACTACTAGAGGGCACTATTTCCAACTCGCTAAAAGTCTCCCATTCATCTGATCAAGATTATTATTTAACGGCTTTGTTTCAAACAAATTAAAAAAAAGTATAAGGGTGACAAGAAATAACTTGGACGAAGTTTCAAATCAAAAATCAGTTATTGTCATAGGGAATTGATTCTAGAAAGCTACTAAACAGGTGTAAGTAAGTTACTTGTGATAACCATTATGGTTAATAAACGAACTGCTGTACTTGAATTACATAAGCAAGGAATGAAATAATATGAAATTGTTCAACGATTGAAAGTGACTAAGCAGACGGCTTCATACACAATCAAACGGTTTAAAGAACTCAGACATGATGGTGACAGGCCAGGAAGAGGAAGAAAGCGCACAGTTAACACATCAAGAAACCGGGTAAATATCCAAAAGCGAGTTCAACGAAATCCTAGCATTTCAATGAGAAAGGTTGCTAGAGAGATGAAGATCAACAGAGAAACCGCACGTTTGATGGCAAGAGTAGAGCTTGGTCTTCACCCTTACAAAATGAAAGAGGCTCAAAAGCTCACAGCAGAGAACAAACGCACAAGACTTCAAAGGTGTAAAGAACTGTTAAAGCGGGCCGCAGGTGATCTATGGCAAACATTTGTCTTCACCGATGAGAAACTGTTTTCGATTGAACAAGCTCACAATATCCATAATGATAGAATTTGTCAGCAGAAGCACCTGGACCTTCTTGCATTGTTGAACGGCGTCAACGACCCTAATCTGTAATGGTTTAGGGTGGGATATGTGGTAGTGGGAAAAAACCACTTGTTTTTGTTGTTCAAGGGATAAAGATTAATCAACAAACATATCGCAAACTCATTTTAGAAGATGTTGTCTTACCTTGGTCACAAAAGTTCTTTCGAAACAAAAGATGGACCCTCCAACAGGATTCCTCACCTGCACACAAAGCTAAAGACACTCAAGATTGGTGCAAGACATATTTTCCTGACTTCATTGGAGCTCAAGAATGGCCACCGTATTCCCCAGATTTGAACCCAATGGATTATTCTGTTTGGTCCATCTTCGAGACAAAGGTGTGTACTAAACTCATAAAACTTTGGCATCCCTAAAGAAATCTTTAAGCAAGGAATGGGATAAAATATCAGTAAATGAGTTGCGGCCCATATCCGAAAATTTTGTGGCACGTTTAAAGCTCTGTATTAAGGCTAAAGGTAGCCACTTTGAAAATTTGTAAATATATTAGACGATATAATGCATTCATATTTATTTTGAAATTTGGTCGTAATATTTTCATTAGCATTAAAGTTATAATGTATCATGTGTGTCCAAGTTATTTCTTGTCACCCTATAATGAAATGGGCTTGCACGGGACTTTCCTGAAGCGAGAAGTTATATCTTTTTCCCACCATATGTCGTATTCGAGCGTTAAGAATCGGTAATTAACTCCATTTTTCACGTATTATTTTAATGAAACGTTCAAAGGGTCGTTCATTTTTCTTTAGATTTGAAATTTGTGGTTTTGAATGGCAACAGTATATATATATATATTTTATATATTTATTCCGTTGTTTATAATAACTGGTTTTCCGTTATTTTTAATTTAGACCTTAAAACAATAAAATTGGATAGTTTTTTAAGGTTATAGAGAAAATAATGAAAAAAAATTTGATACAAAACAGATTATGAGTATATTTCCATAACTTGAACAATCAGCATACTTACGGTATCGGAATACTTACGACAAACATGCGTTTGTTTTTTCTATAGGATGTGTAAGACCCGGAATTGTCACTTCTATGTCGTCACCAAACTTGCGTATTTTATAAATAGATGGGAGCCCCCAACCCGTTCTTCCAGGGTTAAAAAATATAGGTGAAAACCATTTTTAATTTGAAAACTCTGCTAGATTTTTTACATTTAATATATTTTTTTAGATTGCCAATTAAAATCATCAAAAAGCATTTTTATATGAAAAATATCAGTTATGTATTGAAAAAAGTTCTGAAATTCATTTTAAAAAACGGTATTCTCGTATAAGCGCATGGTTAATAGCCCAAGAAACCGCAAAAAAAATGGCTAGGATTTTCGCCAAAGATTATTTCAGTGGTTTAATCGGTTAATGCCCAAGTTAATTGCAATTGAAAAATTTCATTACTTGTCATATATTTTAGTATATTAATAATACTGAGTAAGTAAGACATGAATTACAAGTTTTACCGTTTAGTTTAAAAATTACAGATCATACCAGAAATAGTTTATTCTAAAGTAAACAAAACTTGACGAAAGTAAGATTTTATAACTGTACTCAAATGAGTATGCTGAGCGCTAGCAGGTTAAACGTGTAGTTCGATTACATGTGTGTTAAATTTTTGTTTTATTTAAGTATCATTTTATTTATTATGTATTAATTCTGTTATGGAATATTTATACAGTAAAACCTCCGTAACAGACACTCCCGAATAGCGGACACCTCTATTTAAAAGGACACTTTTCCAATCCCCACTCCCAAAACCTAAATTTTTGTATGTTTAACCTCTGAATAGTGGACATTCCGAATGGCGGACAGTAGTTTTGGCGATAAAGAATAAAAAATGTTTTTTTTCAAGAGAAAGAAAATGTAAAAAAAAGTAAAAAGCCTCTAAATTTATCAGGGCAATGTGTCACAAATGGTGTGACCACAGATAAATGTAGGGGGTGGTCTGGTGATTTTCCCATTTTTGCAATGGATTTTGTATCGATTACTGTTTGATTCTTGAGACTTAATTGACATACATTATTCAAAGCTTCAAAATATGTGAACACCATATTTATCGTTTTATAAATAGATTGAGTTTTACGTACTCTGAATTTAGTGTCTTGTTTGTGATTAATGTTTCGAGAATGACCTCAAAACGAAAGCGATTAACTTTAAGAGAAAAATTCGAAATTGTAAGTGTAAGTGAATCTGAAAAACAGAAATTGAGTTTACGAATACTTGCCGAACGTTTTAAAATACGTAAAACACAAGTGGGAGAGATTTTACGATATAAAGAAGTAATAAGGAATTTGTGGATTACTAACTCTAACTCTAATATCAAAAATGTGAATATGAGGAATACTGATTCCATTGAAATTGATTCTATAATTCTGAATTGGTTTACTTCATTTCGTTCAAAAAACTTCCTCTCAGTGGGCATTCCGGAAAAGGCTTTAGAAGTCTCCAAAGAACTCGGATGGCTGGAAAAATTCCGTTTTCGACACAACATCGCTTTCAAAACAATATGTGGAAAAGCAAAATCTATAGTTCTTGAAAAAGTGAAGGATTGACATGAACGACTGCAATCAATTTGTAAAGGTTATGAGGAGAGAAACATTTTTAATGTTGATGAAACCGGACTCTTTTTTCAGAATAAGACTTTTGTGCTTTAAAAAGAGAGACTGTATCAGCGAAAAAATGTCAAAAGAGCGACTCACTATTTTACTATGTTGTAATGTATAAGGAGAATTGGAAATCCCTCTTATAATTGAAAAATCTCTGAAACCTATGTGTTTCTCAAAGAACATCCAATTTAATAAATTTTTTATTATGTAGAGAGCGAATACAAAAGCGTGGATGACCAGTTCTTTAGTGATTAAATGGTTAACAATAGGATGAAAAAACAAAGTAATCTTGTTTTGGACAATGCAATTTCCCATCCAAAACATTTGAAGTTGGGCAATGTTAAAACTGTAAATTTTGTTTGTTTCCCCAAAACACATCTTCCGCATGCCAGCCCCGTGTTCAAGTCGTTATATACAATTGTAAAACCTGGTACAGAAAGCTTTTATTAACCCCTTCAGGGGCAAAGTTTTGTAGTTAAAATATTGAAATGATTGATTGACACCAGGATTCACGAACGAATTTATTTTAAAATAAGTAAACGCTTTTCGTCATGTACCTTATAAACTCAAAATTTGATTATAAAATTCTGGTGTCATTGTGGCATTTTGGAATTAAAATTAAGTGGTATACATAATATACCGGAGCCCTTCAAGGGGTTAAGTCACACTCTTTCGAAGTTAGATTCTATAAATAGACTTGAGAACTGCCTAAAATTATTTAATCTTCCCGATGTTCTCGAATTTGGATTTTTTCAACTGTAATAAAACATAACCGGAAAACGTACGACAATGTTTCAGAAAAGCAGGCTTTATGTTAAAAGTAAATGAAAGACTTATTTCCGATAGAAATGAAGAATTGAGAGCAATAGGTGAATTAATGAAATGTGTCAGGAGTGAAGAAACCTACAAAATGTTCATTAACATCGATGATGACCTACTGAAGAAGAATCAGTTCATGTAGGCATATTTTTCATAATTTCACCTCCCTGTATTAAATTATATGTTCTACCACCCCTCTATCACTCCATACGTAAATGTTTCTCACTAAAATATCAGGTATTTTTCATGAACCTACAACACCCCTGATCATTTCATATTTATTGCTTAAAAAATAATTTTAATTTCTTATTAATCATATAATAGAGGTTCTCGGACATATAAAAGCCAATTAATGAAACATTAAGCATTTCTTAACGATTTTGTGATACTCTGAAGTTTTCCCAATAGCGGACACCTCCGAATAGCGGACAATTTGTGCGCTCCCGAGGTGTCAGTTATTTAGAGGTTTTACTGTATCACATTTATATCACTAACAATAAAGTTCGAAAGTTAGACGAGAATGTGAAGTATTAATTTAAAATAAAATATTTATTTAGTTACTCAATATAGAATAGTTTTTACGTTCAGATTTAAAACATCAATCAGTGAATTTTCAAATTAATCTATAAAATTACCGTGCACCAAAGCGCCACAAAAATTACTTTTAATTTTAATCTCATGAATTGTTTGATTAGAATTGTTGTAGAATTGTTTTGAATAATGATATTATTACCTTTTCTGTTTTTCTTTCAATTCTATATGACAAATCGGTTTCTTAAATCTGTTAGTATTTGAACATCTAATGCGAATATTTGAAAAGTTCAAATACAATATAAAATTACATCCACAAAAATTGATTTTCATTTTCATTTAATACATGAAGAATTGTTTTGTTTGCTGATATTATAAAATTTCCCCTTTTTCTTTTAATTCAATATGACAAATCTTTTTTAATACGTTGACTGACAGTAAGAAATAGTGAAGTTCGAAAATTGACACTATATGTTTTTGTAATTTTTAGAATATTAGAAATATAGTTTTACTCTTTCTGCTTAAATAAACTTAATTTTGATTAATTCAGCACCTTTAATTAGGTTGCACTACTCCTTTCACAACCACGTCAGGGTGGCTAATGGTCAGGGAAAAATACAGTAAAAAAAGTGATAAACACCAGTATATTCTTATAGAAAAATTTATGTTGATTATTCGATCAAGTAATCAATTTGAATTTTTCTATAAGAATATACTGGTCATTATCATCTGGGCTTCTACTTGTACGCCGGTAAATGCACATTTGTGCTGCTATAGCCGTAGTGTCTAAAAACGACCGTTTCGTTTTGGGCGGCTATAGCCGTCATGCCACATTGTGAACTTCGCTTTGACGGCTAAAGCCGCAAGTGTCCGTCAACGTGTTAAATGAAAAAAATTATGTGTTATTATTGGAAAACATAAACTTTGCCCCAAATATACATTTAAAAGTTTAAATTACGCTATAAAATTACCAGCACAAAAACATCACAAAAAATAATTTTACTTAATTATATTATTACATTTTCTCTTGTAGTTGATCAAGATGACCAATTGTTTTTCAATTTAAAAAAAGTATGTCTTGCTATTGTAAAATCTAAGGTTTTCGTCAAATGGATATTTGAATAATTAAATTATACTATAAAATCAACAGTACCAAAGCTCCACAAAAAGTAATTTTAATTTTAATTTTAATTTAACATACGTATAACTGTTTTGTTCCATGATTAGATTTTATTTTTGTAAAAAAGTTTAATATGTCAAAGTATTTTTTAATAAAAAAAAGGAAGTGTTATTAAAAATATAAGGTTTGCCGAACAGTTGATGTCGGTTAAGATGCTTCCGAGTTGCAGACAACTTTATGCCCAGTCTATTAGTGAGTAGAGTGTCTTGTATTAAATTGAGACGTTGGGAGAAGTTAATATGTAGTATTAACTACAAGATAAAAGTACAATTACGATGAAAAGGATAAATGTAAAGTTAAGAAAAGAGATGATAATAAATTTGGAATAAAAAGTAAAGCGAAGAAGATTAAGGATAGATTTTAAATTATTTGAAATATGATATTGATATCAAGTAAATATTTAAAAACTTAAATTACACTATAAAATTACCTGTATGATAACTACACAATTTATTTTAATTGAATATATGTAGTATTATGTTGTCTGGATGACAATACTGACATTTTCTCTTTTTCTTTCATTTTCAGGTAAACGTTCATGCTCTGGTGAAGCTTTTGTTATGCTGCAGACATTTCTTTTCCTGACGACGATAGTTAAACATTTCAAAATTATCGCTTCCAATGCACCAGGAAACAGTTCTACAGAACTTCTGATTGCTGGAAAGTTACAACTAACTTTTATTCCAAGAACTGAAAATTAAAACTTTGATTAAAACCGAAAATGACGATCATTTTTATATTCAATCGCACTACAATTTACAAAAAACAATCTTTTTAGTTTTGGGTTGTCCGGAAAAATCCCGTCGTTTGGGAAAAATTCTTTCATGAAACCTTCAGTGAAATCTTTTACTTTTTTTTCACATTGCGGTGCAAATGTACTACATTTATACTCTTTTTTTTATGGCTTCTTTAAGATGTGACGTACAACTACTCATATACAGGAATGGAGTTGTCCTAGAAGTGGGAATCCCATTGAGACAATAAACTGTTTCTGTTTCTGTCTAATAATTTACGGGCGGAATTTTCTGGTACGAAATAATTTTCCCAAACGGCATGAATTTTCCGGACAACCCAATACATTTACAGGGTGATTATAAAAAAACTATCCCGATATATGAGCCCATAAATGTCATACCGTTCACAGAAACTGAATGAAATTCTGGCCTAAAGTATTTTGAGGTATGCGCTCAAGAATCACGTGAAAAACAACAGTTAAATTCTAACAGTTACGGTAACAGTGACAAAATTTCAAAAATTTCAAATGGCAACATCTACTTTTTTTTATTGGAATGTGATCTTCGTAGTGAAAAACCATAAAAAGCGTCGGAACGGTACCTGTAGCACGAAAATCGCCGGCGCTAGACAGACTAAGAAGAAAAGTGAAAACAACCAATAAAGGACAGAGAAGGAACAGAAAGTAAAACATTTTATTGTTCAGTGGTATCCACCATCTGCTGCATGTGAAATGTCGTCGTGTGTAAAATGGAAAATGTATGAAACACAATAAAATGTTTTGTTGTCTGTTGCTTCTCTGTCCTTATTGGTTGTTTTCACTATTCTTCTTAGTCTGTCTAGTGCCGTCGATTTTCGTGCTACAGGTACTGTTCCAACGCTTTTTATGGTTTTTCACTGTGAAGATCACATTCCAATAAAAAAAATAGGTGTTGCCATTTGAAAAATTCAAAATTTTGTCACTGTAACCGTAACTGTTAGAATTTAACTGTTGTCTTTCACATGATTCTTGAGCGCATACCTCAAAATACTTTAAACCAAAGTTTCATTCAGTTTCTGTGAACGATATAATAGTTAGGGGCACATATATCGGGATAGTTTTTTTTATAATCACCCTGTATATTGCAAATAACCTAATGCAAGTGTAATATAAAGTCTATTTTTCTAAAAGTAGTACGAATAGAATAAAACAATAGTTCGGTCTGACACGTAATATATCCCGATCCAGAGTCAAAGAGTTAATAAATACTATGTTATAATTAATTTATATGTCATTTTCTGTAATCAGTGAAGAGTGTATTGGATATAACATATTATGAAAAGTATTTACCTGTATCAATATTTATCACAGTAAGTTGTTTTGAATGCAGGTCATAAATGAATATTAATAGCTGAAGATTTTGTCAGTTATTTAATTGCAAACCACTATGTAGAATTTTTTTTTATTACTGAAGAATTTAAATTAATATTGTTCCAAAACTGAAAATTAGTAATGACACATGCGTATGTTATGAGTTTGTACTTTATTTGTGAAAAAAATATGTTGAAATATTAAAAAGAATTTTTTGTTAAGTGTTCATACAATTAATTTATTTTTCATTAAAAGCACTGGAATATTAACCCTTTAACGGACATTGGTTTCCCTGTGAAACCACAAAATTTTAATTACGAAATTGAACAGTGACAGCAGAAATTTAATAAAAATGTTTTTCATTTATTATGTATGTGAAATTTCGCCTTTTTCTTATATACAATTAAATTTGTTCATAATTAATTTCCGGTGTCAATAATTTATTTCAACATTTTAGCAATTGAAGTGCTTTATCAGTTAAATGGTTAAAGTCGAAAATTTTTGAAGATACAACATTCATACAGATGACCGTGTATTATATATATATATATATATATATATATATATATAGATAGATAGATATATATATGTAATGCCATTAAAAGAAAAAGTAGATGCGCTCACAGTAATTTAAAAAAGATTTATAAACTATGGGCATATATCCACTTTAATAACATTTTATGTTTAATTTTTTTAATAACATTTT
This sequence comes from Maratus michaelseni, assembly GCA_963931845.1. NCBI lineage: Eukaryota > Metazoa > Arthropoda > Arachnida > Araneae > Salticidae > Maratus > Maratus michaelseni. The sequence continues at coordinate 54,977,106 of OZ007588.1, read as the reverse complement.
ATGTTCAACAATAGTAGTGAGAAAGTGCCAGCTACATGCTTTGGTATAAATTACTTCAAAAAACGCAAACTCTTTTGTTACGCACAAATATATCAGTGGCGCGACAATCTAAGCATATTTACGAATTTTAGAGCGGGGACAGACCGAGTTACAGACAAACAGACAACGAACAAAATTCATAAACACTTTTGAGTTATCATGGAAGGTGTTAAAAATAGGTTGCAATTTATCAAATTATCTGTCCGTTACAAAAAAACTTTTCTGGTGTTGACACATGTCAACGTAACAGCGTCAAATTTATTTCGTTATCTTCTACCCGATACAGATAAAAGAACACATACATGGATTTATTTTGACGTAAGTCTGCGTAGTCTCTCGTTAATTATTTTCTTTCGCCTGCGTGGGCACAGCATGGTTTCGATAGCTACATATGTTGATGTCATTGCCGTTTTAAATGTTATGCATGAAGCCGCAGATCATGTGCTTTAACTCTCCGCATAAAAGGTTCGTAAATTTTACGAATTTTATAGTTTTTCTAGCTTATTTGATATGTGTAGTGTATGTGACTAAAATATTCATTTAATAATTTTCCTACTATAACGATATATTTGTGTTTATCATCTGCGCATAAAAATACAATTTCTTTCTTAAGAATATGGTAGAATTAGTATGAAACGCTTATAGAAAAAGTAAGATCTATCACACATTTGAAAATCACCTTGGTATAATGGACCAAAATTTTATAATACAGCTTTCTTTTAGACGCTAGAAGAAAATCGTTTTAAATATGACGTTTTAATTATCTGTCATTTACAATTAAATATTAAAATTAAATTAAATATTAGTTATTAATTATTTATGTTTAAAAATTAAATAATAATTTTCTCATCTGAAATAATGATGATGCTAGACTCGTTGGAAATTACAAGGATAATATTGGGCTAATATTACTCATATTGGGCTAATATTGTTCCTATTAGCTATATCATATTGGCACGAAATATTGTCATAATTTTGACAATTTTGATAATAATATTGACAATTCAATAATATTGACAATTTTGAATATAGCTTTGTAAAACAATAATTTGTATTTAAATATTAACTTTAGGAATAACAACGTAAACAATATTTTGTTAACGTGTAGAATTAATTGCTTATATTTATAAATATTTATATTGAGGTATATATTTATTCAGGTAATATATATTTATATTGAGGTGTTTTCATTTTGACAACATTAAACCCTTACGGTCAATACATTATGTATTTGCAGCGACTTCAAATCTTTGATCAAGCAGTGATTTCATTAAAGCAGCGTAAATATATTCTTGCATCAATTGCTTGATTCAGACTGCAATTTTGAAAGGGAGTAAAATGGCCCAGTATCAAATAATAATTTATATTCTGAAAATTTAAAAATTTAATTTTATATTGGGCTAATATTGTTCCTATTACCTATATCATATTGGCACGAAATATTGCCCTAATATTGCCGTGTTTACATTTTGACCACATTAAACCCTTACGGGCTATATATTATGCGTTTGCAGCGGCTTTAAATATTTGATCAAGCCAATAATTTTATTAGAAACAGTGTAAATACATTCTTGCATACATTGCGTACTTAAGATTGCAATTTTGAAAGGGAGTAAAACTGCCAAGTTTTAAATAATAATTTATACTCTCAAAATTTCAAAAGTGCGCAAATAAAGTTTTAATATCATTCACCACTTTTACAGCTCATGATTACTCTAGTACAGTGATTCCCTACTCACTGCGGGGACCGCTGGCCGCAGAGTTATTAGTTTTACTTTTCCCAATAATTAAAGTGAATATTACTTTTCACTAATATTGGTGTAAGAACACTTTTCTCCAAAAGTAGTGTGTAGTGAGTACCATTGTTGTAATATATAGTGCGAAGAGTTGTACCACAATTTTTTATAAAAGAATTTTTCGCCTTATTTAATCTAAGGAAAATATTACAAATTCAGCAATTAAACACAGTGAATGCTATTTCTGCTATTTAAATACTAAATATATTATTTTTAATTTTAAAAAGTGGTAGCCCTTTGTAAATTTCAAGAAGTATACGTATTTTGCTGATAACAAGCTGTTATTGGCTATATTTGGTCCATGTTATCACCAATATTGCTTTCATTGGGTATGAAATATTGTCCCAATTTTGGGGTATGTTCATCTTGTTAATACTGCACGAATATTTCAAAATATATTTCATTGCCAATAACTCCAACGTAAATCGGATATTTCTGAAATACAATAACCCCACGTTATATCGTGCCCGTCGGGACACAACAAAACAGCCCGATATATCTGAATAAAACCGACGTTTAGTAAAAAACAACGAAGATGATAAACTACAACTAGCTGTTATAGAATTTTATTAGCTTATTATCATTAATAAAAAAATATATACTAAAAGTGATTAGAGTAAACATAAAGGCATAAAATACCTTTTTATATACAATCCGGCTAGTTTCATACACACAGTAACGGTGATATTCTCATTATCTGTAAAGAAAATGCTATTTTGTGCGAAATTTGTTTATTTTTCATTGCAGACATTGAGAATGACACCGCAAATGTGTGTACTAAACTAGTCAGTTTTTCATTAAATGGTTTTTAAGACTTTATGTTTACGGTAATCACATTTAACCCCAGTCTTCAAATGAGACTACGATACAGCATATGTAAAACTAACTGTTTTACATCTGTCCTTAACAAATTTTTTATATGCATTATAGTACTATTTTGGAAAATCTACTAACTTATTGTTATCTTCATATGCACTTATTAAAACGTATAGAAACGTTATTGTTTTTTCGTATGAAAAAGGAATAGAAAATTTATTTGTTGACTGTTATACTTCAAAATTTGTCCCTGACTTAAAAATACCAGAATTGCACCAGCTCCATTGTAGTTTTGTGATCGGTATTAAAGCATTCATATCCAACGTAGGCTTTATACAACATTTCGTTTTGGGAGAGACAGTTAAAGCGTGAGTATGCGATATATTGCTTTTCGATATAACGATGAAATAATTGTATTAGATTTTCATTGCAATTATTTTCGATGTAAAGCTAATATTCCTGTAATTATAAGTTTTCGTTGCAAAATTTTCAGTAATAAAGCCAATATTTAATCAATACTGGTATTTTATTAAAGTACGTAAACAATATTTTGTTGACGTGTAGAATTAATAGCTTATATTTATAAATATTTATATTGAGGTATATATTTATTCAGGTAATATATATTTATATTGAGGTGTTTTCATTTTGACAACATTAAACCCTTACGGTCAATACATTATGTATTTGCAGCGACTTCAAATCTTTGATCAAGCAGTGATTTCATTAAAGCAGCGTAAATATATTCTTGCATCAATTGCTTGATTCAGACTGCAATTTTGAAAGGGAGTAAAATGGCCCAGTATCAAATAATAATTTATATTCTGAAAATTTAAAAATTTAATTTTATATTGGGCTAATATTGTTCCTATTACCTATATCATATTGGCACGAAATATTGCCCTAATATTGCCGTGTTTACATTTTGACCACATTAAACCCTTACGGGCTATATATTATGCGTTTGCAGCGGCTTTAAATATTTGATCAAGCCAATAATTTTATTAGAAACAGTGTAAATACATTCTTGCATACATTGCGTACTTAAGATTGCAATTTTGAAAGGGAGTAAAACTGCCAAGTTTTAAATAATAATTTATACTCTCAAAATTTCAAAAGTGCGCAAATAAAGTTTTAATATCATTCACCACTTTTACAGCTCATGATTACTCTAGTACAGTGATTCCCTACTCACTGCGGGGACCGCTGGCCGCAGAGTTATTAGTTTTACTTTTCCCAATAATTAAAGTGAATATTACTTTTCACTAATATTGGTGTAAGAACACTTTTCTCCAAAAGTAGTGTGTAGTGAGTACCATTGTTGTAATATATAGTGCGAAGAGTTGTACCACAATTTTTTATAAAAGAATTTTTCGCCTTATTTAATCTAAGGAAAATATTACAAATTCAGCAATTAAACACAGTGAATGCTATTTCTGCTATTTAAATACTAAATATATTATTTTTAATTTTAAAAAGTGGTAGCCCTTTGTAAATTTCAAGAAGTATACGTATTTTGCTGATAACAAGCTGTTATTGGCTATATTTGGTCCATGTTATCACCAATATTGCTTTCATTGGGTATGAAATATTGTCCCAATTTTGGGGTATGTTCATCTTGTTAATACTGCACGAATATTTCAAAATATATTTCATTGCCAATAACTCCAACGTAAATCGGATATTTCTGAAATACAATAACCCCACGTTATATCGTGCCCGTCGGGACACAACAAAACAGCCCGATATATCTGAATAAAACCGACGTTTAGTAAAAAACAACGAAGATGATAAACTACAACTAGCTGTTATAGAATTTTATTAGCTTATTATCATTAATAAAAAAATATATACTAAAAGTGATTAGAGTAAACATAAAGGCATAAAATACCTTTTTATATACAATCCGGCTAGTTTCATACACACAGTAACGGTGATATTCTCATTATCTGTAAAGAAAATGCTATTTTGTGCGAAATTTGTTTATTTTTCATTGCAGACATTGAGAATGACACCGTAAATGTGTGTACTAAACTAGTCAGTTTTTCATTAAATGGTTTTTAAGACTTTATGTTTACGGTAATCACATTTAACCCCAGTCTTCAAATGAGACTACGATACAGCATATGTAAAACTAACTGTTTTACATCTGTCCTTAACAAATTTTTTATATGCATTATAGTACTATTTTGGAAAATCTACTAACTTATTGTTATCTTCATATGCACTTATTAAAACGTATAGAAACGTTATTGTTTTTTCGTATGAAAAAGGAATAGAAAATTTATTTGTTGACTGTTATACTTCAAAATTTGTCCCTGACTTAAAAATACCAGAATTGCACCAGCTCCATTGTAGTTTTGTGATCGGTATTAAAGCATTCATATCCAACGTAGGCTTTATACAACATTTCGTTTTGGGAGAGACAGTTAAAGCGTGAGTATGCGATATATTGCTTTTCGATATAACGATGAAATAATTGTATTAGATTTTCATTGCAATTATTTTCGATGTAAAGCTAATATTCCTGTAATTATAAGTTTTCGTTGCAAAATTTTCAGTAATAAAGCCAATATTTAATCAATACTGGTATTTTATTAAAGTACGTAAACAATATTTTGTTGACGTGTAGAATTAATAGCTTATATTTATAAATATTTATATTGAGGTATATATTTATTCAGGTAATATATATTTATATTGAGGTGTTTTCATTTTGACAACATTAAACCCTTACGGTCAATACATTATGTATTTGCAGCGACTTCAAATCTTTGATCAAGCAGTGATTTCATTAAAGCAGCGTAAATATATTCTTGCATCAATTGCTTGATTCAGACTGCAATTTTGAAAGGGAGTAAAATGGCCCAGTATCAAATAATAATTTATATTCTGAAAATTTAAAAATTTAATTTTATATTGGGCTAATATTGTTCCTATTACCTATATCATATTGGCACGAAATATTGCCCTAATATTGCCGTGTTTACATTTTGACCACATTAAACCCTTACGGGCTATATATTATGCGTTTGCAGCGGCTTTAAATATTTGATCAAGCCAATAATTTTATTAGAAACAGTGTAAATACATTCTTGCATACATTGCGTACTTAAGATTGCAATTTTGAAAGGGAGTAAAACTGCCAAGTTTTAAATAATAATTTATACTCTCAAAATTTCAAAAGTGCGCAAATAAAGTTTTAATATCATTCACCACTTTTACAGCTCATGATTACTCTAGTACAGTGATTCCCTACTCACTGCGGGGACCGCTGGCCGCAGAGTTATTAGTTTTACTTTTCCCAATAATTAAAGTGAATATTACTTTTCACTAATATTGGTGTAAGAACACTTTTCTCCAAAAGTAGTGTGTAGTGAGTACCATTGTTGTAATATATAGTGCGAAGAGTTGTACCACAATTTTTTATAAAAGAATTTTTCGCCTTATTTAATCTAAGGAAAATATTACAAATTCAGCAATTAAACACAGTGAATGCTATTTCTGCTATTTAAATACTAAATATATTATTTTTAATTTTAAAAAGTGGTAGCCCTTTGTAAATTTCAAGAAGTATACGTATTTTGCTGATAACAAGCTGTTATTGGCTATATTTGGTCCATGTTATCACCAATATTGCTTTCATTGGGTATGAAATATTGTCCCAATTTTGGGGTATGTTCATCTTGTTAATACTGCACGAATATTTCAAAATATATTTCATTGCCAATAACTCCAACGTAAATCGGATATTTCTGAAATACAATAACCCCACGTTATATCGTGCCCGTCGGGACACAACAAAACAGCCCGATATATCTGAATAAAACCGACGTTTAGTAAAAAACAACGAAGATGATAAACTACAACTAGCTGTTATAGAATTTTATTAGCTTATTATCATTAATAAAAAAATATATACTAAAAGTGATTAGAGTAAACATAAAGGCATAAAATACCTTTTTATATACAATCCGGCTAGTTTCATACACACAGTAACGGTGATATTCTCATTATCTGTAAAGAAAATGCTATTTTGTGCGAAATTTGTTTATTTTTCATTGCAGACATTGAGAATGACACCGTAAATGTGTGTACTAAACTAGTCAGTTTTTCATTAAATGGTTTTTAAGACTTTATGTTTACGGTAATCACATTTAACCCCAGTCTTCAAATGAGACTACGATACAGCATATGTAAAACTAACTGTTTTACATCTGTCCTTAACAAATTTTTTATATGCATTATAGTACTATTTTGGAAAATCTACTAACTTATTGTTATCTTCATATGCACTTATTAAAACGTATAGAAACGTTATTGTTTTTTCGTATGAAAAAGGAATAGAAAATTTATTTGTTGACTGTTATACTTCAAAATTTGTCCCTGACTTAAAAATACCAGAATTGCACCAGCTCCATTGTAGTTTTGTGATCGGTATTAAAGCATTCATATCCAACGTAGGCTTTATACAACATTTCGTTTTGGGAGAGACAGTTAAAGCGTGAGTATGCGATATATTGCTTTTCGATATAACGATGAAATAATTGTATTAGATTTTCATTGCAATTATTTTCGATGTAAAGCTAATATTCCTGTAATTATAAGTTTTCGTTGCAAAATTTTCAGTAATAAAGCCAATATTTAATCAATACTGGTATTTTATTAAAGTACGTAAACAATATTTTGTTGACGTGTAGAATTAATAGCTTATATTTATAAATATTTATATTGAGGTATATATTTATTCAGGTAATATATATTTATATTGAGGTGTTTGTATTTTGACAACAATAAACGCTTACGGTCAATACATTATGTATTTGCAGCGACTTCAAATCTTTGATCAAGCCGTGATTTTATTAAATCAGTGTAAATATATTTTTGCATCAATTGCTTGATTCAGACTGCAATTTTGAAATGGAGTAAAATGGCCCAGTAACAAATAATAATTTATACTCTGAAAATTTAAAAATGTAATTTTATATTAGGCTAATATTGTTCCTATTATCTATATCATATTGGCACGAAATATTGCCCTAATATTAACGTGTTTGCATTTTGACCACATTAAACCCTTACGGGTGCATTATGTGTTTGCAGCGGCTTTATATATTTGAACAAGCCTATAATTTTATTAGAAACAGTGTAAATACATTCTTGCATACATTGCGTACTTAAGATATCAATTTTGAAAGGGAGTAAAACTGCCAAGTTTTGAATAATAATTTATACTCTCAAAATTTCAAAAGTGCGCAAATAAAGTTAAAAGTGATAAAGTGCGCAAAAGTAATTTATTATCATTCACCACTTTTACAGCTCATGATTACTCTAGTACAGTGATTCCCTACTCACCGCGGGGACCGCTGGCCGCAAATTTATTAGTTTTATTTTTCCCAATAATTAAAGTGAATATTACTTTTCACTACTATTGGTGTAAGAACACTTTTCTCCAAAAGTAGTGTGTAGTGAGTACCATTGTTGTAATATATACTGCGAAGATTTGTACCACAATTTTTTATAAAAGGATTTTTCGCCTTATTTAATCTAAGGAAAATATTACATATTCAGCAATTAAACACAGTGAATGCTATTTCTGCTATTTAAATACTAAATAGATATTTTCTAATTTACAAAAGTGGTAGCCCTTTGTAAATTTCAAAAAGTATACGTATTTTGCTGATAACAAGCTGTTATTGGCTATACTTGGTCCATGTTATCACCAATATTGCTTTCATGGGTATGAAATATTGTTCCAATTTTGCGGTATGTCCATCCTATTAATACTGCACGAATATTTCAAAATATATTTCATTGCCAATAACTCCAACGTAGATGTAAAACTAACTGTTTTACATCTGTCCTTAACAATTTTTTTATATGCATTATAGTACTATTTTAGAAAATCTACTAACTTATTGTTATCTTCATATGCAGTTATTAAAACGTATAGAAACGTTATTGTTTTTTCGTATGAAAAAGGAATAGAAAATTTATTTGTTGACCAGACTTGCCAAGTCTCCGGCTTTTTGGATACCAGTAATTTAGTACAGAAAATGTTGTTTTTTTAAATCAGAGCATTTTGCGATTTAAGAGAACAACATTTTCTCTAAAAAATTACTGGTGTGCAAAAATCCGGAGACTTGGCAACTCTGGTTGACTGTTATACTTCAAAATTTGTCCCTGACTTAAAAATACCAGAATTGCACCAGCTCTATTGTAGTTTTGTGATCGGTATTAAAGCATTCATATCCAACGTAGGCTTTATACAACATTTCGTTTTGGGAGAGACAGTTAAAGCGTGAGTATGCGATATATCGCTTTTCGATATAACGAGGAAATTATTGTATTAGATTTTCATTGCAATTATTTTCGATGTAAAGCTAATATTCCTGTAATTATAGGTTTTCGTTGGAAAATTTTCAATAATAAAGCCAATATTTAATCAATACTGGTATTTTACTAAATTATTTCTGTTTACTGTATATACTCGGGTATATGACGACCTGGTAATTCTGTGACGAATAACAGGTTGAAAATACCAGTATTTCATAATAGTTTGGCAGAATATCTTCGTCTTATTTTACCCATTAACCGTCGAAACCATAAGATAAAAGGCTTAATTTTTTTTCTGAAAATCGTTAATACCACCATAAATTTCGAAAGATAATCATTGCTTTATTTAATTTAAATGTGTTAGTCATTAAATAAAGCAAATTTGTTTATTCTAAATTATTGGTATGTAGGAAGTTAATTTAAGTACGCGCATTTATTTTGGCCGTTGCGTCACCAAAATACCAGCGTAATTGCAGGATTGGAAAACATTTCCTGCGACTAAAATATGCAAAGAAAATTATTCGAAAATACTGGTATACAGTGTAAAATTATTCTCAGGAATTAAAGGTTTCCATAGCTGCAAATGTTTCGATTTTTTTCCCCTTCAAGTGAAATAAACAATTTTCAAACAGAAAGTTTGATTAATATGGGAAAAGATACAAATACTACTTACCAGGGAACCACGCCGTTAGTGTAATAATGAAAAAATTCTAAATAAGCAGCAATCAAAAGAGCATCATGAAACGTGTTTTTTGACGCATAAGTCATTTGTCTTCGTCGCCCCGTCATCGAGATATAAAGTATTAAAATTTGCTAATTTATTTATTTAATAGGATGGAAGGAGGAGTCTATATTTTTCAAAGTATCAATATAATCATACTCCAGTCACTTGTCCATTTCCAGTTTAGTGCGCCGGAATACTACGACATGATTTGCTATGCTTGATACAAGTCTGGGTTAGTGCAAACTCGGACACTTGCGTTTGAAATGTTCTTGCATTTTTGTTTTCCGCAGGACGTTGACCATTGTAATCATTGCACTAGATTTAAGTTCATGAAATGTTCTTGGTGCCACGATTTTCCATGCTTCAATCTTTTTTTGGTTCATTACCATATTTGTCCATAGCATATTTTTGCGGGGTTTTTTCATTTTTATATCACTATATCTAATTATGTTTTGTATTTTATATTAATCTGATTATTACAATTTCTGACACAGAACCACGCCTTTTCTCCCTAAATTAAATTAATAAATTAGCAAACTTTAAGACTTTATATATCGACAGCGGGAAGAAGAGGGCATGTGTCAAAAAAAGATTTATGTGTCAAAAAACACATTTCACTATGCTCTTCCGATTGCTGCTTACTTAGATTTTTTTCATTATTACTACTAAGTCGTGGTTTCCTGGTTAGAAGGAAGACATGGTTTTATTGAAAAAACTTTCTGGTTCAAATTATACTTTTATTTCATTTTAAAAAATCGCAATGTTGGCAGCTATGGGGTCGACTTGTACGCGAGCGCGAGTATATACGGTAATTTAATATTGGCGCGATATTAATTCCCAATATAAGCAATATAACCGTTGTTGGTTTGCTACTAAAGAAGTATTATTATTATTTTTAATTCGATATTAGACAATTTGGAATATAGCTTTGTTAAACATTACTTCTGATTTAAATATTAATTTTAGATATAACAACGTGAAAAAAAGATATTTCGTTTATATGTCGGATTAACAGCTGATATTTATGCATTTATTGTAATCATTTAATTCATTGTAAATTAAGTCTATTACCGATTTATCTTTCCAAACTTAAATTTGGACAATACTAGTTATGCAATTTTAACAATGTCAGACTTCGTAAAATAAGTCATTTGATTGAGATTGAGAAAATCACGAATTTATTATTTGATTTAAAATCTTTTACTGAAACATTAATGAAGTCTTTTCATTATTATCGACTTTAAATTGAACGATGCCGTTAAAGGAATTAAAAAACCCTCTTATAATAGAACTGATTATGAAAATTAATTTACCTTAAATTAAAGTTTCATTCATTACCTTTATAATTTAAAATTTGCAAGATTTTTCTACTTCTTCTTTTTCGATTATAAAATAATTATAATCTATTATTATTAAATGAACATAGTAAAAAAAATTATCTAGAATTTTATGCAAATATGAAACTTTAGCTTAAAAGCTTTGTACATTTAATTAATAAAATATAAACAAAAAATATGTGGTATTTTTATTATAAATGTATTTTAAAGCTGTAATTAAAATATACATATATATAAATTAGCATTCATGAAATAATTATTGGATTTGAGAATATTACACTTATATGCGAAAAGTAAATTAATTTATAATAAGTTGGTTTTTATTAAAGTAATTGTAGAATTAGTTAATGGATTTTGAAGCAACGTTATGAAAAAGTTTTTTTTTCCTAAAACACGCAATGAAGTTTTTTAAATTTTTAGTTTAATGATATGTTTTATGATATACAATGTCTAAAACACTAGCTTCACAATTTATAATTTTTGAATCGTTCATCTTTAATATATCATCATATATATTATAAAGCAAGTAGACATAAAATTGTATGTCCAGGTTAATTTAAAAAACTAACTTTTTTTGTTAAATTTAATATGAAAAATTATACAAAAACACACAAAAAGAAAAACAGCGGAAGAAATAGGATATTAAAGAAATAAAAAAATTATATACAACAAGTACTAAATTATGTTTAAAAGAAACAAACAACTCAGGTTTCACCATCAGAAGTTAAAGCATATCTGTGGTGTTTTCGATTAGAGGTCAGTTCCGAAATGTGTGAGGCAGATTTCAGTGGCTTCCGTGTTGCAATCAACTTTACGCTCTGTCAAAAAATGAGATGTTTCGTCAATAGATGGATATATTGAAATAAAATTTACCTGTAGATAGAATAACTACAGTAAAAAAAACCAGAGGCCTCCATAAAAATTAAAAATATTTTAAAAAATAAATTTTCTAGCTCAAAGTATGTACTTCTAATCTTTTAACACTAAAACAACCGGAATTTTTACTCAAGTTTTATAAAACTATTTCACACCAGAATTTTTATTTAAAAAATTAGCTTATTCATTTAATATACTTCTGTGAGTTTTATATTCATTTTATTTTTTAAAAAAAATTTCTAGGTCGAATCGGAATATATTCATTTGGTAGCGGTCAAAATGACCGCTCTTGGTCGTTCTAGTGTTAAAAAACTGAAGGTTTGCATGTATTAATGTGGAGAAAAACTGAGTAAGAAATATTGTTTGAAATATCTCTCTATTTTTTCATAGGTATGTGATTATTCATTCGATCTTACACCATTAAACATATTGAAGATTCGTGCATTACTTTTGTTCATAGAATTTACCTTATAGTTATAATGCTGATAAAAGTGATTCTGTTGCAATATGTACATTTTAAGCCTACCTTTTTGTTAAATAAAAGTTACTTTAGATGCATTTATTGACCATTTTTTTTTTGAATTTGTATTACCCCAGTTATCCGGTTTTCTACATATCCGTACTCTGTTCGGAACACTTTAGTACGTATAAATGAAGTTTCAATCTATAAAATGGTATATTTTCTTATATTTGTTTTTTATATATAGAATCGGGTATAGGATGTTATGTAAACTAATTCGGTGTATTGAAAAAGTAAAAGATTATACGGAATAAACTTCCTAGATTGTCTATCCATTTAAAATAAAAAAAAAAAAAATCAGTATATTCAATAATTTTACCATCTTCTAGTAACAGTGATTTTTCCCCTTCGAAGATACCTAAGTGTATGACAATAACAACAAGTGGGAAATTGTGCGCCAAACATGACAAATGAGGTGCGTTCGTACTATAACTAGTTTTATAAATATTCAGATTTTGGTGCAATAGCTGTTGCACTCTTATGCAAAAATGCATTAATAATTTAAAAACATCAGTGCACTATTAGAAAAAAAATGGGAAAACTGCAGTAAAATCTACTGGGAGTTTAATTATCAGAATGTCTTATTTATTATGAGGAATACAGCATTTTATACTGTAAACATTTGTATGACTATAGTAGCTTTTACTGTAAGCTTGCACAAAACAGGAGTTTTAAATTACATGTTGCTGTTAATTTGAAAATGCTGTAGTCGTAATTTTCGCAGAAAGTCTAGCATCACCATATTTATCAGTTAGACGAAGCTAAATCTATAGAGCAGTTCAAATATGTAATATTTATAATATATCCAAAATTTATAAATGTATTGTAAAAAGAAACAAAAAACAAAACAAAAAACAAACAAACAAATGAAGACGTTTTAAAAGAAAACTTTATAAATATTATATGAACAACACAAAAATAGGTATGGAAATATAATTTTTCTAAATCATACTTTCTAGATTTCCAGTAGTCTCCATCCCTTATTGACTAACATGGATATCTCTTTAACACCGGCTCTTGCGGCAGGGGTCATCATTTTATTGACATTTTTCTACTACTGGATAAAAAACAGAGGACTAGTGCCTGGTCCGATAGGTGTGCCATATTTGGGACTCTATCCATACCTTACAGATGAAAATGCTCCTTTGAAGTTGGAGGAGTACAAAAAGAAGTACGGAGATGTTTTTAGTTTCACTTATACTGGAAGACTTTTCATCAATTTGGGTTCTATAAAAGCCATGCGTGAAATACTTTTGAATAAGTCAGACTGCTTTATGGATAAATATAAAGACACTAATCTAATGACGGAAATGCTACGCAATGGTAAGTAAATTATACTATAAATAATAGTTTATTTTTAATTATAACCGCTGCTGTTCTCTGAACATTTGTCTTTCTTTCCATAATTAAAAACTAGATATGTGTAATTTTTTTAAATTGCATTTTACAATTTCTTATTTCATACTATTCAAATACCTTTTATTATACAAACAGCAAAATTCCAACATTTGTTGAAAGTTAAAAAATAGTTTTATACCCACATTTCCTATAAAATATTTTGTTTAGCTAAATATAGATGTTATTACGAGGCCTATTTTTTCAACATCCGATGAGCTATAAAAAAATCATCTTTACATAACAAAAAATCTCAGTAATTCACATAGATTTCATTATGTTTCAAATAATGAAACATCATTAATCTATACTACAAACGATATTTCCCTGTAGAACATTGTGTAATAGAAAGAATTTGTTTGACCCTGTAAATGAATAATAAATGTTTTGCTCACCATATTTCAGGAAAGCAAATTTTAGTACGCTACATAAATGTATATCAATTTCATCATGTTTCGAATAACGTAACATGAAAATGCCCTTGAAATGATTTTTTCACATTAACCGTAATGTAAGTGAATATTTTTGTCTGTCTTTGTAAATAAACTTTAAATGCTGCACACTTCATTTTCAATAGGTATAATGCGTTAGTAAACGTTTATGACGTACAAAAATTTCAGGGCAATCGAGTATATTTACGAGAGTTAGAGTAGAGAACCGAAGTCATAAACACTATTCAATTATGTTGGAAAGTGTTTAAGTGAGTCAAAACATTTAATTTTTGCTCAGTTACTTTTGAAGATAGGATAAAAACAAAGCATTTTTACTTTACTACAAATGTTACTTTATATTATTGTAACAAACTATGGTAAAGATACCATATATATCTTTTTCAAAAATTAAGAAATCTATGTTTTAAGTATTTTTATTAAATATATTTTCCCTTTTCTGCATTATCGTAATTTATATACATTCCCGGCTGTTAAAACACGCACCCTTTTTATCATTCTCTAATGGTTGTTGTTTTTGGTCGAGAATGGACCTCTTGACGTCGTCATTTCATTGACGTCGTCACTTTATTTACTGTTGATCTACCTGGTAATACATCTTAAACACAATCATGAACTCATATAAAACTCATATAACTGAAACTCATATAAACTATTCAAAATTTCTAAATAGTTTTATTAAAGTATAATTAAAATTTAATTAAAATTAATCTATTAATTTATAATCAAGTTCCGTAAATCGAGAGTATTGTATTGTGATATCGGAAAACGTATAATTCCTATAGCTGTAAGACGCCGGCAGATGGGAGAAAAATCGATTACAACATTCTATCTTTACGTACATGAACGATGTTAACCTTTAAGGACACAGGCAGCGTACTGGTGTGAGTCACTCAGTGAAAGCACAGCTGCGAATTCTAAAATTATTACGTGACTAACACCTACCATACATTTACCCTTTTCCCAAAAACCGTTCAATGTTCAACCAATGTTTAACGTAGACATTCCGAGTTATTTCTCCCTATTTTCTTTCTTTTTTTTATAAATATGATATCCGTTACATTTATACTAACATTAAACATAGAAACAATTCTTCTTTAGCTTCAAAAGTTGGCATTTTTGCTTTAAATGACATCGACGCACGCGTAGTACGCCGCCCGTGTCTTTATGTTACTACTACAAACTGTCCGTGTTAACTAATTCTATTTAAATTAGCTTGTTTTAATATTTTCACATTTATTACTTTTGCTACTGAACATTGCGTTGCTGAATATATTTATATATATACATATATTTAGACTGAAAACATTGCATTAAACAAGAATATCATTAAAATTTGTTATATATCCTTTTATAACCGATGGCGCATAGAGTGCGTTGCAAATGTGTTTTTGTTACAGCAAACCGCCCATGTTTTTAAAGGTTAAGTCAGGTGTAAAAGGGCGCAAAAATTCATAAATCAATATTATACACTCATATTTCATTATAGATACAACAAGAAAAATTAAACTCTTACTTTATTCTTCATATTGCCAATTCTACAGTCAGACACCACTCAAAATATGTTAAAAGTTCCATCAAAAATAGTACATCATTATTAAAAATTTTAAAAAGTTTCTAAATAACCCGTCACTATTACAAAAACGTTTTCGCCCCAGCCGAAACATCATCAGTTGAAATTTCAGGCATCCTTTCCTTCGCTATTTGTTTGACTGGAGATTAACGAATTCCCGTCTCATATCATTACTTTCTCTCTGTTTCCCCTTCTTCTTCTGGCATCTTTTTTCAGCCAAAGTCTATTATTGCAAGTATTAAGTCCCTTACTGCATCAAAATTAAGTTCATAATTATTTTAAATGTATTTTTAGGTGTGACCTTTGTTAACGGTGAGCCATGGAAAGTCCTTAGAAAATTCTTCATACTGAAATTTAAAGAATACGGGCTGAGCATGGTCCGAGATAACATGGCAGGGCCAGTGTACGACTCATTGAATACCGCCATCGAAGACATTAAGAACTTGGATGGAAAACCACTAAATATCGTCGAGTTTCTTGGACAGAGATCTGCAGTTACTATACGCAGAATCATATTTGGTGAAAAGGGCATAACAGATGAAAATTTAGGGAAAATGGTCATTGCTTATACAGAACTGTTAGAGGGTAATTTTGGAATCAACTTGCTGCTTATTGGGCCTCTTGCAAGGTCAGAACAATTATTTAACGTATTTTTTTGTTGAACACCGTGCTTTACGGCTTTTTGAAAAATATTCCTAATTTTGTATTTACATACATTTTTATCTATGTTTTTAAGCTGTTTGTACAAAATAAGTGAGACGATGAACAATTTTTGTATAGTAAATTAGGGTCGCAATCAGTTTATTCTTTCAAAGATACACCATGTCTCTGTCAGAACAGTCTGAACCGTTCCAAATTCCAAGTGTGTTACCAATTTCCGGATTTCTTCAAAACTACTAACTTTGCTTTGTGTGAATGTACCCAAAAATATGAGAACTGCATGTTTTATAAAATTGTGCATATACTTGGAATTAATATAAGTCAAATAATATTTTTTTCCTTTTAATATACCCATTTTTAACACTTTCCAACCTAGTTGAAAAGTGTTTATGACTTCGGTTTGTCTGGCGTCTGTCCGTGTTCTAACTCGCGTAAATATGTTCGGATTTCCCGGCAATTTTTATATGTTATTGTCGTTATCTATAGCATGGTCCCTATTTCAACGGAAGTGTGTAGCACTTTTTTTACAGGGACACTCAAAAGAATTCTGTTACATTACGGTCTATGGGGAAAAATAATTTGTGGTTAATTTTAATGATGTTGCACAATTTTAAACACATTGTAATTGATATATATCACTAAGGTGCATTACAAGAAGCTTAATATAGAATAGGGTGTGCGTAGCAATTACAATTACTTTACAGGGACAGTCAAAAGAATTCCGTTACATTACGTTTATGGAGAAAAATCGTTTGTTGTTTAATTAAATAATGTTTCACTATTTAAAACGCATTGAAATTTATATATATCACTAAGGCACATTACAAGAGGCTTACTACAGAATATTGTGTGTATAGCAGTCATCGTTCATTTACAGGGTCTGTTAACAATAATTCCTGGAAGTGCGTTTTAAGTTGCTGAACGCGATTTTAAATTTAACTCACTTTTGTCTATTACTTGGTGTGTATGAATTCTGTAGATCCTATAAAGGGCAGCACAAAAGTTCTCGAACACATTTCCGTTTATTGACAGAAACTCCAGAAGGAGAATTTTAAACTGTGCTACGCGTTTCCTAACTAAACTAAAATTTAGTAACCTATGCAGTATATATACAAATCTATAGATCATATACAGGGCTGAATAAAAGTATTCGGAAATTTTTCCGAATATTGTATATGTTGGAAATTCCTGAAATTGCGTTTTTAAATATGTTATGCGTTTTCCAAATTGTTTACTTAGATGTTATCTTTCAGGTTATTAAACGGTAATGATTTGTAAAATTATTTTGGAAGCGTTGGAAAGTGTTACATAATCCATGCTGGACGCATGATTTTTCGTTCTTGTTATGCAAGAAAGCATCCATATTATTGTTTCCATTTGAAATTTAGTTACCGTGTATCTCCGAATATAAGCGGAGAATTTTTGGATTTTTTCTTGGCTCCATACTGGGTGGTGGTGGTGGGGGGGGGGGGGTATCCGCTTATACACGGGCCAAAGAAAATTTAGAAAATTGATATTGTAAAAAAAATTATAAATTTCTAAAAAATGTTTAATATCCCATTCTTTTACATTGAAAAAGACTTATCATCATTCCCTATCCAAGTCCTTAAAATCACTTCCTTTCAATGGAATATCAGGATGAATGTCATCAACGTCTACTTCATTATCATCATCGTTGTCGCTACTTTCTTCAAAATGGCATCACCCTCAGTTCCATCCATCGCATTACTGATTCAATATTTTTTGAAAGATCGAACGATCATTGCTTGTGGTATTTCAAGCCAAACTTCTTTCACGCATTCAGCGATGTATTTATTTTTTTAATTACTCGCTGAATATTTTCATTACCTTTTTAAAAAATCGGATAATATGTGGGTTTCAGATTTTGGGCAGTTTTTTTACTGAAAAGTCGAATATTTGGCCAATAAAAGGATCAGCTTATACGCAGAAATATATGGTACACTGAAAAATACATTGTAGCTTGTACATAACTCGTGGAATTAATTATGATTTACTAAATATTGGGTTGTCCGGAAAATTTTTGTATTTTGGGAAAATTAATTCGCACCGGAAAACTCTATCATTTAATTATTAGATATCAATTCCGATAGCTGATGTCTAATAATTAACAAGGAGAATTTTCCGGTACGAATCAATTTTCCCAAACGGCACAAATTTTCCGAACAGCTCCATATGATTTCCGATGAAGTTGTTATTCAAAACCACTTTTAGGAAGTTAAAGCTTAACATTTAAATATTTGCAATTTCTTAGTATTTTTAACTTTGGTTATCAGTATACAACATGGCATTTACTATTCCCTTAAAAATCCCCTTAAATGAAAGAAATCCGGCGGCGTTAAATGGTATGAACTCGGTGATCACCTGACACCGCTATTTATAGGAAAAAACACGTCCGCGTAAATTAAAATACATTAGCGCAAGGCTTTGTGTATGCTGTTGCACGACTGAAAATGCACACCACCATTTTACCGTCATCTAAGACCAGGGCCTGATTGTCAAACATCCGCCAGTATATTTTAATAGAAATTTTCGTGTTATTTAAACGCCCTATTGATGCAAAATTACTGTCATGAGTAAGAGGGAAATTTCTATTAAACTTTACTGGTGGAAGTTCACCCCGTTGGTAATCAGGCCCTGTCTAAGACCAGTGATTTTTTTCGCTTGAGGATACTTGAGTGTATGGGAAAACCAAAAACTATTCCAAAACAGCCTTCTAATATGAAGTCTCAAGAAAACGGAACAAAAATCCATTTTAGACAGGTTTCCGTTCGTCAGTTTTAAATGTAATGCATTTTTCTCACCAGGATTCGTTTGTTTGTTTGTTTGTTTAAGGCATGATTTCCGTATCAACAGGCTTCTATTTTGCAAGTGTTAGTTTTACTGTGTATCTATCTATATTAAAAAGCAAGAACAGGCACGTGAGTAACGCTGACGTGAAATTGGCGGTAACAACACCTCACCAATGAATTTCCCTTTTACTGTAATTTTTTTAACATCTCTATTCTAAATATTGCACAATTTAAATTTTTACACCGTTGAAAAGGAATATATATATATATATATATATATATATATCCTTCAATTGCAATTTGTTAAAAACTGTTTGAAACTCTCTATTTACTGATATTTTATGGCTTGAAAAATATTTTTCAAGCATTATTTTTTTTTTAAATTCATCTCTATCGCGTGTCTATTACAAAAACTAACACGTTTGCCCTTAAAGCAATATAAATAGTTCAGCAATTGTTTCCTGCCAATATTTCATAACGAAATTAAATTTTCATCAATAAATAAATAAAATAATAAACAAGTATATTTAAAACACAAATTTAACAGATATCTAATCGAACTATAGGCTTAAAACGCTGAAATTATCGGAATCAAAAAGACTGCCGTGAGTAGAAAAATGTTTGATGATGTATTTTTCTGTTAACTTCTAGCATGTGGTAAATTCGAAAATGTCGCTTTTAGTAAATTTCAAAACTTTATTTGAACACATTACTGCTACTTTTCATACAAAAATATTTTTAACCGTTGTTAGTGGGCAGTCTAAAAAATATATTAAACTTTAAAATCTTTAATCTATTATTATCTTTAAACTTTATTCTATAAAATTTGGATCTATTAACACTAGAACGACCGGAATTTTTACTCAAGTTTTATAAAACTATTTCACACCAGAATTTTTATTTAAAAAAATTAGCTTATTCATTTAATATACTTCTGTGAGTTTCATATTCATTTTATTTTTTAAAAAAATTTCTAGGTCGAATCGGAATATATTCATTTGGTAGCGGTCAAAATGACCGCTCATGGTCGTTCTAGTGTTAATATCCAATTTTAAGGAAAGATCTGTTACGTTCTATTACAAAATGGTTTTCAGCTATATTCTGTAACACGGCAAGTCCGTGTTGGATCCTCTAGTTTTATAAACACAAACGTTAATGCTGAAATCACAGATATAAACGCACTTATTTGTTAAAATTCCATTGAAATTTATCCAACCAGAATCAATGCTTCCAAACGCAGTTACAATGGTCGCTTACATAGTATTTTATGTCACATGTGGGTCGAATATACTAAAAAACTAAAACTAAAATACTAACAAATTTGCTGTAGTTTTTATTTCATTCTTATCTATTACCCGAAAAATAATTTTGTTTTGTTTTGTATCGTAAATCTAATGTATTTTCTATGTCCTCCAATAGACTAAATTATTTTAAACTGGATTTTCTTGAACAATACCTACTAATTATTTTTTTTTCCCATGATGACTTTCTTATCTTTTTAAATATCTATTTCAGGTTACTTTTTGCATTAAAACCAACCTTTAGAAGAAATTTAAAATCTCACAAAACCTTAGAAAGGCTTGTTCTCGAATGTTCACGAAAGATAGAGAGGTCTATGGATGAGGAACATCCTACCTGCGTCATCGAGGAATTCTACAAAGAACGAAACAAACGACGTAAAGAAAATGATCCAACATGGAAATATTTCTCAGGTTAATTGACATTAAGAATTTACCTTATAAAAGCCATCATATTATGATTTTTTAGTTACATTTAAAAATGTAATTGTATTTTAAATATTCTTTTCACGACTGTTGGAGAGATATTTACCCTTTGTTAATTATGTAAGTTATTTACGCTCAATCCTAACATAACTCCGTAACATCCACAATTCTCAAAAACACTTTGTGCACCATTATAACACATGGGCTGATAAGTTCCCGGTCAAATAAAGAAAACGCAACTTTTTAACAAAAATTTATAACTTTATAACTTTAATAAATAACATAACTTTAGTAATAAATAATAATAATTTAATAATAATTTAATAATAATAATTTGATAATAATTTAATAATAATAATTTAATAATAATAATTTAATAATAATTTAATAATAATAATTTAATAATAATAATTTAATAATAATTTAATAATAATAATTTAATAATAATTTAATAATAATAATTTAATAATAATTTAATAATAATAATTTTATAATAATAAATTAATAAATGAATAATAATAATAATTTAATAATAAATAACATAATTTTATAACGAAAAAGCTCCAAACAGTGCTTAAAATCATCGACTCGTTGTTGTTTTTGGTCAAAAGTCAACACGCGCGGCAGCCATTTTGACATCAGCTTTTTCATAGACAACTGTTCATTCAAAATAAAACCTACACGTTCCTTGGATATCTTCAGAGTCTGAGCTATCTCCTGCAATTTCACTTTACTGTTCCCCAAAACGATTTTGTGGACTTTTTTTATGTTTTCCGGAGTAACCACCTCTTTTGCGTGGTGCATCACTGGTGTCCGTACGACCACGTTTAAATTCAGCAAACCGGTCAATAAGGGTTGATTTACCTGGTGCAGTGTCCGGATAACGCTTATCAAGCCAAGCTTTTGTTTGAACGGTGTTTTTTCCCATCAAATAACAATTTTTGAAATTCTTGCTTATCCATTTTTTTGTTTATCAACAAAGTCGTTCAACTGAAACCACTCTAACGTTTTATCCACACGACGAATCGTCATGACCTTTTTTCTGCTACCTATTAAAGGTTAGTATTTACTAAAAAAAAACATCGGTTCGGTGATTGCAACGCCATCTGTGTGCCAGACCGGGAACTTTAAGCCCATGTGTTAGTTAACCTCATTGAAAATGTAATCGTAAAAATTTGTTCTAGGACCGTATTCAGGAGTTCAGACAAATTGGGTCTAATTGCTTCCCTTAAATTAAAGATTACAGATATTTATCAAGATAATTATATTAATTTCTAAAAAAGTAAATATTCATTACACATCACTTAAATTTTAAAATGATTAAAATGCGATAATGGTTTTATTTTAAAAGTTGACACAGAGAGAAATGTGTTTTTAATAAAAATGTAACTGAATGTCATATGTTGATTTACCGCTTCTAAAGAAAATTTTAAGTTCTAATTTAACAAATGTTATGATGTGGCATGCTTAAATTACACGTGTTTTCATTACATTATGTTTTAATGAATATGTGTAAGAAAAAATATTGTTTTTAAAGTTTATTTTTTTATTTTTTTATTTTTTACTTTTTGCACAATGAATGTTCATATTCGCATTAATTGAGGATTTGGTTTAATCGAGCTCTCTCGATTAGATGATGGAGAATATTACCATCAATGATGACGAAAATTAACCTGCTGCAGTTTTTCGAAATTGCTAAATACACTGTAAAAAAATATAAAAATCCGGAAACGTTACTCCAACGTTACTGTCTTCAAATAGCAGAAAAAACTATTCCAATCACTTGCGGCTTCAGGCAACTTGCTGCATGTACTGATTATCATTATTATTATTATTATTATTTTGAGAGTTTACAAAGTACGTTATAAGTTTAAATAAGCATACGTAATGTTTTAACCCTATGTGTTATTGTTTAATTTTGAAATAGATTGTTTTCCTCCTAAATTTCAAAATTTCTGAACCAAATTTATACTGAATCATTATTTAAAAGTTTCGTACATCGTATTAAAATTTAAGAGCAAATGAATAAAATTAAGTGTTTCTTGTTAACAACATGTAAGTAATGGACAATCCTATAATATACTATTGGAAAATACTCGGAAAAGCAAAATTTGGCAAAAATGAATTTCGGAATTCTTTTTCAAAGGGTTAATATTCGTATTTTTTTTAAAACCAAATGCGTCTTTTGCAGTTTATACGTTCGTTAAGCATATGCGATTTGATTTTTCGTAGTTTGATTAAAAATGCTGGGAGAAGAGCGTTTGATGTTACCAAAAATAATGAATTCGCGAAAGTGACTTACGGAAAAGAATGTTTCTGAAAGATTTACAATTGATAGTTTTAAAACAAATTTCTTTTGCATTTAATGATTTTTCATTATTTATTTTTTTTAATAGGATATCTGAGGTCTATGATTAACCGGGTATCCTAGTACTTTTTCAATTTGCAGTCTTTTTTTCCTGAGGACATTTTCAAATTTAGAACCGGTTCCGAAATTAAAAGTTTCCTGAGAAAAAAAAAATCTGCTACCAAAATCAAAAAAGTACGAAGATACCCGATAAAACCAGATATCATTTGCAAAAAAAAAAAAAAAAAAAAAAAAGAAAAATTTAAATATTGAAATACAAATGCGAATTTTATTGATAAGAACTTTGCCTTAGTTTAACATTATCTTGTTGGTATTCTCGTTTTTTCTAGCGTTGGCCCTTAAAAGCCGAAAACACTATGTTGTGTTTCCAGTAATAAATATAGTTAATATAAAAAAAAATTCCGTACTTGACATGGTATTTAAACTATAACATTTCAAAATTACAGAAGAAAAAACGAGACGCACTCAATTTTAGACCATTTAAATTTTGTATTATTATTAGTAGTATTTCTATGTCATTTTGTCACTCAAGTTCATATTTTCTTCAAACACAGATGAGGCACTTGCAGAATCTTTACTACAATTTATTGGAGACGGGATCCAAGCTGTGGCTGCCTTTATAGCTGCACTTTTAAATTACCTTGTGGAATATCCGGACGAACAAGAGAAGCTCTATTCCGAAATGATAGAAGTGATTGGACCTAATCGTCAGCCGTCTGCTGAAGATAGAACCAATCTTCCTTACACTAACGCATTCATCAACGAATACCTACGACATTATAGTCTCGTTGGTTTCTTTCCTAGTGTGGAATGCACAAGTAAGTTTTATTTCGTTGTAATATGTTGTAAGTGAATGAATATTAAAAATATTTTCTTATAATTGAACAACTTTTGGTGAAACGTGTACCTAGCATTGAGACCTCGTGCATTTTATAGCCCTATAGGCCAAAGTTAGAGAAACGATAAAATTTGTCTGCAAAAATCGTTTTATAAATATTTTTAAATACATTTTTATTTTAAAGTAATGGATTTTTAGGTGTTAACTTCACGCCAAAAGCGAGTGAAGTTGCCAAATATAGTGCTATGAATCCACAACATTACTTACACACAGCAGTCGACTATAACTTTCGGTCAGGGTTGCCGAAATGGAAAAATTCTTCGGTAACGAACAAAGTCAAATTCGCGCCACCAAAAATGCAATTTTAAGGGTTGTCCAAATGAAAAGTGGAAAAGTTAAATAAAAAGAATACCTTTATTGGAAATCAAAAGAAATCGCCATGGGCGTTGTAACACAAATCCCATCGTTTCGAAGCAGGTCTATGCTTTTGCTGCAGAAAGGTCGCGGTTGATTCTTGAAGAAGTCCTACACAGCTTCCTTCACTTCATCGTCCGAATTTAAGTGTTTCCCCTGTAATGTTCTCTTAAGTGGCCCAAAGATGTGGAAGTCACAGGGTGACAAATCTGGACTATACGCCGGGTGTTCCAAAACTTACCAACAGAATTTGTTTAAGGTTGTCTGGGTGGGCATTATCATGCAGAAGGGTCACTTGTTGTGTGATAAGGCCTGACCGTTTGATTTGATTGCTTTCCGTAGTTTCAACAGAGTAGTGCAGATCGTGTTCAAATTCCGCAATCAGAAACCATACTACCGTGCGATGTTCCGATCTGGACGCATCCATGTATGGTACGACTTTACTTTCGATCAATTAGCTCTACTGCGAACAGGTTTCACTGTTGAACGCCGTATGTGGTGCATACCTCCTATCGCCCTTTATATCCCTGTTCGGTGGCGCTGCTATAGCTGCAGTCATTCTGATGCAATCACACTTGTCCACTTTTTATTTGGGCAACCCTTATATATTAAATATATAGAAAAATTATTCTAAAATTGGAACTAAATTCACCTTTGTGTATCAATTAAAATATGAAACCATTTAAAATGAATCACAATTCGTGTATTACTAAAATAGGTGTAAAATAAAAAAGTTATAAAACAATAAAAGTATTTTAAGATGTGAAAACATTCGTCGGAGTCCCGAGCGCTTTCGACTAGAACCTGGCCATCATACAAGGGTGGAAATGAGAAAAAATTCTGTAACCTTCGGAATGTAAGCTGTTTAAATAGCAGAAGGCGAAACCACATGTGGAGACGGCGGGGAAAGGGGGATGGACTAGTCTATTGAGCGAGGTGGGTTATTCCAACCCAAATGTACTATGTTGCATATAAAATGCTTATAAAATTAAATGCGTATAAAAAGCTATTTCTACTTTTATTTCTTGTGCAATATTTTTTCTGAAATTTCGCATATATTCCTTGCTATGTAATTTTTTACAAATATAAAATTCACAGGTTGGATTTGATATTCTGCATTTGACTGTAAGCTTTGCAGTTATTACCGTTTTCAACATTTCCTAACATGGTTGAAAATTTTTTATGAATTAGGTTTGTTTGTCTGTCTGTCTGTCTATATGCCACGTGTCTGTCTGTCCGTACTGTAACTCCCGTAAATGTATTCTGATTGTCATGCAATTGATATATGTTATTGAGGTTCACTATGGTATATTCGGGTGAATGAAAATGAAGTATGTAGCACTGATAGTTTTTTTTTTTTACAGGAGCACTCTAAAGAATTCCATTACATTACGATCTATGGCGAAAATCGTCAGCGGTTTATTTTAATGATGTTACAAGATTTCAAATAAACTGAAATTCATATATATCACTGAGGGGTATTACAAGAAGCTTACTATGGAATATTGTGCGCATAGCACTTATAGTTCATTTACAGGGACACTCAAAAGAATTCCGTTACATTATGGTCTATGTTGAAAAATCGTTTGCGGTTTATTTCAATAAATGTTTCACTATTTCAAACATATTGAAATTGATATATATCACTAAGCTGCATTAAAAGAGGCTAACTAATAAATATTTTGTGTATAGTATTCATAGTCTCACTTACAGGGACACACAAAAGAATTCTATACTGTCTGTTAACAATTTCTGAAAATGCGTTTTCAGTTGCTGAACGCGTTTTTTGTCTATTTCTTGGTACGTATAATTTCTATAAATCATATACAGGGCAGCGCAAAAGATCGTTTGTACATTTCTGCTTATTGACAGATATTCCAGAATGGGAATTTTAAACTGTGCTGCACGTTTCCTAACTAAACTGAAATTTTGCATCCTATGTAGTAAATAGGCATATCTATAGATCATATACAGGGCCGCACAAAATAATTCGGATATTTTTTTCGAATATTGTTGGTAATTCCTGAAATTGTGTTTTTAAATATGTTATGCGTTTTCAAAATTGTTTACATTATTATTATTTACTTCAGAATCTTACAGTATTTTTACATGGTAGTATTATTGCTCAGTATCATATAGTAGTATTGAGTACTGCTAAATAGGATTCGTAAATTGAATTTTCAGAATTTGCATTTTTGGAATCTTTTATTTTGAGAATTTGTGTTTCAGAATTACATAGTATAATTATTGCTCAATATCACAAAGTATAATTTTGTAAAGCTCAGTATAATTAGGTAAACAAACCTCCTGGGCGGGGTTAGTTGAACTTAAGCCGAAAGGTAGGCCACCCACCCCGGTTTGATTTTGACCTTGTTTACATATCATCTTTCCCCTTATTAAACCGTAAAGACTTGTAAAATTATTTTGGATGTGTTGCAATGTGTTACATAATCTATTCTTGACGCATGATTTTTCATTCTTGTTGTTTTTACAGAGGAAACGACAATCCGTGGATATAGAATACCTGTGGGCGCAATAACATTATTGAACTTTCGTTCGGCACATCATGACCCGGATACTTTTGAAGATCCAGAAACTTTTAATCCGTCCCGTTATATGACTTCCTCCGGTAAACCTAAAGCGGAGTCTCCAGTGTTATTTGGAATGGGTAAGATGCATATTTATATTATTTTATGTCACTTTTACTTATTTTAGTTTTCATAATAACAAAAGTTGGATGTTAACCTTGAATCTCAAAACTGATTTTGACATCATTGTGGCTGTTGCGAACTCACACTCTTTCCACCGTGGATTAAATGTGACTAGCGACATCTCTCACCGCAACCATAACTGACCGGAAAAAAAGATAAGAGAATACTAGAATAAAACATGAACCCGGCCAGGCAGCATGGTTGGTAGCGGAGGCGACCGCTACGGTGAGGGCTCGTGTTCGAATCCTGTTAAGGCATGGATGTCATTGTGTGTGTGTCTTCAGTGCTGTCTACTTCCTGATCTCTATCTTGTCCTTGTCTACTGAATACAAACAGACAGTCTTTTAGTCTGTGTAGTTTTCTTGTTTTATTGTTTTAGATGTTTATATTTAATTGTTAAGGAATTTTTTATATACACCTTCTTTCGAAATGTTTAAAGAATTAAAATTTTCATATTTTAATGAATTATATATATAAATTTCTGACGCAATGGAACTGGCTGAATTGGAATGATGGAGCTTGAAACTGAAGACGTTACCGCTGCGCTACTAATGGTTGATTACATCGCTGCAATATATATCACTTATACTCTGTCACATTTCCTTGGTGATTTTCCCTATACAATCGGTCGCAAAATGGTTTTAAAATTGTTTAAAAATAGATCGATTATCTAACCCGTTCACCGATTTTTACACTTGTATATAATTGTATACAGTATATGCTGTTTTAGCAAGAAACAAGGTTAGGCGTTTATTTAATATTAACAAAACAGTCATATTAAACATATATTTAATCAAAATTAATGAAGATAGCACTTGCACAGGAACATTTTTATGTTTTAACATAGCATTGCAGGCAAATGCCAATATGATAATGTAATATGTTATCAACATGTAATCTGGTATTGCATATAAAAACCATTTAAGTCGCTAACTTTATGTCGTTTAAGCAATGAACGGAAATTAGAAAGTATTGTTTGAAGTGGAAGGAATACATTGACTTATGTGGTTAATTCCCAGATCATGGCTATATGTTTAAGGAAACATTTGCGACAAAGAAAATATATTTGGAAAAAAACATGACTTGTGTGGTTTTTGAAATGGCAGATTCAATTTCAATTTCAATTTAATCTGTGCACAAATGCTTTATTGAATACCATAACTATATTCTTTTTCTTTGATTGCAGGTAAACGCTCTTGCTCCGGAGAAGCCTTCGTCATGCTGCAAGCATTTCTTTTCCTCACAACTATTGTTAAAAATTTCAAAATTGTTGCTTCCAATGCGCCAGGCAATAATTCTGTCGACCTTCTTATTGCTGGAAAATTAGAACTGACTTTTGCTGCAAGAACTGAAAATTAGCCTCGATTGTGTTGATATAACTGAGACATTTAAAGTCACAATGGTGTAAGTCGCAACCAAAAGGAAGGACGCACTATAGTAGTTTCTTATTTAAAAATATCTTCGGTTGCTAAATATAGTCACATTTTCGGGAACTCTCACTTTTCCTATAAATAGACTGCTTGTCTAGATACCTCTCATGCACTTATCACCTTCGGGGTCTGGCGACCTATAGAAAATGTTTATTCATTGAACATTACTTTTCATTTGTGAAAATTTCCACTATGTGATAATTTAATAATCTGCCATTTAGCCCAATAGTATATATGTTTAAATATTTTTACTTTACTATTGTAAAAGATTTTTGTGAATAAAGGTGGAAATATGATTAAATAAAATAAAAATTACTCGCAAATACTCCCCCCATATCTCTGCAACTTTTACAATAAATGGCACTAAACTTCTTTAAAAAAGAATAACGTAAAATGTGATTTATTTCAATAACCATCATACGCCAGTAATCAAAACTAACGAGAATATCACAGTTTTAAAATACAATTTGGATTACAACACACAACATGTACAAACTGTTTCACAAAAAATAGTTGGAGATCGCTTACGACAAAATCACAACAAACGTGTCAGTAGATTCGGAATAATGTCTTATTTTTCCAATTTGAATTTAGTTTTGCATAAGGGATCATATATATGTAATAAAATTAAACCAACTTGATTTTTCCAAATGCTAACAAAAAAAATTTACTCTTTGTTTGTATTCAATTTAGACCGGAAAGGTAAATTGTTTGAGCGTTTTTCTTAAATCCTTCTTGAGTTAGAAAGGAGAATGAAACTATTTGAACTTTTAAGATGGCGGCGAACAACATTCGAAATATTTTTGTAGTTCAAAGTACAGTCAGACCTTCATTTAACGATGTCTTTAAATCCAGCAAAAAAAGTTCATTATACGTAAAATTCGTTAAAAAGAGATACTATTCATAAGGTTTAACATACTTTAAACTTTATAAACCACATAAACATACATTTTAAATGCTAAATCTATAATAATAAAAGACAAATCAGTCTGTTTGTGCATCTGTCTGTGTGTCTGTGTGTCGGCGATGGTTGGCAAAATGTAGTGCACGTAGAAGTCTGAAAATTTGGGTCTTCTGTGGATAGTCAGTCCAAGAATTTTAATATTTTAATTATTTACCGAGACATTAATTAAAATCAACAAAGAGATCTCATCAAAAATACGCTTTTTCTTCTTCGGTTGATTGGTTGTATAGAGTCTCCACAGAAGTCATTAAATAAATCAAGGTAAAGATTCTTGCAATTGCGAGTCGAGTGTTTAATGTCGATGGATCAGAGATTGTATGACATGTAGACAATCAACTTAATTGCTAACCGTTGCCAAATGCTAAAAACTTAATTTTAAAGGATTTTATCGACTTAACGAATGATAATTAGCAGGGTTTAAAGGTTTTTTTTTACATCACATATATTATTATGATAGAGATTATTAATACAGAAAACTTTATTTAACAGATTATTTGTTATATTTGCAGGGATGGGGAGGGGTGGGGGTAAACCACTTTTAATTAACTATTGCATTTATTTTACTTGACCACGCGCCACCTGGCAGCGGCTTTTCGTTAACTGACCCCCTTATTAATAAATCCAAATTTACTGCTCTGATTTCAACAGAATTAATTACATTTAAGAAATTTAACATTTTTAGTTTCCTTCGTAACGTTTAATTGCTGTTTTATATAGAGAATATCGCTATTTTAGAACAACAGTTTTCGTAAAAATTAAATTTATGTTCGTAATAAAAGTACACAGCCCG
Source organism: Maratus michaelseni (assembly GCA_963931845.1). Lineage (NCBI taxonomy): Eukaryota > Metazoa > Arthropoda > Arachnida > Araneae > Salticidae > Maratus > Maratus michaelseni. The sequence goes on along the minus strand of OZ007588.1, from coordinate 54,946,536 downwards.
TATTCAGTTGGTGCATACCAACAGTCAAAGTTAGTGATTTGTTGTTGAGCACTTGACCGCGCGCTTCCTCGTGGCCCCTCTTTCAAGGTTTTTTCTCTAACTGTGCTTTGTTTCCATAACTTAGCTAATAATGTTACGAACTTCTCCAAAACAGTTCAGCAATCATAGCTTCAGAGTCTATTTCTAGAAAGCAGTCACCAGTATATCCGAATAATTTGTTAAGACAAATTTCAAATTAAGTTCCTAGCTTAACCAAATTAATCAATCTTTAACGATGCATAGTAGTTCTCATAATTTGTCCTTTACTGAAAGGCACTTGAACATCCGCTCCTTTCCACTGGCCTCTCCCTCAAGACTTTTTCTGTAACTGGGCCCCGTTTCCGTATCTTAGCATCTAATTTTCCAATTTCAACGCAAGCGATTCCAAACATTATAATTATCTTAATAGTCACTCTCTATATCATTAAAGTAAATTTATGAGTAGCAGTTACCACTATTTCCGACTAATAGTTTAAGCCACATTTGTAATTAATTTCCTAGCTTAACCAAAGGAACAAATTTTTAAAGATGCATAGTCGTCCTCCTAACTAGTCATTTGCTGAAGGACACTTCAACATCCCCTCCTCCCCGGCACCTCTCTCAAAGTTATTGTACCCATCTTCTCCAAACCAGCTCAATTTTGTAGCACGCCTACTATACAATGCCGTAGGCAGCGGGGACATGTGTCAGAGGTTTGTTTGGAAAGAGGTTTTTTTTTAACACAATGCTCCCCTGGCTGTGGAAGGTGTAAATAAAAGATTTTTCCGGAGCGTACAAGCATGCCCGGTATACGGTGCCAAAGTCATTGTAGACTCGGGCCAGAATTTGGTTTTTTAAGATTTTTAAGCTTATTACAAGGGCCTATACAACGCCGGGCAGGATAGATGGTATTACACTATTATTTAAACTTTTTAAACTGAATTATGCATTTCGTTTTAGTTATTTTATTCATAAATAAATATTTGTAGAACAGAAAAAGAGTAAAACAACATTACTGTCCTGGAGTTATTTCTTGTGATATTATCGTATTTTTTTGTAACAAAATAAATTTAAGCATACATTATCACACGCGTTCTGCAATTTAATTGCTGAAAAGATTTTTTCGAAGTAAAAGATCCGAAATGACACTCACGACTAATCAAAAATCTTAAAACCAAGTTTAAGGACCAGTGATGAAAAGTTTCTATAGCGAAGCGGGTAGATAAAAATAGTACTGTTCCGTTGAAATGCGTAAAAACGATACAGCGAATTTACAACTTTCTGGGTGTTACGGTCTTGGTAAAATCATTTCAAGTTTATTGAGCGTCAGGAAATGCGTAAAAAGAAAGCATGAATTTGAAATATCCAAAAATATTTTGAGAAATAGCGAACAAAAAATTTAGATCTCAAGGAAAAGTTTGTAAAATAGAGAATACACTTCGTTAATTGGAGGTTATTTTACCCGAAATTCGTGAAAGTGATTCTTGGCTCCAAGGAAAAGTTCGTAAAATGCAGCAATTCGCAAAATTGAAGTTCGTTAAATGGAAGTCCGACTGTAAATCTCTGAAACTGAAGTTTTAGGGATTATCAATTAGACAAGTATTACAGAGGACATCATTTATATCAGTTTTAACGTGATTGAAGTCCACTGGACATGAGAATATATTCCTTTCTAAGTCCATGACTTTTCAGGAAAGAAAAAACCAAGTAAAAAAAAAATCTGTTTTTAAGTAGTAGGATAAATAATTTGGTTATAGTACTGTCTATGAACAATAATTGCTAGTAACTCGTTTTCAGTTGTGGTAAGCGTTTTTATATTTAACTATCTTTTGCATATTAGTTAGCGCAAATACGAGGGTAAGTCATTAAGTATGTCACAAAAGATAATTAAATAATAACCTACAATGATATTCACTTCAAAATTATTTTTATTTCTCAACCTATTCTCCACCAATATTTATGCACTTATATCACCGTTTTATCAGTGCCCCAACACCAGCTGCATAACATTCTTTGGGTTGCTGTCTCAGCCACATATGGACTTCAAGTTGAACACAGGAGACAATTCAAAAGTTTGGTTGGCAACTTCTTGAACATCCACCATATAGCTTCGACTTAGCACTTCGATTTCCATCTGTTTAGTCCACTAAAAAAGCATCTTCGAAGCAAGATGATGTTCACAGATGATCCAAAGTTTCAACTTGAAATCCTAATGTGGCTGAGACAACGACCCAAAGACTGTTATGCCGCTGGTGTTGGGGCACTGATAAAACGGTGATGTAAGTGCATAAATACTGGTGGAGAATATGTTAAGAAAAAAAAATAGTTTTGAAGTGAATATCATTGTAAGTTATTATTTAATTATCTTTTGTGACTTACTTAATGACTTACCCTCGTAAATTCTATAAATCATATACAGGGCTTCACAAATGATCTCAAGTACATTTTCGTTTATTGACAAAAATTGAAGAGGAATCTTCAATTGCGCTATGTATTTCCTAACTGAAGAAAGTTTTAGGATACTGTGTAGTATACATACATATCTATAGTTCATATATAGGTCTATAGAAACCAATTCGAATATTTTGTTGCCTACTGGTATTAATTACTGAAATTAGTTTTTCAAATGTGTTATGTGTTTTCTAAATGGTTTATTTAGCAAACTGTGAAGTTTTGTTACAGTATTCTGAATGTGTTTGAAACTCTTTAATAATGTATGATTGACACATGATTTTTCGATATTGTTGCTTTATAATACAGAGTTTATCTTTATGAAAATGATTATTATTTCCTATGTACTGAGACTATTATGATACTAATGTTGAAAATAAATTACATATAATAAATACTCATTCTTTTACGTATATTAAAAATAAAGGAGATTACTGAAATTTCTTTAAGAGCCTACATCAGTCATACGAAAAAACGCGCAAGCTAATGTTAAGTCTACGGGAAGGTTCTTGCGCAATTTCTCGCTCGCATTTTAATATTTTTAAATGATTTTTTTTGCATACACTGTTAAAACTTTGCAGCAAACTGTCCAGTCATTTGACCGTTTTTGAAGAAAACGGTTACATAACCGTAATTTAACTATATTCTGACCCTATTATTGCTCATTTTATGGTCAGAATATAGTTAAATTACGGAGATGTAACCATTTTCTACAAAAACGGTCAAACGACTGGACAGTTTGCTGCAAGTTTTTAACAGTGTACGATAGCTGACGTCGACCTCTAACGTTGTTAGTTTTTATTTTTTTGATTTTGGTTCCAGTTTTTTTTATATATATAAGGGTATTTTCACTTTCAGAACCGGTTCCAACCGGTTCCAAAATTGAAAATGTCCGCTTATAAAAAACTGTAACCAAAATTTTAAAAAGTAAAAACTAACAACATTAGAGATCGACCTCAGCTAACCTACGCAAAAAAAGCATTTAAAAAATTAAAATGCGAGCAAGAAATTGCGCTAGAACCTTCCTATAGACTTAACATTAGCTTGAACGTTTCTTCCTGTGACTAGTGTAGACTCTTAACTGTTTCAGATTTTTATTTTTTAGAAAACTTTCATTAGTTATTACATCATTTCAGTATTTCACTATCGTTACAACATTATTTCATTGCATCTTAAATATTTAAGAATAATATCTGAAATATTACTATAACTGCTAAGTAAAAAGTGTTAAAGCTAATAGTTTAACATCATAAAATACAAATTATTACTGCAAACAATTACTGAAAATTCATCATTAATTTAAACATAAATGATAATTAACTAAAGTATATATATGATGCATTCTTACGAAGTAAGTCTACATTTTCTATACTGATTTATGATGTTAACTGGGTTCTTACGGTACTTTGAATTTTAGTACCGCTATTTCGGAATTGGTTTATTCGTCCTATTTAATCGCAAAATTTATTAAAAAGTCTTCGCTTAAATAAGACCCGCTGTTAATTAAGATTACCATCGAAAATAGTGTCACCCTTTATGAACCGTACGTACCCTGTGTTAAATAAACTCTTTGTTTATTCCCCTGAGATAAATGTTTATAGTATTATTGAATAATATAATAAATTATAACATTTTGTAATAACAACCTAATAAACAATAAACCTAGTAAACAACCTAATAAAAGTTATTTTAATTGATATTATGTTGTTAATTTACACATTTTAGCATTTAAAACAAATATAGTATTATTGAATATTCGAGTAAAGATTTAAATTTATTCATTAAGAAAAAATTAAATTGAAGAAAAATACTCTCGCTGCACTATGTGACCTGTACGTGACTCTAAGTATGTTAATGAAAGAAGATAAATTATTTTTCGATGCATTTTGTTTAGGCGTCAGTAATTTGAAAAGATTGACTCAGGTGTGGCTGAGATATTTACTTAAATAATAACAAATGAACCTTAAAATATGCAACCAAGTTCACAAAACTTTAAACTTTTAGGATTATCTTTAGAGCAATAGACATGATTGATGGGCTTATAAAAAGGCTTTCAGTTTACTAAAACATCGTTCGTTAATGAAATTTATTTACAGGTTTATTGTATTTATGTTTTAAGAGCTTTCTTAAAATACAAATGTAGGAATTCCATAGAAATCTAAATATAAAGCATTTCTATGAAAGAAATAATGTTATCATCTTAATTTTTCTATCATTTATTTGTATTAATATTTACAATCTCCAATAACATTTCGACTTTTAGATTACTTTCTATACGTTAACAAAGAAATTGAGAGCTATTATTATGGCAACAAAGCAGCACTCAAAATACGACATTTTCAAACTGAGCAAAAAATACTCAAAACTGAGTATGTCGCATAGTCATAATGACTCAAGTTTGAAACATGCACACACTCAAGAACAAAACATCATGTGCTCCTATTTGAGTATGTCCATGTTTCAAAAATGAGTATGAACTGACCTCTATGTGCTCAGTTTGAGTATGTCCATGTTTCAATATCCTGTGTATTTCTGGTATTTTAGAAATGAGCATTGGGTCGTCTTATTTGAAACAGAAGGTTTTATAACAAAATGAAAACATCGTTTTACTCAGATTTGAAAGTGTCATTTTTCTCAATGAAAATTTTTTAAGCAATTCATTTTGAATTTAAATGTGCATATATGTAATTATAACCTATTTTTTAGTTTTAGGCTTTTTAAACAAAAGTTCATTATACAGTATTTAATATCACCTATTTCTCCTTACATAAGCTTTAGACAAGACACAAACATTATAATAAAACTTTTACCTACTTAAAATGTCAAAATGTCTAATTTTAAGTAACATATTTGACAAACGTGTATTCATTTCCTTGGCAATCGTATGCGCATTCCTTGACAATCTTATGAAAAATTCGGATTCTTTAAAATGGAAAAGTTTATATGAATTTAAGGAAATATCTAAACATTGTTTATTTAAATGTTTTAAGGGTATTTATTATTTTTATTAGAAAATATCGCACGATGATGTAATTTCATCTAGGATATTTAAAGTGTCTCTTGATAGCCCTGATACAATGTTTGTTACAAAGATGGTCTTGATACGAAAATATGCTTTTATAAAAATATTTTTAAAATAAACTGAGACTTTTCAAATTCTTTACCAGATTATTAAAATTACAGCCTATTCCAACTCTCTTTATTGGTGTATAAATAAAAAGACATAAAATTGCTAAATGGAACAAAAATGGTTCTTTTGTGTACCATTTAGCAATTTTATATTGTTTTATGAACACATTCTTATTTATTATATTTCATGGTGCAATTATCTAACATATGTTAATGTATAGTCTAATTCCAAATTCAAATGAATATAATTAGGTCGAAGTAAGAAAGGTTGATGGACGAAGCCATATTATACCCCATCGCCCCCTGAATACTAGGCCTGAGCGCTGACAACAATGGCGGCTGTCGCAGGCCGATTTTTTTTCAGCGTTTGAACGGTCCCCCGAAATTCCACACCAATAATTTCTAAAAGTTTTCAGAGATCAAATAAGTCAAAAATAAATTTTAGATATTATTGGTGTTGAAGTTCGAGGTACTGTACAAACGATTCCGCCTGCGACAGCCGCCAAATTTTTCAGCGCGCTGGCCTAGTATTCAGGGGGCGGTGTTATACCCACCAACTCGACAAGCATGTGACGTCAAAATGTGTCTCGGAATGTGACTCAGAAAATGTGACGTCATGCCATTCATTCCTTATATTTTTCTTCGCCGGATGTCGCCTGTCTTTGTTTATAGAATGGATCCAAATGTTTCTCTGTCCACCTCTTTCACTTCACCGGGTGAAAGAGCAAATGAGACATTGATTAATTGACAGATTCACAAATGTACCAAAGGGGAATGAGCTGTAACGCTATTAATTAGAAGACGTGTTAAACGACAACACAAATTTATTAGCGAAGCTTCACAAAATACATAAACAGTTTAAAGCAACATATACTTTTATTGCTTAAAGTTTTTTGTCAAAAAGTCTGGAGTATGCGGTTCGATACGAGAGTAAAAACAATTTATCCGGCATATCCAGGCTGTATCTCCTGTTCTCCTTCAAGATAACTTCTCCAATCCCCTTTCCCTTTATTTAAGTGCTACAAATTTATAGTGTAATAAACGTCTCTATATCATCAGATCACAGGATGTGATAGAAAATTATAACCTCTTGAAATTGGTTTACGTGCGCACATCTGGAAACTTGCTTTCAGTTTTTACTTTGAAGTATATAATATCTAACAGTCATTTTATACCTCTTATTCTTATCCAAGTAGTACAGGTCAAGTAATCATTTAGACATAAAGCTTCTCAGAACAAATGAAATAATTTCACGCGCAAGCTGCGGAGGACTTTTTTTTATTATTGACTTAGGAGAAAAGTTTTGATATTTCAAAACATTAATTACTTCTCCACTCTCCTTCTGCAGTGGTCAGATTCGCATACTAAGACTCGTATAGATCAAATTCTGCAATGAAAATTTGATCTGTACATAAATAATTGCATAAATAATTTCTCCTTGTTGTATTTGCAAAAATCTCTATGGTCATTTGTGGACTTTTTTTATTATTCTTCAAAGGTTTAGAAGCAAAGCGTACAAACTATATACACATTCACCCCAGGGGAGATGATAAGCATGTCAGGAACATTTCTCTGAAATTCGTCACATTCAATAGCTGTGCGACAAAAGGATCTCCACATCCACTGAGTCAAAAAACCACTGCCTTATGTCGCGTAAATGTGAGTCGAAGTTTAGTATATTTTTAACTTTTGACATTAGTTCTACAATGGCATCCAACCCAGACACGTTGTGTTTTCTGGCATAGGATCGGATACTATAACTGAAAAATTTTGTAATTACTAAACTCCAGTTTATTAAATATTTTGAGCGATCCAGTGACAATAAACGAACCAGTAAGTTATTCTTCTTAGCTTTTCTAATGATGAAACTAGATTTGATTAAATTTTATTTTTCTTCTAAAATTATGAAAAAGTATAATTTGCGATCGTGGTCTACCTCAGATAACATGGAGGTAATATTTGCCATTTTAGAACTGACAGAGCATTTGAAATGCTCTGAAATAAAAGAGGATCTCAAAAATAAAAATTTCATCGTTAATTCTATTTTGGTATTTCAATAATTAAAAGATTGTGCTGTATTATTTACTTTTGTTAAAATACGACAAGATTTTAACGAAAATACATTATGTGAAAATTACGGAAAATCTACATCTAATTATAAAAAGGTTACTGATTTTGCAATAAGTCCTGAAATTCGTTAATTTTTAAATATTCTGAAATAGCTAGAAAAACATTGATTAGGAATTCCCATACAATTTTCCTGAACATTTTCAAAACGCGTTGAACTTCGTGACCTTGGATGGTGTCCATTGGCATTCACAAGCCGCTCAAAAAGTTGCTAAGTCCTATGCTAAAGAAATAATCACTTCCACTTCAAATACGGTCTTTAAAAGAACCATTAAAAATTGTATTTGATTTTTGGGATGGACATTTTTTAACAAAAAGAAACTATGTGGTAATAATATGTTGCATTAGTTGAAATAATGGAAAGGCTTCACGGGGAATTTAAATTGAAAGATTTATAAACTAAAATTTTTGAAAGCTTTTAATTGGAAGGGATCTAAGGAAAAGTTAAGTTGCAATGCTGGGGACTATGATTCTGTAAAAAGCACATTTGCTAATGCGGTGAAAGATTTATTTGGTGGGGTTTCAATAAATATTAATTTAGAAGATGATACAGATAGGACGACTAGGAATAGTGGCTATTCAATTAGAAATAGCCATTGACCATCGTTACGTAGTCTTCGATGATTCTGGAAAAGCGCGTTTGCTAATGCGGTAAAAGATTTATTCGGTGGGGTTTCAATAAATATTAATTTAGACGATGATACATATCGGACTACTAGGAATAGTGACTATTCAATTAGAAATAGCCATTGGCCATCGTTATGTAGTCTTCGATGATTCTGGAAAAATCGCATTTGCTAATGCGGTATAAAATTTATTCGGGGGGTTTCAATAATATTAATTTAGACGATGATACACATCGGACTACTAGGAATAGCGACTATTCAATTAGAAATAGCCATTGGCCATCGTTATGTAGTCTTCGATGATTCTGGAAAAATCGCATTTGCTAATGCGGTATACAATTTATTCGGTGGGGTTTCAATAAATATTAATTTAGACGATGATACACATCGGACGACTAGGAATAGCGACTATTCAATTAGGAATAGCGATTGACCATAGTTATGTAGTCTTCGATGATATTCGTAAAATTGTCTTAAAAAATTAGCTGTCTAAGAGATTACCGGGAATTATTACGGGATTACGTGTTTATTTCGGAGATTACCTTGATTACAACTAGTTAATCCTGGAAAAGTCAAAACAGAGAAATCCATCTGAATAAAATTTCATGGAAGAAATTACAACAACAAATGTCCAGCACTTTCCTGAATCCTTAGAAAGACGAATCAAACTTTTTCAAATTTTTCAAATAGAGAATTCGTCGTGCTGCACTAGGAGATAGTGAATGACCTAAGATTTGACAAAACAGCCATAATTATAGGTAAGTATTGATAGTATTGTTGTTGTTGTTAATTTATTTTAATTATTCCGAATGTAAGAGATGGATCATAGTTCTGAGATTCGAACTCAATAACATACATAATGTTTTCGTTAGTCATGAAAATATTAAATGTCAAATATGGAGAGGAGCTATAGCTCCTCTCCAAAGTGTGTACTAAACCCCAAAAATTATTTATACACTTTTCTTTGTTAAATACACGCCTAATACACTAATCCAACAAATATAAGACAATGATTGTTCTGTATATGTAATATTAAAAGTCACAATATCGCCGGAATGTTGTCTTGAACACAAATAATAGAAACAGGTTTAATCGAAATATCGAATATATTGAACTTATTAAAATTCCATGTGTATCATTAGATTTTGTAAAGTAACTGATTATAACGAAATCCGCGTATAACGAATATTTTTTATGATCCTTCTACTTCGTTGTAAGCGGTTTGCTGTGTATTTAAAAAGTAATTAGCGCAATACACCGCGCTTTTTTACACCGTTGTAAAATAAACTAGTCGTTGGGGGCCACCGTAATACTTACCCATCATATGCATAAAGTATATGGATATGCATAAAGTAAAATATTAAAATAAAAATGTGTAAACTACTTATAAAATGCATTGCAATTCAAATAAAATCGTGGCTTGATGACGTCACAAACTTTAAAGGCTCGATTACTGAATTGCTTGAAAGAGGTTTTTCCTTATAACTCCAAACATAATAATCCTATTAACTAGCGGTTTATTGCATCTGATTAAGAGTCAAATTTCCAATTAAAATATATCTTTGAAGTGAAATTTGGATGAAATACAGGGTCATGAAAAATCGAAGAGTGTGGAAAATAGGATTCCAAATATCTCGGCAACTAATTATCCGATTGACTTCATGCTTTATTCAAAAATTATGTTTTTTTATTGTCTTTTATATTCATTTCTTAAAATAAACAATTTCGAAAATTTTTATATACCTTTCATCAGAACGAATATTTCGAGAGTCCGAAAAAAATTGTTCCGGTTAATCGAGGTTATTGAAATGAAATAGGCTTCTTCCCATTATTACATACTAAGTACATACCAAATTACAAGTCTCTATCTCAATTTTTTCGGGAGATAGAGCGTTTACAGACACACACACACACAGACACACAGACACACAGACGGAAGGCAAAATTTTTTTTCTAAAAATATGTTTTTCGGAATCTCCAGTGTCTGAAACGTGTAAATCCGTCAAAAAAAAATTTTCGATTTTCAAAACGATTACAAGACTTACCCTATACTACGTATGATGGGTAAGTAAAATGTATGAAATTAAATTGAACTGTAAATATGATTTAAAGTATTTTATTTTAAAAAACTTTAATGAAATAATGTTTCGGAATATATGCATTTTCAGAATCTTCCGATACCCATACATGTTTTTCACCTCCGAATTTTTAATATACAGGGCTCTCAAATGGTCCACAAACTGAATACCTATATTTTTTAACAGATAATATCATGGTAGGTTTCTACAACATTTCCGCAAAAGTTTACCCCCGAAGGTGGTTTCTGCAAATTTTGCAAGAAAAATCTAAAAATAAAATTCTTCTAAGAAAATACCGGTATTCAAAAAGCCGACCATTTGGGAGATCTGAATATTACCAGATTACTATGAAAGTAAAATTAGTTCAGAATCGGATTATAAGGCATCTATTGAATTTTAAAAATATCAAAATGATTGTAAAAGAAAACAAAACTAAAAGAAATTAAGTGCAATAATATTACAAAAAGAGAAGATTTCTAAAACAAATCCATAAATAATAACGTGTATTGAAAGTTTTGAATTCGAAAATACATGCAACCATCATATAAAGAGCAGTAGAAGGTTTGAATTTCTTAGCTAAATAGTTAATACGTAGATACCAAACTTTGCGCTTTTTCCCTGCGACTATTTTTAAGCAGAAAAAATCTTAATTATTCAACAAATATTTCGGATTAAATAAGGCGAATTTCTGAAAATAGCGGTAGGAAGAAAGCGTAAAAGTTTTCAGCTATGGTTAATGTTTTTAGAAAATCGGAACTTGAGTTTGAGGTACAATTATTTATTTATCTTTTCAATTTACATTAATTTTAATTTATCCTAATTTCCATTGCATCACTACGTTTAATGTGTCAGGCAGCATTCACCATAAAATGCCACATTTAAAACATGTTAATTTTGGTGTTTGCAGTGATTTAAAATCCAAAGTTCTTTGAAACTTCTGTCCAGTTTTGTCAGTTGAGCAGGACATTTTTTTGTTCAGGTTGCTTTATTGCTACCAGTTTTTTGAAGTAATAATATTCGTGTTAGTTAATTTGTCATGAAAAAAAAAATGTTACTATTTTTTTAAAGTGGTAGCAATCAAGTATAAACTGAATGCAAAAAAGGCCCAACTGGAAGCTTTGTTTTTGCCATTATTTGAAATATAACAGTCATTTAATGAAAGCTATTCTTTACCAAATACGCATGATTTAATATTTTATATATTTTGATGAAAAAAAATGTCGGCATAACTGAGTTCGTTGATTTACTTATAATATTTCAACAATTTCAAATTAAATTGTGTTTAAATATTTAATAAAAATTTTTGTCAAGTTTTAAGTTAATTAAAAAAAATTATAAAATTACATGCAAAATAACTTCATGTTAATTTCTGTTTAATGTTAAAGGATATACATAAACAATTGCAGAATTTGTACAATATATATATATATATATATATATATATATATATATATATAATACATGTAATAATAATAAAAAAAAATTCGCCATTTTTCCTTAATTAATTTATTCTAAATTCTTACAATTCTACTTTTTTCCTGTCTGTTAATAATATCTTAAATCTAAATTGTATTTTTATTCCATATCTTTAATCAACATATTCTTTTAATTCTTATTCTAAAAATCTTAATCTGGTAAAAGCTACACTTATTTGTAAAAAACCTTATTTTATTTCTTCTTTTGAGACATTCAATTTTTGTTTCTTTAGAACGTCTCTTAGGATCATTTTTAATTTTATTAAAATTATCATTCGATATCACATAATTCATTTCGATTCGCGCGTCTAAATTTTTCACCTCAAAGTTATGGCATGTATAATAATAAGTTCCGTAGCCTTGCAAGTCGCTCATTGGTTAATTTGCCCCTGCATTTACGAAAAGATTCATACGCTCGCTACGTCTAAAACGCAGCAGTCCATTTTTACGTGTTTTCAATTGCTAAACAAAAACCCATCACTTGAAAGAGAAGTGTCTGCAAATTGGTGTAATTCGTGCAAATTGTTGTAATTGGATAAATGTAACATCTTCATGCTGTTTTCTATGGCATATCACAACTCAGTTAGGAATTCGGAGCTTGATATTTTGTGGAATTGTCTTTGATTGGTTAAGTGTCAATAAAAATTAGTGATACTAATGCTGCTTTCTTTTATTTCTACGGGAAAGCACTCTAATGTTTTTCTTAAACATCGTTTTCCAGTTGGACTCTTCGACTGCAAAACATCTGCTATTCTACAAAATCATCGCTTACCAGGAATAATCTGGTGATATAACTCACTATGAAATAGAAATCATTTCATCAGCCGGCAGGATTTCTGTCCCTACGATTCAAATCATCATAAAAACCGGCAAAGCATTTCATTAGACGGCACGGATTGTATTGCTTGCGAAATCGAATCAAAATCAAAATATAATTTAGATTTAAGATATTATTAAAAGACAGGGAAAAAGTAGAATTGTAAGAATTTGGAATACATTAACTAAGGAAAAATGGCGAATTTATTTTATTATTACACATATATATACTGCAACCCTTCGTTATATCGCGCCTCGGTATATCACGTCTTCTTTTTTAGCTGTCCCCCCAAAAAATTGCCGGTTTTCAGCAACGGTTCGTGGATGTAAAGGATGAAGTAAAACTACGGAATTTTTTGCAAGCATTGAATGAAACGCTTCAGTTAAAGAGAGAAATAACGAGAGTCAGTGATGAAGAAGAAATTGACGAAGCTGTGTTTTGTGGTTTATGGAACAAAGAGCCATTGGAGCTCCTTTATCTGTGCCTATCATCAAAACTAAAGCTAAACTTTTGGCTAAAATGTTAAAAAAATATCCAAACTACAAATTCACAACAAGTGATGGGTGGTTTTGGAGATGACAGTAACGACATAGAATAGGGCAACTTTCAATACTCAGAGAAAAGCAATCTGCTGACTATGATTGCGTACAAAAAATTTCTGTTGATTTGAGAAGCATTACAGATAAAGAAAATAAGGCTATGCAGATGAACAGATTTATAATGATGATGAAGCAGTTTTATTTTGGAAATGTTTGCTTAAGTAAACACAGGAAATGAAACATGTACCTGCAACTTCAGGCTACAAAGGAGTAAAGGACAGATTTAGTCTCTTATTTACTGCAAATAAGACTGGAACTCACAAACGAAAGTTTCTTTTAATTGGCAAAAGTAAGACAACGAGAATTTTAAAAAACGTGAATCGGAAGACCGTACCAGCTTTGTATGATTTCTCACAGAGATGTTGGATGACGCCAAATATATTTAAGCGGTGGTTCGATGGCGTATCTGTTCCTTCAGTCACCGTCCCCTGAATACTAGGCCTGCGCGCTGATAAAATGGTGGCTGTCGCTGGCGGATTTTTTTTTCAGTGTTTGTATGGTCCTTCGAGCTTCAACACCAATAACATCTAAAATTTTCTTTGACTTATTTGATCTCAGAAAAACAGTGCAAAGAAACTTTTAGTATTTATTGGTGTTCAAGTTCGAGGGACCGTTCAAACGCTGAAACAAAAATCCGCCTGCGACAGCCGCCATTTTTATCAGCGCGCAGGCTTATTATTCAGGGGAAGGTACTTCAGTTCGGTTACACCTTAAAAACAAAGGATTAGAAGAAAAAGCTTTGAAACTTCTGGACAGTTGGAAAGCCCATCCTGACAAAACAGAGGTCTTTTCTAGGGATAAAAAATCCCTCGTTGTTTTCTTACCAGTGAACACAACAAGCTGTTTTGAACAAGTATTAAATCGAATCCTCGTAGTTTAATTTAGGGATTTTTATTTTTTATTTATAAACACTATTCTAGTCCCCCCTTATTATATCGCTGCCATCGGTATATCATGCTTTTTCTTATCTCCCAAGTAGCGTGGTTATTGTATGATAGTTACTGTTGAGTGGTTGAACAACTCACCAAGTAAAAAATAATTGTCAACGATGCAACCGGAATCAGATCGACTCCATTTGCCCTGGACAAGCAAATTAGAAGGTGACATGTTGGAGAAATATTAAAATATTATGTGGATAAAAGAAAGTTCCATGTGCTACCATATAGAAATTGTATGACTATATTGCATTACCTAAATGTAAGCTAAAAGGAGTGTGACATGGTTAAAAATCGAGAAATGGAATTACATAACAAAAAATCTATGACGAAGTGAAAAGAATGTAAAAGAAGTATAATGTAAAAATAACAATAATAAAAATAAAATAAAATAACCTTTACTGTTATTTAATGGTTGTTAATTAGTAACAAATAATTATTTTAAAAAATATATGTTAATTAGTAATAAATATAATGGACGATAAACGTTTCTGATCCTTTATTAGATAAATTCGAGAACTTTATTGATACATTATTAGATAAATTCCAACACTTCCGATAAAGCTGCTACATTTCCGATAATCACAAGTAATTGTTTATTTTGTATCTAGAAAGTTTACCAAAAGACGGGAGGAAATTCGCCAGTCAATTTTCGAAAGGCTTTTGCCCGCACCTTCGTTAATTGAAATCGATAATTGTGATGTGTCTTTAGAAGTTCTTAAAGATTTTCACACGATAAGTCACATCTATTAAGAGTTTTGAAAACATTGAATCATTTATCTGCTTATAGTTATGCAAGACTTTGTTTCATAATACATTTGTTTAACGAAACTGAACAAAAAAATTTGGCAAATTACTACTAAGAAATTTAAGTAGATATATTATTTATCACAAATCAGAAGTATCAGGTACTAGATATACAGGTACTGCTTGTATATCAAAAGTAGTTTTATCAAAATGTACTTCTAGGTATACAAGAACATAAATATGTGCTTTTTCTCAAATAAAATAGGTTACCTTCATAATTTTACAGTCGTTCTTTTTAATACTTTTTTTTCACTCATAACCCAATTTACGTTTGTAATGCCATTTATCATGTAGTAATTATTTTATTTCAAAAAATGTAAACAAATTTCCTATGGATATTTATATTTTTATATGGTTATATTTATTTTTTCTATGGTTATATATATATGTTATATATATATATATATATATTACTTTAAAATGTGCAAAAATATGCAAACTATGTGCACCATGCGCAAAGCAGCTCTTATGAACACACAAACTATATACATATTTCAATACAAGATGAGAGATTATGAAATTTAATAAAATGCAAGTGCAGTAACAAAATTTAAAATAAAATAATATAAAAAACATGAACAATAAACTACAATTCAAAATAAAAATCAACAGCTCCTAGCTCTTCGGAAGGTGGGAGGAACAGAAATACCAAAAATATTTGCAGCCTAATCGGGTTTCGCAAGGCAACGCCAGCTTGCATACTCCAAAGTATATTAAAAAACTAAGAAATTAAACATAATTTCAGATAAATTAATGAAAGACAAATAAAATTTTCATGAAAACACAACCTTTTAATCCAAATAATATAAATATGTGTAGTAAAACCAGAGTTGGGTAGTATTGAAAATACGTGTATTCAAAATGCATTTTCAAAATACATTTGTATTTTGTAATTTGTATTTTAAACGGATAAAGCTAAAGTATTTTGGTAATGTTTTTGAACTGGTTTTTCCAAGTATTTTGTATTTTCAAAATATTCAAAATATATTTATCTATTTTTTCAAACTGTTGTGTTTACACCGCAAATTAACAATTCACAGCCGGAAAATACACGCCTGTCTGTTTTGTCTCGTCTTTGAATTCGTTTAAGGAAGTTATTATATACATATTTGTTTACAAATCTGGTACGATAAGGATTTTATTGAATAGAGTGTCGAAAATCTGCAGACACATGTTTGCTGAATTTTGATTAACAAAAATAGTTTTTATAATTCTTAACGTTTCTATGAGAATTATAAAGTGTTTTTATAACACTTTTATTAGCGTGCTTAAAAAATGAAACTGGATTACATAAATGAAAATGTCCATATTTCGGTACACATTTTAAAATTTTATCTGTAAGTATTGTTTGTTTACCAGTATATACAATGTGTTCACCCATAATTTGATTTTTTTTAATTAGTTTTGCTTCTTTATTTAGGAAATTTATATTTTCAAAGAGTTTAATCAGTTTTACAAAAGCACTTCGCGTTTCATTTATCAGCATCAAATCAAAATAAATTTTGTGTAATGCAACCTAATACATGATAATAATAATTATAATAAATCAATGTATTTTGCATTTTAAATGCATTTTGAAAATATGTGTATTTTGTATTAGAAAATTTTTTAATTTGAAAAGTATTTTCTATTTTGTATTTGAAAATTTTTAAATTTGAAAAGTATTTTGTATTTTGTATTTTAAGTTCTAAAACCAATGTATTTTGTATCGAAAATTGTTTTTCGATGTATTTTGCCCAATTCTGAGTAAAACTAACCGTGACTGAAATATAAGGTCTATTGCAATGGAAACAATATAAATTTTTAATAAATCAAGACTGGAGGAGAATTTAATAATATCATTATTTTCTTATTGTAACGGAAATAAAATGGAAATGCAAGCCGCTATGCCCTGACAAACCTTTTCAAAACGATACTGCATACAAACAAGCTCGACTTTCTACGACATCTTCGGCTGGAACAAAAATAGGCTTAAGATGTTAAAGCCAACATGAAAAAAAAATTGAATTGCCGGTCTGTCTGTCCAAACTCTACATATTCCTTCCTGTCTGCTGGTTTCTGGTCAATGATGAACATCCCAAAAGCACGCTTTGCTTCTAGGACTTACCGTAATTTCGCGCGTATACGCCGCACCTCAGACAATTCGATTTCCTACCAGAATTAATTCAAAGAACCTACCAGAGTAGGATTTCCTACCAGAATTAATTATTAATTCAAGGGTATTTTACCGTGAATTACGGCAGTAATCGTATTGGAAATGCACGTTTCAATCCAAAGGGTCAAATACCAAAAATTGCATATTTTAACGAAAAAATCCCGTTTATCTACGGACAAATCCCGTCTATCTAATGACAAAGTTTGTTTCTGTATGGGACTTAGTCTGGAATCTCCGTTGCAGTAATTTAACTACAGTAATGTTTTACCGTGAATACAGAAATTATTTCATTCACAATTTACTCTCCTGCAATTATGATTTCAATGGCCGATCTAAGGGCAAAGCTCGTTTTCATTTTATGGGACTTTCTTAGAATGTCTGTTGCAGTAATTTTCCTGTAGTAATTTTTAGGTGCGTTTGTAATTATATAAATACGTAGCACCTATTGTCGTCGTCTGGTCCGTCCGTCTGTCTGTCCATCCGTCCGCATATAACAACGCAAAAACTATCCAACCGAATGGTTTGAAATTTAAGAAATAATATCTTTGCAGAATTCTGTCGAGTCATTTCAAATTTTAGGAAAATCGAATAAAAACTTTAGAAAATATTAATAAAAATATTTATTAAGAAATTTGGATTTTTTTTAAAAAGAAATCGGCGCTTTCTTGTTATAGGAGTTCCGAGGTTTAATCGTCAAGTGACAGAGATACTTATTTTATGACAGAAATTAATCTGCAGACGATATAATTCATTTCACAGAATTAAAAATCATCAAGATCTGAATATTAATATAACTAGCTGCAGTACGAACGCACCTCGTTTGTCGCGCTTGACGTACAATTTCCAACTTGTTTACAATGCAGTAAAGATAGTCTTTACTTCACAATGACAAACAAAATACTCACATGCACGTATGATGTCAATAGCTGTCATCGTTCGTTTACTTGTTGTGGATTTTAAAGAAAATAGGACAGTTTGTGCATTTATAATTTATATTAGTACTGAAATCTTGACAGGCAGACAGAAATTGTATCCTTATTAATTTGCTTATGTTGCCCAATTTGTAACACAACGCAATGATAAATTTTGAATTTATTAACAACGTATATAAAGCAACACAGCTGAAAATCACATTCCGATTTACTCCACCAATCTTGGCTGATTTTCAGCCTACCTTGATCACATGACGGTTTATAAATTAATGAAAACCAACTTATTTTTATTACGTTACAGCCAAGAGAGGTGAAAGTACTGTGTGGATCTGATTAGAAAAACCCTGAGTATGTTTCCTGTTTTCAAAGGTTCCAAAACTTGTAGGGAGGGACCTTCGTCCGAAGGAGTGGAATGACAAAAGATTGCGATAATTCTCGAAATGACCGATTAAACGGGAGAAAATTTGCCTGAAAAGAAAATGCCGGACTTCCCTAAAATAAAGTCGACTGACCAGTTACCCTGGCAACAGGAGTGGGTCGAGACCGGTTCCAGAATCTTTTCTAACTCAGCCACTGCGACTACCAGTCCCCTTCGTTGGCTACGAGAAAGCAAAAATGAAGGGGATGTTAAATTAGTTAAAAAACAGTTTAGTTACGGATATTCCCAGGTTTTAAGCCATGGACCGGCAGCTCAGGAAGATGTCTCCAGTCTCCTGTTTTAATAAATGATCTTCTTGTACCTAAGACAGTCGTTTGTAAACAATATAAATAAATGCGATGTAAAACTGCTACAAAATACTTTCATATAAACCAAAAATAAATAACATAAAAAGTTACAAAGTTTATTTTATTTTAGGAAATTACACTATTCAAATGCATTTTGGCATTGTATAAATTTACAGAACATTAGCATAAAGGAAGGTTTTAAAAAACATTATTGTGCGTTACGTTTGCTTTTACATTTCCATGGAATTAATACGTGGGGAATATAACAAAAAGTCCATCTCTTTTTAGAGGGCTAAATAATCGTAAAAATAATAAAAAGCATTTTATTTTGATATTTAAACAAATGTAATCGTAGAAAACAACACTTATATGTTAGCAAATCATGTGTAAATGAAAACATGTGACAGCTAGAATCTATTTAAATGCAAATGTAAAAATAGTAATGTGTTTTTGCCTATTTATTTTTTTTTAGTTCTTTCTTTCTTTCCCACTGATATTTTAATCTGGTATTTAGTTTAAAAAATAAATATTTAATTTATCAATATAGGAAAATAAAACTTTTACAACATACAAAATAGATAAATAGTTGCTACATGCAAAAAAAGTTTAAAGAAAAAAAATGTTTAATCTTTAAAAACGTAACTAAGAAAGGCGAATAAACAAATTGGAGAAAACTTTTATGATTTGTGAAAAGTTATGCTTATGCATATAATAAGAAGTAATATAAGAAGTATGCATATAATAGTAACTTTAGGCAGTTGGTCCAGAAGTTTAGGAATTATGCACGTTTAACATTTCACATTTCCAATGTTATATTAATTTTTAATCGTTGCAAAACGGATTACAATGCTGTTACACTGTTAAAAAAATTTACGGGCAGAGGCCGGAAGCAGAGATTCCAGTCATACCCCGTAAACAAAAAAAATATCCATGCCCATCGTTTTGTGCAGCCGGTATTTTTACGGGGCAAAGTAATACAGCATTAAATGCACTTTAAAACACAATAGCACTTTACTTACTGTTCCGTAGCACGTAGCACGTTAGATAATAATTACAGAATCGTTTTTGGCGGGTTAAATATATGTTACGGTCGCGGTTAAGTGACAATATTTTTCGAAACAGGACTAAAATGAAGGATTACACCCTAGCGGAGGAAAATGTATGGGGCCGTACCGTATTCTTGCTAACAGATAGACTAGAACTGTAAGAATATGTGGATTGCCCTTAATTTTCTAAGTATCTAAGGGATAAGGCCGCTTATTTAGTGGATCACACCGCTTTTCATCAAATAAGGCTGTTGCCCGTGAAAATTAAAGGAAAAAAGCTCATAAATTTACAGTTTTTTCAGTTTTTTCTGAGAGTGTAGTTTTTGTGCACAAAACAAATCAATTCACAGAACTTGACGCAATTTTGGATTCTAACATTTGAACCATCTAGAAATCGATTATTACTGTTAAACGATCCATTGGTTATAATTCATATTTTTTACGAAAATTACAGTTCAATATATATAAGTAGAGGAACGTCGAGCAGTTTGGAATAGTCGGATAATAGAAATACCACGGTTTCTGTTTGGTAAAATGCTACCGCCAAGCGGTAATATAATCAACTATTTAAGAACGTTTACAGAATGTCCCACAGAAAGAGTAGTTCGTCGGTGGGCGTCAGAGGCGTTGTGTGTTTTTTTGGCGTGTATTTTTTTCATGTTTGATAAGGAGATAATTTCAGGAGATAATTTTTCAATATTTTTAATTTTATTATTAGAAGTAATATTTTTACATTGCAATCAAGCATAATGTAGACCGAAATACTAACACAGTTTATGATGTAATACTCGTTTTTTAACTCTCGATTCATTCCAATAAACATAGAGTAATTTTTTCCCAATCTGGAGGTGTCATGTTATATGTAATGCCAATATCTCATAATACTCCATCATTATGGTGGCGCAAAAATAGATCCTTAGCTATATTTGTCATTTGTGCAAATCTGAAGTACACAGTTAAAAATAATCTGAAATTCACGGGTATTTTTTTTTCCTGAATTTCACGACAAAAGGGCATTTTCCATTAAAAACAGAAAATTTACTCATATTTGCTGAAAACAACGGAACTGACGAAGAAGAAAGTAGCCAACGGAGATATTCCATTATCTTCTGCATATTTATTTTCAATGTTTCAAAAACAAACGAATTGCTGCACAGAAAAACTAAAAATTCAATAAATTAAAATTTCTAGTTTATTTAAAACTACAACAACAGCAAAATAGTGCTTTCGAATTTAAAAAAGCAACAATTAATTTTTCCATTCTTTCAAAATTATTTACAATTCATTTTTTAAAGTTATAACAAAATATTCGCACTGAAAATATATTCTAAACGAACACGTTTAAAAAACACATAATAGTAGTTCATTAAAAATCGATTTCCTCATAAAAGCAAACATTTTTATCGAATTTAGTTCAAAATATAATATTAATATTTTACATCTAACAATCAATTTAAGAATACAATTCGTGTTTTTATCCTCTATTGTTACTAAAGTTTTCAACAATCATCTCGCTACGAAATATCCCCTCAATTAACTTCAAAATTAGCAGATTTCTGCGATTTGAAGAAATCCCAAATCTTAGTTTCAAACTCTTAATCTAACAAGGGCCTGCTGGTCTTACGGTAAAACACTTGGCTCAAGGCACTAACGTCCCCAGTTCGAGCCTCAGGTCCACCAGAAAATATTCTTGAAGTATATCAAATAATAAATACTCCCGTAATAGACAACAGATGGCAGCACAAAAATAGATGCAGTTTTTTAAAACCGAGTTTATTTATAACGGAAAGTTGCCGATTCTTCAAACGGAGTTTTTCCTTCTTTTATCTCTCAAAACGGAAAATCTACTAATGGAACGGAAAAAGTCCGGCAACCTTGCTCCCAGTAGTTTTACCCTGAATTAAAGTTTGAATTAAATTTTTAACAGTGTATGAACTGGAGCATATTGACAGACTACCTAGGCACTATATTTTGATCAGGCTCTCTTGATACAATTACATCTGTTTTTTACCTAACTTGGTTCGTTTTCTTCATTTTTAACCCTCTATTCTATATGTCCCGACTATCTCACAATACCCTCAAAATACGTTTATTTTTATTATTATTCGTTTGCAAGTGATGGAAATTTCGTAAAATAATTTTTATCTAATAAAACTATTCGCAGATAGTTGAGGTTTGTAATCGTATTCGATTTTCGAATTTAAACAATATCGAGATGTTTTATTGCCCCAAATGTAAAAAGTACTATTTCATAGAACACGAAGTTCCTCTATATATTCGAAATTAATTTTCGAAAAACGTATCAACTGTAACTTATAATTTTTTTTTCAATAGAAATTAATTTTCAAAAACTTTAAATATGCGAATTCAGATTTACAACTGATTTCGTCAAGTAGTTTTTGAGTTATCCTTAAAAATCTACGCGAATTACAATCTGTTTTGTAACGATTATTGATAAATTAAAAATGAAAGATTCCTTAATTCCTTAACATATCCGCCGATTGACTTGCTCGTTTTCCAAAGGCAAAATTTACGTAAAAATCCGAATATAATTTCAAAATGAGGTAGTAATACTGAAAATTTTAATGTTTGTTTCGATGTTTGTATACAGATCACTGGCAAGCAACATTTAAATATAGCATTAATTAGGAAACGTTATTAATAATCAACTGGCACCAGTAACATTTCTCTACGATGATTTGCGACACGGTTAGTAAAGTGGGGGTGCTTTTTTTTACACGTTTGTACAAAAAAAAAATAATTACAAACATATTATTTATTTATTACATTTTTGTAAATAAGTGTTTTTTCTAGAAAAAGTCAAATCATGCGATTTTACATCAACAGTCAGGTCATAGATTGGCTAATCTTACAGGAAATGAAAAAAATTAGATATATCTTAAAAAGAAAGATAAACAGAATTTTACGACTTGAACAAAGGAACTTAACTAACAGGATTTCAATTATAAGCTTTAAGGAGTTTATACTTAAGACTTAATAATAATTAAGATTAAAGGATAGTTATACTCAGGACACTTTGATAATTCCTCTTTCATGAGCTTTAAAAACGCCATATTCATGTTTTTATTGCTTTTCTTCAAGCATTGTTTTTCAGTAGCCGCTTTTATTCAATGTGCGATATCTGGTATTATCCCAAGAGATTGAGGATCGCATAGCAAGACCTAACAATACAGCTATAAATTCTAGCCACGGTTTCATTGTGAGAAATGAGTTCATTTTAAATAGGCTACACACAGTAGTATAACAAGCTGCAATAACATTGATTTCGTTCATATTTAAGAATTTTTGAAACTAGCAAACACTGAAACAGGAAATTATAAAAAACTATCGAACGCAAGATCTACACAATTGCTATTATGAGGTTTCGTAATAGCCGCTTCTTCTGCTTTTTGCCAAACATTGTCCGCCAGATGGTTTCTGAAATTGTACAAAAACTAAGATATCCAGTTTTATCTTACTTTCACCTATTTATTAAATTTATTAAGATTTTAAAGCAAATGAATGGCAGATAAAAATACATCTTTTATTACACACGCAAGAAAATATCATAATATATTTTAACATGTGAAAATCATTTATGTCGGTTAATGTTCTCGACGTATATGGAAGGAGTAATTTATGAAAATAATTTATAAACGTTCTTTATAAATAAATAAAGATTTATTACGGTTATTATTAAAGTTTTAAATCAAATAATAGCATATAAAGTTTTTTCATGATAAAAACCATAATATATTTCAAAAAGAAAATCTTTCATTTAGGTTGATGTTATCGGATAATATTAAACAATTAATATCTATAGTACATAATTATTAATTAAAAAATATTAATTTTTAATAATTTTTTTTTAATTAAATAAAGATTTATTAAGATTACTACTAAAACATTTAAAGTAACATAATAGCAGAGAAAGATACCCTGTTTACAAAATAACAATAATAACAATAATAATAATAATAATAATAATAATAATAATAATAATATATTTTAAACATTTTTTTTTTCATTTTGAATCATATTCTTTTCGGATATTAAATGATTAACAACATTAGTACTTGATTAATAATAATATTAATATTAATTTATAATAATAATTTATAATAATTCCTCATAACTAAATAAATAAAGATTAATTAAGGATCTTATTAAGATTTTTAAATAAAAGTCCAGCGTAGGAAGTTACCAGAAGAAGAAAAAAACAAGAAAAAACATGATATATTTTAACCTGAGAACATCTTCCATGTTGCAGCATTTTCTCGACGTCGTTTATAATTAAATAAAGATTAATTAAGGTTATTATTAAGATTTTTTAAATAAAAGTCCAGCGTAGGAAGTTACCAGAAGAAAAGGTAAATTTTAAACTGAGAACATCTTCCATGTTGGATCATTTTCTCGACGTCGTTTATAACTAAATAAAGATTAATTAAGGTTATTATTAAGATTTTTTAAATAAAAGTCCAGTGTAGGAAGTTACCAGAAAAAAGGTATATTTTAACCTGAGAACATCTTCCATGTTTGATCATTTTCTCTTCTGGACGTCGTTTGTAACTAAATAAAGATTAATTAATTAACGCTATTATTAAGATTTTAAATAAAAGTCCAGGTTAGTAAGTTACCAGAAAAAAAATTATATATATATATATATATGTTTTAACCTTAGAAAATCTTCCATGTTGGATCATTTTCTCGACATCGTTTAAAACTAAATAATGATTAATTAAGGTTATTATTAAGATTTGTTCAATAAAAGTTCAGTGTAAAAAGTTACCAGAAAAAAAAGGTAAACTTTAAACTGAGAACATTTTCCATGTTGGATCATTTTCTAGACGTCGTTTGTAACTAAATAAAGATTAATTAATTAACGCTATTATTAAGATTTTTAAATAAAAGTCCAGGTTAGTAAGTTACCAGAATCTTTGTAGGATTTCTGGATGATGCATGTTGGGACCACTTCGTTCATAAAACTTTCTACCTGTAGGACACAATTTTCGAACAAGCCTTGTCAATGCTTTGTGAGAATTTAGACCCTTTTGAAAACTTTGTTTTATTGCGAAAAGAAACCTAAAAATGTGTTTAAAAAATCAGGAATAAGTCGTGGTACTGCAAGTATTTATGTAATGTACTTTAATCTCGATAACGAAACAAAAATAAAACATTAACTGTAAGTTAAATTTCTTAGCAATAAAAGAATGTACAAAAGTACCTTTATCATGTTAAAAAATAATTAAATAAATAAATAAATAAAGTAATTCGAAATTTCTGAATGTCTGTAATGTTATTTATTAGTATGTTCGATGAAAATTAAACGTGGAATATAAAATAAAAATTTAAAATAAAATCGATTTTGATAACAGTACTTTTACTTAAATATTGATAATAGCATTTTAATTTAAATAAATGCGAGTGATAACTCATTATAATACCAGTATATAATGAGAAAAAATCAAATCAGAAAATCACGATTATGTCTGAAATTTAAGATTAATTACTTAAATATATAATGGGGACTCTATTTAAAATCTTTTTCAAGCCGAATTAATTTCAACTGCCAGATATCTGCTCTAAAGGACGATGCATTCGAAAGGTAACCAAACACCCATTAACATGATTATATGTTGTGCTATTTTGTTCCGTAGATGCGAGTAATGTTTTTTTTTTTTTAAAAAAAAAAAAGATAATTAATACTTTGCGTGTATCCGCAAACCAGTCAGACTGTTTACGATAACAGTAACCTTGAACGAAGTTTTCCATTGAAATTGTTTTCTTGAACAGGTTTTTTTCAGCATAGGCCATTTTTTGTAAACTTGGGACATCTTTTATAAGCTAGTCCATTTAGATTCAGGAAGAAACGTGGAACAGACTGATGGAAACAGCAGGCAAAAAATTGACTCATGAAAATATAATGCGGTTTTCTTATATAAAATTTATGAGAATAAACAACTCTTAAAGAATACTGGGGGAAAATAGTGAGATATACCTGTTCTTTGGAGTTGAGAAATATTTTTATGAAATCAATTTTTACAAATGAAACTTAATGTTTTTTTTTAAGACATGCAACTGTGTTAGCTTTAGTGTAGACAACATTGAAACTTGTGCAATAAAAGTGAAAAATTTACCTATCAATTAATAGAAAAACTTTTATTATAAATAAATAAAGATTTATTACGGTTATTATTAAAGTTTTAAATCAAATAATACCATATAAGGATTTTACAAGATAAAAATTATAATATATTTTAAAAAAATCTTTCATTTAGGTTGATGTTATCGGATAATATTAAACAATTAATATCTATAATGCATAATTATTAATTAATAATATTAATTTTTAATAGTTATTTTTAATTCAATAAAGATTTATTAAAATTATTCCTAAAACATTTAAAGTAACATAATAGCAAGAAAAGATACCCTGTTTAAATAATAATAATAATAATAATAATAATAATAATGATGATGATGATGATGATGATAATGATGATGATAATAATAATAATAATAATAATAATAATGATGATGATGATGATGATGATGATAATGATGATGATAATAATAATAATAATAATAATAATAATAATAATAATAATATATTTTAACCCCCCACCCCAAATCTTAGCCTGAAAAAATCTTTCATTTTGAATCATATTTTCGGCGGATATTAAATGATTAACAGCATTTTAGTACTTGATTAATAATATTAATATTAATTTATAATAATAATTTACAATAATTCCTCATAACTAAATAAATAAAGATTAATTAAGGATTACGAATTAACACCATACCAATTAACACATTTACGAATTACCGCCATCACAAAAAGTGAAGTCAACAATCTGATGTGTATTCTTCATTTTAAAATGTTGAAACGACTTAAAAGTAATTTCCATTCATAAAACAGCAACTCTATATTATAATTACATCAAAATCATATAATTTCAAAATGTAACTTCTGCAATTTTCAGTGCAATTTACACTGAAAATAGGATTTCTTACTTAAGAAGTTAAAGCAAAATGTTTGAATAAAAAAAAAAAATAATAAAAAACGAATTGCTGTTATAGAATTAGGCGTGAATTTAAAGATAAACATTGAATGCTTATATAAAGAAACTATTATTGCTTTTATACTTTTTTTTGACAAAACCGTCAGTTTTCGAAATACATAAATAATAATAATAATAATAAAATGCTACTCTATGAGCTGTAGATTTGGCTAGATCATCGCACCCAGGCAGACACACACACACACAGAACGAAACTTTCTTTTATTAGTATAGAATAGGAAGATGTGTTTTACTTTAAGAAACATTATATGAACTCTTAAGAAACATTATTTGAATTTATGTAAATTACATTTAAGTAAATTGTAATCAGAACACATTTAAGTTATTTCCATTCTTTTTTTTTTCCTTCAAAACATGCTGAAAGGAAATTTTCGTACAGCAAAGAGAAAAAACAAATCACTATGGAGCGGGAGTTTGATAGAGATTGAAGTAGCAGACACGAATTGCGAAACATTTTCAATGACATAGATATAGAAAGTAGATTGAATTTTATCGACGCCATTGTTTCCTTATAGTGAAATTTATCTGCTTCTTTAAATGACCTTTTATTTTGAAAATAAATGAACAAAAATTTTAATTCATTTAACGAATAGTGACTTCGTAAGAGGATATACAGACTGTTCCTAACAGTTTGCAAGGCGATTTAATTTTTTACATGTTGGAGATAAGAAGGCAATGCAACTTGAAAAAATTGTTCAAAATAAGGTAGAAATTAAGATTATGTTGCTTAAATAGTCCTGCAAGTAATTTTTAAAGAGTTAATTTTTTTTAATTTTTGAACGGTTCCCCAGATTCTATAAGTTAGTTTTAGAACAAAATGTATCCAATCTCTTCATGCAGTGACAAGTGAAATAATAAACATACTATTCTCCAAGAACCAAAACTCACCCAGTTATGATACTTTCAAATTAATTGTCAATAAAATGCTTGGAATACTATGAAATTTTAGAAATTTCCAGTACCTTCAACAGACACTCACGTGTAAGACATATTCCCGTAAAATTGAAAAATTTACCATTATTCATACCTAACATTAAAATACTTCGTGTTTCTTTTTTAAAGG
Organism: Maratus michaelseni; assembly: GCA_963931845.1. Lineage (NCBI taxonomy): Eukaryota > Metazoa > Arthropoda > Arachnida > Araneae > Salticidae > Maratus > Maratus michaelseni. The sequence continues at coordinate 54,918,467 of OZ007588.1, read as the reverse complement.
CGTCATATGCCGTTTCCTCATACGCCGAAGAAAATACACATGCCAAATACTATGTAGAGGGAACTGGGGCACATTGATGCGGTTTTTTTCTAAGAATTTTTTTGGTACCCAGAAAACAAAAATTTCAAGTTATTTTTCCATGTGATGTCAGCAAAACTAGTGTAGTGTGTTATTAACAGGCACAATCGTTGTTTTATATAGTATTTCTGTGTGTAATTTAAAAAAAATAAAAAAAGTCATTTGTATCAATGTGCCCCGTCCCCGAGGTAGATTGATACACTTCATGGGGCACTTTGATACTTTTGGGAAAATTGGTGAAAAAATAACAGCTACTGCATATGTTCCATAGAAAATAAGTTAGCAAACCATTTTTATTTTATTCAAAGAAATTCAGATTTCCACAATTTATTTGTAAGGAATGTTAAAGCAATCAAAGTCAAAATTAAATGTATAACGAACTGATGTTCTTGCTGTTCCTTGTCTGGTTGTTGACTGGGGCAACTTTGTTATATCTGGCACTTCAACCCCAGAATTATCTTCTTTCGCAGGAAAAATGAAAAAGTTACCAGGTTTTCTGTTCATAAACCCAACAAGATGGTCACCATCATCAGTTTTTCGTTTAACTTGGCCTACAAAGTGAATAACCGATCCCTTTTTTGCAAACCGCACTATAACAAAGTCATAATCAACAATATTTTGGTCAGAGGTATCTGCAACTTACATTGTATCATCTTCTAAAGTATCTGCTTCTTCTCCTAGCAGGTCACTTAGATTGAAATCATCTGATGTAGAGTCACACCACTGTCCTAAGGGTGTTTCAGATTTATCTGATAAATATAATTCTTCCACGTTCTTTTTCTTCGTCTGTCGCTTCAAAGGTTTGGTATCTTCTATCTCCAGCAGCATTTTTGCGTTTTTCAGTTCTTTGTCTCTACTCTTTTACTGTGCTGTAGGTTGTTTCTCTTCTTGAACTTTTCTCATGTCGAAAAGCCCTTTTTTCTCTGGAGAATCAGTTTAAATTCGAGATTTTCCAGGCTGCCGTCCTTTTCTTTTGTTAGTTCTACTACCAATAGCTGTTGGGTAAAGTTGTGCGTCTTCAGGAGTTACAGATTTGTTTGAACAAGTAGTTGGCCATGGAGTCTGGGTAGTATCAGCACTTTGTGGAACATTGCTATCTTGTGACTGAGAAACAGTTGAGGGAGTTGCTGAGTCTGTTTGAGGGGGTGTGACAACAACTGTATCAGAGTAAGAATGAGGTATGAAAACTGTGCTGGGAGAAAAATCAGAGTCAGGAAATACCAATCTGTTGAAGGGCACTATGCCTGTCCTCTCAAAACCAGACACAATATTTTCTGGAGTGAATGATTCTAAGTTTGCAAGTTTAGCCAACTTTGGAACGTCATAAATTGATAGGTGTTTCCCCGGATTATTCAGGTGCCAATCGTTGAAAGAAATTTTCAGCTTTGATTTAAACGGACCAAACACTGCTACTTCCAAAGGTTGCAGTTTATGAAAGGTGTGTGAGGGGGAATGACAAATAAATTATTCCATTTGCACGACAGTTGTCAATGGCATGAATAGAAACGTGTGACTCATGATTATCACATATCAACAGTATATTCCGCAACAGTAGGTTTCAGTAGGTTCATAGCAACAGTAGGTTTTCTATTGACGAATTTGTATGCTATTTGACGTGCCTCAGAACTATTAAGAACAAATCTGCAGACATCCCCTGACATTTCATTGCCATTCCAACTTTCAGGATACTTACAGCGTAGTTTTTTAGCAAATTCATATGCCAAGGGCGTTATCTGCTTCACTGTTAGACCGTGATGCAACTCAATGTATTTAACAAGGTATTCATTTAATTGTTTTTTTTTCTTGTTTGGCGGTAAGTACCTTTTGAGAGGAATACTTAGAACCGTGATCCCTGACTCATTCTTCACCATTTCTTGCTTTCATTTTCTCCAGACGATGCTGCAGAGTAGCGGGTTTGGTGTTTAACACGAGTGCAGCTTTCCGGATTGACAAATTTCCCTCTAAAGCAGCTTTCATAGCTTTAAATACGCCATCCTCGTTAATTTCAGCTCTCTCTCTCAATCTTTTTTTTTTTTTTTTTTTTTTTTTTTAACAGCTAATCATAGTGGTAACTCTCGAATAAGAAAATTAAAAATCACTGTTTGCAAAAGTACTATTAAATTTTCTAGTATACAATAATGGAGCTATTTCACTTCAATAAAAACTAATATTAGAAATTGTTGGTCGGAAATGATTGGATTAAGGAGTATACGAGTAAAAAAATAAAAAAAGGTAATGAAAAAATGAACTAAAATGAATATAGGTTGTTTGCAGCTATCATGGGGCACATTGATACGCATCAATGTGCCCAACATAGGCTGTATCAATGTGCCCCAAGTAGCCATTTTGAATAATATGAATCTCAAATCCAAAACTTCATAATTTACCTAACAAAAAAGAATGAGGAACTGATAAAGAGTACTTTTACTTACCAGGGAGGATATTCTTTCCTGTTGAAAATACTGGAACAGCTGTATAATACCACTGCAATTGTACAACTCAAATTTACTTTTTACCTACAAAAACACTAAATCACCCGTCTCATTTCATCAAACTACCGAATCACGCCAAGACGTTCTGCAGGTAGTTGTGTACACTAGCGCCATATTTTGGAGCTGTTGGGAAATTTCCTGTAATGACCTTGTGAGCAGTAGAGGGGGTGTATCAAGGTGCCCCATGCATCAATGTGCCCCAGTTCCCCCTATATATATATATATATTACAAAATTTAGATTTTTTTCGCCAAGGTTAGCATTATTCTATATAGATTTTCGTTTTAATAATATCCATATGTTATACGGGCTTATTAAGTTAAAACCTATTCTTAAACTAATCTATCAATCGCCATATGTAAAGGTATAAGATCTTAATCCACCTAATAGTATTTGTTCCAAATTGCATAAATCTAAAAATGACGCTAACTACTTATATTCCTTAAATAAAACCCTTTTATTATTTAAATCCCTACTAAAATTCACTATTATTTCCCGTGTATATCAAACCTCTCTAAATTATTTACTTAATTGCTAAAATGTCATAACTCTTAAATAATCCAGTTAAAAAAAACCTATTTATTTAAAATCATTCTTTTATTAAAATATCAAAATGTCTATTATAAAATTCCAATGCTTTAAGATTCTAGTTTTATTCGCATCAATAAGTTCATTTTTTTCTTTTCTGTTTTTCTCTAGCGTAAGCTAAAATTATCATCTGGCAATCCAAAATCTATTTGTAGCCGGCACTCTCGAGATCAGAGTTTATTGTTTGTTTACACGTTGTGTACCTGATTTCGAGGCTATAGATTGATCTAGAAAAAAGTTTTCGCGCTACGGAAGTTGAATCACCTCAAGATTATTTCACCGGAATTGTTAATAAGTCCCTCTTAAAACGATTATGATTGGAGAAGGGAAGTCAGGTGATTTGATTTACACTTTGCGCTAGATTAACTTAAATACGCTTAAATACGCAGCCAAATCCGGGAGACAGACAGAAGAAAGAGAGAAGTTTTTCGGAGGTTGGACAGTTCAAAGTTTAATTTCGCAGCTTTTCGAGACGTCCAGTTTCCACTACGACTATCATGTTCAAACCCTTTGATATTTGTACCGTACCTAATAAGATCTTTGCTATCTGTAATATCATCTTTTTTTCGGCAATATCATCGTAATAATTCTAAGACCTCATCATGTAAAAAGATTTGAAACTCCGACTGTCACATAGATGTGATTAAGTAATCATCTTCATCACGAGTTTCTAGAGCATTCCTCCTGCTTAGTTGTTCTTGATTATGTAATAATTTTTTTGAGACACAAAATTCGACTGCTTACTTCTGGAGTATACACATTTTCTTAGTAATATCTGAGTGATACAACCATCCGTCCTAAACCTGTGCGTCGATACATGGAAACCCAACCTAAAACAGATTTCGCCAACGGCCTTCTCAGCTCCAATATGTCACTATATCACACACATTTATATAACATGAACGAAAAATCATGCATCAGGTATAGATTATGAAACGCTTTCCAACATTAAGCGAACTATAAATGCTATATACTTCATTGTCAATAGCATATATACTACAATGAACCACACTAACATATAAAAATTAGATGTCATTCCGATCATAATTACACGAGTTAGGGAACGGCCTGACGGTCTGACGACCAGACAGACAGGCACACAGAATTCATAAACACTTTACAACTAAGTAGTAAAGTATTAATAATTTGGAATAAACTAGCGAAAAAAAATTACAAAATAAGATGCACAATTTTTTATTACTGCATCAAAAAAATAAGTAAAATAATTTTCACGAAAATTGAAAATTAAAAGTCTTTTTTTTTTTGTAAACATTTTCAAACTGTTTATTAAAATTTCATTAACTGCCTATTTGATTAATTAATAAGTAATAATATTTCCTGAAAAATCAACTTACTTTTTGCGTATAAAAGAAAAAAAATTCCGTATTAATAATCTCTTAATGAATGTTATCTTTTTTATTTTAATTTTATATATAGATAAAAGAGGGATTTTTTTTCTCTTTTTTTACTGCAAAGCATTTTTTAGATATTTTATTAATTATGTATACAAACAAATTTATTTTAAGCTAAGTATTTCTTCTTACAATTTTATAAATGATAATCTGAAATATTAAAAGAAATCCGAAGAAAATATTAATAATTGTGAAACAAAGTTTTTGGTCTTTTTATCATATAAAAAAGTAATTTGTGAATTAAAAAAATGCAAAATTATATCTTAGATAGTTTAAAAAAACCCAATTTCATAACATTATTTAAAAGGTACAGACCACTTATCCATTAATTTATAAATAACAGCATTTTCTGAGAAAATGTTATTATTATTTTCTTTTTCTTTTCTTTTTTTTTCATAAAGGAATGAATTTTAACTTTTTTAATAATCTTTCCTTGACTGCAAATTCATTATTATTATTATTTATTTAATTTTGGGGCTATAAAAGATAAAGGTATATTTTTTTCTGTAACGACAAAATTTTTATATTTTATTAATTCAATGTACTTACAAGCTTATCAAGCTAAACATTAAAAATTATTATTTTTTTCATGTGCTCTTAGATAAAAATATTTTAATTCATAAATTGTGATTTCTTCAACTAACAAACTTTTACTGTTGATTGAGCCATTCATAAAGATATAAAAATATGTCTTGTAAACTTCTAAAGCTTACAAATGTTATACAGGGTATCTCAAAAACATTGACCTCGGCTTTTATTCCTTAAATATTGATCATAGAGATATATTATAAATTACAAAATTACGTAAAAAACATGGTACAGAATTTTATGCAATCGATGCCAATTGTGGATTAAATTTGAAGAAATACAAAATTCAAATTTTTATACGACCTCCGTACAAAAAGTTTTCAAATGAGTAAAATGTGCCCCATACACTAATCAGGTCATGTACAAAATTTCAGCATTTTATCATAAAAAGTCCCAGATGTACGAAAGTACATAAATGCTGACTTAAGAGGACAGTTCACCTTCAACAGTTAAAAATGCTAGAAAATTGATTCAATTTCCATATTTTTTCACAAATTGACTTACAGAGAAAATAAAGGAAATTTTCAGTACTGTTAAGTACAGCACTACTTGTTACAGAAAAAATATTGATGAAAAATATTAAAATTAATTATGAAAACGTAATTAAGTAACCTACTGGGTTTTTTGTTTTCATAATTACTATGTGTCACTGCGCGAATGATATCTCAAGTTTATTTTATTTTATTAACTTGAAAGACATTTTGATACTAAAATATTATATATTTATATTAAAAATAAATCTATCGTTAACTAGCTAATATGTATATGAGATGACCGGAAATATTTTAAGCTTCGGTATCAGCCCATATTTGACGATTTTCCATAATTGCTCCTAACTTAAGAAATACTACTTTGAAGTGAATGTATTTTGTGTGTGTGTGTTGAGGGAGCACGGGGGGGGGGGGGGCGTGACTATGTTTATGTCCAGAGGTGCCAAGCTCTCACTAATCTTTCGTAATATGTGGGTTAATTTAACCCAGATTTAATACGTTTCGCACCAGAATTTTTTTTTAAGAAACGAAATTAAAATTATTCATTGTCGAAAACTAAAATTGACTAAATAAATAATCATCAAATAATTTTTCTGGTTCGGAGCGTTGTTAAACTGGGTCAAATTAATCTACATATTACGGAAAATTAGTGATAGCTTGGCCCCTCTGTTATTCTAATGAAAACAAATAGAATAGGTCGGGGTAAATTGGAGCTGGGGTAATTTGGTGCCTCATTTTCAATCGTTATTATCATGATATTATTGTATAGTATGAATCTTTAAATATTTATTACAAGTACTTACACATATGTACTGCGCAATATATCCCTATCTTGAATATATCCCTATTACGTAAGTAGAATATTTTCAGGAATAACAAAAAAAATTTTTGAAATGTGTCAAAAACTTTGCAAAATAACCCCCTTTCGAAGTTTCAATATATCTCTACTTATTACGTGAAGCCACAGGGAAAGCGAAATGGAGTACGTATGAATAAAAAATTGTACTGCTATGTTGAAAGCACATTCTAATAAGTATTCCCTTTCTTCCTTCTACATTTAAAAAAATGACCAGGAAGAAAATAATATTGGCGCAAGCACCAAATTGCCCAGCGTAAAAATAAAAGTGGGGTAATTTGGTGCCGCTGTATTTTACTTATACATTGATTTATTTTTACTGTAGTTTTATATGTATCAGTCGAAAACGTTTCACTCTAACCTGTATTGTTGAGTAGGGTTTATTTTGTCACCTTTTGTAATTTTTAACATGTGTAGGTATAGCAATGTTGATAGGCATTTCTTAAAATATTGCTTGAAAAAGTTTATTATTATTATTATTATTATTATTATTATTATTATTATTATTATTCATAAGGTATATTATCTAAAATATTATAGTATCCGTTTTAAAATTTCCCCCTCTACATTATTGAGCCGTGTTAATGTAGAGGGTAATTTGGAATTATTGCTATTATTATTGAGGGTATTATTGCTATTTCAAACTATCGCTTTAAAAACATATGCTCTCAAAGAAAAATTCACAGTGCTCTCAAATCTAATCTGATTAAAAAAATTATCAGTTATCTGAATACATCTAAATTACACTTTCAGGGGTAATTTGGTGTTGACTAATTAGAAAAAAAAACTCTAACTTACTAAGTAGTGACCAAAATTCCTTCTTTCTTTTATGAATTTGTCACTGAAAATTGTAGGTTTTGCCTTGTACACTTCACTCCTTTTAAAAACCTATAGTTTTTTTTAGTTAAAAAAATAATTACCAACTTGCTCTATGTATACAAATATTCCTGCATGTGCAATTTTTTAATTATATTTTAAACTAATTCTATAATTGGTTAATTAATATTCCATAAAACAATATGTTTAACTTTCGATTTAGAATTCTCCGATGTCATTAAAAATAATAATAATAATTAATTTTCTCAACATAATGTAAACAAAAAAATTAAACGAAAAAACGCTTCTTTAGAAAGTCTTTTCTCTTGTTTCCTCGTATATTGTAATTCACTGCTTGAATAGTAAATACAAGATTAATTCCTCACATCGGTATAATTGAATAGACAAATGAACACGAAACTTCCATTTTGTGTTCCAATCTCTTTCCTTGGAAGACAATAAAATGAGTATTTATCTTTGAAATAATGAATCTTGTTTCGTCATTGCGTTTAGAATAGTACCAGAAAATACAAATTTATCACACTAAATGTGTTTACAAAATTTGGTAAAAAGAAAATCTCAAATGCATTGGAAAATAGCTTTTAAATTGAATAAAATACAAGTAAATAAAATAAAATCATGCCTATTGTATAATTGCGAACCTTCTCCCTTTTTAATGTTAAAAAAAAAAAAAGCGATGTGTGCCAGAAAATTTATTTAATAAAATGTTTCTTATGTCTATATGGTTGATAATTATTATTTTTTTTTATTAATAACCATAATTAATAAATTTTCTGGATTTATTTGGCTTGGTCTCATTTACATTGGAAAATTAAGCTTTTATGTCAAAATACGAATAAATAAAATAAAATCATATCTATTATATAGCTGCCAACCTTTAGTTTTTTTTAATGTCAAATATACATAATTTGAGCCTGAAAATTTACTTAATGCAATGTTTCTTGTCTCTAAAATATATATATATAGTTATTAATTATCTAAGTAATAACCGTAATTCTTAAACGTTCTGGTTTTATTTGCCTTGGTGTCATTTGCATTACAAAATAGATCTTTTATATTAAATAAAATGCAAGCAAATAAAATAAAATCCTACCTATTATATAGCTTACAACCTTCATTTTCCTAATGCAAAAAGAAAAAAAAAATAATTTGAGCCAGAAAATTGATTTAATGAAATGTTGTTTTCTTTATATGGTTGTTAATTATCTTAATTAATAACTCTAATTATTTAAAGTTTTTGGCTATACTTTGTTTGGTCACATGTATTGGAAAAATAAGCTGATTAGTTAGTTAAATAAAAAACATTTAGATCAAATACAATCATACTAATATATAGGGTGTCCCAAAACATTGATCTCGGCTTACATTCCTTAAATACTGATCATAGACATATATTATAAATTACAAAGTTACGTAAGAAAAAGGTACACATTTTTATGAAATCGATTTAATTTTTCAGGGTATTAGATTTGAAGAAATACAAAATTTAAATTTTTATACGGCTCTATATAAAAAAATTCCTAATGAATAAACACTTCCCTATATAATGTCATGTACAAAATTTCAGCAAATTTTATCATAAAAAGTCGCCGAGATATGCTTAAACAAAGTTGGTGAGTGGGGTAATCATAAATTAAAATTTAAATGTTTACAGCTAGAGTATGCAATGATTATTTATTTTCGTAATTTGTGTACAACCTTTGAAACGCGATCAACCGACAACATTTTTACCGTTTTCGAACTCATATCCGTGCATCGAAAAGTGTTTTAAGTCAGCATATTATCTCCTCTATTTTCATATCTCTGAGCCTTTTTATGATAAAATGCTGAAATTTTGTACATGACCTTATTTGTGTGTGGGCACATTTTACTCATTGGGAATTATTTTGTACAGAGGCCGTATAAAAATTTTAATTTTGTATTTCTTCAAATTTGATCCCCTGAAAATATTAATCGATTTCATAAATCTCTGTACTTTTTTCTTTACATAACTTTGTAATTTATAATATATGTCATGTCTATGATCAATATTTAAGGAACAAAAGCCGCGGTCAATGTTTTCCGGACATCCTGTATAGATTTCAACCTTTCTTTTTTTTTTACTGTCAAATAAACATAATTTGAACCAGAAAATATATTTAATGAATTTTTCCTTGTTTCTATTTGGTTATTCTGGTTTTCTTTGATTTGAAAAGAAAAAAAAAATGGAAAGATGGTAGCTATGATACTAGATGTGTTAGAATTCTCTTGCAAGATAATGAAAATACTTTGTAATACACGATGCGTTTATTACAAACTTTTTTTTTTTTTTTTTAAGGAAAACCTTTTTCAGTATTAAAGGAATGTTTTTCGAAACAAAGAATATTAGAAATTAATATTAGATGTTTATATTAGAAATTAATATAGGACATGATGATCTCCGAGAACAGAAAACATTAACACTAGAACAGCCTACAATTTCGGCATACTAAAACAGACACCGGTGTCATTTCGACACCACTAATTTAGTAATTATTCAAAATGGACTTTCTAAATTCTAATTCAACAGCATATTGGGTCGTTGTACTTTAATTAACTTATATTGTTACATTTTCACAAAACAACAATGATTTATTTTACAAAAAAATATATTAAATCAAGTTAAATTTTTCATTTAAATAAAATGAAACAAAGATTTGTTTAAAAAAGAGAGAAATAGATTTGTTAATTTTCTTCACATTATAATATTTAAGCTTTCTGACAGATGTATAGGATATGTCTAAGAAACGTAATAATAAAAAAAAAAGTCGTTCATTATATCCATTATATTTGTTATAACACTTGTTCACTATAGTGGAGTTGGATTGTAATTACTGTAAAGGAAATATCCGGTGATTGCCTGTACGATTTCCGTATTTTTACGGATACATAAGACGAATTTAATCCCAGTATCTATGAGTATATGTACATAATTATAATTTCTACAGAGCTGAAATTTGTCTCGCGTATTCCACTGAAGATGTGTGCTCATGATTGACTTTCCATCTTGCGCTGCATGGTTGCTGCCTTGCCAACTTATAAGAGTGAAAAATGCTTGACTGGATGTCGTCCGGATATCTCAAATGGTAGAGCATTTGTGCGTGATACTAAAGGTTCCGGGTTTGATCCCCGGTGTAGGACATTTTTCACTCTGTTGGCTGTACGCTTTGTAGTAAGCTATAATTCACATCCTTTATTATATTCAATCAATTTCTAACGTAATTTCAGCTGTGCTGAAAAAATTCATTGGATTTCTTCTTTTTATTTCATTTTTACAGATATATACGTACTCGCGTACATTTTAGGTTTAAAAAAAAAATATGTTAAAGCTAATATAAAATATGTTATATCAGCGAGACTGAACACAATTATTTAAAGATGAACACGATAGATTGACAAAAGTCAAGTTGCAACACAATTACTATTTTAAAATAAAAACTTAAATTTTATGTTTGATATACAGAAACTCTGTTGGAATTTGCAAAGAATGTACTGAAAAATATCCTGGAAAACTTTTGAAAAATAAACTGTTAGATTTGAGACTGATACTTGATTAAAAATGTGTATTCACGATGCCTGTTAAAGATAATGCATCTGCTTAAAAGAAATATAAATAGTTCAAGTGCAGTATAATTCGCGCTCAAAGGGTTCCGTTCATTGAAATTATTAATTACTATTTATTAAACTCCTACAATAAATGATTTTTACAGTAGGTTGTTACAAGACACTGTAAAAATCATTTATTGTATAGGAAACCAGGGTCAAAAATCCATTTATTTAGTCAAAAGTACAGGGCGTCTCAATTCAATCCGATATCACGTTTTCGCTCATAACTGTATCAGTAGTGAAGATATTTTAACAAAATTTGCAACAGACTCATCTCTGTTTGAATTGTAAGCATATTGTAAGGATTTCGTTAAAGTATATTCATTACTATTGAAGTTATGAAGAAAAACGCGATTTCGGATTGGAGTGAGACGCCCTGTATTTTTGATTATACAGGGTGATTTTTTTTTAAAGTTGTGAAAATAAAACCCTATAACAAAAGAACCAGTGATTCAAATGACCTGAAATTTCACCAGTATGCTCCCAAAGCAATGGGAAATTTTTAGGTGTGGTTGAAAAAAAACTTCAAATCGCGCCGACAGATGGCGCTGTATATGCAGTAAAGTCGGGAGACCAGCTTGCACATGACACTCGCACAGCTGTGCTAAAAACGTGAAGCACGCACATCTCGTGTTCATTATTCTACTGATATCCTCGCAATGACTGTGCCGTTGACGGACCGTGCGTCGTTAGTGAAACTGTATTATTAGAATAATGACAGCGCAGCAACTGCTCTTAGGGGATTCAGAACACTTAAGAATTTAGAAAAAGGTCCAATGGTGACAGAAGGCTTACGGAAGATGGTTTCTCAAAGTACCGTCCATTGTTTTCCTCCCACTGACGATATTCTTATTTTCTGTTAACTTAGAGCGCCATCTGTCGGTGCGATTTTAATTTTTTTTTAACCAAGCCAAAAAAATCCCATTGCTTTGGGAGCATTCTGGTGAAATTTCAGGTCATTTTGATCAGTGGTTCTTTCGTTATAGGATTTTACTTTCACAACTTTAACCCTCTAAGCGTGTGGAACGTAATATTCCGTTCACTAAGCTCCAGGTTTCACTGCAATATATGCAATGTTTAAGATAATATAATTCTATAGATTTAATGAATTTTCAACGTTGAAGAATGATTAATACTCTCAAGGGTTACATTCATATTTGTAATTAAGTTTTATTTATAATGCTGAAAGAATCATATTTTTTTTAGCATTTAAAACAAAATGCAGAGAAAACAACATTACAGTTTTACCCTTTTTCAAAACGCTCAGAGGGTTAAAAAAAATCACCCTGTATAAATGGTTTTCCGATCCTGCTATCCTATATAAAAATTGTTTGTTACTGTGTCCTGTACCAATCCTTAAAGTTTGTACCATGAATTTGGAATCACCCTGTATATAATATGCGATCAGATTCTTAACCCCTTTGTGAAGGGTTTCGCGTATACGTGAAGTACTCAGAAACCTTGATTTTTCTCACCAGTAATTCCTAATAGTAAATTAAGCCTTATTTAATATGAGAATTTCTGCGACTGAATCAGGCAAATAATGACAGGTTAGAAATACTTGTGGCATAAGATTTTAAAATTTTTACAAGAAGCTCGACGGGAAGTGATTATTGTTGCATTGCCTTTGGTGTAATTAATAAGCTATAGAGATAGTCAAAAAACTTCTTTCTAATATTTTAAAATTTATTTTATCAAAAATCCAGTAGAAAGGCATCTGTTTTGTATTTTACATTATCAACTACTTGCAAAACAATATCTTTTGTAAAATGTGATATTGAAATTAAATTACTCATCTCTGATAAAAATATTGGCATCACAAAGTGAGCATGCATACAAGTAAATTACACGCAATGATTGTTCACAGCCAGTTAACTCTAACATGGTCTTTACAAATTTTCAGTTCTTGGAACAAAAGTTAGTTCTAATCTTCCAGCAATAGGATGCAGTATACAGTGTTCTGCGTGTGCGTTGGAAGCGACAATTTTGAAGTTTTTAACTATCGTTGTCAGAAAAAGGAAAATCTGCATCATAACAAACTGTTCTCCGGCGCATGAACGTTTTCCTGAAAATAAAAGAAAAAGGGAAATATAGTAAAATCATAAAACAAAGCAAACATGTATACCATAAATAATATTAATATTCATGGAGTTTTATCCTAAAAGCAAATCAGAATTGGTTATAGTGGTTATGATACAAGTTGAATTTTTTCAGTTGAATGAAAAAGTACCCCGATCGGGAATCGAAACCAGAACTTTCGATTTATATTGACAATTATCTTTAAATTGAGCTACCTGGAATGACAATCGGCCGACACAATTTACTCAGACAACCTATCTGGTCAGCCATATAGACAGTTTAACAATATAAGCCGCACATAAAGGAATTCCACTGAACGGTAGAAATACAGATACACTTTATACACCTGGTTGCATTCCAGTTATCTCAATCGAAAGAATATTGTCAGTTTAATTCAATGATCCTGTGATCGCATCCCTGGTTGGACACCTTTTTAATAATCTGAAAATATTTCAACTTGTATGATGACTATACAAATTAGTATGATTGTGTTAAAATAATATATATATATATATATATATATATATATATAATATAGTGGTTATATTGAAGTCCAATAAAGCGCCTACATTGGATTCATTGGAAATTCTTCCAATATTGTACTGAATTTGCGAAAGACTTATCAATTATGAGGCAACAGTAAAATATTAAAACTACATTATTGTGGAAATATTTTGTCTAAATATTACCAATATTGGCCGAAAGAGAAAGTAATCTCATTAAGAAAAACTGCAACCAAAATCCAAAAAGTAAAATCTAGCCCAGTTACAGATCGACCTCAATTATCTTACTCAAAAAAAATCTATTAAAAATATTGAAATGCAAGCGAGAAATTTGAAAATAACGTTCCCATAGACTAATATTTTCGGGTCACTAGTGCAGGGTCTTAAGTAACGAGCGTCACGAGCGAGACGCCGATATCCGGATGAGATATCTATCATCCCATGCTGACTTAGCATTTCGTCGCGCACAGCCGTATTTCCGACTTGTCTGGTAGTCTTGAGCCCTCTGCTTCCCGATTCGCAAAACTGCCATGCGTCCATAAGAGCACATACATTACCGCCACAATATATAGATAAATATAAACAAATATATTGTCAATTACTTTGCAATTTCCCAAAGGTCAACAATGTTCTTGAAACTACTAAATTTTTGCATACGGTAAAATCAATCATTTCATCGATATATGAAGGAAACTTTCAAGTCAAAAAATGGTTGTTCAGATTTGAACAAAAACCTCGTTTATGCCGAAGTAGTTTCAAGGCTATGGAAGAAAAAAAATCCCAAAAGGTATTAAAAGATGCTCTCAGCTTACCCATTCCAAATGCTACTGGTGACTCCGCTTTAGGTTTATCAGAGGATGGAAGATAACGAGACGGATTAAATGCTTCTGGATCTTCAAACGTATCCGGATCTGTGTGTGCCGAACGGAAGTTGTATAATGCTATTGATCCTACTGGAATTCGATATCCACGAATTGTTGTTTCTTCTGTAAAAAATAAAAACGTTATCATTACTGAAATGTTCACAATCAAATACACTGAAAACATATTGTTGTTCCAACTAACATCTTACTGATTTAGTTAAAAAAAATATTTATACAATAAAAAATTGTTTGCCTCAACAACATTTTCAGTTTAAACATGATCTAATTAAAATTTTGTTAGGGCAGCAGTTTATTATTATTATTATTATTATTATTATTATTTTAGATGTACATATTTTTAAATGTAACTTATAGTTGTAAAATATTACATGATAAGCTAAGCTAATTTTGTTTAGAGATCGACCGAAACAGGTTTTTAAGACCGAAACCGAAACCGAAACCAAATTTCTGTGATCTTCCCACTTTCGGCCGAAACCGAAAGTGTCAAAAACTTTTGAAAACTGATTAATACATACATAACTGCACATAATTATTAATTAACTAATTAATAATTAATAATTACTTAATAATAACTAATTATTTTACTAATTAATTTATTAATTATACGTGTATTGAACCACATTTCTAACAAACAAACGTACATATATATGTGTGTATATAAGTTTCAAACAAAAATGAAACATAAATAATACAACTTTTATATTTTATTATTTTATGACAACCAATAATTATAAGCATTTATCAATAATTAATTAACAATGCAGTTAAATAATGTAACACAAATTCAATAATGAATATTTAATTTTTAAATATATTCACATTTTCAGTTCGTTAATATTTTTTATTTAAATTGATTGAAGTAAAGTACTTAAACGTTTGTTTTTTTAGGAAATTAACAATCAATATGTTTTAATCATCTTATAATTATAAATATTATTAATTTTATAGACGTTTAAATATAGATATATATTTAAATCTTCTCAATTTCAATATTCTCAAAGTGAGACATGTCTAACATTATTTTGTACTTTAGCTAATTTCAAATATATATATATATAAGGATAAAAATGTAACAGTTGTCAATTTTCTTTTAGGATGTGCACAATAAGATCAAAATAAATATTTGTTCACACACCGCTTCCCTCCCCCCACAAAAAAAGAAAAGCTTTGCCACTCCCTGCCTCCCTAAAAAAGTATTAAAATGGCACCCCTGTGTGAAAATTTTATCTCCGGTGCCAAGTTGACTCTCTGTGCCTCTATCGAAAACTATTTGTTTTAAATAAAATAAAACGTAATTTTACATAAATAATTTCGTACGTATAATTTCCAATTTTACGAATTTCATCTAATAAAAACATATTTTAAGTATACATACCTCGATACATCTTTTGTAGCAAATTTCGTAAATCTTCATATGTTTTAACAACACTTTTCTCATAAAGCATTCGAAAAAATTTGGAGTTTCAAAGTAAAAATTTTCTATTACTGTTAAGTTTGCAGCTTTTAAAGATCACGTGATAAGCGTCTTTTAAGTTTAGTCATATATGCATTTCTTGCTTTATAATTTATACTCGCATCATTAATCAGTCATGATGAATAATGATAAACGGTGGAGTTCACAACAATAAAAAGTGTCTCATTTGGGCCTATACAACTCATACCAATGAGTAAAGTTGAAAATTTCCGAAAGAAGGAACGAGATTTTGAAATACTGATATTTTCGGTCGAGTTTTGGTCAGGCTGAAATTTTGGCAGCAGTTTCGCCGAAAACGAATATTCGGCGAAACTCCGACTTTGTACCGAAAACGAAATTTCGGTCGATCTCTAATTTTGTTAAAATTAAAATACAAAAGACAGAACTATGCGTTCCAAAATCTCGAATCAAATTAAACATCAGACCTCTGAGGAGTTCTTAAGGGGATTTGGTTCTATGGAGGACCGTAGATGCACATTGAAATTATGCTAATTATTACTTAACCCTTAATTGCATAGTGATGTAAATTTTCATCACTGTTTATTTAACTTTTAATTAATAAATCAACTTCTTCGCCACCACTATATTTTTATAGAAATATTAATCCAGTAAATTTCCAGTGAACTATGTTAATGAACAAAGTTAAAAATCTATCTTAAAATTTCTGGTGTCTAATATTTAATATATGTATAAAAAAACACAATTGTAAAAGAAAAACTCATGCAAAGAAAGGTTAAGTACTGCTGTTATTTGACAAATATTTTTACAATTTCCATTACTTATTATTTAAAAGTATATTCGTACCCATTCCCTCTCATACTAATCATGTCTACTAAATAATTGTAAATTGTTATAGAGGCATTGGATTTTGAAACTGCAGCCTGTTATCTATGCAAGCTGAGTAGTTATAAAAAGCTCCAGAAGCTTACATGTCATAAAGTCTTTGTTTGCAGTAGTATCCGATAAGTTGCTCTATTCCCCGTACTTTTGCTAACCATAATGTGTATTATACCTAAACTTTTATGCATATTAATTTATAACTTGATACAATACGTACTAAAGAAATTGTATGCAATTATACAAGTTATCACATTGCATTTATGGTTAAAAACTGTATTTTCCATTTCACAACACAGTCCCTTAATCCTTGCAATAAATATTTTAAAAATTAAATTCTATCTTAAAGATATATGGGAAAAGACAAATATATCCATGGGATACAAATGTATCCAATAATATTTCGTATATCCATGGAATACAAATGTATCCAATAATATTTCATATATCAATGGAATACAAATGTATCCAATAATATTTCATATATCCATGTAATACAAATGTATCCAATAATATTTCATATATCCGTGGAATACAAATGTATCCAATAATATTTCATATATCCATGGAATACAAATGTATCCAATAATATTTCATATATCCATGGAAATATTTTGAGCAATATTAACTATTGCCTTGGTCTACAAGCAAAAATGGCGCCCACATCGGATGGGTGTTAAAATGCTCATAATATTTTACCAACATTTCTAGTATTTATACTCTGCATTCGTGATCCGTCTATATTGCGTGATCCGAACAATGTTTGTGGAACTTACTTGTGCATTCAAGACTAGGAAAGAAAGGGACGAAATTAATTTGTCGTATGTACTCATTTATGAATGCATTAGTGTAAGGAAGTTTGGGTTTATCTTCGGCAGATGGCTGGCGGTTAGGTCCAATAATTTCCAATATTTCAGAATACAACTTTTCCTGTTCATCGGGATATTCCAAAAGAACATTTAAAAGCCCATCTACAAAAGCAACCACAGACTGGATTCCATCACCTACAAATTGCATTAATGATTCCACAAGCGCCTCGTCTGTTAAGGAAGAAAACAGATCTATAAAGATATATACTGCAGTGAAAAAAATATATAAAAGTAAAAATAGTTTTTTAAAACACTCTTTTACGTTTATCAATATGTTTCAATGTTTATCTTAAAAATCAAGCCAAATTTCATGACAAGATAATTTATTTTTTTTTTCAAAAAAATTACCGATAGAATACATTAAACTGACAAGTGTACCAAACTTACGGAAAATTCACTCTTTTTTAAGTTTGGTATCAAGTGCAATCAAGTGAATTTGTTAAAACATATATAATGTTTTCTCTGTTTCATTTTTAAGATATGGTATCAGTAAAGAAAAAAAATTAAACATTATTAAAATTATTTTTTAAGATTTCCAAATTGAATCATAAGCATATAGTTGTAAATTAATTAATATAAAACTATTGATAAAAGCATATATATATTTTAAATATTCCACTCTTTTATTATTATTTATTTATTTTCTACTTTTTTGCCTTTAAAATGTTTCTTTATTACAGTTTCACGTTTCACAGCCATTTGGTATATTTTGAAGATCGTGTATTCGACTTTGTTGTTTCAACTCTTATACAATTCTACGAGTTATACAGAATATTTTGCGATTTATCATCTGTGGCTAGCGAAGAGACAAATTTCTTAAAATTGATGGATAAATTTATAATTAAGTTCAAAGCATATTAAAATGTACTGTCATCGGAAACACATCTGTGAATGTGATTTTTAGAATACTAGCATATCAGGATGTCAGTGAAAAATCGATAAAAAAAATTATCTTTACATACAAAAACACGATTGAGTTAAATAAAATAGTGTAAAGAATAAATTAAGGGATCAGGTACCTGTATACAAAACTTTGGCATGATTCTAAACTTTTTGCCGGGTAAGCGAACTTCAATGGAAGCATTGTGTGTGTGTGTGAAAGACTAAAATAATTATTCTTTATAAATAAACTTAAACAACGTTTATTCATCAACTATTAGATATTATCAGGATCACTCCTTCAATAAAATGTACCACTTTTGTACATCATAATTTCAGCTTTTTGTTGGAAATAGACTTGCAAAATACGACTTTATTCCCAGGTTTATTTTTAACAGACCCGGTTTTTTCCCAGGTTTATTCCCAAAAGACCTGGTTTATTCCCAAAAATCCACGTTTAATCCCTAAAAACCCGGTTTATTCCCAGGTTTAAACCAGGTTTTTTCTAGCCTTTGCAACTCTAGTTTGAAAGATTTTTACCACAATTTTCAACAACATTGCATCGCTGGGTCAGTCACAATACTTAATCCATATCACTTCATTTCACTGGCGAGGAGCGTGAATTAGCAGCGACATCTTGATTTTATTTCAATTTCAATCACATTTTCGACACATTTTAAATATCAAAGATTATCCAACGTTTTAGAGCTAGTGAGAATTTATAGACTCATTTGTACACCGTTTCAAAAATTTTAGTACTATGTAAAATTAAGCAGTTTCGTGTATCATTGTTTGTTGTTGTCTTAGCAATGTACTATAATTACAGGGTCTGTTCTGAAATTAGTAGGACTCATTTAACAAAAAATATATCTTCATGAGAATAGTACAAACGATTAGAATTTTTCAAAGTAGCACCCATCCGCATCTACTCACTGTTGCCAACGAGTTTTCCAGTTTTCGTACGCATCCAGGAATGCCTGGAAGGGAATTTTTAGCTGTTTAGCTCCCTCGTCACGGCCTGTTGAACCGCCTCTACCGAGCCGTGATGCTTCCCCTTGGGCATCGATTTTATTCTCGGGAATAGAAAAAAGTCTGGTGGGGCCATGCCCGGGCTGTAGGAGGGATGAGGCAGCGTTGCCACATTGTGCTGGGCAAGATACTCCACTACGCAAAATGCTGTGTGGTTCGGCGCGTTGTCACGATCTCAAAAACTTGGGTTTGAAGCATTCTCAAGTCACCAGCAATCATTCTGATACTCATTCTACGATCACTGTTAAGTAATTTTTTCACTTGCGGCACATTTTCTTCGG
The DNA here is from genome assembly GCA_963931845.1 of Maratus michaelseni. Lineage (NCBI taxonomy): Eukaryota > Metazoa > Arthropoda > Arachnida > Araneae > Salticidae > Maratus > Maratus michaelseni. The sequence continues at coordinate 54,898,667 of OZ007588.1, read as the reverse complement.
CCTTGCTGGTTGAAGGGCATCCGGAGTTGACGTCGTCTTCAACTCTTTCCCTACCTTCTCGGAGCAGCTTGTGCCACTCAAAAACACCCGATCTACCCATGGTAGCATCACCGTAGGCCTCCTTAATCATGTCGTGAGTCTCTTTGCCCGTTTTACATATAGCTTTACACAAAATTTGATCCCGTATCGCTGCTTCAGAAAACGCTCCATGATTCTCCGTGACGAGGCGTTTCGACAGGGGTTCACAGTACAAGCGACCTGCTCACTTTAGCGGCCGCGAGCCGACTGCCTATTTTCCCCAGCATTCCCAATATCCCCCTCCACTGATCGTATGCGCGCAGACCGCTTCTCGTCTGCCCGTTTGCTCAGGAAAAAACACTAATTTCAGAACAGACCCTGTATGTAGTTACTGGACTTACGTATAAATTTTTAAGGAAATATTTAAGCATCCCTACTGTAGCATGCAATACGTCTTTATACTGCGTGAACGAAGTCGAATTTTCACCCATTGGAAGTTGCCAAAAAGCCGTAGTAGGTACATTATGAATTAATGCTCTTGAAAGGTTATTTACTCTATTTGCTTGTTAAATGTTTGAATCATAAATATAAGTTTAAGCATTCAGTACAAAAATGAATAGGTATGGTGTCCGTAAACATTTTCTATTGACAGCTCACATTTGTAAAGTGCAGAAGAGAGCGAGTGAGAGAGAGCAAACCCAAAATACATGGTGATGGCCAAGGCTTTACAAATATGATCAAATCTGGTAGCCAGCAAAAAATTCTAGTCGCCCGAAAAAAGTACCCCTTATTAATTAATTAATCTTCAAATTTTAATTAAGTTTTACAGATTTTCTTCAAATGAATTATTTATAATAACTTATATATTAATATTCCTTAATTTGAATGTGATACATTAATCAGTTTTAATTCGGAACACAAAAATCTTATTTAGAACTTACAAAAAAACTCGAATTATTCTTAGCATTGTATTCAATTTTAGGTGCCACAGAGATTGTATTGACAATATTCCTTACTGTTTAATTGAAATCTCCTCCTTCCCCATATTCTAATCACGTGACATACTATATGGATAGTGCGAAAAAGAAATGAGTTTTATGTGGGTGATATTGAAAATGCCTTTTAAATTTAATTGATCCATAAAGTACCATAGGAGAAGAATATTACTCCTTGCCGAGCACTAATAGGGTAGGCGGGATGTCAATTGGGCTCATTTCTTAGGGTCGATTTTGTAGCCCCCCCCCCCAAAAAAAAAAAAAAAAAAAAAAAAAAAAAACACCAGTCGCCAGTGGTAACCGGTCGACAGCATTCGTTAAGCCCTGGTGATGGCAAACGAGAATGTGACGTGAATGATGTCATACGAGCTGGAATTATCAGCTACTCTGTAAGCAATTAAGACAATTTGAATTTTATGTTAGGGCTACCAGAATATCAGTCCTAAAATAAGCCTACACGACTTCGAACGCCAATTTTTCGTTGGGAGAAGAGTTTTGAGAACAGAAGAAAGTTCCGTAATTTCCGGCGTATAATCCGCAGCACAAAGAGTCGTTTTTCGACCCAGAAATTTTATTCAATAATTGTAGTGAAATATTTACAGCGATCTTTTAAGTTACATTTTATAAAATAATTTTTCTGGGTTGACAAACGACTCTTTGAGCTGCGGATTATACGCCGGAAATTACGGTAGTTTTGCCTTAGTCAAAATAATGTCAACTACCGGAAAGGTTGATGAGAAAGTTACACTAAAAAAATTAAACAGACAAAAGTCTTTATTTCAAACGAACGCTAAACTGAATGATAATAAAATGCAGACCGAATACAAACTTAATCTATTTACATTTGTTTTGTTGAATATCCAGTGACGATGATTAATCATACAAACGGATTCTATCTGTCGATAGGCATATGGAGCTTATATATTGCTATCGATATATTGCTATTTTTGACTTTTGATACAACTTTTCCCGTTATTATTTTAATGATTTTTGTAACATATACAATATCATTATGAATTGTTTCAGGGGGAAATTCACAGTAATTTTAATCGAAATAGCTGATTAAACATAGTTCATATATGTTAGTCGGCAAAAGAGGAAACGATTTTTTAAGTGTGAGGTAGTGTCGTAAACAAAAAAAAAAAATACTGTTTTCTATTATTTTGTATAATATTCGTGTACCAGTAACTGAAGACGCATGCATCAATACAGATACGAATATCACAGTCTACAATAAAGAATTATGTAAGTATAATTTTCAAAAGTATATAAATAGGAATAATAAAAGATAATACAATTTTACAAAGATCCATAATTTCATTTAACCTGAGAAAAGCTTCCATGTCGGATCATTTTCTCGACGTCGTTGGTTTCGTTCTTTGAAGAATTCCTCGATGATGCAGGTAGGATTTTCTTCGTCCATAGAGCTCTCCATATGTTTGGCACATTCGAGAATAATCTTTGTCACGTTTTTGTAAGAGTTTAGGTTTCTTCGAAAGCTTGGTTTTATTGCAAAAAGTAACCTATAATTGAGTATTACAAATATCAGACAGGAATTAAAAGGAAATACATTTGATAAAAGTTAAATCGATTACAAATGAAGTGTTATCAAAAAATAAAATCAGCATGTAAAATTAATATTTTGACGGCCGGAATGATATAAATTCAAAAGTTCGGTTCTAAAATTATTTCTTACACCAGAAATTTTGCACAGAGATAAGTTTCCGTTATAACTCTATTCCTTCTGTTTAAGTATTTAGTACTAGCTGATCCGCCCGGCATTGCACGGGCGTGGATAATAACCTAAACTTTACCTAAAACAAATATAAAATTCAGACATTTTCTCCTGGAGGCATTTCGTGTGGAGAGATTTACTGCCTTCGGCAGCGTACAGCCGGTCTTGCTGCACACGCGCTCTGTTCTGTGTTTGCGAATGACCCTCAAATTTGTATAATTTTATATTTTTAAACGAAAATCTTTCCAAGTGGACCTAATGTTGAGAGTCCCACTGCGTTCTGCAGCTTATACTCTAAATTTGTATGATTTTATGTTTTTAAACGAAAATCTATTCAAACGAACCTAGAGTTATGGACACTGTCTTCGGCAGTGTACGCTCTGGTCTATTCTTGCGAACGAACCTCGAATTCGTATTATTTTATATTTAATAAAATAAAATCTTTATAAACGAACTATGGGTCCCCCATATAATGATTGCTGATATAATTTCCGAGATTTAGATGTTTGAAATTTTCCGCTTGGTGAGCTTCTCTATACATCTCTTTCTTTATTTAGATATTGAAAGCACGTTTGCTTCACTAGACAGGTATACCAGTGTTTGTTATATATCACACGATAGATTTCTCTATCTAGAGAAGCGGTTCTCCTCTTGGAGTCCTCCTACTCCTGATGTTATGTGGTCGACCATTGATGGATATGAGTTATTGTTTTTTAAAATTCAACAAGTATTTTTTTTTTCTATGAAACATAAATAAATAAATTAAAAAAGAAGTAATCGTCTAAATTAATCAATTACACACTTCCTAATCTACGATGAAATGTCAGTTAATTTTCGTCATTTCAAATCTTTTTATTCTCCTAAGAGAACTGAATCTAACACTGGTAACTTAGTTTTCGTCTAACGAACGAAACAAAAAAATTGAGACAGGATTTATGCAAAAATAAGTACGCATAAATTAATAGTGTTTAGTACAATTAATTTAAATTTTACTGCCAATTTAGATTTTGCTGCTCTATTTGATAACAGATGGCGCCCCTATACACTTCTGAGACTGTTTTCAGTTCAGAATTCTGACATAGAGGCAGTTTAGTTTTGAGTTGTGATTGTAGAACTGTTGCAGAACACGGAAGGTGTTCTTGTTTTTATATTATATTTCAATTTATCTCGCGCAGGTGTTGGCAGGGAATTTATTTTATATGTTAATTAAATACTTTCATGTAAAATGAAAGTATTATTTACTAGAAATTAATTTACTTGGAATTTGTCCTGAATTTATGAGTTTCTGTTTGAGAAACAAGAACTTTGTAACTGTATTTGTTTCCAAATGTCAGTTATGAAATTTACTTTTGTGTATGTCAAGTTATGTTCTGTAAATGTTCTAATAAATAAGAAAAATTCAAAAAGGATGCTTTTTCTTTAAAAATTATCTACAAATAATATGAGCAAACGGTACGTGAGACAAAATATTGGTAAGCGCTGCTCTAGAGTACTCAAAATACCTCGTGTTATTGTATGTCCACACTGTATATTCAGTTGGAAAATTATTCAAAACATGCATGCTTAAAATTAGGAATTAAAACAAAAACAATTATTAAAATTTATAAAGATACAAATAAATGTGAATATATTGTTTGAAGGTGCGTAAAAACATACATAAAAGTCCTTTTAAAATCAAAACGTTTTCAACCGAACTTACTCGATCATCATCAGTGAAAAACTAATAGTTAAGTTGAGTTGTTGTCTCTTCGCGTCTTCTAGCTTACCCAGAACAAACCATTTTACTTCAAGGGTGTAGAACATAAGGTGGATGGGAAAGATCGTTTAACATTTCAAAAATAAGTACAGGTTAATCATCATGTATTAATTTATTCCAGACTACGTGGATACACGCCCACGATTCCACACCCTTGAAGTAAAATGATTTGTTCCGGGTAAGCTAGAAGACGCGAAGAGACAACAACTCAATTTAACTATTAGTTTTTCACTGATGATGACCGAGTAAGTTCGGATGAAAATGTTTTGATTTTAAAAGGATTTTAATGTGTTTTTAAATGTTTTTATATATGTTTTTACGCACCTTCAAGCTATATATTTACATTTATTTGTATCTTTATGAATTTTAATTATTAAACAAGGTGAATTTGCACTGAAATTTTAACTTTTTATTGAAAAACAAATATATCAGAAGAAAATTTATAAATCATAAACCTGACCTTGCAAGTGGTCCGATAAGCAACATGTTGACACTAAAATTCCCCTCCAACATTTCTGAATAAGCCGTGACAATCATTTCGACATTTTCATCTGTTATACCTCTTTCGCCAAATAATATCCTACGTAGAGTAACTGTACATCTCTTTTCCAGAAGCTCGACGATGTTTACTGGTTTTCCATCAGCGTTTTTTAGGTCTTCAACAGTAGCATCAAGCGAGTCATACACTGGACCGGCTATATTATCCCGGACAGTATTGAGCCCGTATTCTTTAAATTTTAGAATAAAGAATTTTCTAAGAACTTTCCACTGCTCTCCGTTAACAAATGTTACACCTGAAAATATATTTCATAAACTTATTTGTGTTTAATTATCTTCGCTTTTTTCTTACATTCATACTAAGCAGTCCTCACAAGTCAGGGTGGGTCAGGAAAAAATACAGTCTAAAAAGGAGATAAACACCAGTATATTCTTATAGAAATATTTATGTTGATTATTCGATCAAATAACCAATTTGAATTTTTCTATAAGAATATACTAATAAATAGCATTTTCTTTTACTGTATTTTTCCCTGACCACTAGCCACCCTGCAAGTGTCTCGCGGCATTACGTGACCATACTTACATTCCCGCCCTTTTACATATTTAAATATGCTTTTTTTAAGTAATTGATAACATTACACTTAAGTAAATCTTTAAATATTAAAAGGCGCCTTAAAATAAAATTTTAGGCACTTTTTATCGAATTTAAATAAGTAGTTTATTTCATTAATGTATAAATAAATCTAATTGTTAATATAAAATAAAAATTAACTTTTATTAAAATATTCCTTGCATAACATTTTAATATCAAAAAGTAGAAAAAAAATCTGCAATAGAATATTTAAAACAATATTTTATTTTAAAAGTAAAAATAAATCTTTAATTGTTATTAACATCAAAATTTACTTTTATTAAAAATATTCAAATTATCATGAAAATATACCGATAAAATATTTTTAAATTAAAAAAGTGGAAAATAAAACTGAAATAGAATATTTCACCAATAAAACATTTATAAGTAAAAAAAAAAAAACAACAACACTTGAAATAGAATATTTTAACCCATAAAACATTTTAAAATAAAGATCTAGAAAAAAAGGTTGGGACTAAAAAGAAGACGTAGATTCAAACTTATGCTATCTAGACTCAATTGCATCACTCTAATCGTTCAACTACCAATCACATAGCCGTTGGGCAACAAACATTAAAATAAGTAGGCAAATCTGCGATCAGAAGGCAGGAATCTAAGTATGGTCGCGTGATGCCGCCGCGAGACACTATAGTCAGTTCTCCCACTCGGCCCGTTTTTTGAATACCTCTGTTTTCACAGAAAAATCTTCGTTTTAGATTTTTCTTACAAATATAGCAGAAACCATGCATAAGGTAAATTGTGTCATAAAACTTAGCGCGCAGGGTTTTTTTTTTTTTTTTTTTTTTTTTTTTTTTTTTTTTTTTTTTTTTTAAATACTGGTATGTATTCAAATACGGACCAGTGGGAGCCCTGTACTTCGGCATAATTAAATTTTTTAGTGAAATCATGTTACGTAAGAAAATTAAGCTTTGAGAAAATTGAAGTGAAAGCTTTTTGTTGTAAATTGCATTGATTTGTCTTCTTCAGACTAGCGCATGATTAAAATAATATCAGGTAGTATGAAACTTATTAACATTTCATTTTAAAATTATAGAAATATTAACATCACTGAAATTTTTGTAATTTGGGAAACTATGATCACAGTCCTGAATTCTTTTCTCACAGAAATTTCAAATTCATAGAGGAAAATTTTATAATAATAATTTTATTTATATTATGCACGCAAAATCTATTATTATATAAAGCAAAAATAACTATTCAGACTTTCAGGTGATATTTCGGAATTCGGAATTTATTTTTCTCGCTACACATTCAAAATCATCCAATGACAAAGTGTTAAATTATCAACTACAAAATATGGAATGTTCAAAAATATTGACAAGTACACTATAATGCCAAAGGTGACCGGTCACTTGCGATTTTAGACGTTTTGTTAACTATCTAGAAAAATACATGAGGAATTAACCTGAAACTGAAGGTGTGTAAACAGTATAGTATAGGTTATATATTTCCGCGAAGATTTTTTCAGGAAACCCCATAGGGGACTGTCAACAAATTGAAAAAGAACGAATATCTTTTGGATAACCCTGTAAAAACTAATGTAGCAAAGGCGTTCAAACTCGAGATTTTTAATAAGTGGCTTATTGTAATATACTATGTTCATTTTTATGAGTATAGCATGTATACTCGTAGAGAAATTAAGGTTTTTATAAAAACAGTCCCAAATTACGCCTAGTTTTTTGCTTATAATTTGCAGAGTTCTTAATATAAAAAAAAAGTTTTTTGCAGAAAATATGACAAACAACATCGTACATAATACTCTGCAATCAGAATTAAAAAATAATAAAAATTGGATGAAAAATGAGCAGGTTTAGGAAAAATGTTTCATTGCGCATGCGCGAATGCAATCAAAATATAATATGCATAATGTATTAGCTAAGTATATAGAGCAACTTTTGTGAAAGTCTCAAAATCATAGCTTGAAAATTCTGAAAATTATCGTCGATAGAATAAGCTCGAAATCCGTTGTTCCCAAAAGGAAGCAAAAAGATGAGGGGTTGTATCCAAATATACTCTATATCCTAGTACGTGCAATATTGTGTACGCTATCTTGGAACTAATCAACAGATATTTGATACAACCCCTCATCTTTTTGCTTCTTTTTGGGAACAACGGATTTCGAGCTTATTCTATCGACGATAATTTTCAGAATTTTCAAGCTATGATTTTGAGACTTTCACAAAAGTTGCTCTATATACTTAGCTAATACATTATGCATATTATATTTTGATTGCATTCGCGCATGCGCACTGGAATATTTTTTAGTAAACCTGCTCATTTTTCATCCAATTTTTATTATTTTTTAATTCTGATTGCAGAGTATTATGTACGATGTTGTTTTTCATATTTTCTGATTTTTTTTTTTCATATTAAGAACTTAGCAAATTATAAGCAAAAAACTAGGCTTAATTTGGGACTGTTTTTATAAAAACCTTAATTTCTCTACGAGTATACAGGCTATCCTCATAAAAATGAACACAGTATATTACAATAAGCCACTTATTAATAATCTCGAGTTTGAACGCCTTTGCTGCATTAGTTTTTACAGGGTTATCCAAAAGATATTTGTTCTTTTTCAATTTGTTGACAGTCCCCTATGGGGTTTCGTGAAAAAATCTTCGCGGAGATATATAACCTATACTATACTGTTTACACATCTGCAGTTTCAGGTTAATTCCTCATGTATTTTTCTAGATAGTCAACAAAACGTCTAAAATTCCAAGTGACCGGTCACCTTTGGCAATATAGTGTAGCTTCAAGACAAATTATATATTAGTATTTTAGATTTATCACCTTATAACACTTTCAATCATATAATATTTTTTTTTAACATAACATCTTCGAGCTCTTCATTTGTACGCAATTTTAGCTTTGTAAAAGATTTACGCATTATTATATATCTCACAAACATCATGTAAATTTTAGGCGATGTTTATGAAGTTGAGATGTCTTTAAATTTTAAATGCATCTAAACACAACAAATGACAATCATCTAAAGCAGGGGTTCCCAAACTTTTACACCAACGTACCACTAAATCGAAGTCCATACTTCCGCGTACCATCAGGTATCAAATGTAAGGATAATATAAAAAAAAACTGAAAGTGAAACTTCCCATATTTTGTTCGATTTCAAATCATTTTAAATAACTTTACTGTATTAAAAACCGATTTCCATGAAATAGAAAGAAACTTACACATTTGGTACAGACGAAAAGAAAAGTTTCAATTGACAGACTTAAATAAATAATGAATTATTTCAAATAAAACTTCAACACTGAAATAAATAGTACAAGAAACGTTATAAATTACACTTGGATTTTTTTTAACTCCTATTCGAACAAGCTCCTCCTACTTTCATGGATTCAGAATTTACCTTCAGATAATACAATTTGAAAAACATGTTTAAAACGATTTTTCTGCTAATTAAAACTGTTGCATTGAATAAATTTTAAATTAGGTCTTTATTTACAAATTTTTATTTTTTTCCATATAATTGTAATAATTACATATTTTTAATTCTGGAAAACTGGTTGTATCATAAACAGCATTTGCGGATTTCAGAGAGTTTGCTATAACAAACATTTCTAGTGACAACAACAACAAAAAAAAAGCGTTCATCGTTTTTAAATTTCATTCGAAAATTTCTAAAGTGGTAAATGCATGACGTTTTTGATTTTATAATATTATACTGGTATTTCATATTATACTGGTATTTCATTTACTTATCAGCATCGCACTTTCGCGTAAAATTAGCCAGAGCTTTGCGTACCAGTACTGGTACACGTACCACAGTTTGGGAACCCCTGATCTAAAGTTTATTTTACGGTTTAAAGAATCAAAATATTGGTAAGAATAGTTTCTTTTTTAGTTACAATATTCTATTACGGTGTATGGAGGGAATATTCAGGATGTATTTATTCTGTAGGTGGTTCTACAACATATTAATAAAGCTATTTTTTTACTTTTGAATATTTGTATTATTTTTGTCATACATATGTTGACATAATAAAGATTATATATATAAAAAAATCATACGTTGTATTTACTTACTTTTACTTAAGAATGCAGTTAATATATTAGTGTCTTCAAATCTGTCCATGAAGCAATCTGATTTATTCAAAAGTACTTCGCGCATGGCTTTTATAGAACCCATATTGATGTATAGCCTTCCAGTATAAGTAAAACTGAAAATATCTCCATATTCATTTTTGTACTCCTCTAACTTTAAAGGAGCATTTTCATCGGTAAGATACGTATAAAGTCCCAAATATGGTAAGCCCATCGGTCCAGGAACTAATCCTCTGTATTTTATTCTGACATAGACAAATGTAAGTATAATGATGACACCGGTGGCAACGGCTGTCGTGAGAGAGATATCCATATCAGTCAAGAAGTCATGGGACCTTCTGAGAATCTAAAAAATACGATTCACATAAATAATTTCATATTTTTATGTGAGGCAATGGCGGCGAAAGTGGGCTGACCCACACTTTTGCATTTTTCTGCTTCTGTCACACAAAATTGTATTCGACGCATGTTTGAAAAGCGAGAAAAGATTACCTGAAATTTTCCTTCTATTTTTCTCGATTAACCCATTATTGCTCTTTAACACGTCAGCACACGTGCTGGGATAAAATCCACCCCAGTTCACAACTATTACTTAAAAATGTGCGAAAATCGTTCGTGAACCTTCTGAGCTTTATAGTACCTTGAAGCTGAAAGATATCAAGATGTGGCCAAAAAGAATTTATCTCCGGTTGTAAGATTTTCCATTCTTTTGTTATAAAAATGTCACGTGGGAGGAAATTTACCCCATGCGTGTTATAACGTAACCCATAATGATAGGAAAATGTTAATGCAAATGTTTATGTAAAAAATATAGTGTGCAAATAATAATATAATTTTTCATTTAAACGTTAACAACTCTTGCACATACAGTTTCTATATATCAGTTTTATATATATTTTTTGTAATTTTATGGCTGAATTTGGATTGTAAAAGCTTTGTATGTAATGATATGCAGAAAAAAATCTCAGTGCTAGATTTTATATTTTTATTTATTTATTTATTTATTTATTTATTTTGCTTTAAATATAAAAAAAACCTCTTATTTCAAGTTAAATTATGTTCTTTATTGATTTACAGTTTATTTCAAAATATAAATTTTTGCTTATAATCAAACCGGGGTGAAATTGACACAAGAAAACCCATTGGGGTAAAATTTATCCCGCGCGTGTAGTAACGTAATAGAAAGGGGCGCGTGTGCTGACGGGTTAAAAATGCGTCGAATACATTAATTGTGTGGCAAAAATAGAAAAATGCAAAATGTAGGTTTTCGTCTCATTGCCTCATATTAAATGTATTTATCCAGATTAGACAATCAGACATTATCTAGTATTATGTTTTTTATCTAGAAATAGACAAATGTCTTGTAAAATGATGACACCAGCGACAACGGTTGGCGTGAAAGTGATATATATATCAATAAGAAGTCATGGAACCTTCTGAGAATCTAAAAAATACGATTCACATAAATAATTTCATATTTTTATCTGAGGCAATGGCAGTGAAAGTGGACTAACTCACACTTTAGCATTTTCTGTTTCTGTCACACAAAATTGCATTCCACATATGTTTGAAAAGAGAGAAAAGACTATCTGACATTTTCCTTTTATTATTCTCGATAGTCCTTTCTTGCTCTTCAAAAATGCGTCGAATACATTAATTGTGTGACAAAAATAGTTGGTTGGTTGTATGAGGTTTAATGGCACAAAATCCCATTCGGACAAGCTGTGCCAAAGTAAAAGTTAAAAGAAAATATAAAAAAATCATCACAAAAGGTAAGGCTAAAACATTGTCATTAAAATAATTAATTTAAAAACATAAAAGAAACAATGCTTAATGAGAAAAACTATCTGGATGGTGTTACCAACTCCCATCCAGATATAGTCATACAAGTGTATAAAACTAATATTGTTAATTTAAAAAAAAGTAAAGCAAAAGAATGAAAGTAGTGTAAGAAATACTCTCTGGATGGGTAACCTCATCCAAGTCCTGTTATCTAGTGACATTTATAAGTATGTTTCTGGATTATAATATTTTCATTTCCATTCATAGCTTAGAAAGTCTAGACACTCTCCATGCATTTTGCGCAATTTTCAAAAGTATTTACAGACATCAGTATCACTTTAATTGGTTCAGATCTCATTTGCGGTGCCTGTACTAGAGATGAATTCGGACTTTATTTTCTGAATCCAAGCCCGACGATTAGAAATCCGAGCACGTCCGAGATCGAAAAGTATTGTGTCATCAGAGCCCGAACCTGATACGGAAAAAACTGTAGAAAATTGTTAAAAACATTTCAAAATTTATAAACACATTTATAAACACATTTTACTTAAGTAAGGTGTCACACAATATATACATACAAAACAAATAAACCACTGATATGTTTCGGTTTCATTTCGTGTCAATTGTCTTGATTGATGTTTTTGTATTCTTATGATAATGGTCTTTATCTCTAAAGCACGAATCATGCCAGTGGTTTATTTGTTTTATATGTATATTTTGTGTGGCATTTTATGAAAAGGTGCAGTTCTCTTTTAAATTTTAGGAAAACATTTTTAGCAATTCAAAATTATTTCAAGATTAATTTTCTTATTTAAAAGTATCTTCTTACATAGAAATAAATATTAACCCTAAATACTCCCTCATGACAACGCTTCGTGATTTTCATGTACCTGAAAATTTGTTTAAACTAGCAAATTTGATATTTATAACCAATCACTGGCAGAAATATACAAAAGTCACAATCCTTATTCTTTTAAAATACCAATATATATCAATGGCAGAAAATATGTGTTCTATATTTCAGTAATTCTGAAAACAGACTTCACTCAGAAAGATAGGATTCGACGAGGATAGACAAGAGATATCCAATGACTTCTTCATGTTACTCATGCTTACCGTGCAAAGACTTCATAATTAGATTTTTTAATGTTAATCAGTATTTCAACTTATATCCCATCAATAACAATTCAATTTCCTTTAAAATTGATTTTGAAAGGATTGTATACAAAGCCTTAAAAAACTTAGAATCCATTCTTGTTTCTCAAATACCAAGTTTTTTTTTTTTTTTTTTTTTCCAAATTTTCAATTTGTGAATACATAAAATTTTCACTTTGAAGCTGAGCGTGCCCAAGGCCAAAGACTGATAAAGACATCAAACCCGAGCCCGATTTGTGTTTAGACTCGGGCTGCGTCCGTTTTATCTCTCGGCGCCCAAACTATTTTCTTCATTTCTTAATTTTCTTTCTGTATCGAGAATGAACCCTTCGAATTTAAAGAAGATTAATTGCTAATGTATGGAAGTTTCAGTGGGATTAAATTACAAATAAAAAGTTTTTCATTTTAAAATTTGCAATTTATTTATTATAAAGACAAAGAAAACTCGCAGAGCTTCGTCATTTTCGCTGGCCGTGTTTTCTTAAACGAATTTCAAATTAAATGAACCTGGGGATGGAGACCCTTATGGCCTTTGGCAACGTATTCCTGCTCATGTCTCGACTAAAACGAACCTAGAACCTGGAAATATTGCGAATTTTTAATTCAACCCACATCAAATTCTTTTTTTTTTCAGTGTTACCGTTCACGTTTCTATAGAAACTGCTTTGAAATTTTTCCAACTTCAATTTAATCATAACAAAAGCGAAATGTACGGTAGAATTTTTTCTATTTCAGAAAATAATTGGCAAAAATCGCCAAAAAACGCGAAAAGACCTAAAAAAGTGGGATCGAAGCCACCGCGGCCTGTCTTGTTCCCAATACTCTCGGTGTTCATAAGAGCCACGCTTCCAAATATTCCTCGAATGGGGTCGGTTTGAAATCCGATTTCTTTTATGAATTTTACAAAATTTCCGCAAAATGCGAAAAATCTAATAACAAATTTTCGAAAAATTAAGAAATTACAGACAAAATTGACTAAATTGGACTAAAAGATTGAAACAGGATTCAGTTTACAAATGCGGAAAAGTCGACGCAAAATGCGTAAAAATGCTAAAAAATTTTCATGGAAGAGCTAATAAAAAATCCAAAAACTGGCTTCGAGGTGCATAACTTTACACTCTTATTAGTGTATGGATCACATTTTACAAATTGGGACCTTCGTTATAGCTATGGGCAGAGCGGTATTTTCAGAGTACAGGCCGCATATACGCACACAAACATGTATCTTTATTAATATGGTTATTGGCCTTATTTTGATATATTGACAATTAAATGGCAAAATAAATCTAGCCAGTATTTGTGCAATATAGACAAAATATAAACATCTTAATGTTAGAGCACACTTTCATGACAATATTGCTAATATAGCCAATGGCCACAAAGTCACAACAATTTTACTTACCAATAAAGATGCAAAATAAATATGCAACGACAAATCGAAACATCGAATTTGTAAATAAAACTACAGATAAGAGCCATACTTTATTTGCTTATGATGCATTTCTGCATCGCATTATCTGCACTCTAGCTGCAAACATTTACATTTTAATTTTATGATTAACCCAACACCAACTTTGTTTAAACATATCTCTATGACTTTTTATAAAAAAAATGCTGAAATTTTGTACATGGCCTTATTAGTGTATGGGGCACATTTTACTAACTGGGAAATTTTTTATACGGAGGCGTATAAAAATTCAAATTTTGTATTTATTCAAATTTAATCCCCTGAAAATTTTAACTGATTTCATAAAATTCTGTCGCTTTTTTACGTAACTTTGTAATTTATAATACATGTCTATGATCAATATTTAACACTAGAACAGCGGCGATGGGTCATTTTGACCCGTACCGAATGAAAAAATGTCGATTCGAACTGAAAATATCTTCATAAAATAAGTTAAATATAAACAGCACAAAAATAAATTAAATAAATAAGTTAAAAGTTTTAAATAAAAATTCTGGTGTGAAATATTTTAATGAAATTTGAATAAAATTTCCCGTCGTTCTAGTGTTAAAGAATAAAGGCCGAGATCAGCGTTTTTGGGATACTCTTTACTTATAAAGAGTATAAAAAACATAAAATCTAACAATTTACGCAAATTACTCAGTAGATAAAATTAAAATGTTGTTTTTTTGACATTTATTTATCAGATAAAATTATCTTCCTGTAACAGTTTATTATGATTTCAAGTTCAACCGTAACGATTATCAGAGATTATTTTTGACATTTTAAAGTATCAAGTTCAACAGTTGGAAGTGTGAAGTTTATTTTTGATATGAGTTTTAATCGACGGTATCAGAAGTTTGTCCGATTTTCTTCTTTATTTTGTGTGTGTGATAAGGAACTTTGTGCTTGATAACAAAGTGGCAGATTGTTGAATCGGCGTATTTTTATTTGTTTTGTATTTATGTATTATCTGCATAGCAATTTTCGCGTTCATCAAAAGTTAGAAGCTAGATTGTGCCTTATACATTGTAAAAACGACATTTTCAAAACTGAACAAAAAATACTCAAATCTGAGTATGGCGCATAGTCAAAATGACTCAACTTTGAAACATGTATTTACTCATTTCTAAAAACACGCACACACTGAAGAATAAAACATCATGTGCTCCTATTTGAGTATGTCCATGTTTCAAAAATGAGTATGAACTGACTTCTATGTGCTCATTTTTGAGTATTTCCATGTTCCAAAAATGAGTTTGAACTGATCCTAATCATTTTTGAGTATGTCCATGTTTCAAAAATGAGTATGAACTGACCTCTATGCGCTCAGTTTTGCGTATGTCTACGTTTCAATATTCTGAGTATTTCTGGTATTTCAGAATTGAAAGCATTAGGTCGTCCTATTTGAAACAAAAAGTTTCATAACAAAATGAAAACATCGATTAACTCAGATTTGAAGGTGTCAATTTTCTCAATGTATGAATAAGGATGAACATGGCCGTGCTACATTGAATTTAAGTATTATTTCTAACAGGAAAAGGTAGAAATCGGGGGAAAATATAACTTTGCATGTTGATATTCTTCAAGAAAATCTTTATCCCTCCATTACTCACGCGGTGCGTTCTGAACACCCCATGAGTAAAAACTTACGTACCTACTCAAGGTCAAAGTCAAATACTTTTAGTAGATGCACTTTCATAGATGTTACGTCTACTGACAAACATGTTCATTCTACAATTTTTTTGAAAAAGGGAGGACGCAAAAATTTTTCAGCTGGGGTTCTCACAGCACTCCGCGAGTAATCTTTGAGTATTTTTTATTAAAAAAAAAATTAAGGTAACATATTCTAACGTTTTACTTTATTTTTATGATAGAAACAATTCTAGTTACGAACAACTTTTTTTTAACCCGTCAGCACACGCGCTGGGATAAAATCTACCCCAGCTCACAACTATTACTTAAAAATGTGCGAAAATCGTTCGTGATCATTCTGAGCTTTATAGTACCTTTCAAGCTGAAAGATATCAAGATGTGGCCAAAAAGAATTTACCTCCGGTAGTGAGATTTTCCATTCTTTTGTTATAAAAATGTCACGTGGGATGAAATTTACCCCACGCGTGTTATAAAGTAACCCATAAAGATAGGAAAATGCTAATGCAAATGTTTATGTAAAAAATATAGTGTGCAAACAATAATATAATTTTTCTTTTAAACGTTAACAACTCTTGCACATACAGTTTCTATATATCAGTTTTATATTTTTTTGTATTTTTAGGGCTGAATTTGGATTGTAAAAGATTTTTATGAAATGATATGCAAAAAAAAGTCTTAGTGCTACATTTTATGTTTTTTTTTTTTTTTTTTTTTTTTTTTTTTTTTTTTTTACCTTTAAATATAAAAGAACATATATCATTTTAAGTTAAATTATGTTCTTTATTAATATACAGTTTATTTCAAAATATAAATTTTGTTTATAATCAAACCGGGAGGAAATGGACACAAGAAAACCCATTGGGGTAAAATTTATCCCGCACGTGTAGTAACGTAATGGAAAGGGGCGCGTGTACTGACGAGTTAATATTATTTATTTTGAGCCTTTTACAACAATTTTTGGCCTTTTTTCTAGAAATTTTCGAAATCTCCATGGGAAATAGAGTAATAGCGTCTGCGGAATCTTTTGGGGATTTGTTTCATTAGATTCTGAAGATGATGAGGCAACAAGTACAGCTGATAACATTCTGGGGGATGATGAACATTTTGTGGAACGTTCTGATCACAGCTCAAAATCAGAACGAGAATCTGGTGACATATTAGAACAATTTATTTATGCCGCGATACACACGGTCTCTCCATATTATTTCGGAAATGTTAAAATCACGAAATGGTACAAGACCAATAGGTACAACCAGTGGCAGTTCGTTACTGACTAATTTTGGGCACTAAATACACACATGAAAGATTTATTCTTTTCGTACCACTATTTTTTTAAAAGAAATTCATTGTTTGCTTAATAGCAGAGCTTTTTGCCAAAATTTTCTTTTAAAATATAGCGGTAAGAGAAGAATAAATTTGGCAGACATGCATTTATTGCCCCCAAATAAAGCCAGTCACCAGCTGCCATTGCGTACAACTGACACACGTACCCGTTCTTCGAACATACTTACTTATTTGCCGGGTGATATAAGCGTTGCTAAGTCTTCTAAAACGCCTGTTAAGTTTTTCAAACTATTTATTGCAGATGATATAATCGAAGATATTGTTAAGCCCACAAATATATAAAGAGATGAAATACAATATACATATTTTATAGAGAAATTTGCTACTTCAATCGGTATCAAATTACAAAATTATTATAATTCATTACAACATAAAAATTGTGAAAAAATCTTTGGGGTGTTAAGAACACCCTCGCGAGTGATCGCGTGACAAAAAGAAGCGCGAGTAATGGAGGGTTAACATAAATTTTTATGTGTATTTTCCTTGGAAAAATCAACTTTTCTGAAACGTTATTAGCACAGTTGTAAAAATATTGTTTTCAATTTCTAAAAAATCTTATAGTCTAGTTCAAATGAAAATCATATCATAGCAGATGTTCAATATAATTATTTAAAATTCGAGAATCGTGCATTAATTACATCATGCAAAATTTGTGGTTGTGAAGCAGGGCTGTACAAATTTGAAAAAAATCTGGTAGCCACGTATAAATTCTATTTGCCAGTAACCCCCCCCCCCCTCCCCCGCTATTGATTTCCCACAAATGTTTTTTGTGAATTAAGTAAGAAAAAATAATAACAAACAATAGTTTAGAACTATTAGTTACATAGTTCAGAACAGTAATGTATCCAAATTCATATCTCTGGAAAAAAAAGGATATATTGTAAAATCTGAATAATCGATATGTTCGGGAAAAGTCCGAATAGTTGAGTGCTACAAAATCTATATCTGATGAGAAAGCATCGTTAAAAAAGTGAAACCGGAAAACGATTTTTTGCCGATTTAACCAGTCGAATTCAGTCAAATAATTCTGATTTTATTATTTCTAAATTTGCATTTAATGAACTCTCTTAGTTTTACCAAATTAAAAATAAAAGTTTATTTATTTATTTATTTATTTTTATGTTTGAATATAATTTCAAATTTATTTCTTAATATTTTGTAATTTTGCGGCATCTATAATGAGACATTTTACAAGGAATTTATTTATTTAAACATTATGACGTTCGCAGTAATATACATTGTTAAAGCGAAAAAAGAAAAAAGAAAAGAAAAGAAAAGAGTGCATTTTCCCGCACTGGGATTACTAAACATAACGGAATGAGCAGCCGGCTGAGATTTATTTTGAAAAAAGTATAAGAAAAACATTTTTCAAACGTTCCAACGATCTACGATAGGAATGTAAGGAAAAACAATAGCTTACCCTTCTGAAGTGCAATCAATGATTTTTATTTCCATTTACTGCAGATAATAATCCAAACAATGTAATTATAAATTATCCTTGAGTAACAACCCAGTACCAGACACTTGTATCCAAGACAGAGTGTATTTTTCACTTATACGTTGGCAAGGCTGCAACCTCGCAGCGCAAGATGAAATGTCATACATGAGCACACTATCCAGTGGCGTACATGAGACGAATAAATTCCCAGCATCGGATAATATCTAATTTTCCAATTAAATTTTCAGTAGGACTGAAACTGCGCGTAAATTTAATAACACTGACAAAGATGTGAATTAATTTTCACATTTCTGTTGCTTAGCAATAATTAATTATTAGTCATTTTATTTTGTCATAATATATCTCGCGTAATATATCTCGCGTCATGGATGACTAGCTGTGACGTCAGGAACCACATGTGGAGGCTTTCTTGTAGGATGTATTGATCACCCGGGTAGCCCAGATTGGATTGCCTGGTTGTTTAATATACAGGTTTGGGGTAGTTTTTAATGATACAGCTTGAAAGAAATGACTACTTATTTGTTTTCATATATTAGATATGACGTCAAAGTATTCTACACCCGCTGTTACACTGTTTGGCACTTAGTGGACCCTCTTTCCCTCTCTTGTAGTGTGACATAATAAAAAGATTTTTTTTTCTTTTAGAAAGAGTAATTTTTGACATCATATAAAAAAAAAAAAAAAATAGAAAAAGAGTATGTTTATATATTCTTTTAATGGTATCATTTAAAAACTCATTCTATACTTACATTTGTATTGGGTTGTTCGGAAAGCTCTTTCTGTATGGGAAAGTTGGCTTTTACCGGAAAATTCCATCATTTAAATATTAGACATTAATTCCGATAGCTAATGTCTAATAATTAACGGGCAGAATTATCCGGTACGAATTGGTTTTCCCAAACGGAAGGAACTTTCTGAATAACCCAATACTTCTACCGTAATTTCCGGCGTATAAGCCGCAGCTCAAAGAGTCGTTTTTCGACCCAGAAATTTTATTCAATAATTGTAGTTAAATATTTACAGCGATTTTTTAAGTTACATTTTATAAAATAATATTTCTGGGTCGAAAAACGACTCTTTGAGCTGCGGCTTATACGCCGGAAATTACGGTAATTATATATATATTTTTAATTTTTTGTATTAAATTAAAAACAAATTATCATTCATATAAAATTCTAAATATTATTTTGAGTATGTTTGTGTGTTTTTTATACCATTTAAAAACGCATACTCAACTATGTTTCCAATTCCATATAATATTCCTTTTAAATTTTTGTATAAAATAAGAAGCATTTAGAAGTTACTATTATGAAGAGTACATACTGACCAACCTCTTGCTTCTTTTTTATAAAAAAAAAAAAAAAAAAAAAAAAAAAAAAAATTTCTTTAAACCAGAAAAAAAACATTTTAATAAATGTGTAACAATGAATAGAATAAATATTAAATGAAATTCAAAACAAAATATATATACATTTCTCTAGAAAAATTATTTAAATAAATTTGTAACAATGGGTAGAAAAAACAATTATTAACTTAAGTGCAAAACAAATTTTTATTTAGATAAAATTCTAAATTTTATGTTTAGTGGGGTTTTATATTTTTTATGATATTATTAAAAAAGCTCCAATAACTATTATACTTTTACTTCCAATAATAATATACTGGGTGATTATAATTAAAGTTACGATTTCAAAAATCGATAATTTTAAAACTACTGGTCAGAATGACTTGATATTTTAGCAGAACAATCGTGAGACAATGGAATTTTGTTTGGCAAAGGAAAAAAAATAGTTCCAAATTGTGCCGATAGATGGCGTTGTCAGGGTAATGTCAGGGGAAAGACCAAAAATGTATTCTTGAACCCTTTCCGGCGCGGTGTAAATTTGTTTGCAAAATGATGAAATAATAGACTGACACCGGAATTCACAAACGAATCCATTAGTAAAAAGAAACTTGCTTATTTTCTGGTTCTTAATGAAAGGAAAATTTTAATTAAATATTCTTGGTGCCGTTTGTCAGTTTTAGAATTAAAATTGGGTGTCCTTTTTTGTGACCACCGCCCGTTAAAGGGTTAAACATAGGAATGATGTTGCCAAAAGGAAAAAAGTAGAGTTCAGAGATTTACTAAAAATTTATTAGCGAAAAGACAAGACTACGTGTTTACAGCGACGACAGCGATAATGACAAAAAATGAAAAAAAAAAGGGCTTCATGGAACAAACACCTTACTGATTATTAAGGCATAAGTTGCTCAATATGCCCTCCGCCTTGTTCCGCTACTAATTGGAAGCGCAAAACGGCATGCTCCACAACAGATCGGAGGATATCTGTACTAATGCAATGGGTGTGTTGTGTGATGCTTGCCTTCAAGTCGGCTAGATTCTGAATCCGCCCACTATAAACAACATTCTTCAGGTACCCCCAAAGCCAGAAATCACACGGGTTTAAGTCGGGGGAACGTGGCGGCCACGTTGTTGGAAAATGGCGGTTTATGATCCTATCATCTCCGAAATTATCACTCAGTAGCTGCTTCACAGTAGTAGCAATGTGCGGAGGAGCGCCATCTTGCATGAATATTATGCGATCCACACACTGACGCTGTTGAAGTGCCGGAAGAACATGGTTACGCAAAAGTGCTTCATACCGCTTGCCAGTAACTGTGCAGGTAACGGGACCCGCAGGTGTGATCTCCTCGAAGAAAAATGGACCGACGATAAACGCTGCCGTTATTCCGCACCACACAGTGACCTTTTCAGACTGAAGAGGTAATGGCTGTAGCTGGGACAGATTCTCGGTCGCCCATATCCTGCAATTTTGCGTATTTACAGAACCTTGCAAATGAAAGTGGGCTTCGTCAGACCACAGAACGTTCCATGGCCATCCGTTGTCCACTTCCATCCGGGCAAGAAATTGTAGTGCAAAAGATTGACGTGCTTCCATGTCAGCAGGTAGCAACTCCTGCACATGAGTTATCTTGTACGGATAACAGCGTAAGACGTTCCGTAGGACTTTACGCACCGTGCTGTTCGGCATATCCAGCATTCGGCCAATCCCCCTTGCACTGCTGATTCCAGCATCACTGTCAGTATGTTCCTGTAATGCTGTAGCCACATCTTCCACTGCCGCAGCTGAAACTGGTTTCCTTCCTCTACCCCGTTTAACGTCAAATGAACCGGTCTCTTCGAATTTAGCAATCATTTTTTGCAGACCATTTGTTGTTATTGGACCTTTTTTTATGGATTTTAATGTCCGAAACTTCCTAATAGCTGTAAGTGCACAGTCATCGTTCTTATAAAAAAGCTTCAAGAGCAGAGCGCGATCCTTCATAGTCAGAGTCATGATGAAGCATTCAGGCAAAGAGCTGCTGCTCTGCATTTTTATGGTTGCTATGTTTGCGGTGCGCATGTCACGTATTAGTAATTTGCATATCTTCAGACAATGTGAACCCAGACAGCGCCATCTATGGGCACATTTTGAAACTTTTTTTTTCCTTCGCCAAACAAAATTCCATTGCCTCACGATTGTTGTTCTAAAATATCAAGTCAATCTGACCAGTAGTTTTAATTAAAATTATCGATTTTTGAAATCGTAACTTTAATTATAATCACCCGGTATTTAATTAAAATTTCCCTTTGAGTAAGAACAAGAAAAATAATCAAGTTTCTTTTTACTAATGGATTCGTTTGTAAATTCCGGTGTCAGTCTATTATTTCATCATTTTGGAAACAAATTTACTCCGCGCCGGAAAGGGTTCAAGAATACATTTTTGGTCTTTCCCCTGACATTACCCTGACAACGCCATCTATCGGCACAATTTGGAACTATTTTTTTTTCTTTCGCCAAACAAAATTCCATTGCCTCACGATTGTTCTGCTAAAATATCAAGTCATTCTGACCAGTAGTTTTAAAATTATCGATTTTTGAAATCGTAACTTTAATTATAATCACCCGGTATATTAAAATGTATACATGTTATTTCTTGCATAAAAGAAAAATCATTTAAAAAGCTTTGATTATGAAATACAAATTACCCACTTTTTTAAAGCAAGACGTATACCAGAAAATTTATTTAATTATTATTTATATAAAATTTAAAAAAGCGTTTAGCATCTTTAGCTATGAAAGTTACACAATTCCTTGTTTATTTAATTGTTTTCTCATGCTATATTTTTCGGCTCTCTGATTCGCTACATTTTTTCTATCTTATTGGTTGTTGAAGGTGGCGGTCGGAGCCGTGAGTGTAAATTATGTATTATAGTTTTTTTTTTTTTTTTTTTTTTTTTTTTTTTGTAATTATAAGTTAGTATTTTATTGAATTAATTTTTATAAATGAAAAATTTGTAATATAGATTTTTATTTACTTCTTTTTAGTATTCTTTGTAATTTCAAAGTATTAAATTTGTAAATTTAGTTTATATAAGGAAAACAATTGTATGGCTCTGGGGTCTTTTGCCCCTCCCTTACACTAAATTTTTTTGGCCATTATTTATTTATAAATATTAAAATATTTCATAAAATTTACATATTTTTTTTTACATTTTTTAACATTTTTTTACATAAAATTATATCTTCTTTAAATAACTATTATATTACTTCAATTATATTTAAAAACAAATGTCTTATAATATGCCCGATGTTTATCAATTTAAAAATATAAAATTTCAATTTATTTATTGCAGAGTTTGAAATTATTGATACACTAGCGGCTCTTTCCAAGAGTGGCTCACTATGTAATGGATTAGTCCATTTAAAACTCGCAATAATAGAAGGTGGGGACAGCAGAAATGGGGAGACGGGTGAATTAATGTCTATCCTAGCTCCTGACCTCGGCATGTGGTTCTGCTAAAATTTTACTTTTGAAGTTATTATTGTACATGCGTTGATCAGTGTTTTATTATTATTATTATTATTAGAAAGATATAATAAAAGTTTTGTGCTGTTTAAAAATTTTAACTTTTTACATTACTAATATTTAAAAAGAAATGCCCTTTTCAAATCTAGAAAATATCTTTTGCTGTGTGAAGAGTGGTGTGTGTGTGTGTGGGGGGGGGGGTTAGATTAATAATTATGCATTTTTATAACAAATTAACAAAAATGGTCAGTAAAATTTTAAAAGAATACTGAGTTTTTAAACTTGTGTACTGGGGGAGAGGGGGGATTTACGTAAAGTAAAAATTATATAAAATAGAATCACCACAAATTCTTACCCTCGAAATATGCAAAAAATACTCAGTGTTGACATTCAAAGAATGAAATTAAAAGTAATTAAAATACTGGTTATATTGCACAAAATTCAAATCATAAATAATCATTTCATTAAAAAGAAATAGTCCCAGTTTTCCATAAGCTTTGCTCACAAAAATCTACTACTAACAATAAAAATAATCAAGGTGGATATATTGTTTTTTTTTTTTAAAGGCAAGCAATGGTTATTATTATTATTATTACAATTGTTATGTAAGGAATCTAAAAAGATTTTATTAAAACAAAATATTTTTCTTACCACACCTAACAAAAAAGTCGCTAATGCATTCCTAATGTTTATAAGGCAAATTAACTTATGAAAACAAATTTATAAAAATTCATTACAAAAATAATTTAAAAAAATTAAGTATTTGTGATTCATTAATCATATCTAAATTCAGATAATTAAAGATTTTTGAAAATAAAAATAGTGTAGTGATGTGAGGAAATTTTTGTCTGTAATAATTTTTAAATAAATGTTTGACGGAATTATTAAAGAACTTTGTGTAAAGGAAGAAAAAAAGTCAAAAGTCTTAAATGCAATTTCTGAGTACAATATGAAAATTTAATAATTCTAATGAAATGCACGAAACCCACCAGAAAAAGAGAAAAAAAAAGAAGGGGGCCGGGTATTTTGTAATATATAAAAGATATCTAATCGCAATAAAATAAATACTTAATTTTTTACTATAAAATTTATTATTTTATTACCAGTATGTAAATAATAAATCACAAAATTAATAAAGTTTATAAAAGTTTTTGCGTAAAACTATTATAAAATAGGCTGTATAATGTGCCCTATGAAAATTTACTAGCAGTAACATGCGCATATGCAAAATAATAACAAGCAATAATGTAAAATGCATCAAACAAAATTTTATTTTCAGTACGAAGGATCAATGTCTTTGTTTGCGGGCGATCAACGCTCCTTAGACTGTAAGCGGAAATCTTAGCCTTTGCCGAGGATAGGGGCTGGACACGTAATTTATCTCGGTCTCTTCTATTCTTCTGTCCCCACCTACTATATTAATGGACTAGCCCACTACATAGTGAGCCACTCTTCGAAAGAGCCGCTAGTTTATTGATACATTCTTTAAAAATTTATTACATTATTTAAATTATATTTAAGCAATCTTATTATATATATATGTGTGTATATGTGTGTGTGTGTGTGTGTGTGGTAATTTTAATAAATAATAAAATTATATAAAATTATTGGTATGATTTTAAATTATTTTTAAGGAAATTCAAATTAAATCCATTAGAATTTTATTTTGCACTATGTCTACTCTGTTCAAACTTACTAATATTAGTAAATCCTCATTAATTTTACCAAATCTTTTTAAAGTAACTCACTAAACTGTATTTCAGTGCAATTAAAAAAAAAATTACACTTAAAATTATTTATTCTAGCTAAATGTAATACAGAAATTAACCCCTTGGGGACGTGCGACACGTATACGTGACGCATAAGGTGCTCAGAATCCTCGATTGTTCCCACCAGTATTTTTTTATTGTAAACTTTGCATATTTAATGACAGCATTTCTGAGATTCAATTAGGCGAAAATTTCTGTTTTGAAAAACCGCTGGCAAAAGATTAAAAATGCTGTAAAGGACGCGCGTCGCGAAGGGCTAAACAGTTAAACTAAAATTTTAACAATGCAATCTATAACTCATTTTAATGCAACGGAAAAAATGTATTATGATAAATGCATAAAAATAGATCAAAACCTTCTGTTTTTATCATGGAAATTAAATAAATATATATTATGTATTTTTATTACGTAAACTCATATTTAAGAGGTTTCGGGGGTCATAATTTTATTTTATATTTTATAGGCATTTTTAAATGAATTTTTCTTTTGACGTGTGTTATTCTATAAAAATTACTTTACAAATAATTTTTTTTGAAAAACTTTGAAATTTTTGTTTAAAAATTTAAACTTATCTCTCTCTCTATAAAACTCTCTCTCTCTATATATATATAAACTTATCAAGAACCACTTGCCAAATTTCTTTCTTTTTCTTCTTCTTTTTTTTTCACTACTGTGGGTAGAGAATGTTTTTTTGTAAATTTGACTTTAGGATTTGTAAAGTATTACTTCGAAAAGTAAAAAAAAAAAAAAAAAAAAAATTAATAATAATTAAAAAAAAAGTATTTTTCGCGAGTGATTTTTACTCCCGGAAATATTTTTTGAAACATTTCACATGAAATTAAAAATCCTAAATACAATTTTTTAAAAACTTAACTTTTTTTTTTTTTTAGGAGGGGCTGGTCTGATAGTACAACACAAAAATAATTATGTCTGCTCATCGTAGAAATACGAGTTTGTTTTTTTTTTTACTTCATTTAAATTTGTATTATTTTATTATTAAAAAATAAGAAAATGATTTTTTTTTTGTGATTTTTGACCCCCGGGGCACCTTAAAGTTAAATTATTATATAACAAAAGTTCCATTTTCAATATTTCCTGACATATATTTTTAGAAATGATCATTTTTCCTTTATTGGATTGTCCAAGAAATTCGTCCAGTTTGGGAAAAATAATTCGTACCGGAAAATTATGCCCGTTAATTATTAGACATTAGATATCGGAATTAATGTCTAATAATTAAGTCATAGAAATTCCCGGTACGAATTAATTTTCCCAAATGGAACGAATTTTCCTGACAACCCAACACTTTTGCTATATTTGAAAAAAAGAAAAAAAAACATATTCTTATTAGCAATTGATAAAATGTAAACTGATATAAAAAGATATAGTGTTACGCTATGAAAGGGACAATATATGAATATTTTAGACGCTTTTAATACACTACGCAAATAATAAACATAAAATTAACTAACCTTGAACGCACTGTGATACGGCTCACGTTTTCTGACTTTATCCTAAGAATCAGTTATATCAAAACATTGCGATCACGTGAATGTCTCGCCTAAGTGAACCCATCTGAAATGAAAATAAAAGCTATGCGCACGCCTACGTGAAAATAGAAGGCCAGCCAAACGGCTGACGGCATATCCGGAAAGAGATTTGAAAAAAATCTACTGGACGCCGTTACGCAGAAATGCACCAACGGACAACTTTCTATTATAACAGGGTTTTCAACTGCTGTGCCTTGCTATACGTTTGCTTTGGAAGTTTTAAAGATCATTAACAGGGGCGCGCCAGCAGTATCCGGCGCCTGTGTGCAGAACTCCAATTGGCGCCCTATATCCCTATCCCCCCTCCCTAATATATATATAGAGTTTTTCAATGAGTATAAATACATAGCTGCAAACCTTCTGTTTTATTTTATTTTATTTTTATTTTCATTTCTTTTCAAGTCAAATAAACATATTTTGAACAAGGAAATTTATTTAATAAGACGCGTCTTGTTTCCAAAGGATTCTTATCTGATTTCATTTATTAAATAAAATTTCAGGTTCAAAATATTGGTATTTGATTTTAAAAAAAAATAAGAAAGGTTGACAGCTATCTAAATAAAATTCGAAACACAGTAAAACTTGTGAAAATGGAACCTGTTTGCATCAGAATCCTGCACAAAACGGAAAAATTTCAGTGTCCGGGAGAGAATACTACAATACAATTACAATATATTGCATATTTGAATAAAACACGAAAATCTGCTTAACCTTCCTACCCTGTTGAAATTTGACTTAATCTTGATAAAAGCATTTCACACCAGAATTATTATTTAAAACTATTTAACATATTTATTTTACTTAGTTATGTCGATCTCTTATTTAATTTACTTTGTGAAAAATTTTCTGGTTCGAATCGAATGAAATCAATTATTCAAACGGGTCGATTAGACCCATTCAGGGTAGAGGTTAAAACGGATTGTATGTGCGTACTAATACATATTACTACTAAACATAACAGATGTCAAGGAATTGTAATAATATAATTAAATTAAGGATTTTTTTCTTCTTTTTGAAATATTGTCTCCTAAACTGACATCTTTGGCGCCTTTACTACTTCGGCGCCTGTACGGCTAAACACATTGCACACTGGCTCGGCGCGCCCCTGATCATTAAGTTAATTATTCTCTTTTATGCTTTCTCGAGAGTGAATTTTTAGAGAAAAATACATTCTGAAAGTCAAATTTAAGTAAAAGAACTTATAATCTGTGAGAGAAAATTCAAAAGTGTCAAGACTCCAAAACTTAACCCATTCGCTGCCAACCACGAGTATACGCGTGGTTTTCCAATCTAAAATTACGAATTCGTACCGGAAATTTTGAAAGAATAATTTTTATTTTAAGTAATCACGAAATGTCTGTAATTAAATAAAATAAATATTGCTACTAGTATTTTCTGGTGTGAATTCAAACTTTTTAAATAAATAAAATTCCGGTAATTTTAAAAGGGCAGTGAACGTGTTAACAGAGCAAATAACATATTATATAAAAGGATAAATTCAGCTTGTTCATTCAATGTTAAAATATAATAAACAGGAGAATAAATAAATACATAGATATATAAATAAGCTTTTAAAAATTTTAAACTTTTTTTTTATATATAACTTAATACATTCTTTTTTTTTAAGTATTTGATGATAGTGTCAAATTTTGATTATATTAATTTATAAAACAAAACAAAACAAAAAATAAACAAAACAAAACAACTGCTATGTCTTACTATACGTATGCGTTGGAAGTTTTAAAGATCATTAAGTTAATTATTCTCTTTTTATGCTTTCTTAAGAGTGACATTTTATATATTATATAAGAAAGTAAAAGAAAAAATACTAGTATCATTCTGAAAGTCATATTTGAGTAAATGGACTTATAATATCTGAGAGAAAATTCAAAAGTGTCAACACTCCAAAATTTAACATAGCAAAAAATATATTATATAAAAGGATAAACTCAGCTTATTAATTCAATGTTAAAATATAATATACAGGAGAATAAATACATTCATACATATAGAAATAAGCTTTTAAAAAAATTTTAACTTTTTTTTTTTAATATAAAACTTTATAAATTCTTTTTCTTTCTTTTTTTTTACGTATTTGATGATGGTGTCAAATTTTGATTCTAATAATATATATATATATGTTTAAAATAATTTAAATATGCCCCATAATTTTAACTACAGCTTCCAGCTTCAAGTGTGCCACATAAGTTGAACTAGTGAACTAGTGCGTCACAAAAAGTTAGAAAACATAAACACTGTAATTATTCTAATGAGCTGACAATCTGCTAACATAAAATGCACTTTTTATTGTAAAAAAAAAAAAAAAAAAAAAAATTGTTGGGGTATTTGATGAAGTGATAAATAACCAAAAGAATGAATTTTGTTGATTTCAGAAATTGAAACAATTTTTCAACAATTACTAATTAAAAAAACTAAACAGAGAGATGCGATAAACAAAACAAACCAAATAAATTTTGAATAACTAAAAATTAATTAAGTAAATGAATAAATTTGCCAAAAGGTATCAACAAAATTCTCATTTATCACAATACCTCCTATACCCAACAAGTGGCTTGACGGATTGGAACATTGTTATGGTAACACAAATAAAAAATCATTAAAACTTTATAGGACAGATTTTGAATAAGAAAAAACAAAAAAGGGTCCTAGAATTCTTCCATAATTTTTGAAAGGCACAAAAAAAAGGGGGAAGTTAATTAATAAAAATAAAGAAATAAATAATTAAAATTACATAACATAATCATATCAATGTACCAATTTGCCAGAACCATGCAAGTGATTTTGTATAGTGGCTAGTACCATACCAAGAAAAAAAAAATAGGTAGATCAATTTTCTTTTAATAAGAAGTTGGTGTGATTTAATTACCTTAAATGCAGCTAATAAACTTTAAGAATTAAACATAGTTAATATAAAATTTTTCTTTTACAGTTATCTACAATTCTTTTACTTCAATAAAGAGCAGGTTAAATTTACTTTATTTATTAAATCTCTTTCTTTATAGAGGAAAATAAAAGGTACTTCACAATATTTAAAAGAAGCAATTTAATATTTAAGGAAAACCAAATTAATAAACATTTTTAGAAACAGATCCAGAATTTAAATTTACTTCATTAAATTTAATTCTTTTAATAAGAATAATACAACATTCTCAAAAACAAGTAAAGAATTTAAATTTTACTTATATAAATTTTTATTAACAAAAGAAGGTTACTTGGAATTTCAATTTCAGTAAATTCATCTTAGAAAAGAATTAAATATTAAATAATTACTTGCTCTGATTATTTAAATAATTAAACAAAACTCATTATACTTCAAACAGTAAAATTAAGTAAAGGTTTAGTAAAATAAAGAATGAACTTCCATAAAGTAGTCAAACAGATGAGAGACTAACCAATAGTATGAATATGAGTTTATTAATTAATTAACAAGTATATTAATTAAGACACCGTCACGTATGTATATCAAGATTTTCTCATTGTAGAAACATAGAAATAACACAAGAATAACACTTTTATCAGTAGAAAGGAAATAGTTACCGAGACTTCCTTGGCAGACTCGACACTCGAAGTATCCACTATAGGAACAAATCATTAATGTTATTAATGGATTGACAGTTTTATCTTTATAAACATTGGGCATTATTTGAAGAAATTTCAGGTAACCCTGGACATCTAGGTGGTCTTTTTCTCCTCCATTTCACAATATGGATCTAGGAAGCAGTATATGCTCTTTCCTTAAAGATGAATCTTAACGCAGGAGTCTCGACGTAGAAAAATGGGTTTCGGTGGTATAGAAAAATGGCCGGTCCTTCCTCCCGTCTTAAGTGACTGTCATAACAAAAGGACGTCATCAACCAGCGCTGACGATACCAGCTATCTATTCCAGGTTTTTTTTAAGACGATTGCTCGACGTTTATATATATTTAACCATCTGTGATTCCAGACTCCATATTTAAGACAAAGTTTTCCTCTTAGCTGAGAGTATCAGTCATAAGTAAAGTATATTTTTACTCTCTTCGTCTCTTCATCGACTATATCTCGGGGGACGAGATATATATATATATATATATATATATATATTTTACCGGACCTTCCAGTTACACATTTCTCGATCGAATGCCTCTCAAATTCTCTGGCCACCACCAGGAAAGCTCCAGGGGGGGGGGAGAGAGGAAAGGCCTCAGCCTTCCCCTAAAAAACTCATATACCGTATATCCCAGGCTACAATCTCTCGCGCTAAACTATACCAGGGAAAAAAAACATTCCCCGCGAATACGTTACGTAAAACCATTGGACGTCGCTCTCTCGCGGGTGGAACTACTTCGCATAGGGGTGATGGCATGTGTACAGCTGCTCCGTTTTCGCTCCCCTTTCCACGAAAGTAAAAGGGTCTGCTGTTCCTTCTTTCGACCTCCCACGTGAACTGTTGTTTACGTAAAACGGAATAATTGGGCTCGTAAAAACGAATAATAAAACTTTAACAATACGGGCCACTATCTGCCGCCCGAGTCCTGCTTTTTCCACGAAAGATCTACATAGCAGATTACTGGCGACCAACAACGTGAATGTTGTTTACGAAAAAACTGCATAAATGGAGTCATAAAACTCCTGACAATACAAGCTAATATACGTTGTCTGGGAAATGGATTTTTTTATTGCCCAAGTGTCCGAGAGCATTTGAAAATTTCCCATGGTAACAAGGACCACCCCAGTGAAATTATAACTTACAGGGGAAATATAAAAATTATGATTTTAAGTATAAGAGACAATGAATTTGTTTTAGCTTAGACATTTAAAAGAAAGAAAAGGTATTTTAACTCTATTATTTCAGACTAAAATAAAGAGAATATTAAATGAAAAACATTACGATTATTATAAAAGGAGGGGGGGGGTACAACTTATATAGAAAAAATAAAGAAAATATGGAAAATTTAGAATAAATGAAAAAACCTACCCTAACATGACTCTCCCTTTACCGCAAAAAAATAAAATTTTTTGATAAAAAAAAAAATTTAATTTTTTGAAACGTGCAGACCGAAACAGAAAAAAAAATTTCGCAAGGGTTATCGGGCTGAGAGGTAGTTCACAGTACGCTGGAGATTCCACAATATAAGACCTAACCGTTCGAGCAGGCCAGACATCGGTCCGAAGAACAATCATGAATTATAGAGTGAAGTCGCCGCTGTCAGATATACACTCCGGAATGTACACTAAGAGCTGCCCACCATGAACCACTCCCAAGTAACTGCTGAAATACCTGACGACTAGAACTGGGAAAACCACAAGGGGGTAACAAGACACCTAAGGAGTACTGCCTTCTAAGGCGGGGAAAACTGCACTTTGTTTCTACATAGGACACCTTCGCTGCATAACCATTTCTAACTCCTGATACCGAATCCCACCTATAAACATACCTGTGCTTGCTCCGAATGCCATTACTGTCACTGTATATTGCAACTCCTAGCAGGTTCTACTTATAATACGTTAACCTATCTACCTATACGACCAAAATTTTGCCAAAAAACAAACTAAATTATTTACAAATTTTTTTTTTTTTTTTTTTTTTTTTTTTTTTTGAATTTTGGAAAAAGATTGCAAGAGTGTTGAGACTGCCAACTGAAAAACAATACATTACTCATAATAATATATACAACATTTGCATAAAATCATGATAAATTGGCCAGTTCGATGTGAAAACAAAATCAAATTACAACATACATTTACCTATATCAGTACTACTGGCACATACAATAACCAAAAAAAAAAAAAGCAACTGGGTATTTACACATGTAATGGACTTATGACACAACATATTTCATCAAAGTAATCGAGTAACAATATACCGAAGTTTAAAATAGGATAACAAATGCAAAATGAACCCCGGAATAAAGTTAAAGTCTGTAAAAGTGGTGTTTGGGGTGTAGAATAAATGTATATAAATGCAGTTACAACAAGAAAACACTGTGCATGGGAAAAGTAGTTATGTTCTTGTGCTACCCACACGTAGACTAAACCAGCCTAGAATTTTTTTTTTTTTTTTTTTTTTTTTTTTTTTTTTACTGGAAACATGGTTTTCCAAAGAAAACCCAGACAGTGATGATGCAGTATCATCAGACTACCCAATTTACCTACCCAAAACCAAATAAAAACAGATGTGACTCATAACACATGGTCACAACAAAACAAGGTCATAATTCCCATAGAAATAAAAAGGCTTATGTGTATAGAGTATATATAATTACTAATTTTGAAGACAAACATACAAAAAAAACACAATTTAGAAGCAGAAAGTAAATTTAAGATAATCACAAATTTTAAAAGGTAGAATTTTCAGGAAGAAGAAAAAAAATATTTACAAAAAAAAAATCACTACCCACTAGGATTAGATAAAATACTACACTGCTGACATTGCACTAGAAGAAAAACAAAAAGGAATTTCATGAACGAAACCAAAGGGGTAAATTGGTATGTCACACCTAAGTATCAAAATAAAAAGTATAATATGCCAAACTACATCCCTAGACTAAAAGTGGTATAAAAACACATGAAAAAAAATATATATACATAATTAGGAATCTATAATATCGTACTTGCGTGCATACGATGAAAAGTGCCAACCGACCCAGCCTAACACTTGCTGTTAAAACAAGGAGGAAAAAAAAAAATCGGACATTTTCAAAGTACCCACAATACCTCTTAAATTTGAAGAGAAAACTGCACAAAACGGTGTGCGGAGGGGTATTTACTAATATAAGTAGCTAAATACCACTAAAAAATGTATGTATACACGACACAGGGTGTATAAAAAACACGAAATCGGGTTTCCGATTTTCGCTAAGTGAACCAAAACAAACCATGTTTGGGTCAGAAAACGCTAATATATACGACGAAAAATATATAAAATTACTATAAAATACACTGCAATACATAAACACACATAAATATTACGAGATAAAACTATAAATATACATAGATAATAGAATATAAGGAAACTAAATTTTATAAATAGGGCGAGTTCGTCTTTCACGTAGCCCGATAGCGTCCTGCGAAGTCGGCTGCGGTCGATTCAATGATTTCGACTTATTCGGTTTGTTAATCGAATTTTCGGCAACGCTAGCTTCGCTGGTCGTTGCTGCTATTTCACACTCCTGTACTTCCCTTTCCGATTCATTATTTTCCTCCGATAGAGCTTCCTCCGCTGATTCACTTTTCTGCTGATGGTTATCAGCTGAATTTCCAACCTCCGGAGTTTTGTTTGAGTGAGGAGGAGGGGGGTCGATCTCGGCTGGATCGCTAGCTGAATTCGCTTGGCTTCCGTGAGTGCTGAATTCATTTTGAGTAATCGTACCAGGGTTACTCTCTTGAGTGTCAGAACTTGGTATAACACAGCAATCGCGACGGCGTCTGCGCTGAGCGAATTGCTCTGCATGGGGAATCGATTGCTGCACATCGATAGGTGGATCGTCAATCGAATCTGGGACACTCTGTTGTTGTTGTGGGTCGTCGGACCAAATCGGGAGTCTGTTTTTAAAGGCAGAGAGGCGATCCACATGGACAACTTGAACGTTTTTGGGATTTGCAACAAGGGCGATTTTAAAATTTACCTCATTTAATTTTTCCAAGATAGTGAAGGGGCCGTTATTCAACTTACTTAATTTTTTTGTTGTACCAGGTGCAATTGCTGGAGTGAAAAGCCAAACCAGATCACCAACTTTTAGTTTTTTGTCAACAGCTGTCTTTTCTCTATACTTTTCTTGATTCTCTGATACTTTTATTAAATGATTGTGCACTTCAGCGTACACCTTTTGCAGAGCTGGTATTAAAAGTTCACAAAAAGAGGGGACATCATTATAGCTAAATTGGGGGGGTTGAGAAAATAAATTATAGGGTAGGTTAAGGTTTCTGCCATACATAACAGCTGCTGGAGTTAGTTTGGTAGAAGAGTGCACAGCCGTGCGCATGGCTAAGAGTGCAAATTTAAGCTTGGTGTCCCAGTCTGATTGATTCTCATTCACAATATGACACAGGGCGTTTTTTAAAGTCCTGTTCTGGCGTTCTATCTTAGCATTTCCGGCTGGGTGATATGCCGTGGTTTTGGGATGTTTTATTCCAAACATTTTGTACACATGCTCGATAGCTGCAGAAATTAAATTGGGTCCTCTGTCGGTTGAGATATAACATGGAGCTCCATAACGTAAAATGAAGTCTGCGAGAGTATCGGCTACCACATCAGATGTGATTGAGGATACCGCATAAGCTTCAGGCCACTTTGAAAATGCATCAATGTATGTAATTATAAATTTGTTACACGAAAAGGTAACAGGAAGAGGCCCTATAACATCGAGGTTCACTTTATTCATAGGGAAATGAGGTGTGGGTACACGTTGGAGGGGTGCAAGTTGATTTGCTTTGTGCACTCTTTTTTCTTGACAGCTAACGCGCGACTCCACTAGGTGCTTGACATCTGCCGACATTCCTGGCCAATAAAAGTTCTCACGAATGCGGTCTATTGTCTTTTGAAAAGCTTGGTGACAAGCAGCTAGGGATTCGTGGGTTAGTGCAAACACTTGCTCAACCATTTTCTTCGGCACCACAAGTTTGATAGGATTATTCAATAGGGGTGACTCCCTTGTATCCTCGCATACAAGAAGATCATCCCTAAAGAAAAATCTCAAATACTTGGGTGCAACCTCAAGATTTTCACTAATTTTGCGAGCAATTTCACAGCACTTTTTATCTGTTTTCTGTAATTCACCTATCTTTTCTAAAAGGTTGGAATGTGGCATAAAAGTTGTCTCCTTCGCTACTTGTATAGAAAAGTTGCAATTGGTGACATTATCCGGTTTGCTATCTGTGGTGAACCTTGAAAGAAAGTCTGCAACGCTATTACATTTTCCCTTAATATATCTGATGGTAAATGTAAAATCAGAAAGTGTACAGATCCACTTAGCCATACGTGATGTGGGATCCTGAATTTTGAGCATGTACGTAAGAGGCGCATGATCAGTGTATATATAAAAATGAATATTGGCAAGGTAGCACTTGAAGTGTGCAGTGGCCCATACTAATGCCAATAACTCTCTCTCAGTGGCAGAGTATCTCGTCTCAGCGTCTTTGAGCTTTCTGCTAGCAAATGCGACAGGGTGGAGCATCTCATTTTCATCCAGTTGTGAAAGTACTGCCCCGAGTGCTTCGCCACTCGCATCGGTGTAGAGGTAAAACTCCTTATCAAAATTAGGAAGGGCGAGACATGGTTTGGATATTAATGCAGATTTTAAATCCTCAAACTCCTCCTGTGCTGCTTGGTTCCAAGTGAACCGACCCGTATCTTTAGTGAGGTTGATAAGATTTCTCGCTCTTTTAGAAAAATCTGGCAAAAATCGCCTATA
Source organism: Maratus michaelseni (assembly GCA_963931845.1). Taxonomy (NCBI): domain Eukaryota; kingdom Metazoa; phylum Arthropoda; class Arachnida; order Araneae; family Salticidae; genus Maratus; species Maratus michaelseni. The sequence goes on along the minus strand of OZ007588.1, from coordinate 54,862,519 downwards.
GAAGGAGAGTGCACCGATGAAGGATCTGACAGCCTTTCGGGTGTTAGGAGGTTGGAATTTCCTTATTACCTCAATATTTTTGTTGATTGGTGACACTCGTCCTTTTTGGATTTCAAAGCCCAAGTATTGGATCTTGTCGGATAAAAATGTACACTTACTGGGTTTGAGTTTAAGCTTGTGTTGCCGAAGTCTTTCAAAAACAAGCTTAAGTTTATTTATATGGGATTCGACATCTTTAGAAGCTATTACTATATCGTCGATGTATACTAAAATTCCCAAATTTCCTAGATCAGCAAAAATTGCAGACATAAGTCGTTGAAAACTGTTTCCCGAATTCGAAAGTCCGAAACAGTTTCGATTCCACTCAAATAACCCTTTGTGAGTAATAATAGCTGTTTTATATTTATCCTCGGGACGGATAGTTTGTTGAAAAAACCCACTAGTTAAGTCTAATGTGGAAAAAAAATTTGAGCCTGATAAGGCGTCAACTGAGTCTGTGATGTTTGGTATGGGGTAGGCATCTTTCATTAGATTTTTATTTAATTTTCTAAAGTCAACAGCCAGTCTTTGTAGATCCGTCTGATTTTTTCACAAGAATGGCCGGCGAAGCAAATTCTGAAATAGATGGGGAAATTATATTGGCCTGTAGTAAAATATTTAGTTGATCTTCCATTTCCTTTCGTAAGTTATGGGGGACTCTATATGCTTTACATTTAACCGGTTTTTCTGAAGTTAGATTAATTGAATGGGGTATGGTGTCACAGCCGGGTAAGTCTAAGACAGACGCAACAAAAACATCTTTATTTTCTTGTAAAAATTCTTGCATTTTTGATTTTAAGGGGGGTTCTAAGTGGTCTAAATTAATTTCGGAACTCCAACTAAGGTCAGCATGGTCAAAATCTGCAATTGGAGGGGGAGTATTGATATTACAGGCTAAATTACAATTATCTGGGGTTACGTTAGAATTATCAATACATTTTTGAACTTTTGCTACTAAAGTACCCTTATTTAATACTATATTGTTATCAGAAAAGTTAGCAAAGGATAGAAATAGGCCATGTTCTTGGGTACAAATGGATCTAGAAATTAAGAGGCCTGCATGTAAATTCTTAGCAAAGGGCTCTAACATTAAAATACTATCCTTGTCATTGAAATTTTCCTTCGTACATCTGACTTTAGCTAAAATTTTAGACTGGGCTGGGATTTCAAGTTTATTACACAAAGATGCCATACTGATATTACACGCCTTTTTTTCAACATCATGTTTACCTGTATTTTCACTAATATTATTTGCTTGCATTTCCTCATTTTCAGTAAATTCATAACTACCCATTTCAGAATTTTCAGAATTATCACTAAACTGCTCCCCAATATTTGCATTTACATTATTTACACTATAAAATTCTGATTTGATTTGAGAAATACATTGTTAAAAATTTTGAAACGTTTCCTCACATTGTTTACTATTTCCCGAAGCAATTTTATCAACCGTAGTACCACCCGGTAATTCTTCCATCATAAAAACCTGGCAATCACTATTACTTTCATCACATACCCTGTTACACCTTTTATCAACATTATTTTCTTCGTCACTACTATTCTGACTGTGATGAACCTTCCTTATCTCGCTACTATTCCCTAATTTTATTTTCTCTGCACAGTTTCTTATTTCAATATTTTTCGAATAGTCAGGGGTACTACTTTTTGCTATCAATTTAGCCTCAGTTTCAACTTTATGATCTATGGGATAGTTATTTTTGCAAGTATTTACACTAGAATTGTTATTATTTACATTACACATACATTTACATTTAGCACAATTATACACATTAATAGGATTATTATATACAGGTAATTCATAACATTGCATGCGTGGGTCACTACTCTTACCTTGTTTGTTTACCTTTGTTTCTTCTAAACACACATTACTGTTTTTGGTACAAGGAGGGGTAAGCGGGGTTTGTTTACATAGTGTTTGCTCCGAAGCTTGAAGAGAAACAGTATTTGTGGCACAATCAATGATTGCATTGTATTGTTTCAAAAAGGGCATACCTAGAATGGCATCAAATTCCTTCGCCAACTTGCCCTGCACTACAAAAAAAACAGTTTGACATTGGGTGTTATGGAATTTGAAATTCATAACTACCTTTCAGTAAGAGGAACTTGTTCTCCAGTTACTGTCAGAATAGGCGTATAACATTGTTGCACATTATAGTCTGTGAGCGAGTTCAAAATTACACTGCTTAAGAGATTAATCGCAGAACCTGAGTCACAGAGGGCAGTTATGTTAGTATTACCTATAAGTATACTGGCAGTTGGCAAGTTATAAGACTGCGGAGAAAAAACACTATATACCGCAGGTGGGTCGGTGGCCTTTTTTGGAATCAGTTCGACTACCTCTGATTCAGCCGATCCCCGTTTAAATTACTATTTTCTGCACCAGTGGGGTTATTAGTTGCATCATTTGCTTGTTGACCCTCCGCATAATTTTGTACTCTGTTTCTATCACTTCTGTTGTTGTTGTAATTACTTCCTCTGTTTCCCCTGAAGTTTCCTCTCCTCTTGTAGCTTCCCCGGTAACTATTGTCATATCCTCCCCTGCTCCTAAAATTATTGCCTCTGCTCCTATTAAAATTATACACATACTGGGGGCAGTCTCTAGCATAATGACCGGGTTGGGAACAGTAAAAAGAAGTAATACTTCTACTGGGCACTCTTTCCTGCCTCTGCACCTCTCTCTCTCTGCTTTTATCACTTATTAGGTTGTCAAGTTTGGAATTTAGAGCCTCAATCTGTATTCTAAGAGTTTCTATTTCTGCATTGTTGTCCCTAGTTGGCTGAGTAGCTGCACAAGCTAGATTCTGCGGGAAATTTTGTTGAAATAAAAGGAGGTTTGGTTCCTCATGTAAAGTGTAAAAAGGATTTACACTGCGGCACGCTCTTTCCTCCAGGAGAGCAAAAGTTAAAATTTGCTGTGGGGTCTTGGGATCTTTGGTGATGACACCCTTTCTGATCTCAGGTGCAAGGTTGTTTAAAAGCATAGAGTGAAGCATGGCTTCACGGCTTTTGTTGACAATGGCATCAGCTACTCCATCAATAACGAGTGCCTTTGATGAGAGGTCAGATGCAGCATCAAAAAACTCTTGCACTGACATACCTGGAGTTTGCTTAAAGTTGAGGAATTTGGCAAGTGCAACATCAGGAGTAGGTGTTTGGACAAATTTATTTTTTAAGATACTTAATAATTCCGCACTAGTTTTATCTTTGTGGGGCTTAACTAATCTCGCCGCAGTACCATTTAAGCGGTTAAGAAGGGCAAATTTTTTCTCACTATCACCCCAGGCAAAAAGGGTGGAGAGACTATCCAGTTTCTCTGAAAAGTCAGTAAATGAGACTGAGCTAGCCTCTCCATTAAATGGTGGTATGTTGCACAAGTTGTCAACTAATGAATTTTTTTTCTGGAGCTCTACCAGCTCCTTAGTAGGATCTCCCTTGGCCATAATTAAGTCAGATAGATACACAGAACTCCCAAAAAAATAAAAAAATAGAAGGCAGAAAAGGGGAAAAATGGGGATTATAAAACTCTGTAGCACAAGAACATCACCAGTTTCATTATACAAATTTTAAAAAATATCAATATTATAGTTGACTAGATATTTAAAAATATATAGAGAAAACTTTTACTAGGCAAATATATGTAAACAATTTCATAATAAGTAAAAACCGATACCCAGTTGCTCCAATCATATAATGTAAAACAAAATTTACAGTCAAAAACAAAAGTTTTAATTCTTGGTAACCGCAGGAATGTTTCTACACGGCACCATTTTCTTGTTGGGGTATTTGATGAAGTGATAAATAACCAAAAGAATGAATTTTGTTGATTTCAGAAATTGAAACAATTTTTAAACAATTACTAATTAAAAAAACTAAACAGAGAGAAGCGATAAACAAAACAAACCAAATAAATTTTGAATAACTAAAAATTAATTAAGTAAATGAATAAATTTGCCAAAAGGTATCAACAAAATTCTCATTTATCACAATACCTCCTATACCCAACAAGTGGCTTGACGGATTGGAACATTGTTATGGTAACACAAATAAAAAATCATTAAAACTTTATAGGACAGATTTTGAATAAGAAAAAACAAAAAAGGGTCCTAGAATCCTTCCATAATTTTTGAAAGGCACAAAAAAAGGGGAAGTTAATTAATAAAAATAAAGAAATAAATAATTAAAATTACATAACATAATCATATCAATGTACCAATTTGCCAGAACCATGCGAGTGATTTTGTATAGTGGCTAGTACCATACCAAGAAAAAAAAATTAGGTAGATCAATTTTCTTTTAATAAGAAGTTGGTGTGATTTAATTATCTTAAATGCAGCTAATAAACTTTAAGAATTAAACATAGTTAATATAAAATTTTTCTTTTACAGTTATCTACAATTCTTTTACTTCAATAAAGAGCAGGTTAAATTTACTTTATTTATTAAATCTCTTTCTTTATAGAGGAAAATAAAAGGTACTTCACAATATTTAACAGAAGCAATTTAATATTTAAGGAAAACCAAATTAATAAACATTTTTAGAAACAGATCCAGAATTTAAATTTACTTCATTAAATTTAATTCTTTTAATAAGAATAATACAACATTCTCAAAAACAAGTAAAGAATTTAAATTTTACTTATATAAATTTTTATTAACAAAAGAAGGTTACTTGGAATTTCAATTTCAGTAAATTCATCTTAGAAAAGAATTAAATACTAAATAATTACTTGCTCTGATTATTTAAATAATTAAACAAAACTCATTATACTTCAAACAGTAAAATTAAGTAAAGGTTTAGTAAAATAAAGAATGAACTTCCATAAAGTAGTCAAACAGATGAGAGACTAACCAATAGTATGAATATGAGTTTATTAATTAATTAACAAGTATATTAATTAAGACACCGTCACGTATGTATATCAAGATTTTCTCATTGTAGAAACATAGAAATAACACAAGAATAACACTTTTATCAGTAGAAAGGAAATAGTTACCGAGACTTCCTTGGCAGACTCGACACTCGAAGTATCCACTATAGGAACAAATCATTAATGTTATTAATGGATTGACAGTTTTATCTTTATAAACATTGGGCATTATTTGAAGAAATTTCAGGTAACCCTGGACATCTAGGTGGTCTTTTTCTCCTCCATTTCAGAATATGGATCTAGGAAGCAGTATATGCTCTTTCCTTAAAGATGAATCTTAACGCAGGAGTCTCGACGTAGAAAAATGGGTTTCGGTGGTATAGAAAAATGGCCGGTCCTTCCTCCCGTCTTAAGTGACTGTCATAACAAAAGGACGTCATCAACCAGCGCTGACGATACCAGCTATCTATTCCAGGTTTTTTTTAAGACGATTGCTCGACGTTTATATATATTTAACCATCTGTGATTCCAGACTCCATATTTAAGACAAAGTTTTCCTCTTAGCTGAGAGTATCAGTCATAAGTAAAGTATATTTTTACTCTCTTCGTCTCTTCATCGACTATATCTCGGAGGACCAGATATTTTTTTTTTCTTTTTTTTTTTTTAATCTGACCTTCCAGTTACACATTTCTCGATCGAATGCCTCTCAAATTCTCTGGCCACCACCAGGAAAGCTCCAGGGGGGGGGGGAGAGAGTAAAGGCCTCAGCCTTCCCCTAAAAAACTCATATACCGTATATCCCAGGCTACAATCTCTCGCGCTAAACTATACCAGGGAAAAAAAACATTCCCCGCGAATACGTTACGTAAAACCATTGGACGTCGCTCTCTCGCGGGTGGAACTACTTCGCATAGGGGTGATGGCATGTGTACAGCTGCTCCGTTTTCGCTCCCTTTTCCACGAAAGTAAAAGGGTCTGCTGTTCCTTCTTTCGACCTCCCACGTGAACTGTTGTTTACGTAAAACGGAATAATTGGGCTCGTAAAAACGAATAATAAAACTTTAACAATACGGGCCACTATCTGCCGCCCGAGTCCTGCTTTTTCCACGAAAGATCTACATAGCAGATTACTGGCGACCAACAACGTGAATGTTGTTTACGAAAAAACTGCATAAATGGAGTCATAAAACTCCTGACAATACAAGCTAATATACGTTGTCTGGGAAATGGATTTTTTTATTGCCCAAGTGTCCGAGAGCATTTGAAAATTTCCCATGGTAACAAGGACCACCCCAGTGAAATTATAACTTACAGGGGAAATATAAAAATTATGATTTTAAGTATAAGAGACAATGAATTTGTTTTAGCTTAGACATTTAAAAGAAAGAAAAGGTATTTTAACTCTATTATTTCAGACTAAAATAAAGAGAATATTAAATGAAAAACATTACGATTATTATAAAAGGAGGGGGGGGTACAACTTATATAGAAAAAATAAAGAAAATATGGAAAATTTAGAATAAATGAAAAAACCTACCCTAACATGACTCTCCCTTTACCGCAAAAAAATAAAATTTTTTGATAAAAAAAAAATTTAATTTTTTGAAACGTGCAGACTGAAACAGAAAAAAAAATTTCGCAAGGGTTATCGGGCTGAGAGGTAGTTCACAGTACGCTGGAGATTCCACAATATAAGACCTAACCGTTCGAGCAGGCCAGACATCGGTCCGAAGAACAATCATGAATTATAGAGTGAAGTCGCCGCTGTCAGATATACACTCCGGAATGTACACTAAGAGCTGCCCACCATGAACCACTCCCAAGTAACTGCTGAAATACCTGACGACTAGAACTGGGAAAACCACAAGGGGGTAACAAGACACCTAAGGAGTACTGCCTTCTAAGGCGGGGAAAACTGCACTTTGTTTCTACATAGGACACCTTCGCTGCATAACCATTTCTAACTCCTGATACCGAATCCCACCTATAAACATACCTGTGCTTGCTCCGAATGCCATTACTGTCACTGTATATTGCAACTCCTAGCAGGTTCTACTTATAATACGTTAACCTATCTACCTATACGACCAAAATTTTGCCAAAAAACAAACTAAATTATTTACAAGTTTTTTTTTTTTTTTTTTTTTTTTGAATTTTGGAAAAAGATTGCAAGAGTGTTGAGACTGCCAACTGAAAAACAATACATTACTCATAATAATATATACAACATTTGCATAAAATCATGATAAATTGGCCAGTTCGATGTGAAAACAAAATCAAATTACAACATACATTTACCTATATCAGTACTACTGGCACATACAATAACCAAAAAAAAAATAAGCAACTGGGTATTTACACATGTAATGGACTTATGACACAACATATTTCATCAAAGTAATCGAGTAACAATATACCGAAGTTTAAAATAGGATAACAAATGCAAAATGAACCCCGGAATAAAGTTAAAGTCTGTAAAAGTGGTGTTTGGGGTGTAGAATAAATGTATATAAATGCAGTTACAACAAGAAAACACTGTGCATGGGAAGAGTAGTTATGTTCTTGTGCTACCCACACGTAGACTAAACCAGCCTAGAATTTTTTTTTTTTTTTTTTTTTTTTTTTTTTTTTTTTTTTTTTTTTACTGGAAACATGGTTTTCCAAAGAAAACCCAGACAGTGATGATGCAGTATCATCAGACTACCCAATTTACCTACCCAAAACCAAATAAAAACAGATGTGACTCATAACACATGGTCACAACAAAACAAGGTCATAATTCCCATAGAAATAAAAAGGCTTATGTGTATAGAGTATATATAATTACTAATTTTGAAGACAAACATACAAAAAAAACACAATTTAGAAGCAGAAAGTAAATTTAAGATAATCACAAATTTTAAAAGGTAGAATTTTCAGGAAGAAGAAAAAAAATATTTACAAAAAAAAAAAATCACTACCCACTAGGATTAGATAAAATACTACACTGCTGACATTGCACTAGAAGAAAAACAAAAAGGAATTTCATGAACGAAACCAAAGGGGTAAATTGGTATGTCACACCTAAGTATCAAAATAAAAAGTATAATATGCCAAACTACATCCCTAGACTAAAAGTGGTATAAAAACACATGAAAAAAAATATATATACATAATTAGGAATCTATAATATCGTACTTGCGTGCATACGATGAAAAGTGCCAACCGACCCAGCCTAACACTTGCTGTTAAAACAAGGAGGAAAAAAAAAATCGGACATTTTCAACGTACCCACAATACCTCTTAAATTTGAAGAGAAAACTGCACAAAACGGTGTGCGGAGGGGTATTTACTAATATAAGTAGCTAAATATCACTAAAAAATGTATGTATACACGACACGGGGTGTATAAAAAACACGAAATCGGGTTTCCGATTTTCGCTAAGTGAACCAAAACAAACCATGTTTGGGTCAGAAAACGCTAATATATACGACGAAAAATATATAAAATTACTATAAAATACACTGCAATACATAAACACACATCAATATTACGAGATAAAACTATAAATATACATAGATAATAGAATATAAGGAAACTAAATTTTATAAATAGGGCGAGTTCGTCTTTCACGTAGCCCGTAAGCGTCCTGCGAAGTCGGCTGCGGTCGATTCAATGATTTCGACTTATTCGGTTTGTTAATCGAATTTTCGGCAACGCTAGCTTCGCTGGTCGTTGCTGCTATTTCACACTCCTGTACTTCCCTTTCCGATTCATTATTTTCCTCCGATAGAGCTTCCTCCGCTGATTCACTTTTCTGCTGATGGTTATCAGCTGAATTTCCAACCTCCGGAGTTTTGTTTGAGTGAGGTGGAGGGGGGTCGATCTCGGCTGGATCGCTAGCTGAATTCGCTTGGCTTCCGTGAGTGCTGAATTCATTTTGAGTAATCGTACCAGGGTTACTCTCTTGAGTGTCAGAACTTGGTATAACACAGCAATCGCGACGGCGTCTGCGCTGAGCGAATTGCTCTGCATGGGGAATCGATTGCTGCACATCGATAGGTGGATCGTCAATCGAATCTGGGACACTCTGTTGTTGTTGTGGGTCGTCGGACCAAATCGGGAGTCTGTTTTTAAAGGCAGAGAGGCGATCCACATGGACAACTTGAACGTTTTTGGGATTTGCAACAAGGGCGATTTTAAAATTTACCTCATTTAATTTTTCCAAGATAGTGAAGGGGCCGTTATTCAACTTACTTAATTTTTTTGTTGTACCAGGTGCAATTGCTGGAGTGAAAAGCCAAACCAGATCACCAACTTTTAGTTTTTTGTCAACAGCTGTCTTTTCTCTATACTTTTCTTGATTCTCTGATACTTTTATTAAATGATTGTGCACTTCAGCGTACACCTTTTGCAGAGCTGGTATTAAAAGTTCACAAAAAGAGGGGACATCATTATAGCTAAATTGGGGGGGTTGAGAAAATAAATTATAGGGTAGGTTAAGGTTTCTGCCATACATAACAGCTGCTGGAGTTAGTTTGCCCAGCTAGAAAAAGTTTGCAAAAAAAGTGCAAAAAAAAAAGTGCACAAAATCCGAGCGTATTTGGCACCTCTACTTGTGTATAAAAAGTGCAAACTGAATTCTGCAAAAAAAGTGCAAACTGAATTCTGCAAAAAAAGTGCAAACTGAATTCTGCACAAAAAGTGCATAATCAGAGGTGCCAAATACGCTCAGATTTTGTGCACTTTTTTTTTTTTGCACTTTTTCTGCATACGAAATAATCCCTAAATTTTGCAGTTTTTATGCACAATCAGAGGTGCCAAATACGCTCAGATTTTGTGCACTTTTTTTTTTGCACTTTTTCTGCATACGAAATAATCCCTGAATTTTGCAGTTTTTATGCACAATCAGAGGTGCCAAATACGCTCAGATTTTGTGCACTTTTTATTTTACACATTTTTTGCATACCAAATAATTCCTAAATTGTGCATTTTTTATGCATAATCAGAGACTCTGATTATGCATAAAAAATGCACAATTTAGGATATTTTTGGCATGCAAAAAATGTGTAAAATATAAAGTGCACAAAATCTGAGCGTATATGGCACCTCAGATTTTGTGCATTTCTTCAAGTAGATTTTTTGCATACCGAACATTTTAAGCATATATTTAAATCAAGATTCAGCTTACTATGAAATTTACAGCTATCAATGTATAATAAACCCAGTTTTGGAAAGATGCATAATTATACATAGGATTATGAACAATAATTTTATCAGACATGGTACAAGTTCACCAACATGCGGAAAAAGATAATAAGCTTAAATTTAAATATATAAATTTTATAATTAAATATAACACTGCATACAGTAAAAAACATGTCCAATATTGTTAAAACCCAATAAGAGAAAATTATTACACTTACTTGAAAAGAGCTGCACTAAATTCTAGTTATTAGTTGAAAATGTTTTAACTAATGTATTTGAACTTGGAAAAAGGCATTAAAAAAAAAAATCAACTTTACTTATTTTTGTTTATTTACACAAGTGTGATCAGCTTTTTCTCATCATTTCACTTCCAATCCAGTCATTGAAAATTTTGATTGTTGCAACTGGATGCAATCATTTTTCTGATTGCAAAGAGCTTTGATAGACGACTGCTAAAATCTAGCTGCTGTAGGGAAAATGTGAAAGAAACCACAGCACACACAAAAAAATGACCATTGCAGTACAGCTGCTGCATTTATTTGAAATCACAACATAAATAATAAACTAATGGTACTCTGTTCCGGTAATGTAATGTATACAGTAAATGTTCCGGACTTAAATTTTCTTGCTTTTTGATTTAAACAAAATAAATTCTGACAGTCTGACAGTCACATTGTGGAGGTGTATCTTTGGATGATTTACTTTTATCACACCAATTTCAAGCTGTATCCTGTTTGTTTCCTGTGTAAAATAAATAAATAAATAAATAAATCATGCAAAAATATGCAAACTGAACTACTTTACAGACATTACATAAATATAAGAATTCAATATTAGATTTTATTAAGTAGTTTGTTTTTCTACAGGAAAAAATTATAGTTAAAATTCCCTTATTTTCATGTGCAATATATGGACAAACTGGAAAATGCTGTTCATATAAACAATTTCTCAAATCTCAAACTTGAATTTTACTATCTATACTATTAAAAATGCATGTGTGTAACTATGTATCTATATTAACCTCAAAGGCTCAGACTGTTGGGTGCAGAGCTGAGAAATTTTTAATAAAGTTGCATAATAGGAAGGACCATAAAAAAAAAATCCAAAATTTTAATTAGATTTTTTTTTATGTGATGTGAATTTTGTTTATGTTTTGTGATTTTTGCTCAGCCAATTTATATTCAGAGTCGCTAGAGGAAAGGGGGGAAGGGAAGAAGTAGTTGTCAGAAGAAATATATAAAATTTAGGAAGCTTGAACAGTATTTTTTTTAAAAAAATGTTTGTGTGTGAATGTGAACGAAAAATTTGATTTTCAATTAATTTTTAAATAAAAGATCATTTTTACATAGTGTTCTCATTTGATGTTTTTCAAAGGGTGCTGCACCCTGCCCTTTTCCTTTAAACCTGCCGATGCACACCCTGTCCGTTTTAGATAATGATATTGTAAAAGCGCCCGGCTCGTTTTCCCCCAGTAGCTTCTTTTTGTATCTTCTACATATTTTTTAATATTTGGCTTTTTCCTCTCATACCTCCCCCCCCCCATAAAAAAAAAACAGATGCAACAACTGCATATTGTATTTCTTTTAAATGCTAAGATGTAAATTAACAACATAATACAAATATAACTTTTATTAGGTTGTTCGACATGTTTTGACTCACTCCGGGTCATTTTCAAAAACATTTTGAACAACATTTTCCAAATCTCAAACTAGAAATTTACTCTAGATTAATTTTAACACAATTATTCAAATTCTTGGCCCGGACATTTTTTGTCCAGTTGGAAAATTACAACTAGTGATGCACAGAATATTTGGTATGTATTTGGCCATACTACAAATATTTAATTAGGCTGAAAATAGGTCGCACTCAGCCTAACCAAAAATCAAACTATTCAGTTTTGCTGAATATCTTTATATATGGCCCAACCACCAGGGTTGGCAAAAACCCGGGTTTTTTCAGAAAAAACCCAACCCAGTGGGTTTTTGGGGTTTTTTCGGGAGTTTTCACAGGGTTTTTTGGATTTTTCTTCTTGCCGTTCTTTGTTTGTTTGTTTTGTAACAACTATATAATTAATGGGATGAAGTTTTAAAAAATAAATGTTAATACTTTAATAATTTTTATTTAATATATTATTTAATTATAATTATTTAGAATTTTTATTTAATATATTATTTAATTATAATTATTTAGAATTTTTATTTAATATATTATTTAATTATAATTATTTAGAATTTTTATTCAATATATTATTTAATTATAATTATTTAGAATTTTTATTCAATATTAAAAATAGTTTAAAAATTTGTAATGATTTTAAAGACATTTTATGACTGAATTGAAAGAAATTTTTTAAAGTCAAAATAATTAAATTAATAGTCTAAAATTTTGTTTATTTCTCTTTTATAGATAAAAATTAGATTTAAACAGTGAATCATTTACTTTTGTTTTATTAAAATTTTCTTATGTAGTAGAATTTTATCAAATGTTTGGAATTATTGTCCTACTAGGGGGGGGGGGATGAATTCACTTTTAAACCATCTAAATTGTAAGCTTAAATTCCTAAATCTTCCAGAGATCTTGATGTATGGGAGGGGGGAAAGGGGGGGGGTTGCATCTCAATAGCACAGAATAGCTGCATGTTGTGTCATAGTCTGCGATCGCCCATCCTTCTGCTTTTGGCGAAATTAGATAAGGAGGGGGGGGGAGGTATAAACAATAGAACTATCTCAAGAATAAGAAATCATTATTTTTAAAGAATTATTTAACAAAGAACTTTATATTACATTATATTTTAAATACTATATTTACGTAAGAATATTTTATAATTGAATTTGTTTGGATCATCAATACTTTAATTGGAAAATGAAAAAAATACACTCCAGTGTATCTTTCTTTTGTTTTATTGATGGATTTTTATCAGGTCAATTTTCTTTTCCCCAGCTGGCTGCTGATGACTGAGATTTAATTAAAGTTTTAAACTGCAAATAGAAATAATAATAATTAAACCAAGAACTAAACGATACTTTTTTCTTTTCCTTACTTATTTAAAAAAAAAATAAAGCTTTTAACTATCCGATTGTGTTTAAATTTTCAGCAAATTCAAATAATAATAAATTAGGCAGCTTACCAAATTTCTATTAAAATACAATAAGTTTTCAGAAAATTAGAATCCCCCCCCACCAAAAAAAAAAAAAAACAACAACAAAAAAACTACTATCACTATCTTAATCTTGCATCTGATAATGAATGTTCTTAGCTATGCAGAAGAGATTCATTATTATGGTGGGTTGTGCTGCACTATAATACTATTTCACTAAAGAAAGTGAAATGAATCAATGATCTACCCTTTATGTTTTGTTCAACTTAATTTAGTTTTATGCTTAATATATTTTGAATCATACTAAAATACCCGTGCCTCTAATTTTTAAGAATTGATTGAACCCCCCACTGTTTTCGTCATATTGACAAATAATCCTGATTTTTAATTGTTTATATAATTTTACATGTATTTTTTTTAAGATAATTATTTTCTCTGTGAATTTTCCAAGTTTGTTTCAGATACAGCAATTATGCCCATTTAGAATTTTCTGAAAACTATATCTGTGACACATAAAATGTGTATTATGTTTGGTTTAAATTGATATATTTATTATTAGCATACCTGCCAACTTTTCAAAATGGCAAAGTGTAAAATAACGCGTGAAGTGCATTTCATGCAATTTTTTCTTTCATGTGAGCATATGACACATATAACACATTATATGAGTTTCAAAACGCCTTACCCAAAAAATCAAATTTGAGGAAATCACGAAAAAACTCTGACTGCTCCCATTGGTTTTCATTGTAAACCAATATTTTAGAATGCCAGAAATACATGTTAAAACTAGTTTTTCTAAGGACTCTAGTGTTTCTTCAGTGAAGATTTACCAATAGAATAGATTGATAGAGAAAACACAATTTTTTCAATTTTGGATAAGGCAAGTTTTGGAACTGATGTCCTCATATAAAAAACACATAAACAGCATTTAATCATGTAGCAGATGAATATTGTTACATATAATATACAAATAATACACTGATATTTTGATATGAAACATATACAGACAGTTTCTTCGTTGTTCTCTTTAAGAAGGTCCAAGCAAAAATCTTACTCAAAACAGGATTTCCATTTAAATACAATGAAAATTAAAAGATTTCATATGGTATATTTTGAATACGAATTCTTGTTTCATGATTTTAACAATATAAAATATTCCTTTACATTCAGCAACTATCATTAATAAAAGAAGTTAAAAAGTAATTCCTAATTTTAGGGAGTAAAATAGAGGTCAAAAGAAATTTTGCAAAAAGTGTAAAAATAAACCTCCTAAGTGTAAAAGTGTAAAAAATGATCAAAAAGTGTAAATTTTACACCTAAAGTGTAAAAGTTGGCAAGTATGTATTAGTTAGATAAGTGGAATTTTAAATAAAGATTTTGATAACACCCACTTGGGTTTTTTTCAAGGGTTTTTTCAAGTGGGTTTTTTCGAAAAAACCCACCCAGGTTTTTTCGGGTTGGGCAAAATCAAGCCAACCCTGAACCAAACAGGCTTTTAAAAATATTTTCAAAAAATTTAGTTAAATTTTATTTTTAACTGTTAATAAATAAAGATATCCCGGAAAATTAAGAAGTAGAATTATATTCAAATAAGAGAGATTACTTGTACATTTATGTATTTCCTGTTTGAAAAGTAACAACTAAGAAAATTAACTGTTAATGATGACATTCATAAGAACTAATAATGCATAAATGTAAGATCGTGAACATTGTTTTCTATTTCAAAACTGAGTGTTTCTAAACAAACATAATGGAAGATAATGTGCAGCTTTCAGGGTAAAGGTGAAAATAAGCACTCGCCAGTCGCCATTCATCGATTAAACTTTAAAAACTGGAAAAATGCAGGATTTCCTGATTGCCCTTTTTCCCTAAATTTTGCGATTTTTCAGCATCCATTCGACGAAATTCGTAATTTTTATGTACCCGTTCGAAGAAATTCATGGCTTTTATGTGCCCGTTCCAAGAAATTTACGATTTTCTGTGCATAATCAACAAAATTCATGATTTTTTACACAGCAATCGATAAAATTCATGATTTTTACGCATTCGATCGATGAAATTCATGATTTTTAGACGTTCGATCGATAAAATACATGATTTTTACATGCTCAGTTGATAAAATTAATTTTTTTTACACGCCTGGTCAACAAATTTCATTATTTTTATGCGTTCGGTCGATAAAATACATGATTTTTACACGCTCGGTTGATAAAATTAATTATTTTTACACGCCCGGTCAATGAATTTCGTTATTTTTACATGCTTGGTCAATAAAAATTCCTGATTTTTACATGCTCGGTCGATAAAATTCATAATTTTTACATGCTCGGCCGATAAAAATCATGATTTTTTCACGCTCGGTCGATAAAATTCATGATTTTTTTCACACTCGGTCGATAAAATTCATGATTTTTTCACACTCAGTCGATAAAATTCATGATTTTTTCACACTCAGTCGATAAAATTCATGATTTTTTCACACTCGGTCGATAAAATTATTATTTTTACATGCCCGGTCAACGAATTTCATTATTTTTACATGCTTGGTCAATAAACATTCCTGATTTTTACATGCTCGGTTGATAAAATTCATAATTTTTACATGCTCGGTTGATAAAATTCATGATTTTTACACGCTTGGTCGATAAAATTCATGATTTTTTCACACTCGGTCGATAAAATTCATGATTTTTTCACACTCGGTCGATAAAATTCATGATTTTTTCACACTCTGTCGATAAAATTCATGATTTTTTCACGCTCAGTCGATAAAATTAATTATTTTTACGCGCCCGGTCAACGAATTTCATTATTTTTACTCGTTCGGTCGATAAAATACATGATTTTTACATGCTCGGTTGATAAAATTAATTATTTTTACACGCCCGGTGACAAATTTCATTATTTTTACTCGTTCGGTCGATAAAATACATGATTTTTACATGCTCGGTTAATAAAATTAATTATTTTTACATGCCCGGTCAAGGAATTTCATTATTTTTACGCATTCGATCAATGAAATTCATGATTTTTACAAGTTCAATCTACAAAATTAAGGATTTTTACGCGTTCGAGCTACGAAATTAAGGGTTGGGTTGGGTTGATTATTGACGGCCAATTATCTACACTTGGGATATGGGCCCGGGGGGAGTGCCCTTCGTGGGGGTCTTTCTAAGGGAACCTAACCCGTATTTACGCATGGATAAATCCACGGCTCGAAGAAAACCACGAAAACTCCGAACGATTAGGCCGACGGGCGCGATTGGGATCGAACCCAGCACCTCCCGTCTACCAGCTTCGAGAGCACAACCTCTCAGCCACTGGTGGGGCTACGAAATTAAGGATTTTTACGCGGTCGATTGACGAAATTCAGGATTTTTACGCGGTCGATCGACGAAATTCAGGATTTTTTAGAGTGTCAACAATACTCCAGATTGTAAAACATGCAATGGGGAGTTATGAGATGAAAAAAAAAAAAGCAAAATATTAATTGGTTATTTTTTTAAACCAAAAACATTGGGAAGGAGGTGTCCATTAATGGCATATCTACATAGCTGCAACCTTGGCATAATCGTAATTGTGAGGGCCGCAAGATAACAAGAAGATAACAAAATTCCTAAACAGCGTAATTAAACTGGACACTGTAATAAAATATAATGTAATAAGATTTATTAAATTATAAAATAATACTTACATGAGATGTATCAACAAGTCTCTGTTCAACCACATTTTACTAGCAGCTAAGCTTCCACTCTGGAAGAGAAGAAAATCAATAACAACCCAATACAAAATGGCTTATAACTGAATATAAGAACATTTTATAAATTTATTTTAATTCACAGAAGAAGCTACAAAGTTTAATTAATCAAAGTTTAACTAAATTAATTAAAAAAGTTTTAAGACTATACTCTTTTTAAGTTATAACTCAAAGCTAAAGCACAGTTTGTTTTTTTCTGTAAAGGCTTCTTGTAAAAAGGTCTGGTTCATAAAATGGCAGTATCTGTGTTAAATATTATGTAAAATTGTTTTATAATTTAACTTTTAATACTTTAGTCTGAAATATAAAAATATTAGGCCAGCCGAATATTCGGTATACTTGTGGGCTGAATATTCAGTATTCGGCCAAAATCGCTATTCAGTGCATCCTTAGTTTATAGTAATTTAAATTTACTTTATAAGCTTTTAAAATTTTCGTAATTACATTTTAAAAGTTACAGATTACTAACTAATATGCTAAAACATATGTATCAACAATTATACATCCCAAGAAGGAAATCCATATACTGCGATATTTTTTAATATCCCTTTAGATTCCGGTTTCAGAGGTTTTATCAAATAAATACTTGACAAAGTTGATTACATAGTTAAATATTATGTACTTTATGATTAAAATAAGTTGGCTATTATTTACTTTGTGGAGGAGGAAGAGGGGAAGGGGATCAAAAAGTATGTTTACCTCCTGTGAATAAAAACAGCATTTTGGCCTTGAATGAGGGTTCCTGCAGTGGAGTCCCCCCCCCCCCAACAAATTTTGACAAACAAAATCAAAGCATATTTTTATATATTTTAAATAATTTTTTAGTTTACTTTCAATTAATAACTCCAAAATAATATTCATCCACATTTACTTATTATAAACACATTATTTAATTTTATTGAATAATTTATTTATATTTAATAATAGAAGTTAAAATGTTTTGATTTAACTTGGTTATTAGGGTGGGTCGAAAAAACCGAAATTTATATAATCGAAACGTAATAGTGCGGAAAAGTTGCCATTGGTAATAAGGAATAAATTCACAAAATATTACACCAAATGGTTAATATCTTTTAAATATCTTTTACCGCTGCAAAGAAGGCAAAGTTTTAAAAAAAACACTTTTTTTTTTTTTTTTTTTTTTTTTTAATTAAATTATCCAACTATACCAATACAATTTCTAATAGAATGCAAAAGCTACATCAAGATGTTAGTAATGTTCCAATATAATGTCATTATGGTGAAATTATTTCTATTACCGCCGCAGGGGCAGCCAAAATTTTAATAAAAACGGCAAAAATTTCAATTTTCCGTTTTTTACTTTTTTTCAAATTCATATTATATGTCTACTATTAAAAAAATTTACATTATATCTAGTAATACCTAATAAATGTCTAGTAATTTTGATGATCGGGATTGCCAACCAAGGGCGAGAGGGGTCCGCCCCTCTTAAATTTTGGAAAAAAGGGCTTTTTGAAGAAATTTTTGCGATTTTATGGTAAATTTAAGGATTTTTTTAGTAGGGGCGACCTCTTACATAAATTCACCCTCAATTTTCACTTTTTCTCCCCCCACCCAACAAAAAATCTCTAAAACGTTCCGGAAAATCACTTCAAAAAACCCCTTTCTCTCAAATTTAGGGGGGGGGGCTCTCTCGCCCCTGGTTCGCAATGCTCATGATCAAAATTACTACACATTTATAAGTTATTACAAGCTATAATGTAAATTTATTTAATTCTAGACATATAATAAAAGTTAAAAACTCTAGAAAAAACGAAAAATTGAAATTTTTGCCGTTTTTTTTCAAAATTTTGACTGCCCCTGCAGCGGTAATAGAAATGATTTCGACCCGATTGATTATGTCAGAAACTAAACAAATGTTTTGATTTATCACTCAAGGTCAGAAATCTCATTTTTTAAATCAAAATATTTTTACTTTCATTATTAAATATAAATAAATTAGTCAATAAAATTAAGGGGGGGGGGAGGGGCTTCAAAAAGTATGTTTACCTCTTGTGAACCAAAAAAAAAAGAGCTAGTTTTGGAATTGAATGAGGGTTCCTGCAGTAGAGTTCCTCCCCCCCCCCCCAACAAATTTTGACAAACAAAATCAAAGCATATTTTATATATTTTAAATAATTTTTTAGTTTACTTTCAATTAATAATTCCAAAATAATATTCATCCACATTTACTTATTATAAACACATTATTTAATTTTATTGAATCATTTATTTATATTTAATAATAGAAGTTAAAATGTTTTGATTTAACTTGGTTATTAGGGTGGGTCGAAAAAACCGAAATTTATATAATCGAAACGTAATAGTGCGGAAAAGTTGCCATTGGTAATAAGGAATAAATTCACAAAATATTACACCAAATGGTTAATATCTTTTAAATATCTTTTACCGCCGCAAAGAGGGCAAAGTTTAAAAAAATTGCTTTTTTTTTTTTTTTTTTTTTTTTTTAAATTAAATTATCCAACCATACCAATATAATTTCTAATAGAATGCAAAAGCTACATCAAGATGTTAGTAATGTTCCAATAAAGTGTCATTATGGTGAAATTATTTCTATTACCGCCACAGAGGCAGCCAAAATTTTGAAAAAAAACGGCAAAAATTTCAATTTTCCGTTTTTTACTTTTTTTCAAATTCATATTATATGTCTACTATTAAAAAAATTTACATTATATCTAGTAATACCTAATAAATGTCTAGTAATTTTGATGATCGGGATTGCCAACCAAGGGCGAGAGGGGCGCGCCCCTCTTAAATTTTGGAAAAAAGGGCTTTTTGAAGAAATTTTTGCGATTTTATGGTAAATTTAAGGATTTTTTTAGTAGGGGCGACCTCTTACATAAATTCCCCCTCAATTTTCACTTTTTCTCCCCCCTCCCAACAAAAAATCTCTAAAACGTTCCGGAAAATCACTTCAAAAAACCCCTTTCTCTCAAATTTAGGGAGGGGGAGGGGGGCCTCTCTCGCCCCTGGTTCGCAATGCTCATGATCAAAATTACTACACATTTATAAGTTATTACAAGCTATAATGTAAATTTATTTAATTCTAGACATATAATAAAAATTAAAAACTTTAAAAACGAAAAATTGAAATTTTTGCCGGTTTTTTTTCAAAATTTTGACTGCCCCTGCAGCGGTAATAGAAATGATTTCGACCCGATTGATTATGTCAAAAACTAAACAAATGTTTTGATTTATCACTCAAAGTCAAAAATCTCATTTTTTAAATCAAAATATTTTTACTTTCATTATTAAATATAAATAAATTAGTCAATAAAATTAAGGGGGGGGCTTCAAAAAGTATGTTTACCTCTTGTGAACAAAAAAAAAAAGAGCTAGTTTTGGAATTGAATGAGGGTTCCTGCAGTAGAGTTCCTCCCCCCCCCCCCAACAAATTTTGACAAACAAAATCAAAGCATATTTTATATATTTTAAATAATTTTTTAGTTTACTTTCAATTAATAATTCCAAAATAATATTCATCCACATTTACGTATTATAAACACATTATTTAATTTTATTGAATCATTTATTTATATTTAATAATAGAAGTTAAAATGTTTTGATTTAACTTGGTTATTAGGGTGGGTCGAAAAAAACGAAATTTATATAATCGAAATGTAATAGTGCGGAAAAGTTGCCATTGGTAATAAGGAATAAATTCACAAAATATTACACCAAATGGTTAATATCTTTTACCGCCGCAAAGAGGGCAAAGTTTAAAAAAATTGCTTTTTTTTTTTTTTTTTTTTTTTAATTAAATTATCCAACCATACCAATACAATTTCTAATAGAATGCAAAAGCTACATCAAGATGTTAGTAATGTTCCAATAAAATGTCATTATGGTGAAATTATTTCTATTACCGCCACAGAGGCAGCCAAAATTTTGAAAAAAGCGGCAAAAATTTCAATTTTCCGTTTTTTACTTTTTTTCAAATTCATATTATATGTCTACTATTAAAAAAATTTACATTATGTCTAGTAATAACTAATAAATGTCTAGTAATTTTGATGATGGGGATTGCCAACCAAGGGCAAGAGGGGCCCGCCCCTCTTAAATTTTGGAAAAAAGGGGTTTTTGAAGAAATTTTTGCGATTTTATGGTAAATTTAAGGATTTTTTTAGTAGGAAGAAATCTTACATAAATTCCCCCTCAATTTTCACTTTTTCTCCCCCCTCCCAACAAAAAATCTCTAAAATGTTCCAGAAAATCACTTCAAAAAACCCCTTTCTCTCAAATTTAGGGGGGGGGCCTCTCTCGCCCCTGGTTCGCAATGCTCATGATCAAAATTACTACACATTTATAAGTTATTACAAGCTATAATGTAAATTTATTTAATTCTAGACATATAATAAAAGTTAAAAACTCTAGAAAAAACGAAAAATTGAAATTTTTGCCGTTTTTTTCAAAATTTTGACTGCCTCTGCAGCGGTAATAGAAATGATTTCGACCCACCCTATTGATTATGTCAGAAACTAAACAAATGTTTTGATTTATCGCTCAAGGTCAGAAATCTCATTTTTTAAATCAAAACATTTTAACTTATATTATTAAATATAAATAAATTAGCCAATAAAATTAAATAATGTGTTTATAATAAGTAAATATGGATGAAAGGAAATGAGAAACAAAACAAATATGTCTTGATTTAAAAAACAAGATGGCACACAGCAGGTTAATCACAAAGCTGTTCCTTTATTACTTTATGCAGTTTAACCCTTAATTGCTGTCACAAAAACTGTTGCATACATACTGTGAGTGGTTTTGGTTTCCAAGACCGCTTGATTGAAAGATTAATAAAAAGCTCGAATAACTAATAAGATACTGCTTCTGTTCTAAACTTTATGTAGGGGAGACCGGTACACAGTGGACCACTTTTCCAGTTAACATTTTTTTTCTCTTTAACAGACTGACCGATCTGTATGAAAATATTTTTGAATATTCCTTAAACCTTCTTACATCCATCATAATTTTCTCACAACATAGTTTTCAATACATTTTTCAAAAAAAAAAAAAAAATTATATACACTTGTGAAGTGGACCAGTGTACCCCGGAAGCGGGGTACAGTGGTCCACCCACCGTGGTACAGTGGACCACTATTAGGTATTATCTAAAATACAATATAAATCTATTTTTCATTAATCTAATTATTTTTTGTTGCCCCTTCACCCACAAAATAACATAGTAATATAAATTTTGAAGCAAAAACAAAAAAATTATATTTTGAAAATAATAACAGATTAATACAGGAACAATTGCAATTTAGTTGAAGTTATTACTTAAGTACAAAAAAATCCGCTCACATTAAAATTTGCAAATTAAATTCTTAAGTACTTATGAGTAAGATTGAGCCTGGAATTTTCAAGAAATAATTTTGGGTCTGAGAGCAACATTATGAAATCATTGACATCAACAGCAGATTCATCTACAGTTTCAGAAGAAATAAACTGATTTCCATTCAATTTGCGTCTCATAAATCTTACTTGAATAAAATCATCAACAATTAGACTACAGTTATATTTATCAAAGGCAGTAAATACAAAACAAAATATTTCTTACAATGTTAAATAAATTGTTATTTTTATTTGTTTACTTTATTTTACAGTTAAATCTACTTTAAAACAATCTTTCTTTATAGAAAATAAGCAATTATTAAATATTTTGAACATTCTGCATTACAGGAGCAGAGTGGATTGTGGACCACTGTGCCCCAGGAGTGGGTGGTCCACTGTACCCCATGTTGAAGTTCAATAAATAATCATATTAATATTGTTCATAGCTTTCTTTTAAACATATTAACTTTGAAGTAAAATAAAAACAAGTATCTTAGCTTTAGTCATATATTACAGACACAGAGGACAGTCAATTCTCAAATACTCATCATACATCACATGCAGATAGATTTTAAAAACCAAATTTTGAAGGTAAAACTTACGGGTATGTACAAACAAAACAAAAACACAGGGTATGTACAAACAAAACAAAAACACAATTTGATTATTTTTTTTTTCTTAGAAGGACAGTAATTACTTGAACTTCATTTTTATAAACATGGGAAGACTTATTTTACTTTCTTTAATCATTGTTGAACGCTAAATTATACTTTGTGATAATTTAAGAAGTATTTTGTTTTGTTTATTTAAGGAGTTTAAGTATCTCCTTGGAAAATTTTTAATTTCTATGGAGTTTCTAAGTAGTGTAAGGCGTCTGTATGACCCCTGCTATAGTTAAACTGAAAATCACAAGTTACTGTGAAAATTGATAAAAGCACTACCGCTAAAAGCAGCTAAAAGATTTTTTTTTCCCCAAAAGCCGTAGCGTTTAAGCCTAACATTTATAACTAGGATTAGGGTGGTTTTATTCCAAACAAACGTTCATTTACAATGTTTTTTAGAGAACATTACAACATAAAATTGAATAATTTACCTTTTTTTCTGTAAAATAGACAACATCAGGCGAGAAAAATTGGGTTAGAATCTTGTATATACAATTCTTGTTTATGCTTGCCTCATGTATCTCGACAACAGAAGGAAAGGCTCCGCGCACGCGCAGATGGAAACTAATATATCCTCCACTCCTGTCGGCCTGTCACACTGTTCAAAAAATTAGCAGTTGGAATTTTATTTAATTAGTTTTAGAATATATGCTTTATGTAATTTAGATCATTTTCACTGTCTCTGGGAGATGTAGAATACCCCAACTGTGCATTTGAGAGGGGTAAAATTATAAAATTTCAAATCTTAAAAATTAAAAAAAAAAAAAAAAAAAATTAAAATTTTTGAAAATTTACCGAGAAGAAAATTTTGAGATATTCCTCATTTAAGTTTGTAATTTTTAAAAACTTAAAATTTTAACAAAAGTTTTTTTTTTTTTTTTTTGAAAAAAAAATTATTAAAAAAAAAATAATGTACAGTAAAATATGTGTTTTAAAGCTGTATTTTTCTTTATAATATCTATATAATATATACATATGTACATACGTCCAATTCAATGAGGGGGTTACCCCCCCTCCCCCCCATTGAATTATTATTAAAAAATGTTGAAAAAGAATTTAATCTTATATTATTAGTCAAATTGCAGGTCATAGAAGAACAGAAAGTGTGAAATATGTTTTATCCCCCCCCCAGCCCCACCTTCACATCCCTCGAGGGGGTGAGGGAGGAAAATATTGCTGGAAGGGGGGCACGAATCTGTGACGTTGAAGTGTTTCTTTTTAGGTAATATTGTATTCTCATAGGAAATACATGCACTTTTGAAAAAAATTACAGATTTGAATTGGCACCATTATGCATAGAAATAATCAAAACTTGGAATATAGAAATTTTTACATCTATAAAAAGTAAAGACTTTTGTGCATAAAAAATGCACACTTTTTGCGAACACGGAACAGGCAGTTATTTTATGCAAAAAATTTGCACAGTTTTTGAAAACAAAAAATATGCACTTTTTTGTATGCATAAAAAATGCATATAATGTGCACACAAAGTGTACACTTTTTGAAATATTCAAAAATATTCACTTTTTTTGCACAAATTGTACACAATTGAAACTTTTTTGCAAAAAAAGTGCAAACATTTTCTAGCTGGGTGGTAGAAGAGTGCACAGCCGTGCGCATGGCTAAGAGTGCAAATTTAAGCTTGGTGTCCCAGTCTGATTGATTCTCATTCACAATATGACACAGGGCGTTTTTTAAAGTCCTGTTCTGGCGTTCTATCTGAGCATTTCCGGCTGGGTGATATGCCGTGGTTTTGGGATGTTTTATTCCAAACATTTTGTACACATGCTCGATAGCTGCAGAAATTAAATTGGGTCCTCTGTCGGTTGAGATATAACATGGAGCTCCATAACGTAAAATGAAGTCTGCGAGAGTATCGGCTACCACATCAGATGTGATTGAGGATACCGCATAAGCTTCAGGCCACTTTGAAAATGCATCAATGTATGTAATTATAAATTTGTTACACGAAAAGGTAACAGGAAGAGGCCCTATAACATCGAGGTTCACTTTATTCATAGGGAAATGAGGTGTGGGTACACGTTGGAGGGGTGCAAGTTGATTTGCTTTGTGCACTCTTTTTTCTTGACAGCTAACGCGCGACTCCACTAGGTGCTTGACATCTGCCGACATTCCTGGCCAATAAAAGTTCTCACGAATGCGGTCTATTGTCTTTTGAAAAGCTTGGTGACAAGCAGCTAGGGATTCGTGGGTTAGTGCAAACACTTGCTCAACCATTTTCTTCGGCACCACAAGTTTGATAGGATTATTCAATAGGGGTGACTCCCTTGTATCCTCGCATACAAGAAGATCATCCCTAAAGAAAAATCTCAAATACTTGGGTGCAACCTCAAGATTTTCACTAATTTTGCGAGCAATTTCACAGCACATTTTATCTGTTTTCTGTAATTCACCTATCTTTTCTAAAAGGTTGGAATGTGGCATAAAAGTTGTCTCCTTCGCTACTTGTATAGAAAAGTTGCAATTGGTGACATTATCCGGTTTGCTATCTGTGGTGAACCTTGAAAGAAAGTCTGCAACGCTATTACATTTTCCCTTAATATATCTGATGGTAAATGTAAAATCAGAAAGTGTACAGATCCACTTAGCCATACGTGATGTGGGATCCTGAATTTTGAGCATGTACGTAAGAGGCGCATGATCAGTGTATATATAAAAATGAATATTGGCAAGGTAGCACTTGAAGTGTGCAGTGGCCCATACTAATGCCAATAACTCTCTCTCAGTGGCAGAGTATCTCGTCTCAGCGTCTTTGAGCTTTCTGCTAGCAAATGCGACAGGGTGGAGCATCTCATTTTCATCCAGTTGTGAAAGTACTGCCCCGAGTGCTTCGCCACTCGCATCGGTGTAGAGGTAAAACTCCTTATCAAAATTAGGAAGGGCGAGACATGGTTTGGATATTAATGCAGATTTTAAATCCTCAAACTCCTCCTGTGCTGCTTGGTTCCAAGTGAACCGACCCGTATCTTTAGTGAGGTTGATAAGATTTCTCGCTCTTTTAGAAAAATCTGGCAAAAATCGCCTATAGAAGGAGAGTGCACCGATGAAGGATCTGACAGCCTTTCGGGTGTTAGGAGGTTGGAATTTCCTTATTACCTCAATATTTTTGTTGATTGGTGACACTCGTCCTTTTTGGATTTCAAAGCCCAAGTATTGGATCTTGTCGGATAAAAATGTACACTTACTGGGTTTGAGTTTAAGCTTGTGTTGCTGAAGTCTTTCAAAAACAAGCTTAAGTTTATTTATATGGGATTCGACATCTTTAGAAGCTATTACTATATCGTCGATGTATACTAAAATTCCCAAATTTCCTAGATCAGCAAAAATTGCAGACATAAGTCGTTGAAAACTGTTTCCCGAATTCGAAAGTCCGAAACAGTTTCGATTCCACTCAAATAACCCTTTGTGAGTAATAATAGCTGTTTTATATTTATCCTCGGGACGGATAGTTTGTTGAAAAAACCCACTAGTTAAGTCTAATGTGGAAAAAAAATTTGAGCCTGATAAGGCGTCAACTGAGTCTGTGATGTTTGGTATGGGGTAGGCATCTTTCATTAGATTTTTATTTAATTTTCTAAAGTCAACAGCCAGTCTTTGTAGATCCGTCTGATTTTTTCACAAGAATGGCCGGCGAAGCAAATTCTGAAATAGATGGGGAAATTATATTGGCCTGTAGTAAAATATTTAGTTGATCTTCCATTTCCTTTCGTAAGTTATGGGGGACTCTATATGCTTTACATTTAACCGGTTTTTCTGAAGTTAGATTAATTGAATGGGGTATGGTGTCACAGCCGGGTAAGTCTAAGACAGACGCAACAAAAACATCTTTATTTTCTTGTAAAAATTCTTGCATTTTTGATTTTAAGGGGGGTTCTAAGTGGTCTAAATTAATTTCGGAACTCCAACTAAGGTCAGCATGGTCAAAATCTGCAATTGGAGGGGGAGTATTGATATTACAGGCTAAATTACAATTATCTGGGGTTACGTTAGAATTATCAATACATTTTTGAACTTTTGCTACTAAAGTACCCTTATTTAATACTATATTGTTATCAGAAAAGTTAGCAAAGGATAGAAATAGGCCATGTTCTTGGGTACAAATGGATCTAGAAATTAAGAGGCCTGCATGTAAATTCTTAGCAAAGGGCTCTAACATTAAAATACTATCCTTGTCATTGAAATTTTCCTTCGTACATCTGACTTTAGCTAAAATTTTAGACTGGGCTGGGATTTCAAGTTTATTACACAAAGATGCCATACTGATATTACACGCCTTTTTTTCAACATCATGTTTACCTGTATTTTCACTAATATTATTTGCTTGCATTTCCTCATTTTCAGTAAATTCATAACTACCCATTTCAGAATTTTCAGAATTATCACTAAACTGCTCCCCAATATTTGCATTTACATTATTTACACTATAAAATTCTGATTTGATTTGAGAAATACATTGTTAAAAATTTTGAAACGTTTCCTCACATTGTTTACTATTTCCCGAAGCAATTTTATCAACCGTAGTACCACCCGGTAATTCTTCCATCATAAAAACCTGGCAATCACTATTACTTTCATCACATACCCTGTTACACCTTTTATCAACATTATTTTCTTCGTCACTACTATTCTGACTGTGATGAACCTTCCTTATCTCGCTACTATTCCCTAATTTTATTTTCTCTGCACAGTTTCTTATTTCAATATTTTTCGAATAGTCAGGGGTACTACTTTTTGCTATCAATTTAGCCTCAGTTTCAACTTTATGATCTATGGGATAGTTATTTTTGCAAGTATTTACACTAGAATTGTTATTATTTACATTACACATACATTTACATTTAGCACAATTATACACATTAATAGGATTATTATATACAGGTAATTCATAACATTGCATGCGTGGGTCACTACTCTTACCTTGTTTGTTTACCTTTGTTTCTTCTAAACACACATTACTGTTTTTGGTACAAGGAGGGGTAAGCGGGGTTTGTTTACATAGTGTTTGCTCCGAAGCTTGAAGAGAAACAGTATTTGTGGCACAATCAATGATTGCATTGTATTGTTTCAAAAAGGGCATACCTAGAATGGCATCAAATTCCTTCGCCAACTTGCCCTGCACTACAAAAAAAACAGTTTGACATTGGGTGTTATGGAATTTGAAATTCATAACTACCTTTCAGTAAGAGGAACTTGTTCTCCAGTTACTGTCAGAATAGGCGTATAACATTGTTGCACATTATAGTCTGTGAGCGAGTTCAAAATTACACTGCTTAAGAGATTAATCGCAGAACCTGAGTCACAGAGGGCAGTTATGTTAGTATTACCTATAAGTATACTGGCAGTTGGCAAGTTATAAGTCTGCGGAGAAAAAACACTATATACCGCAGGTGGGTCGGTGGCCTTTTTTGGAATCAGTTCGACTACCTCTGATTCAGCCGATCCCCGTTTAAATTACTATTTTCTGCACCAGTGGGGTTATTAGTTGCATCATTTGCTTGCTGACCCTCCGCATAATTTTGTACTCTGTTTCTATCACTTCTGTTGTTGTTGTAATTACTTCCTCTGTTTCCCCTGAAGTTTCCTCTCCTCTTGTAGCTTCCCCGGTAACTATTGTCATATCCTCCCCTGCTCCTAAAATTATTGCCTCTGCTCCTATTAAAATTATACACATACTGGGGGCAGTCTCTAGCATAATGACCGGGTTGGGAACAGTAAAAAGAAGTAATACTTCTACTGGGCTCTCTTTCCTGCCTCTGCACCTCTCTCTCTCTGCTTTTATCACTTATTAGGTTGTCAAGTTTGGAATTTAGAGCCTCAATCTGTATTCTAAGAGTTTCTATTTCTGCATTGTTGTCCCTAGTTGGCTGAGTAGCTGCACAAGCTAGATTCTGCGGGAAATTTTGTTGAAATAAAAGGAGGTTTGGTTCCTCATGTAAAGTGTAAAAAGGATTTACACTGCGGCACGCTCTTTCCTCCAGGAGAGCAAAAGTTAAAATTTGCTGTGGGGTCTTGGGATCTTTGGTGATGACACCCTTTCTGATCTCAGGTGCAAGGTTGTTTAAAAGCATAGAGTGAAGCATGGCTTCACGGCTTTTGTTGACAATGGCATCAGCTACTCCATCAATAACGAGTGCCTTTGATGAGAGGTCAGATGCAGCATCAAAAAACTCTTGCACTGACATACCTGGAGTTTCCTTAAAGTTGAGGAATTTGGCAAGTGCAACATCAGGAGTAGGTGTTTGGACAAATTTATTTTTTAAGATACTTAATAATTCCGCACTAGTTTTATCTTTGTGGGGCTTAACTAATCTCGCCGCAGTACCATTTAAGCGGTTAAGAAGGGCAAATTTTTTCTCACTATCACCCCAGGCAAAAAGGGTGGAGAGACTATCCAGTTTCTCTGAAAAGTCAGTAAATGAGACTGAGCTAGCCTCTCCATTAAATGGTGGTATGTTGCACAAGTTGTCAACTAATGAATTTTTTTTCTGGAGCTCTACCAGCTCCTTAGTAGGATCTCCCTTGGCCATAATTAAGTCAGATAGATACACAGAACTCCCAAAAAAATAAAAAAATAGAAGGCAGAAAAGGGGAAAAATGGGGATTATAAAACTCTGTAGCACAAGAACATCACCAGTTTCATTATACAAATTTTAAAAAATATCAATATTATAGTTGACTAGATATTTAAAAATATATAGAGAAAACTTTTACTAGGCAAATATATGTAAACAATTTCATAATAAGTAAAAACCGATACCCAGTTGCTCCAATCATATAATGTAAAACAAAATTTACAGTCAAAAACAAAAGTTTTAATTCTTGGTAACCGCAGGAATGTTTCTACACGGCACCATTTTCTTGTTGGGGTATTTGATGAAGTGATAAATAACCAAAAGAATGAATTTTGTTGATTTCAGAAATTGAAACAATTTTTAAACAATTACTAATTAAAAAAACTAAACAGAGAGATGCGATAAACAAAACAAACCAAATAAATTTTGAATAACTAAAAATTAATTAAGTAAATGAATAAATTTGCCAAAAGGTATCAACAAAATTCTCATTTATCACAATACCTCCTATACCCAACAAGTGGCTTGACGGATTGGAACATTGTTATGGTAACACAAATAAAAAATCATTAAAACTTTATAGGACAGATTTTGAATAAGAAAAAACAAAAAAGGGTCCTAGAATCCTTCCATAATTTTTGAAAGGCACAAAAAAAAGGGGAAGTTAATAAATAAAAATAAAGAAATAAATAATTAAAATTACATAACATAATCATATCAATGTACCAATTTGCCAGAACCATGCGAGTGATTTTGTATAGTGGCTAGTACCATACCAAGAAAAAAAAATTAGGTAGATCAATTTTCTTTTAATAAGAAGTTGGTGTGATTTAATTATCTTAAATGCAGCTAATAAACTTTAAGAATTAAACATAGTTAATATAAAATTTTTCTTTTACAGTTATCTACAATTCTTTTACTTCAATAAAGAGCAGGTTAAATTTACTTTATTTATTAAATCTCTTTCTTTATAGAGGAAAATAAAAGGTACTTCACAATATTTAAAAGAAGCAATTTAATATTTAAGGAAAACCAAATTAATAAACATTTTTAGAAACAGATCCAGAATTTAAATTTACTTCATTAAATTTAATTCTTTTAATAAGAATAATACAACATTCTCAAAAACAAGTAAAGAATTTAAATTTTACTTATATAAATTTTTATTAACAAAAGAAGGTTACTTGGAATTTCAATTTCAGTAAATTCATCTTAGAAAAGAATTAAATACTAAATAATTACTTGCTCTGATTATTTAAATAATTAAACAAAACTCATTATACTTCAAACAGTAAAATTAAGTAAAGGTTTAGTAAAATAAAGAATGAACTTCCATAAAGTAGTCAAACAGATGAGAGACTAACCAATAGTATGAATATGAGTTTATTAATTAATTAACAAGTATATTAATTAAGACACCGTCACGTATGTATATCAAGATTTTCTCATTGTAGAAACATAGAAATAACACAAGAATAACACTTTTATCAGTAGAAAGGAAATAGTTACCGAGACTTCCTTGGCAGACTCGACACTCGAAGTATCCACTATAGGAACAAATCATTAATGTTATTAATGGATTGACAGTTTTATCTTTATAAACATTGGGCATTATTTGAAGAAATTTCAGGTAACCCTGGACATCTAGGTGGTCTTTTTCTCCTCCATTTCAGAATATGGATCTAGGAAGCAGTATATGCTCTTTCCTTAAAGATGAATCTTAACGCAGGAGTCTCGACGTAGAAAAATGGGTTTCGGTGGTATAGAAAAATGGCCGGTCCTTCCTCCCGTCTTAAGTGACTGTCATAACAAAAGGACGTCATCAACCAGCGCTGACGATACCAGCTATCTATTCCAGGTTTTTTTTAAGACGATTGCTCGACGTTTATATATATTTAACCATCTGTGATTCAAGACTCCATATTTAAGACAAAGTTTTCCTCTTAGCTGAGAGTATCAGTCATAAGTAAAGTATATTTTTACTCTCTTCGTCTCTTCATCGACTATATCTCGGAGGACCAGATATTTTTTTTTTCTTTTTTTTTTTTTAATCTGACCTTTCAGTTACACATTTCTCGATCGAATGCCTCTCAAATTCTCTGGCCACCACCAGGAAAGCTCCAGGGGGGGGGGAGAGAGGAAAGGCCTCAGCCTTCCCCTAAAAAACTCATATACCGTATATCCCAGGCTACAATCTCTCGCGCTAAACTATACCAGGGAAAAAAAAACATTCCCCGCGAATACGTTACGTAAAACCATTGGACGTCGCTCTCTCGCGGGTGGAACTACTTCGCATAGGGGTGATGGCATGTGTACAGCTGCTCCGTTTTCGCTCCCCTTTCCACGAAAGTAAAAGGGTCTGCTGTTCCTTCTTTCGACCTCCCACGTGAACTGTTGTTTACGTAAAACGGAATAATTGGGCTCGTAAAAACGAATAATAAAACTTTAACAATACGGGCCACTATCTGCCGCCCGAGTCCTGCTTTTTCCACGAAAGATCTACATAGCAGATTACTGGCGACCAACAACGTGAATGTTGTTTACGAAAAAACAGCATAAATGGAGTCATAAAACTCCTGACAATACAAGCTAATATACGTTGTCTGGGAGATGGATTTTTTTATTGCCCAAGTGTCCGAGAGCATTTGAAAATTTCCCATGGTAACAAGGACCACCCCAGTGAAATTATAACTTACAGGGGAAGTATAAAAATTATGATTTTAAGTAAAAGAGACAATGAATTTGTTTTAGCTTAGACATTTAAAAGAAAGAAAAGGTATTTTAACTCTATTATTTCAGACTGAAATAAAGAGAATATTAAATGAAAAACATTACGATTATTATAAAAGGAGGGGGGGGGGCTACAACTTATATAGAAAAAATAAAGAAAATATGGAAAATTTAGAATAAATGAAAAAACCTACCCTAACAAAATAAATAAATAAATAAATAAATACCAGTGGACCTGTGCGAAGATTTCGCACTGCAATCTGATAGATTTTACCAATATCCAATATTTTTTTTAGATATAGGTTGAAGTTCAAACGTTGAGCATTTTATTCTAATTTTAAAAAATAGAACATGAAATGAAAAAGTTTTCCTAATGTCGTTTATTCCTATAAAAAAAAAAAAAAAAAAAAAAAAAAAAGAAAAAAATGAAAAAATGGAACATTTAAAAATTCGATAAAATACTCGAAAATAAGAAAAAAAAAATATTAAAAGGGATAAAAAGGAGTTTTTTTTAGAAATTATTGGTAGAGTTGGAGCCCCACGAGCCCATACAGCTCTAAGCCTATTGGTGTAAAATTAGGGGACCGTACAAAAGTTTTACAAAATCGACCCACGGGCGCCATCATTTTTGTGTCTGCTTCAGGGGGCGGTGCTGCATTAGAGGATGACATCATCTGTTTTGCAAAAAAACATAGGATAAAGAAAAATAAATTTTGCATTTGAATTTGAATTTTGCTTTTTAATCATAAATTTAAAATAAACCCGTGCAGCAATAATATCCCACTTTATCATTATTGTGCTATTTATTTTTTTTATAATCATTGTTGCGATATTTTATTTGTGTGGCAACACTAATTTGAGTAAAATATAAAATCCTATAAAAATATATAGGAATATAAAATATATTCTATAAAAAAAGGGGGACAGCAGACTAAAAAAAAAAAAAAGATAACAGATCTTTTTAATGTACAAAAAAAAAAAAAAAAAAAGCAAAATAAGAGAAAATTTTGTTTGGATAAAAAATGATAACGATATCAAAAAAGTGATAACGTTATATATGCACAGCCCCTTTTCGAAAAGTAAAAGTGGTTGCTTTCTGAATAACAAAGTCCAGTTGATGACTAAAGCTATAAAATAGCAGAGGGAAAAAGCGTGCAGAAATGATGCCTCCGGTAAAATAAAAAAGAAAAGAAAAAAAAGAAGAAAATAATTATTCTGGTGCATGTATTTGTTTATGTTTTTGCAAAAGAAAGTAGTCAATCTGATCAGCTATTTAAAACGCATTAAAATAATTGCAATTTTGTATTTTTATAAAAAAAAAAAAAAAAAAAAAGAGAAAATTTTGTTTGGATAAAAAATTATAACGATATCAATAAACAAAATCCTCCCTCCCTCTAGAGATATTATACGATATCAAGTGCTAACCCCCCCCCCCTCCCTTCTAAAGTGATAACGTTATATATGCACAGCCCCTTTTCGGAAAGTAAAAGTGGTTGCTTTCTGAATAACAAAGTCCTGTGGATGACTAAAGCTATAAAATAGCAGAGGGAAAAATCGAGCAGAAATTATGCCTCCGGTAAAATAAAAAAGAAAAGAAAAAAAAAGAAAACAATTATTCTGGAGCATGTATTTGTTTATGTTTTTGCAAAAGAATGTAGTCAATCTGGTCAGCTATTTAAAACGCATTAAAATAATTGCAATTTTGTATTTTTATAAAAAAAAAAAAAAAAAAAAAAAGAAAAATTTTTTTGGATAAAAAATTATAACGATATCAATAAACAAAATCCTCCCTCCCTCTAGAGATATTATACGATATCAAGTACTAACCCCCCCCCCCCCCCCCTCCCTCCTAAAGTGATAATGTTATATATGCACAGCCCCTTTTCGGAAAGTAAAAGTGGTTGCTTCTGAATAACCAGTCCAGTTGAGAATCCTGTTGATGCCTAAAGCTATAAAATAGCAGAGGGAAATAGCGTGCAGTAATGACGCCTCCAGTAAAATAAAAAAGAAAAGAAAAAAAAGAAGAAAATAATTATTCTGGTGCATGTATTTGCTTATGTTTTTGCAATAGAAAATAGTCAATCTGGTCAGCTATTTAAAACGCATTAAAATAATTGCAATTTTGAATGTAAAACAGACGAAATAATAAACATATATTTTTATAAATGCTTTATATTACAAAACCTAGATACAACTTCCTAAGTAAAGAGTAGTCTGACAAGGAGTAAAAATCTTTTTGATTTATCCAGTATCCTTTTGATTTTATTTTTTTTAAGAATATTATTTGTAACGAAAAAGTAAATAAAATTTTAATGTATGTCGAACTGTCATTAGTCATCGTTGAAGCATATTCTTCGACAGAGACTCGTCTTAAAATCAGTTTAAAATAATTGTATGAGCTGTAATTTTTCAACTGGACGAAAAATCTCTGGCCCAGGATTCGAAACTGAGATCTCTTGGCTGAAGCTACCATGCTCTACCAATTGAGCCATCCCGGTCGAATCTGGAGGACTTAATTTATCCAGTTAACCTTATTGATCATAGCATCTGGTCTGATATCTGAATCAGCCCAACAGTTATTCAAATTGATAAAGAAATCATTGTGTCAAATTTAATCTAGTGTAATCACGCATCCAGCGTTTACTGCAGTTCTAAATTACCTGCGATTTTTTTTGTTGAGCTGATTCAGATGTCAGACCAGATGCTATGATCAATAAGGTTAACTGGATGAATTAGGTCCTCTCCGATTAATTACCCCCCGGCATGAACCCGAACCCGACAATGAACCGAATCCGAAATTGAATAAAATTAATTCCTATTTGATAGCAAATATGAAAAATCAGTCTACAAATATATTTCTAATATCACTTTTATCTTTTAAGCTGATAAATTAACATATACAGGACGTCTCAAAAAGAGTGAAACTCGCTTTATTTTCTACTTGTTGGAGATACGTAGGCATTGTAAATTACAAAAATATTCAAAATTAGGTAGGATTTAAGAAAGAGTCCTGTTATTAATTTTCAAAAAATTAAACTTTTTAAATGTTTGTATGGTCCCTCGGTACTTTTAGTAACGTATTATACTCTTGAACACATTTTTAAATGATCGTGTACAGTATTTTTATAACAGTACATTTTGTAATAAAATAAATGTTCATGTAAAAAAAATGCTTCGAGTCTGAGGAAAAACGACTTTGCACGGTTGAATAAATTTGCACAGCACTATCAAAGGTATAGTTGCTAAAGTTTACTTATTATCACTAAAATTTCATAATAAATTTTAATGGTATGTAGGAAGCGAAAAGTTTCCAGTATGCAAAAGCTGTTTTAAATGGTCGTGGCTGAAACAGCTGTTTCCTGCGCTCGTTGTAACTGGCTTAGAAATTAGCATAAGTATTATTATTATTATTATTATTTTTGAAACTGGAAGTTGTGGCCACATATTGTTATTATGCTAAAAATATATTATTATTATTATTATTATTATTATTATTATTATTTTGAAAGTTCACTGTACCCTCTATTATATTCAAAGATTTTTTTTAATGGAAATTTATTACTTTTTTAACTTATAATAAAATATGAAATGCTCTAAACATGTAAAGATATAAGTAGTAAAAACGTAAAAGGCGAGTAAATTGTTTCGATTTGCAGTTGGAAGCTGTAGTCATATATTATTATTATGCTAAACAAAAATTCTTATTATTATTATTTTTTTAAATTCACTGTACCCTTGATCCATTTATGGAAAAATACGCTATATTTTTATCCTTAATATCTACTAAATGTTTCATATAGAAAACAGAACACAGATCTACTCTATTATATTCAAAGATATATTTTTTGTGAAAAATTATCACTTTTTTAACTTATAATCAAATATGAAATGCTCTAAACATGTAAAGATATAAGTATTAAAAAAATAAAATGCGAATAAATTGTTTCGATTCGCAATTGGAAGCTGTGTCATATATTATTATTATGCTAAACAAAAATTATTATTATTTTTTTTAAGTTTACTGTACCCTTAATGCATTTATGGAAAAATACGCAATATTTTTATCCTTAATATCTAGTTAATGTTTCATATAGAAAACAGAACACATGTAGATTCTATTATATTCAAAGATATATTTTTTGTGAAAAAGTATTACTTTTTTAACTTATAATCAAATATGAAATGCTCTAAACATGTAAAAATATCAGTAGTAAAAATCAGAAGTAATAATCAGAAGTAAATATCAGTAGTAATAATCAGAAGTAAAATGCGAATAAATTGTTTCAATGTATTGTGAATTTTATTAAAAAGTACAGAAATCTGTTACAAAACTCATTTAATACAAATAGAAAAATTTGGGAAATCCGGAGGAATTCCCATTAAAAAATATCCATACATATTCCCTTTGGCTACAAAAAATGTTTAAAAATCAGGAGCATGCAAAAGTAACGTAACTGGTTTTGTTACGTAGAATACGAATCCTTACAGCAAGGAAAACAAAATTACAGGTAAAAAAAATAAATACAGGTAAATAATAATAATAAAAAAAATATTTAGTTGTTGTTGTTGAAGTTTTCTTCAAGATTTTCATTTATGACACAAAATGTAAGACAAAATTTATTTATGATACATAATTAGAGAACGTTCTATTTCATTTACTGTATTTTTTTTATTATATTTGGTACATTTATGTTAGGTGGGCGTACGTGATAAACCATCAAATATTGTTCTCATCACT
This sequence comes from Maratus michaelseni, assembly GCA_963931845.1. Classification (NCBI taxonomy): domain Eukaryota; kingdom Metazoa; phylum Arthropoda; class Arachnida; order Araneae; family Salticidae; genus Maratus; species Maratus michaelseni. The sequence continues at coordinate 54,825,468 of OZ007588.1, read as the reverse complement.
ATCATTAGTATTTGTTTCATTCCGGTTAAAAAATTAAGTTTAATTGAAAATACATTCAATTAAAATACATACAATAAAAATACATATATTACATATACATTTCAGATACATGCGTTTCACTCATATAATTAAAAAAAATGTTTTTAATAAAATACTACCATAAACCAAAATACTGTATTTCAGCATCAAAGCATTGATTCTAATTTACTTACTCAAAAAATAAAAACTGCTATTGCCAAGATTTGCACCCAGCTAACATAAAAATACCTTCTATTTTAAAGTTTGAACAATCAAAAAAGAAATAATTATGTCCTCCCGATAATCTTGCGATTTCGATTTTTCGACATAACTCTAGTTCGCTGCATATCGGATAATCGACAGTATGCTGTGTTAAGAAAATTAAGTAAAATGTCTTTCTTGTGTTTTTATTATTCGCTTTCAGCTAGTCATCGGTGTAATCCGTGAAGAAATTCTTAAGCAGCAAAAAAATACGCCGGCAGGAAAAGTGTATAGAGGTTAAATTTCTTTTCTGGGAACAAAAGTCAGTTCTAGTTTTCCAGCTAGGAAAAAATCTAACAAATTGTCATTTCCTGCATTTGAAGAAACCACTTTGAAGTGTTTCACAATAGTTGTCAGAAAAAGAAATGATTGCAGCATAACATAAGGCTCTCCAGTGCAGACACGTTTACCTGCAAAAACAAATTATTGATCAGAAAACTGTTTAATTTTATGTAATGGCACTTCAATTTTCACACACTGTTATTTCACGTAACTTGATTTATGTATTAAAAAATGGAAATTTGTAATCGATTTTTCACTATACTTTATTTTTATATTTTCACCACTTAATTAAAAATTAATACGCTAATTTTAATTAAATTTCAATTATACATTGATTAAACAATTTAGACATCATAGAAAAATTAAATACTTTCCATTCCAAGTATGATTTTTTTAAAATTTATCACCACATGAGTCAACTATAAATCAGGGTTGCTACGGGTTAGGGAATTTTTCAGGGAAAGCACCAGTATTGTATTATAGAAAAACTCGCCTTAAAACAGACGAAGTTTCCTGTGATTAAATTAGGCGTATGTTTCTATAAGAAAATACTGGTACTTACTCTAAAAAATTCCCTGACCCGTAGCAACCCTCATAAATATTCATTGTTAAAATAATATCATGTAACATTAGCATAAACATAAAAATGTTTTTCCTGCTGCGATGAAAAAGAATTCATTATATGCATACAAAAATACTTAAAGAAAGATAATTAATATCGTTTTAAAGTATATTTCACGCATTCCATTCAAATTTAGTAATGAGGAACGGCATTTACACTGAACAACTATAAATAATATAACTTTAATAATGCCAGTAATAAAATAAATTTTACAACTATATAGTTTCCAAAGCTTTCAACCATTCAGTATGCCGTGTAGCTAAACAGATATAAGGGTCGCCCAAATGAAAGTGGTATTGCTGTAATAATTCCGCCATTTGAAGAGAAAGATGACTGCGCATGGTGATATAGAGTGTGCAGAGTGCTGGGAATGCATGCGATATCCTCAGATCCCGCCAAATGCGTGCGAGCACGTTAAAAGGTATCGTTCGCATCATGGATGCCTCCAAATGGTGTCAACGCGCGGTCGAGCAATTTTTAACAGCGGCAAATGTGAGTGCTAGTGAAATCTATTTTCGAATGTGTATGGCACGGAGTGTATTTCAAGCAGAGCTGTATTCCAATTGTGTAGGGATTTTCGTAAAGGGGGTAATTCCGCTGGGAGGTTCTCGAACATCCTCCTTACTGTCCAGACCTCTCGCCGTGTGACTACCACATCTTCGTCCTCTCAAGAAAGCTCTGAAGGGACGGAGATTTGTAGACGATAATGAGGTCCAAGCTGCCGTTGAAAATTGGTTCCACAACCAGCCCCAGAGCTTCTTCACCCAGGCTATCCATCGTCTCGTTGACCGCTGGGACACTTGTTTCAACCTACAAGGTGACTTTGTCTAGCCTATCTGTTACGTCTGTATTACTTATTTCTTCTGTATACTAATTTATATTAATGCCATTAAACCATTTCTCAAACTGACAGTAGTGCCATTTTCATTTGGGCGAAACATATAATTCCCGTTTCTTTGCACGAGTATCAAATTAATCTTTTTTTTACATAAATGCATACTGTATGAATGCATCCATTTATATTAATACATACTTACCCAACTTACAACAGAAAAAGGCCACGTATAGCTATATAAGTTTTATATGACAAAATTCTAAAGGAATTACATGAATAATAAAATGTGTATGTTCAATTAAATAAGATATATAGTGCACGTATTCATTTTTAAAGTTAAATCACAGCTATTAACAAAATGGCGTAGTGTTTTTAACGGTTAATGCAACATTACAAACGTCAGTGAAATATAAACATTGCAGTAGGGTCAGTTGGGGGTAGTTATGAACGTGGGGGTAGTTCGGAACTAGTGTGAGAGTAGCTGATAGTAATGTGAAGTAGAAGTTAAAGGTTTAAATCCTTGTTGACAGGATGAGATCATTTCCCGCTGTTTCTGCTTCGCGGTTGACACCTCGCTCGCGCTTATTAAAATTCCTTAAAGGTTTGAACCTTGACAAACAGTTTTCTAATGCCGTGGAATATTCTTCGTTTCTATCAAATAAAATCAAAGTAAGTCGTTGCTTTTAATCAATAATTGTTACGTTATAATTAATCAAATAGTTTTTTCTAAGTCTACGTTTTTGATACAATTCATTTTCAAGGACCTACAGAATCACGTTCACAATTACTCCACACTTTTTGTGATATGTGGTAATTATGAGCAGTTTTATTTCTCAGTGTTTTGTTCCATATTAGGTTGTATAAAGCAACATATTAAATCTTAACTACTTTTTTGTACAGTTGAAAATTTCGGTTTTCTAAAGCACTTTTGTTCACAATTGAAAGTTTCATATAAGAGGATGTGAGTTTCAAAACTCACCTCATCCAAAATTTAAAGCATCGTGTTATCTCTATATCAATCTATTCATTCTATTGGTAAATCTGCACTGTAAAAACACTACAATCCGCAAAAAAATAGTTTTAGTATGTATTTCTGGTATTGTAAAATCATGGTTTACAATGAAAACAAATGGAAACAGTTAGAGGTTTGTTCGATTTCCCAAAATTTGATTTTCTGGATAAGACGAGTTTTGAAACTCACATCTTCATATCTAAATGTCAGAAATTAAATCTACAAACAAAATACGGGGATAACCCAGCTCGTTTGGATTGATTTTAGTTAAAAAAATATAAAGCAAAGACTCAAACCTTAGGTTTGTTTGGAAAGGTTTGCGTTTAAAATCATAAATTCAAAATAGACCGGAGCGGGCCTAGCACGCTCGGCGTACGCTGTCAAAGCCGGTGAGAATCCCAACTTTAGGTTTGTTTGGATAGATTTTCACTTAAAAATATAAACTCATACAAATTCGAGGATTTACGCTGCCGAAGTCAGTGTGGCCCTCAATGTTAGGTTTGTTCAGAAATTTTTTTGTTTAAGACTATAGAATCATTCAACGTTGATTTGCGGTATACTTAAGGTTATTATCGCGGTTCCGGACGACGCCGCACTGGTCAGCTAGTGGTAAAATAATGTGTGTGTGAACTTGTTGTTCATTAAATATTCTGTATAAAATTGTTGTTGAACAAATGTTGTGTATGAACTTGATATTTTTGTAGTATACCATACAACAAAAAAATAGATGTTCACAATTACCACGCAGTCTTTGGGTTAATTATGAAAACATATAGGGTAATTGTGAACAAGTAATTTTAGGCTCTTAAGTATACCACAGATTACATCCTAATAACTAATTGTAATTAAATTACAGAAGTGAAACAATATCTTTATGGCGTTTTTACAAGGTTTTACAGGGATCATGTGCTGCTTAAAGCTGTCAGTAGTTGAATCAAGTAACATTTGTCCACAATTAACCCAGTTTATCATACTTATTATTAAATTTACATAGAAATACATTTAAGAATGTTGACTTACCCATTCCAAATAGTACAGGCGATTCAGCCTTGGTTTTTCCTTCAGAATGTAAAAATCTAGATGGTTTGAAAGTATTGGGATCTTCGAATGTCTCTTCATCGTGATGAGCTGAATAGAAATTCAGTAGTGTGATAGCCCCAGTTGGAATTCTGTATCCCCTGACAGTAGTTTCTTCTGCAAAGTGTAATTTCCTTGTTAGAAAATTGTTTGTTTTAAATAAATTTTACAACGATGGTTATTTATTTATTTTTGTTTAAATTTTAGTTGAATTAATAAAAGTCTTCAACCTTTTTGCCGAAAAGTCGTTTCCCTCCAAAAATTTCGTAATGTAACCTTCGCGTTTTTTAACCCATTGCTGCCAATCACGAGTATACTCGTGGTGTTTCAATCTAAATTTACGAATTCGTACAGGAAATTTTGAAAGAAGGATTTTTATTTTATGTAATCATGAAATGAAATGTCTGTAATTAAATAAATATTGCTTTCTGGTGTGAATTCGAAGTTTCTAAATAAAATAAAATTCCGGTAATTTTAACCCGGCAGTGAACGTATTAAACTCAAAAATTTTGGCATTATAAATCAAACATTTCAATTCTAAAATAACTGCAATTTGGTGACTTGCGGGGCAGAGGTGCATAAATCAGTTTCAATACGGTAGCGAATCTTACAACATTTTATTACCGATGAGAATGATTTTCTCAAATTCAAGTAGCTAGTTTGTGACACATTTCTGAATTCATTTTTGTTCGAAAACGCGTGAAATGGGCAGGTGATTTTTTATTCAGAAACTATGTAGTCGAATAGTGTTTTCCATTTTTTGATAAAGGTAATAGATATTTTAGAAACTAAGGTCAATATTGACGTTTTGAGCGGAATTTCCAGACGTGACAGCGCGAGAAAGAAGAAAAACCTGTCGTCACGTGACATCAATCGCTTTGAACACAATAAGTAATTTAATTTAAAAAAAAGGAAAACACCATACGATTCCAAATCGCTTCAATAGCCAGGCTTGCAAAAGCGATGCTTTTTTTCGCGCTATTTGAGCGAATTTGAATTATATCGCGCTATTTGAATTATATTATCGCGCTATTTGAATTATATTAATTTCGCGCTATTGAGCGCGAAATTTTTATTGATGAAATAATATGATTTAATATAATGAAATAATATGATGAAATAATATGATTTAATATAATGAAATAATATGATGAAATAATATGATTTAATATAATGAAATAATATGATGAAATAATATGATCATGATTATATAATTAAAATTTTTGTTTGAGAATTGCCTTAAGAGAAAAGCGTTCTATGACGGCAAAGTATTATTTATTGTTATAATATCCGTTTATTCTCTCCAATATTGCATATTTCCTTTTGATCGATGTTTAGACCGTGTTCTCGAAAGTTTGGCGAAAATGTTGTAGCAGACCTGCCAAGTCTCCGGATTTTTAGATACCAGTAATTTAGTACAGAAAATGTTGTTTTATTTAATTGTACCATTCTGTGATTTTAAAGAACAACATTTTTCTCTAAAAAATTACTGGTGTGCAAAAAGCCGGAGACTTGGCAACTCTGTGTTGTAGAAACCTACCATGAAATCTTCTGTTAAAAAATATTGGTATTCGGTTGCTGGACCGTTTGGGAGCCTTGAGTTAAGATTTTTAGTTATAGTAATCGAATAATAATTTTACTTTCGATGAAAATAAACACATGCACATTCACATACTTGCATAAGAAAACAGCAACTCTTTTAGAGAAATATGGGTGTCTATGAAAAATTAATGTTTTTGCATGTATGCATGCATATATCAGAACTAAACATACCGAGAATTTTATTCAAGTTTTATAAAAAATATTTTACACCGTAATTTTTATTTAAAATTATTTAACTTCTTTATTAAACTTATATCTGGTAATTAAAATTCTAATTATTTTATAGAGAAATTTCTGGCTCGAGTAGAAATATTTACATTTGGTACCTGTCAAATGATCTGTCCTTGGTATATTTAGTGTTCAGACTTTAGTGATCAGACCTTGGTATATTTAGTGTCCTTGATATATTTAGTGTTTGTAGTATTATCTTAGAGAAAATGTTGTTCTTTTAAATCGCAGAATGTTCCGATTACATAAAACAACATTTTCTGTACTAAAACACTGGTGTCCAAAAAACCGGAGACTTGGCAACTATGAGTGTTAGTGGCTTAAAATTTCGTTTAAGAATGTTTCGTATCAGTTTTTGACAGAAACTTAACAGAAATTTGGATTTCGATTTCGGTTCAGTTTCAGCCTTAAAAATGGTTTTCAGTAGCAAGTATAAAAATTATTAAGTATAAAGTATTTCAACTAAAAATTATTTCAAAAATCGGAGTAGAATTTCGTTTATACATTAAAAAGAATTGTATAACCTCTTCAAAGTTGGTTTAAGGGGTTAGGTGTAGTTAGAGGTTTGAGAAAGTAGGCATTATTATTTTTTTAAACTGTTGTGCATTTTTTTTTTTTTTTTTTTTTTTACATATACCAAGTTTTTACTGTATGTTTTAAGTAAATCTCACGAATATTCAAATTAAAACATTAATTCTGGACCCAGTCATCGGCATCATTGTTGGAAGCTCTCTTAAAAATAGCATTTTGTGATGACCATCAGTGCATCTTAAGGGGGTAGGATATCTTTGAACACGTCTAAGAAGCAAAAAAAAAATCACTATGTTCCAAGCTTCAAAACTTGTGTAATAAGTAAAAAATAAGAATAAAACTTCATTTAAATATAAAGCTCGTATTTATATTTATATTTAAAAAAAAATATATATATACTTGTAAATTCATAAATAAATATTAAAATGATAAGTTAAAAAATATATATGATAATAATAAGAGTAATAAAAACATAACGGTCTTGCGCGCATGATAAAATCTGAAAATATGCATATAAAGATTAAAGTTTGGTGAAAATAAATACACAATAGTGTTATCTTTATACTGAAACCAGAATATTTATAAAAAATATTGACTAAATTAAAATATGAACTTATAAATTAAAAAAAATTAATTTTTTTAATTTTTTAAAAATATTTTCAAAGTACAAAAACAAAAAAAAAATTAGATCTTACTTATTTCTGGTTTTAAGTTGTAGATAATACAGAAATGAATATGTGATGAAAATTTCTTTTAATTGTCATGCATAGTTTTTTAGTAACACTGCGCGCAAGACGTGTTATGATTTTTTTTCTCTTATTATCATATATAACTTTAAACTTATCATTTAAATATTCATTTATGAATTTACAAGTACATATATTTTTTTAAATATAAATTTAAATACGAACTTTATATTTAAATGAAGTTTGATTTTGATTTTTGAGTTATTACACAAGTTTTAAAGCTTGGAACATAGTGATATTTTTTTGCTTTTTCGACGTGTTCAAAGGTATCCTACCCCCTAATCATTGCAACAACAACAACAAAAATAATAGTTTAATACTTTATCGAATGCTTAAACAAAGTTTAAAAAAAATTAATTAAGCAAAATTGTGGCCTATGAATATTTACTTATGAATTGTACGGGAAAAAAGGAACTTGTATTTTTCAAAAAAAGATTTTTGATGAAAAAATAAAATATATCGATAAGCACTAATTTTTTATGCCTAGAACATTTTGTATAAATTTCCTTTAAATCCGTTGAGTATTTTTTTAAAATATAGTTGCCGCCATCTTTGAAACGCAGTTTTGAGATAAATGCGTTTAATGTACAGCATTATTATAATAGATGTCCTACTAATACAGCGCTTTCCAACCTTTTTGAATGAGCTTTGAATGAGCTATTCCTTTCGGAGTACCCGCTTTTATCTGAAACACGCCCCAACCTCCTCCCCTCCTTCATATGACGCAAATATGCTTTTTTAAAAATTAGTAATATACTCATTAAAAAGAAGGAAGATTTCTTTTTAATATAAGTTAGTGACATAACCCGCCTATTCGAAAGCGGAAATAAGGACCTGTATTTCAACGCGTTTAAAAAAAAAAAAATTAAGAATAGAAGCTCTGACGTAATTAAGGTGTTATACAATTATTAAAAACGGAACAATAAGATAAATGTGGTGGGGAAGTAATATTGTATAATGATCATTGGCAGTTTTCGCGAAGATGTGGGCAAATATATAAGTACTCATGCAATATGATTTTAGGTGGGCGGAGCTAGTGACATTGAATTATCAAGGAATTATAATGTCTTATGGGCCTTTCCCCTCATTTTTAGTGCAACATATTGGAATTACACATGAGGCAAACTTTGTTATTCCAAAAGTATCAATTTTCATACGATTTCCGCCATTACCGATATTATTTTTACTTACTCCCTGCAGACCTACCACATATCCCCAGGGGTACGCGTACTCCAGGTTGGGAGCCGCTGTACTAATAGTTGTCTATGGATAAAGTAAAATACTTTCCAATACAATACATAATAATACCTATCGATGCATTCAATATTAAGATAAAAACCGATTAGTAACATCTGCCACTAAATACCTGCCGTCAATAGATTAAAAGGTTCTGCAATAATCATTGGATATCTCAAAAACTACCCATTGCATCAACTGGAAATTTTCGCATAATATATTCAAAATATCATGCTTTAAAAAAATGCCAAAAAGAAATCGACTTTTTCAAAAATCTGATTACACCTAAAGCCATAATCCTTTATGGCTTTTGAAATTCTTTATAAATTTAAACAGAAGTATTAAAATAAACATACTTGTACACTCGAGACTAGAAAAGAATCTCAGGAATTGCGATGTTCTAAAACATTCACTCAAGAAAGCATTAGTATAAGGCATATTAGGTCTGTCTTCAACTGAAGGTTGTCTGTTAGACCCAACGACTTCCATGATTTCGGAATACAGTTTTTCTTGTTCTTCGGGATATTCCAAAAGTGTATTCAACATACTGGCTATAATAGAAGCTACACTCGCAATTCCGTCCCCAACAAATTGAAGTATAGATTTGGCAAGAGCATCATCTGAAAAAAAAAGTATTTAAATAAATAAAGAAGCAAAATATATTTAATAAAATTGGAAGTAAATGAGATATTTGCGTATTATCTGTGCCAGGAACATACATTTTTGTTAAATTGAATATATTATTACATTGAATTAAGGCTCTTTACTACGGCTAAAGGGAGTCTTGTAGAACATCTATGAAGTCGCAAACAAAAATATACAGGGTGAGTCAAAAAGATTACCCTCATAACAAATGACAATTACTTTCTTGTAAACAACGATAGGAAGAAACAACCTGAACTCAATACAGAAGGAAGCTCAAAGTTTTATTTGTGTGTTTTAAAACTGTTATTTGTGACTCAGCTTTGTTATACGAACGTAACCCAAGTTTTATTTGCGTGTTTTATTATTGATGTTTGTGACTCTGCTTTGTTATACAAACGTAACCCAAACGGTTACACTTCAAGCCGGGTATTGCGAAGAATGCTACATAATCATTGGTACTCAACATCTGTATCAAGTTGTGACATGAGCCATGTCTTAACATATCTGAATAATTGTTTCATGCAGCAATTGGCACAAAGAGCTTAAAAATAAAGAACAGTACAGCTTTCATTTCTGAATCGGGCAGAAAACGTTGAATTAAGGCTTTTTCCTACGACCAAAGGGAGTCTTGTAGAACAGCTATAAAGTACGCGAACAAAAAACTGAGCTTCTTTTTGTTTTGTGTTCAAATTGTTTCTTTGTAGTGTTCTTTATAAATAAATTAGTGTCAGTTGTAATAAGGGCAATATTTTATACTTACCCTGTATATGAAATTATCATTTTGTAGAAAATTGACAGTGCGATTTTGCGTAGGTCGGGGGCAAGTCTTCCATATGGGATCGAGAAATATAAATACATGTGTTTGCAGACCAGGCTATCAACGCGATCTGAGCTGATTATATATTATTTTTTTCCGAAAAATTACATTGCAACCGTTGGTCATCAAATAGCTCTAAAGATTAGAAAAACAAGAAACAAAATTCATGCATGAAAAACATTCCCATGAAAACAGGATATATTTGTGAATCTTCGTTTTATTATAGGAAGTAGAAAAATAGGGGAAATAATATTCGTCATAGGCAACAATGAAAGTATTAAACAGAAATAAACAATCTATTCACCTGTAAAAATTTTCCAAGATGGGTCATCTTTACGTCGCCTTTCATTTCTTTCCTTGTAGAATTCCTCTACGATACATCTAGCCTCATCTTCACTCATGGATGCTTCAATTCTCTTTATACAGTCCAAAACAACCCTATTCATAATGTTAGCATGCTTCGCATTTTCACGAAATCTTGTATAGAATAGAAACCTGTAAATGATGGTTATATATTTTGTATGAGTTTTCAGAATTTTTTTAAATAAAAAGCAAACAACGTAAAATTTGACGACCGACAGACAGAAGTTTTTAACAAATTACCATACGTCGTTCATATGTAGCTAGTAAGTCCAATATTTGGATTAGATAACTAACATGTGTAACAATGTGCTTAGTTGCCGCCCTCCCAATTTTTTTCATACCAGTATTTTTCTGTAAAAATATTTGTTTTCTTTAATCGTACAATTTCTGCAATTTACTAAAGCGAAATTTTTTGTAAGATTTTACTGGTATTCAAAAAATTGGGAAGTTGGCAACTATGCATGTGTAAACACGAGGCAAGGAAAAAGACAGGCTACTGCATTGCGTTTCGCGTTGGTCTCCATTCAGACCACAAGTGTCACGTGATGCTCTTTTTGTACACCTGCATTCGTGCTTTTCCTGAACCTGCATCATGTGACTCAAGCGGTCCCAAAAAAGCGGCAGACTGTCTTTTTCGTTAGCCACGGTGTAAACACGTGTGATGTGTTTTCATCGGCAAATTTGTGGGTTTTGCCGATCTGATGATACCAATATTCAAGTGAATTGTATAAGGCTTGATATCTTCTGAGAAGCTCAGATGGTAGCATTGGGATATAAAACAAACGTCCCTTGTTCGAAGCCTGGCCTGGATAATTTCCACTCTTTTAGAAATATTTGTGAACTCTGATGTCTATCTAAAAAATAATTTCAGTATTTCACATTTAATACTAATGATTTTCATACATACTTATAATCCATCGGGTAATAAGGTTTCCATGCGCAACGTGTTTTCATTCATAAAACTGTGGGTTCGCAGATCTGATGATACCAACATGTGAGTGAATTGTGTCAGGTCAGAAATCGTATGACTCTATTTTTATTTGATTAACGTAAAAATAAACTGAACGAGCTATTCTAATTCGTCTCAAGTTCTTTATAATTGTATGTGTTTTATTTTGTCATATGGAGTCGTCTATGTATTTAGAATTCCTTTTAGGTAGCTTTCAATACAAAAAAGTATAAAGCTACCTATTGCAGCCCCCAGACCCCAAAACCACCCTCCTTTCAAATGTTGATATATATATATATATATATATATATATCTGACCTATGTCATACGATAACGCTCGTATTTATAAATCAATTTCGATGAAACCAATTGTGTGTATTAAGCTCACCAATGTCTCGACCGAGTTCGTTGCCCAGCTTGGTCCGCCAGTTTGTTTCAAGATGGTGGCCATTTAAAAATTTAAAACTAAAATAAATATACAAAAAAGTTACAAATTCAATTTTATTTTATACTTACGTGTTAGGACTTGATACAAGGATTCCGGAGCATTTTTTGTTTTACCTCTATCTTAAAAAATGGCTGAGATAGAGCAGTTTGAAATTCTAGGGTGGCTGACATTTTGAAACAAAACAGCACATTAACGCGATTACTCGCAAATTATTTTCTTTCATTATTGTAATAATTTTCCCAATCATACGCATAAAACTATATATTCATATCCGTTAGCGCCAAATTCTCGCCAAAATTGGCGACGTTAGGCGAAATATTGCCAAATTTGGCGACCAAAATAAGTCTTCATAAATGAAGCCAATTTGGCTATTGCTCAATAATTTAGCAAATTTTTTATTCAAATTCAGTATTAACGAATCTTTTGTAACCGTTTCTTTGCATTTTAACTTGCTGTTTTCGTGTAACATTAGCTAAAATTTTAAAACGAAGATATAGGAAAGCTACCTTTTCCTGCCGGTACAGGCCGGAAGGACTTTTTTATTTTCAAATGATAACACCAAGTTTTGAGATCATACTTAAGTTCCGCGGATAAAAGTATCCCGGAAAAAGCTATAGATTATATAATTTTACTTAAACATTCATAGAGTTAGAAAAGATCAAAATTTGTGGATGGTATTTTTAAATCCCTGTGACAAACCTTACTTTAACACTTAAAAAAAGTCCTCCATTTGATTTTTTTAAATAAGATAATGATAAGATACAAATATTTCCCAGGCATTTTTTCGATTCAAAAATATATTTATAATTCTGAAAATTATTTATAGATTCATATTAAAAAATTATGATTTATGGCCTATATTATTTTCTACATGAAAGGAACAACAAACATAAAAAATATAGGTGTGCAAGTTTACGGTTCATTTCAATCATTAACTTTGAGTTATGGAAAAATTTCACTTTTCGACAGTCTTAGACCGTTTCGTCCTGGTATCAAACCATCTACAAAACCGAAAATTTTAGATATTACCAGTAAACAAAAATTACGATGTTTACTTAAAGTGAATTTTTTGTATACCTAAAAGTCTGTGTGATTTTTCTGGTAATGGTTTGGTCCCAGTATTTTTCATTGTAAGATATTATTTTTTTATTTACCGAAATTTATAATAAACACCTGAGACATTTTCATTTATAAATATATGTTGATTTAACCCCTTAATAGTCGCACCCGATCAAAGCCATTAAATAATAAGCCCAGTCAGATAGTGTTAAATTTGTTAGCGACACACTAGCGCCAAACCACTGCTGCGGAAGGAGGACAAAACAGAAGTGGGTCGCAGAGAAACGATACGATTTATTTATATCGATATTTTATACGATTTTTATCGATGTTTTGTTTTTGCATTTCCTTTAAAAGCTTGCTAATTATTGGGATCTTTTACATTAAAGCTAAAACTATAATGAAAAAAAATGTGGAAATTTACTGGATTAATATTTCTATATAAATATAGTGGTGGCGAAGAAGTTGATTTATTTATTAAAAGTTAAATAAAAACTGATGGAAATTTACATCACTATGCAATTAACCCTTTCCGGCACAGACAAATTCTGTTCGTAAAATGTGAAATTACTGACTGACACCGGAATTTACAAACGACTTTCTTAGAAAATATGAACTCCTTATTTTAAGCTTTAATTTTAGAAGCAAAATTTTATTAAAATATTCTTGGTGCCGAATGCAGCACTCCCAACCGCTAGATGGCGCTATTTTCAACTTGCGAAAAGTTTCCCATTTATCTGACTGGGCTTATTATTTAATGGCTTTGCACCCGATACATTCACGGGCAGTGTAGATTACTTTTTAAAAATTCAGATTGTTTGATTACAACCAGTTTTTTAAAATAGTGTAATTGGCTTTATTTTCACATTGTTTTATCTGCCATTTAATAAGATGAATACTTCTACTTGAAAAAATGGTGGCAATCAAGCAATCTGAATTTTAGAAAAGTTGCTTACACTTATCGAGCGCGACGATTAAGGGGTTAAGAAAACAGACAAACTATTCTTTTTTTAGGTGTTTCTTTGATCCACGAAATCCAAATATGGTGTCAAAAATGGGTGTTACTTTATAAGCATTCTAAGTTGGTCGAACGTTTAATATGTAGACGATCCTTTATGACAAAATAAGCCAAACATGATTAGAAAGAACTGTATACGATTTTGAAGGATATTTTTCGTTTATTTTTGGTAGTAATAAAAACTGGAATAATAGCCAAAGTTCGATTTTTTTTTTTTTTGGGGGGGGGGCGTTACTGTACAGAAAGTTTTCGAAAAACATTCTCCTATATTATTAAAGCTTTTAGGAAATTTTAAAGTGAATATTAAACGTTATAATCATGTTGCATAAAAGAAACTTAAAATCATATCTTGTAACGACTCTTTGAATTTTACAGTAAATTTATGATATAGTATGCTTTTTGGTTCATTCTTGGTAAAACAAAGGTAAGCAACTCCTATTAACTACCCAAATACTTATAAAAATTATACGTGTGCCAAACAGATTGTGATTAAATTCTACTATTAAGTGATATTTTTAAAAATATGCCATTGAGCTATTTCCCTAATAAAATTATCCCACATAATACATTTTGTAATAGACACAAATAATTAAATAGTAACTTTTTCCAAAGAATAATTATTTAAACAGAAATTTCAAACTATCCCCTATGACTGGTTCAGCGGTACTTTTTTAATAAACAGTTTGTATCATTTGCCTTTAAAGTGATTATGGCACGCAGCGTATCATATTAGTCAGAATCATAAAATACATACAACAGACTTGAATTTAAAAACTATTAAAATAAAAAATAATAAAAAATAATTGATAATTGCTGTATTCTAGACAGAGTTATTTGATATGTTATGATTATGATTATTTGTTGCAATTATTATTGAAAGTATGAAAAAAGAAAAATAAATAAGTTATATGGATATACATTCACTATCATGCATTTACATAAGACTCATAAAAACAACAAGAAATACTGTGTAAAATAATGTGTAATGTGTAAAATATGTAACTATGTAAAATAATGTGTAAAATATTTTTTTTTTAAATTTAATATAAGAAGTGGGATAAAAAGTTATTACAATATTTTTAGAGATATTACATGAAAAGCTTCAAAGTAGTTATAACTTATTGCCTTAAGTTGAAATGGATACGACAATTGTTATCATTTTTAATAAAAACCTGACTGAAAAAAAATCTGAATAAAAATCTGATAAAAATCTGAAAATTTTGACAAAATAATCTGTGTATTGGACAAAAGTAAGAATTAAATTTATTTGAAAAAAAATATATATATTTAAAAACTATTTTTCAAAATAAGTTGCTAATTTGAACTGCTAAATGAAACCAAAATTAATAAAAATATATAGAAAAATCTATATAATACGAACGTCAAATTCACCCAATAAAACATTTATAAAGCACAATGTAAACACATTGATAAGTTACGTTACTATCGAGGTGCAATAAATCAAAATACAGCTTCGAAACATTAAAACTGTAAGATGTTAAAATTTCATGAGCTTTCGGCTAAACATTAGCCTTCCTCAGATGAACAACAAGCAGTCGAGGAGACGCCGCCATATAATATGCATTATAAAATACCACAGCAAAAACCAGTACAGTATATCAATCTTACCAATATTGACTTGGATAAACGACTACACAATACTTTAAGTTTTAAAACTAAAGGCCGGCGTCTCCTCGACTGCTTGTTGTTCATCTGAGGAAGGGTAATGTTTAGCCGAAAGCTCATGAAATTTTAACATCTTACAGTTTTAATGTTTTGAAGCTGTATTTTGATTTATTGCACCTCGATAGTAACGTAACTTATCAATGTGTTTACATTGTGCTTTAGAAACCAAAATTATATTGATTTTTTAAACATAACTAGAAAGCAGCTTGGACAATAAAAGTAATAACATGCATGCATACAAAGCATATTGACTAAAATAATTTCATAAAGTAAAATTCAACATTTTACGACAGTGATGGAACATTGGCGCAGAAGAAACCATGTGACACCGTTAAATTTAAATTGTATTCTTCGTCTTATTTAACGAATTAATTTCTAAGACTTTGTAAGTGTAAGAATCTTATAAAATTAGTGGTGACCATCTCCCAAATGCTGCGCCACTGTTCCATTACTGTATTTAATATTACATTTATCAATATTAACTTTTAAATTGTAAAAACTACAAATTAAAAAAAAAAAAAGAAAGAAAGAAAAAAGAAAAAAAGAAAAAAAAAAACATGAAGTAAAAAAGAAGTCTAAGTGAAAATATGCAAATGTAATTAATCATTAAAAGATCAGTGTTTTGAATTATTTTCGACGAAATACTTTGAAATTTACCGTATTTTCCTGTGTATAAAAAAATTCCTTTAAATAGGACCCACCCCAAATTTTAACACATTTGTAATGAAGAAAAATATATAAACATACTTTATATCATTGACGGATTATATAAGAGTTAGTGGATTGACGATAACTATTAATAGTGGACGAGATTCCAGGTTTAAAAAAAATAAAACTAAACCTGCGGCGGTACAATTCATTAAGGATCATGGGATACAGTGCATAGTCCTGTTTTCTTTATCTCGAGCCCTGAGTTGCTATACAGCATAAGGTATATGCAGGTAATATGGCCACCCTAAGGTTAGAAATTTTTAAATGGTAGTAGAAAGTGATTTAAAAAATAAAAATTGAATAACAAAGCACACTTTTTTTAGCAATGGAAAAAAAATCACAAAATTTAAATCAGCCCAAAGTTGTACCTGTAGCAGTTTGTTTTAAAAAAAATGCGAGTTGATGAAATTAAAATGGCCATATGCAGGTAATATGCTCAAAGGTGAAATGCAATGAAATGTTTACATTTCACGCATATAAAACAATAATTTAGAAAAAGTGAGCTAAAGTGTGTTAACTTAAAGTTGTCACAATAAGGAAGGAATTAAGATTATAATGATGAATTCGTTTTGTCATAAATTATATTATCGTTTTGTCATAAATTCCTGCCAATTTTTAAATTTTTATACGGTCCCTGAGTCTTATAAGTTATGTTTAGGAAACACAGTGTGTTTAGAAAACAGTAAACATTTAATTCGTCTTCGACTAAAACGCAACGAATAACATTACTTGATATTTTATGAAATTTCACAGATTTCCCGCAGTAAAATCAAACAGACGGATGCTTGGAAATTCCATAAACTTCAAAACAACATAACACCGTGATCTTTTGGGGAAGAAAATGAAATGTTTACTGTTGTACCTGGCGAAGCATGGGAAAAGTTTTTCAAATATATCTTATAGGACATAGGGACCATATAAAGTTTAAAACTAACTTATTAAAATTTAAAGTAGGGTTATTTGATCAACCGAATCCTTGGGAAAAGTTTTCCAAATATATTTTATAGGACCTAGGGACCATATAAATTTAAAAAGTGTAACTTATTAAAAATTAAAGCAGGGTTATTGGATCAACCGAATCTATGGGAAAAGTTTTCCAAATATATCATATAGGACGTAGGGACCATACAAATTTTAAAACTGTAACTTATTAAAAATGAAAGTAGCGTTATTGGATCAACCGAATCCTTGTGAAAATGTTTCCAAATATATACTATAGGAACTACGAACCATATAAATTTAAAAAGTGTAACTTATTAAAAAATAAAGCTGGGTTATTTGATAAATCGAATCATATCTAATTTTGAACACTTTTGCAATGTACACTGCCCAAGTATCTTCAACAAAAAATTCAATCTCGTTTCCATCTTTTTGGGACACACTGTATATGCAACAATATTTTGGCGGGCTCATAAAAATCTGGCTTCTGGATTAATTTTTCCTCTTGCCCTTCATATGTACTTCTCTGACACTACCCTTATCCATGTACCTCAACTGACTATTAAATACTAAAACCTCGGTCGAGCGCTGAAACGGTATTCACCATTAATTTGATTGGATTTCGAGAAAGAACATGTCCAATCTGGTTAATGGTAATTATCATATTTACCAGTCGACCAGGTTTTCGTGCTTAACCATTGGTTCCGGTAGATAGAGATCCAGTCATTTCGTAGAAAATAAAGGAATGTTTTGTTGTAGTTTTGATATTTGGTTTATGTATGTTTTTTGGGTCGCTGAACATGAATCTGAGGTTTTTCAACAATGGATGGTTTTTCTGAAACAAAAATTTTCCCGGGAATTACATTTTTTATACAATAAACATGTAAAAAAACGGACTTTTCTCTGTTTTTTTCCAAATAACTCCAAAACTAAGCCTTTTGCGTGAAAGTCGACAGTGTATGGATTAAAGAAAGTACAATTTCCTACATTTTATGCATTGAAAGTTTTTCTCTTTGATCAATGGTTTAGCCGTGGGAGTGCCGCAAAAATGAGTGTTAAAAACAAAAACAAAAAACTGTAAGAAAAGGAATTACGGAACTGTACGTCGATGTAACATGGAAACTAACAATTTTACGCAAACGTTAACCATTAATGATACTAACGATTATATGACTGACTATATTTTATGCATTTGAGGTAGAGGAAAAGTGCGGATCCGGCGCCAGGGGAAGGTGGGAGCAATAGAGCAGCTCCACCTCCTCTCATGAGTCAAGGGTGCTCCTCCTCCGGAGAGCTCGTGCTGTAAGAGGAGGTAAAATTGGGAGAAGTAAAAGACAAAAAAATTTAAAAAACGGGAATTAAGGCCCTGTACGTCGATGTAACATGAAAATTATCTATTTTAAGCAGACGTTGACTGATACCGTCGACCGTATTCAATGATACTAAAAACTATGTGATTGACTATATTTTACAATGAAGTTGCCTTATAATAAATACGATGATTCATTATGAATCATTATTTTGTAGGCGATGAGTTGGTTCCTCTTAATCTCACAACTTTATTCCAACAAATTTCTGTTGCAAAGCATTCGAATGAAGATCTTGAGGATTTTCTGACATACGATCCAGGCGCTTATTCCTTATCCCTATTCGAACATGGCTTAAGAAAAGGAACCATATCAACAGTCTACAAGACATTCAAACCCCTAACAAACAAGTGGTTCAGCGGGAGGATTCAATTCGTCATTAATGGTGTTTTTTATTGCATAGGGTTGTTTAGCCTAAGAATCAGTGTTTTTAAACAATCTGTGACTAATATGTTGAGTACGTACAGTTAAAATACCAATCGCAGGCAGTAGTTGTCTTTGATGGCTACTCTGATGACTTACAAATTGCTACAAAAACTACTGAGCGTATGAGACGAGTAAGGAAACATGCTTCAACTGACATATTGTTTAACGGTACAATGATATCTACCATTTCCAAAGAAAAGTTTCTTGCTAACCCAAAAACAAGGGTTTTGTTAATATCTATGATGATTGACAAGTTCTCATCAGAAGATATTACATGCAAGCAAGCAAAAGAACAACGCATACACCTTGATTGTAAACACTGCTTTGTCCTTGGCTCTATCAAATAAGACGGTGATTATAGTTGGGAGGATGTAGATGTAGACCTCTTGGTCATTTTGATAGGTCTCTGCAGGGCTGAAAACGTTTTATTTAAAAAAAAACCTGGACAGGACACCGTTTCTCCAGCGACATTTTCTCCAACTAATGCTGTGAGTTCAACGGTTGCGGAAAACATTCTCGTCCATGCTATGAGTGGGTGCGATACAACATGAGCACCGTTTATGCTAGGAAAAATTAAGTTCCTCAAAACACTTGTGAATAATCCAGATATTGCTAACGTTGTTAAAGTATTCAAAGACTCGAACACTACTCAGAAGATGATTCCAGCGTTACCCTCTATAGCCATACATCGAGACGTTTCCTTTTCTCGCTGTATGGCTATAGTGGGACGGATGTGCCTTCGCCGAACCACCTAAGGTATATATCTCTTACAATAAGTCAGCCTTTAAATAAAGTTCTAATATTGATGCTTTACCACCATCTGCAATTGCAGCACGAGAATACTCTTTAAGAACATATCACCAGGGGCAGCAATGATTGGGAGTTGAAAAAATGCTGAAGAGTGGGAATGGAAGAACACAAATATTGGCCTTGAGTTGTGCCCCCTGCTTTGTTGAAGCTTGTATCCTGTAAGTGAAAAAAGAATTGTCAACAAAATTGAGGGTGCAAGAATACAAGTCTTTGTTGTTCGAACATATGCCTCAACTGCGAAGAGAACTGCAACAACATCTCGGTTTTTAATCAAGGCGACGAATACGAGTTATACCTTAAAAGCGATCTGTGAGATGGATGGCCAACACATTGAATCCATTGACACAATGGCAGAGGAACAAGCCATGACACAAGGTATGAAATATTTACCATTAATAAAACATGTATTCTACAATATTGGTAGTAAATAAAAAAAACACTAATTCCATACGTCTATTTTCTATGTTGTAGATGTCGATGAACAGCCGGGACGCCTTCGAATAAAAAAATGTGGAAATAAGATTTTTTTACTAAGGTACATAATTATTTATAATTAAATAATGATTCATAATGAGTTGTCGTATTTACTATCAGGCAACTTCAGTGTAAAATGTAGTCAATCACATAGTTTTTAGTATCATTAATAGTCAACGTTTGCCTAAAATAGTTAATTTTCATGTAACATCGACGTACAGGGCCGTAATTCCCGTTTGTGACAGCTTTTTGTCTTTTACCCCCTCCCAATTTGACCTCCTCTTAGAGTACGAGCTCTTCGGAGGAGGAGCACCCTCGATACACGAGAGGAGGTGGAGCTGCTCCACTGCTCCCACCTTCTTCTGGTGTCGGATCCGCACTTTTCCTCTACCTCAAACGCATAAAATATAGTCAATCATATAATATTTAGTATCATTAATGGTTACCGTTTGCATAAAATGGTTAGTTTCCATGTAACATCGACATACAGCGCCGTAATTCCCTTTTTTTTTTTTTTACAATTTTTTGTGTTTAACACCCACTTTTGCGGCACTCTTACGGCTAAACCATTGATAAGAGAAAAAACCTTTCAATACATAAAATGTAGGAAATTTTATTTTCCTTAATTCATATGCTGTTGACTTTCAAGCAAAATGCATAGTTTTGGAGTTATTTTGAAAAAACAGAGAAATGTCCGTTTTTTTACAGGTTTTTTGTAAAAAAAAAAAGTATAACCCCGGAAAAATTTTGTTGGAAAAACTCAGATTCGTGTCCAGCGACCCAAAAAACATAAAGGAATCAAATATCAAAACTACATCAAAACTTTCCTTTATTTGTCCATTTTTAGCCTTTAATGCCTGGACTAAGATGATGAATACGAGAGTTAGAGTGTCTTCGCTTCGGTCGCATGATAGATGACACACTTTGTGACTTTTAATAAGGATTTCAAACGAACAGAACAATATATTTACATTTATGTGAATACGTCTATATTTTTAAACAAAACACTGACTAAAAAATATATTTAAACATTTACTTTGCAAGAGGTCCGATTAGCAACAGATTTACTCCACTATTTTCGTTCATAGCCACACTAAAAGCCATAACCATCTTTAAAATGTCTTCATCACTGGCACCTTTCTCTCCAAACACAATTTTACGCATGGTAAGTGCTGCATGCTGAGACAGAAATTCGACGATGTTGATGGGATTTTCATGCAAGGTTTTTAAATGTTCTACTGCAGCATTAAGGGAGTCGTAGAGAGGTCCAGCCAAATCATCACGAACGGTATTAAGTCCATAGTCTTTCATTTTTTGAAGAAAAAATTTCCGGAGAATCTTCCAGCGCTCTCCATTTACAAAAAATATGCCTGAAAAAAGATATTTTTATTATTTTTTTACGTATTATTTAATTTATTTATAAATCTACAACTAAATAAACCCGTCATGCATTCGCATTTAGTCTGTCTAATTGTCTTATTACACAAGATGGAAATGTTATCGCTACTTTCCGGCGACGTAATTTTAACCCATGACTTCAAAAGAGAAACTTTTTATTGTTCGAACAATTTTGTCGCTTGTAAAACGTTTATGTCGTTCCCAGCAGCCAATGAAATGCTTGGAAAACTGACGGCACGTTTTAACAGACCACACCGCCCAAATACTAGGCCTGAGCGCTGACACAAAAATGTCGGCTGTAGTAGGCAGATTTTTTTATGCGTTTGCACAGCCCCTTGTATATCCACAACAGTAATTTCTAGAAGATTTCTTTGACTTATTTCAACTCTAGAAAAATAGAACGAAGAAAACTTTAAAAAAATATTGGTGTTCAAATTCGAGGTGTCGTACAAACGCTGAAAAAAATCCACCTACGACAGTCTCCATTTTTGCGTCAGCGCGCAGGCCGAGTATTCAGGGTTTTCTAAACCAACATTCACCCGGAAGCAGTCTTTTTTGTCGCCCATATCAATTATCTTTTTCTTACCCATTTCCCTTTACAAATACTAATCAGCAAATTCTATGTATCTAACCTTAACTGTTTCTTCATCCCCATACTAAAGTAACAAGATGACTTTTTTTTCAGTTACATTTTTACAAGTAAGGTTTCGTTGAAAAGATCACTTGTGACAGTTCATTTTTACCTTTTTCTAATATCCCAAAGCTCATTAGAAAATTTTATAATTTAGTAAATTACAGATTTATAAAAATGTAATTGATTGTAATGCAATTTTCGAATATTAAATGAAAATTGTTTCTTGTTTTCTATTTTCAGTTTGGGGGTGACCGACGACAAAACCAAATCTGGTATGAGATTTTGCGACCAATACCGACCGATAGCGTTCTGAAACTAGTCGGATGTGCCAATTCCAAAACCTTCTACTCTCTCATATAGTTTTCACATAAACCAAATCTGGTATGAGATTTTGCGACCAGTACCGACCGATAGCGTTCTGAAACTAGTCGGATGTGCCAATCCCAAAACCTTCTACTCTCTCATATAGGTTTCACATAAACCAAATCTGGTATGAGATTTTGCGACCAGTACCGACCGATAGCGTTCTGAAACTAGTCGGATGCGCCAATCCCAAAACGTTCTACTATCTCATATAGGTTTCACATACACTAAAAACTAATCAACACCAATTTATAGCAAGGTCTAACTGAATCTAAAGTTTTATTAAATTCCGTTCATTAGTTCTTGAGATATGACTATCGCTAAAAGCGGTTATATCATGAAAAATACAGCATAGCAGAGCCACCTGTTGGGTATATACACGAAAACCTAATCAGCAACAACTTATGTCAACGTCTAACTGAATCTGAAGTTTGAGGAAAATCTGTGCATTTGTTCTTGAGATATAGCTATCGTAAAAATCATGAAAAAGTAGCAGTACAGCGCCACCTGTTGGGCTGGTTACACCAAAACGTAATCCGCATCAATTTATGTCAAGGTCTAACAGAATCCGAAGTTTGATAAAATTCTGTGCATTAGTTCTTGAAATATAGCTACCGTCAAAATCATGAGAAAAGTAGCATAGCAGCGCTACCTGTTCGGATATTTACACTAAAATGTAATCAGCGTCTATTTATGTCATGGTCTAACAGAATTTAAAATTTGATGATATTATGTGCATTAGTTCTTGAGATATAGCTATAGTGAAAACAGTGAAAACTGTAGCATAGCAGCGCAACCTGCTGGGCGATTTACACCAAAAATTAATCAGCACCAATCTATATCAAGGTCTAACTGAATATAAAGTTTTATTAAATTTCGTGCATTCGTTTTTGAGATAGAACGCCCAAAAAATGTTTGTCAGATACAGACAGACACAGACAGACATCTTCTAAAAACAGTCAAATTGTGTTCAAGAGCTTCTAAAACGTATAAATCCGTCAAAAACCGGAAGTCGAAAATTTTTATGAATCTAATAATTTCTTCTTGTAAAGATAGAAGAAAGTAAAAATACTCGACTATTCTCAGATTAATCTTGGCCGAATTTAGTACAGGTCGAGGAAGTTCCTAACTGTTAGGACGGTAACTTAGGACGGAGCGCATGACGCCAGATCACGTGGTTTCTACGGACATAAGCGTATTTCTTAGCAGAATAGGTCGGCCAACGTGACCTAACGCCATGAACTCCGTCTTAAGTTCGAGAGAAAAAAAACAAAAACAAAACAAGAGTTTTCTTGGTCCGTTACTAATGCAGAAAGTTGTTCAGATTTTTGAATGGCAACCCTCGAAACACGGAGTAGAGGGAGAAGACTTGATGAATGTCATTCGAAAATATCGGAGGCCTAAAATTATCCCGTGTAACATGAACTTTCCATTTTTTAGGCTGAAAAATAGTTCAAATTGTTTGAAAATACATTACTGCGTTACTCTAAAGAAGAAAACATTTTCTGCAAACAGAATACTCACGTCTAAAAGTTGTCTAAAAAACAAATGTACTTAATTCAATAATTACTTTTCTAGAAAAACTGTAGATCATGGATATCAGTTTCTGCTGTACAAATCAGATTCTTATTTTTATCTATCTAAAGTCCCAATATCAGCCATTTAATATTTTAAATATACAGTATGCCCACTAAAGTCCCTTGCCACCCTCTTAACTACAGAACGGCTGCTGCTATATTCATAAAAGTGGTGTCTAGACATAGTAAAGTAGTTATGCGCTACTGAATGAAACCAGCTATGGTGTCACCTGGTGGAAAACTGCGGAGTTAGCATTCCTATCTCGATAACGGAAAGAGATAGGGTAAACAAGTGATTTACGAAGTTGTAGAGCATCATCGATTTGGTACAATAAGACACCTTGTGGACATTAATGCGAAGAATAGAACGATTAAAACGCGCATTTGTTTTTTCGTGATTTCCTATACCATGACGTGACAAAGCGATTTTAGAACGAAAGAAACAACCAGTTATGAAACAGCAGGTGTATGCGACCCCTCCACAAACATAACAGGACCTTAAACGACGCATTACGGACGCTTGTGCCTACGTGTGACCCCCTATGTTCCAACGTGTGCAATATGAAATTCAAACAAGGATCCAAATGTGCATTGCAGCTGACGGTGAGAAGTTAGAACATCTAAAATAAAGGTATATTATTACAGCTAGTTTTTTTTCTTTCTAAGAGCGTTTTGTCACGTCACAATGTAGGAAATCACGAAAAAACAAATGCACGTTTTAACCGTTCTATTCTTCGTATTAATGTCTGCAAGGTGTCTTTTCGTACTAAACCGATGATGCTCTACAACTTTGTATATCACTTTTTTTCTCTATATCTTTCCGTTTTCGAGATAAGAATGCTAAATCCGCAGTATTCTACCAGGTGGCGTCGTTGGCTGTTTCATTCAGTAGCGCATGGCTACTTTACTATACCTAGACACTACTTTTATGAATATAGCAGCAGCCGTTCCGAAGTTAAGAGGAGGCAAGGGACTTTAATGGGCATACTCTATAGATATAAGTATAGGACTTCTCATGATAGTTTTTAATCAAACATGAAAAATCATAAGAAACTACGAAACAGGTTACCATTGAAGATTGCATGCAAATTCAAAAATTACGAAATAAAAATACTTACCTCCGTCTCCTATCTCCCCTAATAAAGTATTTCCTGTAAATCTGTCAGCAAAACAGTCGGATTTCTGTACCTGAATCTCCCGCATTGCTTTAATGGAGCCTAAATTAATGTATAGCCTTCCGGTGTATGTAAAACTAAACATGTCCCCATATCTCTTTTTATACTCTTCTAATTTAATCGAAACATTATCTTCTGTGAGAAAAGGATATAGTCCGAGGTAGGGCACACCTTTAGGACCTGGAAGCACATTTCTGTTTTTAATCCAATAATAAACGATCGACAGAAGAACAAAAGCCCCTGCTATGAGAATGGGCGTTGACGTCACATCCAGAGAATCGATGTATGGCTGATAAAATGACATTGTTGTCAATGTTTAAATATCTGAAAAAAAAAATTCAAGGAAATTAAATTGTAAATAATATCAAATTAAAAATATTAAAAATAATTATAATATGTTTTATTGAATGTATTATGGAAAATAAATTGCAAATTGATTTACGGAAGTAATTTTTTTATGTTTACATTTTTTAATTAGTTGGACAGTTATAGTTCTTTAAAATTTAAGTAAGAGTACCAGTGACCAGGACAGTTGATGATATGTACATTCCTTTCAATTATTTCTAAGCCGTCTTCAGCATTAAGTTTAATTATTCGGTTGAGTGTACATACACGGTCGTAACCAGGGGGAGGGGTACCCTCCATGAGACCTCCCTAGTAACTTCTTGTCCCCCCATAAAAAGAATTCTTTATTTTACTTTTATAATTTTTAAAACTTTGTTATCATAAGTGTTATGACAGGGGTAAAACTTGACCACTTCTTCTATTAATATTTATATATCATTAAAGTAGAAGGGAAAAAAGATAAGCTGTCATTTATCCCTACCAAAAATTTTCAATGCTTCCTCTGAATTTGTCGGCTAGTTACGACCAAGGAGAAATCAAGTTATATAACATCAGTCTAATAAAAATTAAATAAATATAAAACATACAGTAATATTTAATCCAATAACTGCCTCAACGTGCAACATTCTCATCCATATCGTAAAATTTGTGAATAGGCCACAAGCATTTCTGACGTCATCCAATGTCAAGATGGCGTTTTTCTTTTATATAGCTAATCACCTTCCCGATTTTCCCCACAAGCGTTCCAGAAGAGCCAATCAAATACGCGTAATATCCCACAAGTATTGCGTGCTTTACCTCTATCGTGTGCTCCATTAGAGTTAAAAATAACGCAATATATTTGAGGTATAAAAGTAAAAGTAAAATTATTAATTTATAAGTTATTAAATAGGTGTATCATATAATGCTAGCAACGAAAAACAATTACTTTTTTTTAAGGAAAAAAAAAGAAAAGATTGTAAGTAAGTATATTCAGTATATGTGAAAATCATATATCAGAAATTTGAAACTTACTTTTTTCACTACTTTTTAGATTCTGCTGATGTCTGTAATGGATTTGCATTGAATAACTGATAATGCTTGAATTGAATACGTTTTATGTTATCTTCATTCCAGATATTCCTTATCAAACACATTATAATTTTAATTTATCTTGAATACCAGAATGATAAAGCTATTGCAATGTTTTTCACTTTGAGTAGTGTTAAGGTGCATCAACAGTATGTTTATTGAGAATATCAGAATTTTGAGCGGTTCATTTTTATTTAATAGACGTAATGAGTTTTAAAGAAAAATAGCTCGATAAAGCTTTTTTTTTGTTCAGCCTATCTTAGACATAATGCACAACTCAAACACTAAAGATCCACATTAAAATTATTTCTCGAAAATTAAAAGTAATAATAATAATAATATATATATATATATATATATATATATATATATATATATATATATATATATGTATATATATATATATATATTATAGAAGCAAAATAAACTTGAGTCATGAAAAACACAACACTCAATTGAATCAAATTCACCTCTGTACTATAATAATTGTTTAAAAACAACACAAAATGTCACAAAAACATATATGCATCATTTATTAAAAACTTTTACTTTAGGTGTTTTAAAAATATACAAAACTGCATTTCACATTAAAAACCTAGCGCTTTCGTAAGCGCTAGGTTTTAGGTCTAGTCGTAAGCGCTAGACAATCGGAATTGAAAAGTTCATGGAGTACATGAAGCAAAAAAACATGCAAGCACTAATATTCAGCACGATAAAATATATTTCAATTTAATAAAAATGGAAAGTTAATCTGGATGTTTTTCTGTTTGAAAAAACAAAACCCGCAAAAACTTAGTATTAGAGATTTGGCGTAAATCACACCATTAGCAGCTTTTTTATTTCGCGTGTGTATATTAGGAACAATTGTTTGATGTTTAAAAATAAGGTTTCGATTTGTGGCATTATTTTTTATTTTATTTTAATTTTTAGTATTTTAAATGGAATTAGTGAAATGCGTGTATTTTAAATTAAATGAGTGAAAGACGTGTATTTTTAATGTATGTATTTCAAATGAAATGAGTGAAAGATTTATATTTAAATGAAATGAATGCAATATGAAGATGTTATGAGAAAAATATTTGGCGATTTATCAACTGCGCCAAGTTAACATAAAAGTACCAATACATATGTTAAATAAAACAAGGCACAGATGTCATATACGCACCACGTTGGCGCGATTTTAACCCCCCCCCACCACCAGCTTGGGGAAAACTTTGTTTTTGAATATTAGTTACAAATAGTGTGACAAATAGTACACGTGATTTTTTATTTCAATATAAAAATAAAATAACGTAATAAATGAAACAGCTTCTATTATTTTAAACAAGAACGAAAAATCATGCGTCAAGCATAGATTATGTAACACTTTCCAACGCTTCTAAAATAATTTTACAAATCATACCGTTTAATAAGCTGAAAGATAACATCTAAGTAAACAATTTGAAAAACGCATAACATATTTAAAAACATAATTTCAGGAATTTCC
This sequence comes from Maratus michaelseni, assembly GCA_963931845.1. Lineage (NCBI taxonomy): Eukaryota > Metazoa > Arthropoda > Arachnida > Araneae > Salticidae > Maratus > Maratus michaelseni. The sequence goes on along the minus strand of OZ007588.1, from coordinate 54,797,257 downwards.
AACGTATACAATATTCGGAAAAATATCCGAATACTTTTATTCAGCCCTGTATAGGATCTATAGATTTGTATATATACTACATAGGATGATAAATTTTAGTTCAGTTAAAAAACGCGTAGCACAGTTTAAAATTCTCCTTCTGGAGTTTCTGTCAATAAACGGAAATGTGTTCGCGAAGTTTTGTGCTGCCCTGTATATGATCTACAAAATTTATACACACCAAGTAATAAACAAAAAGTGAGTTAAATTTAAAATCGCGTTCAGTAACTGAAAACGCACTTCCAGAAATTATTGTTAACAGATAGTAGAGAATTCTTTTGTATGTCCCTGTAAATGAACGATGACTGCTATACACACCATATTCTGTAGTAAGCCTCTTGTAATGCACCTTAGTGATATATATAAATTTCAATGCGTTTAAAATAGTGAAACATTATTTAAATAAACCGCAGACGATTTTTCTCCATATACGTAATGTAACGGAATTCTTTTGACTGTTGCTGTAAATTAACTATAAGTGCTATCCACACCCTATTCCATATTAAGCTTCTTGTAATACACCTTAGTGATATATATCAATTACAATGTGTTTGCAATTGTGTAACATCATTAAAATAAACCGCAAATTATTTTCCCCATAGACCGTCATGTAACGGAATTATTTTTAGTGTCTCTGTAAAAAAACTATAAGTGCTACATACTTCAGTTGAAATAGGGAACGTGCTATGGATAACGACAATAACATATAAAAATTGCAAGGCAATCCGAGCATATTTACGGGAGTTAGAGCACGGATAGACGGCAGACGCCAGACGGCAGACGGCCAGACAAACCGAAGTCATAAACACTTTTCGACTAGGTTGGAAAGTGTTAAAAAGGAAATAAAAATAAATAAATAATAGTTTGATATAAATAAAGGCGCGGATGTCATATACGCACCACATTGGCGCGATTGCAACAAAATGGCAATTTTATGCCTCACATGATAACCCGGTTAATTTGTTTCAATTGTTGTTTATTAACTTTTATTTTTTATTTTAATTCTATAAATTGATTTTATTATATATATATCAATATTTATTTATATCAAACTATCATTTATTTTTTTTTCCCTTTTTTAAATAATAGGAGCTATTTCATTTATTACGTTATTTTATTTTTATATTGAAACTAGGGGGCCTACCCCCTGCGAGCTACGCTCGCCAACCCCCGCTCAGACTTCGAGGCCTCTAAAAACATGACAGCGTGCTTTATTTTAAAAATATTGGTAAATCTGTAATTGGGTTGCCATGCTTTTAACATTTTAATGGGACATTTTTCGATTATCATGGTATACACAGCTGTTGCGACAACTGACGACTGTTTTCGGGATTGATAAGTAAAATCAATTACTACTTGAAAACCAGCTTGTATAAAATGGTTAGGTTTAAATTTTGACTACCTCTCGGACTTTTATAACAACAATCTCTATTCTATTCTTCCTTTGCGTTTAAGGATGAGAAAAATTCCATCTGCTTGTGAATAACATTAAGAACCACGGTATTGAAAAGTACTATGTTATAAACATTTTCAGTAACAGGTTTTAATTTTCTCTCTATTTTAGTGCACCATCATGCATATTTTCATGTTATTTTAAATATGTAAATTATTTTTTTAATTAATATGTATATACGAATTTTCTAATAATTATTTATCATACAAAATTAATTAAATATTTTGTGCATGCATGCCTGCATTTATTCGGCATCAATTGATGAGATATTTAAACAAATTTGCTATCCGCGGTAATTTTACACCATGTTCTGTCACTTGAATACTGTCCATAAGAAAATCGGGTACTTTTCCATTATAGGATCCTTTGCTTTTAGGTTTGGGAGTTTATTCGAGCTTCAAAAATGGATAGATTCGTTACTATACATAGATTTGTTGTGGTTCTTAAAGTTATGAAAATAAATCCAATGAACTTTTGGTGCTTTTCTATTATAGGGGTCTTGACGCTTTTTTAAAAAGCTTGGCGGAAAAAACCAAGCAGGATATTTTATTCTTCCGTTCAGTTGGGCAATTATTATTTTATATATTAGTTTCAAATATCCGAATTAATGATTTTATAAATTCGTTTAGTTAAATTTTACAAAAAAATAACAAAATGATATCAATAAATAATAATTACTATTAATTCCTTTTCCCTACTTTCTTTTGCGTTCACCTAAATGACGTCATTTGGACGAATTTATTCAAAATATTTTCAGTTTATAAATTAAATTAAATGCTGACAGACGATTGAATCCTGACGATAGAAATGTGATTTTTTTTTTCAAATTTTCCTGAAAAACATAATTTAATCATAATCTTGTCTTCATTATCGATTGAAATAAAAGATAAATTCAATTTCAATTTGAAAATGACGAATAAAAAGAAATCAATAATCCCTATCGGGATCCTTTTCAATTTTTTTCCCTTTTTTGTCAAAAAAAAAACTGAGTAATTAGTTGCCATCATTACAGAAATGTCATTAAAATTAGAAAAAAATTAATATCTCGAAAACTAATTCCAATTTCAAAATTCTATTACCAGTTTTGACATCCGCGGATTTTTATGAACAATTGGTATTAATTTCACCATCAAGCGTTTAATATTTTATTAAAAATAGCCTTGAAACATAATCAGTCGTTTAATCAGTCGTTTCATAAAATCGTTTCATAAATTCGTTTCATAAAATCGTTTCACAAATTCGTTTCATTAGGATTTTATATATATAGGAAAATCGTTTCACAAATTCGTTTCATTAGGATTTTATATATATAGGGTAGATAAAAAATTACGTGCTATTATTGTATGGTATTTGTAACTAATATTCAAAAACAAAGTTTTCGCCAAATTGGCGAGGAAAAATCGCGCCAATCTGGTGCGTATATGACATCTGTGCCTAAATTAATATTGATATACATATAAAAATAATCTATAGAATTAAAATAAAAAATAAAAGTAAACAAACACAACAAACAGTTTTCGCCAAAGGGGTGGGGGGAAAATCGCGCCAACGTGGTGAGTATATGGCATCTGTGCCGGGATTTTTACCCTTTTATCTGTGCTTTCGGAAATATAAAAAAAATTAAAAAATTCTTATATCAGGTTTATAATGTTTTGCATTTTTATACGGACCACTTCTCCATTTTAAGATTTTAAATGCTATTTATATCAGATATTTCTTTCCTGAGATTCCCACAAGTTATTTCCGGTAATTTTTTAGTTCGCTTATTAATTGTTCACAATTTGCCCCCCTGGCAATAACAATTATTTATCACAAAAATGGGTACTTCTCTATTATCCAGTGGACCACTTTTCATAACAAAAAACTATCGCCAAACTGTAACGCTAAATAAACGGGAGAACGTTGCCATTGAAATATCAAAATAAATAAAATATAAGAATTTAAGGACACAATTGTTATTTTAATCAATGAAATAACTAATAAATCAGTAAAACATAATGAAAAATACACGCAAATATCGAATTAAAAACCACTTGATGGTATACCAAACACGTATAATGCTTCTGGCATCAAGTAAATGGGACTGTATTTTTGGCGTTTAATCTTACAGTTTGGCGATAGTTTTTTGTTATGAAAAGTGGTCGACGAGATAATAGAGAAGTACCCAAAAATGGCTTAGTTTTGTTAAATTTGTTTGTTATGTATTTTCATTTCTTATTCATGACAATAAAATTTTATTTTAGCATCGTACTTAATTTTTTAAAATGGCTCAAATACATGGTTTAATAAACGTATATTTGTAAATATTTTAAAAACATGTTTTTGCGCTCTCTAGAAAAATTTGGTAAGATTCTAAAACTGCCTTTGGCACCAACCAGTACATGATACGGAACTTTTCCCCATTCAGATACACAGAAGAGGTTTGTCACAAACAAGAGTAATGCTAGCAACAATATTGTTTTAACTCTATAAGCGTTACAAACAATAATGATATTAAATTCCACGATTAACTTAGGGCCCAATTACGGAACTTTCTCCTAGAAAAAAAAACTGTAGAAGTCTTTTACGTTTGTTTCGAATGAAGCTCGATCAACAAAGTATTAATTAATAATACAAACAACACTAATATTAACATGGGGGCAAAAGTTTGAATTTAAGTGTATATATTTGGCACCCTCTTCCCCCCCAACCACCCACCAAAAAAAGAAAAAGAAAGTTACAGAAATGAATTTAAAATGGCGTGAAGCCACGCTTTCTGACTTAAGAAATTGGCTGCGAACCCGATTACGAAACTTTCATTTAACTTAATAACATGTGTTTAATAGCCCTGAGGGCAATTCCCCTTCTCAGTTATACCGACCTTGGGGCTTTTTTAAAAAGCTTGACGCAGTTCGGGTTGAAGAAGTTGAGATTTACTGTCAAATGACATAAACTACTATGAAAATAAAACTGGTGAGTTATTATGCTGGTTTATGTATGTATTTAAAAAAATTGCATCTGATTACACTCTTTAGATAAATTACTCCTGTTTGCATTTAATAACAGATAAACGGCTTCCGTTTACTAAATTGTTTAAGTATTGGGAAGAGTTGGCGAGAGGTAGATAGACGTGTAAACAAACGGGTAGACAGACGGGTAGAGAGACGGATAGCGACAGAGATAAGCTAACGGGTAGCGAAACAAATAGACAGACGGGTAGCGAGGCAGGTGAAAAAAAGGATTGACAGAGGGGTAGTGAGATGGGTAGGGAGACGGGTAGCGTGGTGGATAGAGAGACGAGTACAGAGACGACTTGACAGACGGGTAGAAAGAGGGGTATATAGACAGACAGACGTGTTGATAGACGGGTAGTGTAACGGGAAGCGATTCAGGTAGAGAGACGATTACAGAGTCGGGTAGAAAGACAGACGGATACTGAGACGGGTATACAGAAGAGTAGAGAGACAGTAGACAGATGAGTTCGGAGAGAGACACAGCTAAGACATACGCGTAGTTAGACGGGTAGACACGTTTGTAGCAAAGCATATTATCAATGTGGTTTGAAGTATACGAGTTTCGATAAATAGTTATACAAATAAACAAGGAGGAAAATTTTTTAATTCAAATATTAAATATTTGATTTAATATTTTAATATTTAATATTTTATTTTTTAATATTTTATTTAGATATTTGTCACAAAGAAAATGTTGCAAAAATGAAATTAAATTTGCGTTAAACTACGCTTGCTAAAATATGCTATTGGCTGCAAATCTGATTATATGACTTTAAAAATATCGTTTTAAAAGATCCGGCGGTTTTTTTTTTTTAAGTTTTGGGCAATTCCCGCTTAAGAAAATGAGATTATTTGCCAAATGTTATAAAAAAATGCATATGAAAACATAACAGTATATGAATTTATATATGATATTTTGTAATTATATCATTTAATTTGCTATTTTTCATATGTTGTATCTTCTGTATATCGTAATTGTTAACTTTATGTTCTCAGCAATATCACTCAGACTAATCCCTTTGAGGGAAGTCCTAGTTCATAATCATACCTGGATCACAATATAAGATCGGTGGCATGAAGTAATGTTTTAAAAGCGCCCTGGGCAATCTTAAATATTTTAATTGCCCCAGGGTTTGCGTCCCCTTCTTAGTGGCTACTGTAGTTTATTATAATATAGTTTTTTAATCATAAGTTATTAATTGGTTATAGTTAGAAATATTTCCCATTTATAGGTATGAAAAGAAAAATATATATCACATTCCTTAGAACTTGGAACCTGAATCAAATTGCCTGAATATTTCGCGCCGGTAAAAATGAGAGTAATTTGTAAATTTATTAGAAAATTTCGCATTGTCGGGCGGAAAAAATTAACTTAAAAAAAAAAAAAAAAAAAAAAAAAAAGTTTTTGTTTTGAAAAAAAAGTCCTTCCGGCCTGTACCGGGAGTATAAGGTAGCTTTCATAGTCCATGTTTTTAAAAATTCAACTCATTTTACTCAAGCACCCAAAGCTAAAATGCTTGGAACCGATATTTCGCACGCCTCACAAATGAGTGTAATTATACGCTACTTTGGGGAAACCAATATTGAAGAAAATTTCATAGGATTCTTCAATTTACATGATATGAACTATTCGTGTGGTACACTCTGCGAGCCAGTACTGACTGGAGAGAAAATTGGTGAGTCTTTATATATATATATATTATATATATATATATATATATATATATATATATATATACAGGCCTTTCTTGATTCAAAGGGACTGTAACATTTCCTACATCCATCATTACGTGAATTTTTCAAACTTCCAAAATCGCCCCCCCCCCCTTGACGACTCTCCAGATCCGCCCTTGCCAATGGGCTCCCCCATTTCGGGTTTATGCGCGGAGATTAAATTAAGACCCATTGAAAATATGGTTATGAATGATTTTAGTGAAAGACTTGCATATTGGTGTAGATATGCAGACGATATTTTTATTATATGGGAGCATGGTATAGATTTATTGAAGGACTTTGTGGTTAAACTTAATAAAATTGATACAAAAATACAATTTACCCTGGAGTTGGAAAAACAGAATCGTTTACCTTTTCTTGATGTAGAGCTGATAAAAAACGGTAATTTAACAATAAATCGGACAGTTTATAGGAAAAATATGAGGTCAAATAATAATATTTCCAGAGATGCTTCATCACCTTTAAGTTATAAACTGGCTGCATATAGGTTTTACATCCGTAGAGAATTTTCAGTGTGTACTGATAGTTATATCAATGAGGAGCTTGACAGAGTTAAAATTATAGCAAATGAAAATGGTTTTTCAGAGAGGTTAATTAATAAGTTAATTTGTCAATATCAATATCAGGGTAAAAAACAAAAAGAATTAACAGGAAAACCAACTAAAATTTACAAGTTCCAATATATTCCGAAACTTTTTGAAAAATTAAAATATAATTTAAAGAAATATGAAATAAATTTGGTAGCATCCCCTCCAGTTAAATTGAATGCGTTACTACATAAGAAGATTGATCCCATACCGATTGAATATTTAGCAGGAATTTATAGCATCCCAGTTATTATGGAAATAGTTGAAAATAGGATAAAATCTTATAAAGTTAAAGACTGCATTGGTATGACTTTAAGGAAATTTAAAATTCGGTTAAAAGAACATATTTCAGATGTCAAGTATAATAGAAGTAAAACGGCACTTTCCAGATTAAAACAAGAGCAGTCGATTATAATAGATTTTGATAACGCTAAAATTATTAAACCCACATCCTCTTTTTATGATGCAATAATAAGTGAATCAATAGAAATTTTAACCAGGAAAAATACAACATGCAATGATTCAGTGATTCAATATCCCTAAAGTATGGTATAAGCTTTTACAGATAGTTCAAGAATGAATAAGATTGGCACATCCCTCCCTATGCTTCCCACCCTGTTTATAATGGTTTGACCTTGTCTTCAGCAGACATTGATGTTTTTACAGTGTTTCAGACTAGTTGTGTTTTTTGTGTGTATCTGCGTGGAGATGTTTTAACACTGATGATGAGCCAGGACGGCTCGAAAGTGCTAGGTTTTTAATGTGAAATGCAGTTTTGTATATTTTTAAAACACCTAAAGTAAAAATTTTTTAATAAATGATGCATATATGTTTTTGTGACATTTTGTGTTGTTTTTAAACAATTATTATATATATATTATTTTAGTAAACATTTTTGTGCAAAATCTTTTACTGCTTGTTGAAATGGCAAACTAATCCATCTTTAGTGGTTTTATTAAGATAACTGCGTGATTCTGATTTAATTTCCGAATTGATTTTTAAATTACATTAGTCAGCTTTAAAAAGTACAACACGTTTTCATTTGTTTGTGGTATTTGAATTAATAAAACTTTACATGTTTTATTTGTACTTGGATTGGAGGGTTCTGCCCCCCCCCCCCCCACGAGCAATGCTCGCAAACCCCCTTAGAGTCATCATAGGCTCTAAAACACTCTAATTTGCTCTATTATAAAAAATAACCCGATTACGTAATATGGTATGATATTATCACGATCAATGGCTACCTTTTGTAATCAGGTTGCGATTTCTTTACCTTCGACTGGCGGATTTTCCGGTTTCTATGGCCGCATCCACCGCTGTCAGGACAGTTGACAATTAAATAATATCTATCACCACTTTGAAAAATAGCTTGAACAAAATGCTTACGTAAAAAATGTTGCTGCCTCCCGGACTTTTATAATAATATCTAGAAGAAAAGCTTTGTTTTAAATTTGGACGCTTTAAGAAAATTGTTTTAAATGTGACGTTTTAAATATGACGCAATTAAAACTATTGGAAGGAATAATTTACATATTCTAAAGTTTTCTTTCTCTTTTAATATTCACGCATATATATTTTTTTTTCAATTTGGAATGCCTCGGAAATATTTTTATTTAGGCTTTTTAAATATGACGTAATTTTTACAATTAAATGCTTTTCGCATGTATTAATTAAATGCTTTTAAAGTTTTCTTCGTCTTTTAATATTCATGTGTAAATATATCTTTTAATTCTAAAATATTATTATTTGGGCCTTTTTAAAATCTGGCAAAAAAATTAAAAAAAATTATTTTTTCAAAAAATAAAATAAATCTCAATTCAAATAAAATTTTGAATAAAAATTTGGATTTTTTTTTAAAAATTAGACACATTTAAAAAATGATTGGACACTACACACCGCTTTCTACTCCAGTAAGTGCTTGTAAAAGATGGTTTAAATGCTATGTATGGTTTTTGATCCTATAACACTTTTTAACTAAAATTTTTTGACGGATTTCAAAATTAAAAAGTGGTTTAAGTAATTCTTCGGTTTAAAAACTATCGGCTTCAGCATGTTTATCACAGAATTCTCTGTAAAACTACTAGTTTTATTGCGTAATTTTTATGACTTTTATGTCGTAATTTTCCTCCAATGAATGCTTTAAGCACGTAACAATTTAATTATTTTAAAGTTTTCTTTCTTTTTTAATATTCACGTATAAATATATATTTTCAATGAAAGATAATTGGAAATATTATTTGCGCCTTTTTATATTTCAAGCAACAGCAGGAAAAAAATTACTTTTTCAAAATATGGAATATATCTCTATTTAAATAATGAAAGTTTTAATAAAAAATTTTAAAAGAAAAATAAACTGAAAAAAATTAGACATTTAAAAAATGATTTTACACTGCACACCGCAATCTAGTCCAGTATGTGTCTGCAAAAGAGGGTTAACCCTTAATTGCATAGTGATGTAAATTTCCATCACTTTTTATTTAACTTTTAATAAATAAATCAACTTCTTCGCCACCATTATATTTATATAGAAATATTAATCCAGTAAATTTCCCGTGAACTATGTTGCTGAACAAAGTTAAAAATCTATCTTAAAATTTTTGGTGTCTAATATTTAATATATGTATTAAAAAAACACTATTGTAAAAGAAAAACTCATGCAATGAAGGGTTAAACTTTTTTTGGATCCTGTAAAACGCTTTTAAATGAAATATTTTGACTGATTTCAACTTTAAATAGCACTTAAAATAAAAACTGCCTTCGTTATAGTTTTTATCATTCTTTTCTCTATAAAACTACCAATTTTCATATTTTCATATGCAATAGTTTTTTTTTTTTTTTTCTTGTTAATTTATATATAATATTTTATTTAATAGTCGAAAAATAACCCCGGTCACAATAAATTCAATTATGGCAGCGACAGCGACCGCAGCTTTAGTTACTGTTTTCTAGAATAGACAGATACCTATAAATTAATTTTAATTGTACAGAAAAATTCTAGAAATAAATTTTGCCTTACTGTATCATAATTAATTTGCGTTCATATTCGAGGTTCTAGTAGCATAAAACAAACAATCAGTACAATTGAGATAATAGGGCATTTTTGAATCTTTACAAGTTACACTATGCAATAAATAATTGAGGCGTTCAGAGCTAAAGTGGATCAAGTCCTTAAATTATAGTTTTGAGATAATCAAAGCTAAAGTTTATTAACACTAGTTGAATCCTACAGTGATTTAGAGGATAATGTTCGTTTTATTGTTCTAGTTTGAAGACTAACCTAAGTGTGGGTCATAATTTGAAAATTCAAAAACAATAATTAATTTGAAAATTCAATTTTAAATCTGAATTTACTTGATTTGATCCAATTTGACCCTGAAATATGTTTACATAAGGTCGATCAAATGAATACGACACATTGAAAATGAGACTTGGTTCACATGGCTCTCAAAATATACACCATTAAAAAGTATTAATCACCAACAGACACATTTTATTTTATACTTTTGTACTTGAACCATTTTAGCTCTGAACGTTTCAATTTAACTTAGTATTTTACAGATTGCTTTGCAATATTTGTATGCATTGGTTCGTTAAACTTTTTTGTAAATGAATGTATTAAATAGCCCGATCCACAATTGCAGAAATGAGTACGTGCCACGCGCATAAATGAAAATAATGGTGAGTAACTACATGAGTTGTAATTTTCCAGCTGAGTGAAAAAGTGTCCAGGCCAAGATTCCATCCGGGACCTTTGGGCTTAAGCTGTCACTGTTTTGCCAAACTGAGCTATTCTGGACGAAACTGACGAACATAATTCACTCAGCTAACCTTATTGATCGTGGCATCTGATCTATTATCTAAAACATATCAACAGAATAAATCGCAGGTAATGGAACTGTAGTAACCTCTGGGTACGTAATTACACTTCATTAATTTTAACACAGTTAGCATCAGATTTATTTAACAATTAGATTAATTGTATTAAAATTAATCAAGATGAATAACTAGTTCCTGACTGTCATAATTTTTCTCACAGAACTTTCAGTTTGATTTTTAAATTATTAAGACATATAGAGTTTAGCAAAAATGAACATACACTGTTTAAAACATAGCTTTTACGGAAAATAAAATTGAGAAATAATGGCTCAATTTTCAATAAAATGCAAATTTCTGAAAATTGAAAAAAAAAAAATCGACAGTTGTATTTAAAATACAAATTCTTGAAATCTGCAAAAAGTTGTGGTAATTAAAATATACATGAGCACGTTTCATCTGTTTCTGTTTTAATGTTGTAAGATTTCTTCTTAGAAGCTACGGTAAAAATGTAAAAAAATAAAAAATAAAATAAATAAATAAAATAAAATAAAATAAATAAATAAAATAAATAAATAAAATAAAATAAAATAAATAAATAAAATAAATAAATAAATAAACAAATAGTTATTTTGTTATGGAGTGAATTTTGGATTTAAAAAAAAGGTAAAACTATCATACGTTATTTCTATTGTCAAGATACCCTTTTCTGGGCAAATACAAAACGCAGAACGATGAATGAGATTCCATATGAAAGGATTTTGAACAGGTTTCTGACATAGTGCATTCACATTTCGTTAAAACATTTTTTTTATTGAAAATTGCTGTTATTTAAAATAATTAAATCTGCATTGCTTTCATAAATGAAATAAAAGGTTTTCCTCAAATTAGTGTTACCACAAAAATAAATATGATAATCAACAATGATTATATATATAAATATATATATATAAGAATAGTAAAAAAAAAAAAGATAATTTATGGTTAAAAAGCAAAATTCAAATCCAAATGTTTAGGAGAAAAAGGCACCATCGATCGATCGAAGCAGGGGTATTTCACGTGTAGAATAAAATGTATGTTTCGCTATATTATATTAAATTTTACGTAAATTTATTTTACTTTGTTTCCTGTTTTTCAAGAAATGGATGACGTCATCCTCTAATACAGCACCGCCCACTGAATACTAGGCCTGAGCGCTGACACAAAAATTTCGGCAGTCGTAGGCGGAATTTTTTCAGCGTGTGTGTGGTCCTTTGACATTCAACACCAATAATTTCTAAAAGTTTTCTCCGCCTTATTTTTCTGAGATTCAATAAGTCAAAGAAAACTTTTAGAAAATACTGAGGTGTAAAATTAGGGGACCGTACAAAGTTTTTACGAATTCCGCTTTGTTTAATTTTGTTAATTTTTGCTAATTTGTTATTTTTTCTTTTTTCTCGCCCGTGCATTTTGCTATCTCCGATCAGTTTATACTGTAACTTTGATGAGATAAATGACATGATACAGTGGCTTGACTGATGTTGTTTTCAGATATTTTTATCGTTAATTTTTCTTTAGATGTTTAAACCTGCATATAAAAAATATTAAATATTGCTAAAAATATTAGGCGGCAGTGAGAAATCTTTCATTGGTTTTATTTAATTTATTTTTCTTTAACTAAGCATTTTTTTAATTTTCGAATTAAAATGTATATTACTTGAATAATATATATTTCTCGTTATATAATCACTTACTCATCATGAAATTCTATGAACTTTCAATGTATTTTCATAAAAATGTGAAGGCAGAATAATATAATAAGTGTCCATATTTAAACTGATACGTGATATTCTAGAAAATGTTAAAACCTGGGAAAGAATAACTTAAACTACAGTAAAATACCTGAAATTTTAGATTCAAAGCGTGATACTCATATGACAAGCTTATTTGAACGCTAAAATTCTTCGTAAACATGATTTCTTATTTTAAGCACAGATATTTATTATATGTGATTTCGTTCAAAGGAGTTTTACTTAAAAAAAAGTTGTTTATGCAAGCAAAATATAACAGTAAAACATATAAACAAGTAAAACATATTTTCGAGTTCGTTATTGTTAAATATTATATATATTCTTTCAGATTTCTTTTGATGACGTAAAAAACGTTTGTCGATTTTCTATTTTAAATATTTTCCGAAAACAAGCACTTAATATACATAATAATAATATACACAATATAATAACAGTAATAATATACATAAATTTATGTAATTTTACAAGCGTGAACGTTTTATGAAAAATTTTTGTAGCTTTTATCCTAGACATGCTATAGCAAATTAATCATTTATCTTCTAATTACCTATTTAGAATTTTCAAAACGTATTAAATACGATATACCAAAGAAGAAAACATTTATAAAGCAATATACATTATTATTTTGTTGTTGTTGCTGTTTTACCATTTCAAATCACATGTAACAATGATTTAAAATGCATTTAATCTCTTTTCTGTAATTAATATCTAAAGTTCCCATTTTTTTCTGCTAAAACACAGTACAAAGAAATCCTTGAAATTCACTTTAATTTTTATAACATTTTAGTCTCACATTTTTACATTCTTAAATTAAATGATTTTGTTTGTATGTATTTCCATGCATTGTACTACATCTAGTAATTAAAAGAAATAATGTAAACTGACTAAATCTTAATAAATACGGGGTATTATCTTGTTATTAATGAAATTACATTTATTCATAATGAATATCATTGTTTATAATTTGAACAAAACACTACTATTATCCATGTATTAGTATTATCCATGCTAATTAATTGAGTTACGTATACATTTGTTAAAATATTATATTCCCTCTGTATTACTAAATATTGAAGATTACACCGATCACATTCGAAAAAATTCAACGGCATTCAGTATATATTATTCACTACATGTAAGATAAAAATTTTAAAATAATTAATACACGAATACAAATCACTAACCTGTTTTTTTAATCAAAATCTTCACATTGTTAGACCACTAATCACGTCTGTCCATTACCAAGTTAGAAAACAAATTGAAATGCTTCTACATATACCCAAATCTGTAGGAAAAACTTTCGTGGGTGTCGTCATATGTTATCTGCGTGGGAAGGAGCACAAAATAAAACTAACCGTAAAAAAAAGGAGTAATTTATAAACTGTCAAAAATTGTAGCTATGCAAGTATTTCTTCCTCTAACTGCAAAATGTTTCTTATACTTAACAGCTGGTTTTTTTAAGTATAATTCCTTCTGAAACATTTAGTAGGAGTTTGACGAGGGTGTTTTAGGTAAATATATCCTGTAAATAAACATATAGGGATTCTGTCAGATTTATTTAAAAGCAATACTTTATAAATGAAGAATAATTGAAGACTCTAATCCTATGTAAAAATCATTTACAATTTAAATATATATATATATATCATTCACAGCACAAAATGTATATATGAAATATATACTGTTGGAATGTCACATTCACCTTGAAACTATATCGAAATAAATTAACGAAAACTTGCTAAAAAGGTGCATCTAAGGTCACAAATATATAAAAAGATGTCACAAATGTAAAAAATATTGTTACATAATACAATAGTTTTTACAAACTTAAAAACTTCCGAAATTTCGCGCCGAGCGCTTTCGATCAGACCTTGATCGTCATCAGGGAAGCTTTGATTGTGTACTGTTCGATCAGACCTTGATCTTGATTGCGTACTGCTTACCAGTACGCATTCAAAGCTGCCCTGATAACGATCAAGGTCTGATCGAAAGCGCTCGGCGCGAAATTTCAAAAGTTTTTAAAAACTATTTTATTATGTAACAACATCTTTTATATTTGTGACATCTTTTTATATATTTGGGACATTAAATGCACCTTTTTAACAAGTTTTCTTTAATTTATTTCGATATACATATCACTATTTTCCGTATTACTAAATCATAGCTATCAGAATCCAAAGCATTTAAGACACTTTAAATGTAACTCGTAACATATATAACAACACTATACACGGTGACCCAAACAGAATGAAACGCGCTTTAATTTTCTTCCTGTTGGAGAAACGTAGGCAAAGTAAATTGCAAGAGCAATCTAAAATATGTAGGTATTATTGATGAAATATTCCTTCAATAATATATTTCCAAAAATGTACACCTTTTTAAACTTTTATACGCTACATAATCAGTATATTTTATATTTAGAAAAAAGTGTTCATGCTTTAAGAATTACAATAGTAAACATTCCATTTTTCTACGACCAAAACATGCTGAGTTATGATACTTTGAAGTTTGTGAAATTTCGAAGTTTTCTTGCACTAAAATCTCTTTTACCTTTTTATGGAGAATTGCTTTGATAAACATAACTTATTAAGCACAGGTACCGTATAATTTTTTTTAAATGTAACATTTTCAAAATTAATAGCAAGACTATTTCAGTAAAATTATCTTAATTCCTACCTTAGTTTGAACAATTTTGCAATTTAGAATGCCTATGTATCTCCAACAGTTAAAAAGAAAGAAGAGTCGTTTGAATATTTTTGGGACGTCCTGTATTGGTGACAATTACAAGCGTACAATGTAAATTTGATAGAAAATTTCATCCAGATTTAAACATTATTGTTCAGCATTGTTTTCTGTTAAATATTTTATAATAATACGTGAGATAAAATTTTAATTATCATCAATATACTGGGTTACTATGGTCTACATAGAGTAAAAAAATAAAGCGCATTTCAATATTTTTGGGAGGAACTGTATTGGTGAATATTAAAAGCAGGCAAAGTAAATTTGATAGAAAATTTCACCCAGAATGGAACAGCATCGATCAGTATTGTTTTCTATTAAATATTTAATAATAATACTTAAGATAAAATTTTAATTATAATCGATATACTGGGTTACTATGGTCTACATAGAGTAAAAAAATAAAGGGCGTTTCAATATTTTTCGGACGACCTGTATATGTGAATATTACAAGAGTGGAAAGTAAATTTGATAGAAATTTTCATCCAGATTTAAACAGTATTGTTCAGTATTGTTTTATATTCAATATTTAACAATAATACTTCAGATAAATATTACAAGCGTGCAAAAGTAAATTTGATAGAAATTTTCACCCAGATTTAAACAGTATTGTTCAGTATTGTTTTCTTAATAAATTATTAAAATTATTAAAATATTAATATAAATATTATTAAAATATTATATATAATAAAATATTATATATAAAATTATTATATATAATAATATATATAAAATATTATATTATTAAAATATTATTATAATTATTATTAAAATATAATTATTTAAATATAATAATTATTAAAATATAATTATTATTAAAATATAATTATTAAAATATAATTATTAAAATATAATTATTAAAATACTTAAGATAAAATTTTAATTATAATCAATATACTGCGTTACTATGGTCTACATAGAGTAAAAAAATAAAGGGCGTTTCAATATTTTTCGGACAATCTGTATACGTGAATATCACAATTGTGGAAAGTAAATTTGATAGAAAATTTCACCCAGATTTAAAAAGTATTGTTCAGTATTGTTTTCTATTACATATTTAATAATAGTACTTAAGATAAAATTTTAATTATAATCAAAATACTGGGTTACTATGGTCTACATAGGATTAAAAAAAAAGCGCGTTTCAATATTTTTGGACGACCTGTATTGGTGAATATTACAAGCGTGCAAAGTAAATTTGATAGAAAATTTAACCCATATTTAAACACTATTGTTCAGTATTGTTTTCTGTTAAATATTTAATAATAATACTTAACATAAAATTTTAACTGTAATCAAAATACTGGGTTACTATGGTCTACATAGAGTAAAAAAATAAAAGGCGTTTCAATATTTTGGGACGACCTGTATTGGTGAATATTACAAGCGTGCAAAAGTAAATTTGATACAAATTTTCAACCAGATTTAAACAGTATTGTTTTCTATTCAATATTTAACAATAATACTTCGGATAAATATTACAAGAGTGCAAAAATAAATTTGATAGAAATTTTCAACCAGATTTAAGCAGTATTATTCAGTATTGTTTTCTATTCAATATTTAACAATAATACTTAAATTTTAATTATAATGAATATATTGGGTTATTAGGGTCTACATAAAGTTAAAAAATATATAGAGGGCGTTTCAATATTTTTGTGACGCTCTGTATTGGTGAATATTACAAACGTGCAAAGTAAATTCGATAGAAAATTTCACCCAGATTTAAACAGTATTGTTCAGTATTGTTTTCTATTAAATATTTAATAATAATAATACTTAAGATAAAATTTTAATTATTATAATTAATATACTGTGTTACTATGATCAACACTACTTTGAGGTCAATACCTTTGAGCAACACTACTTTCGAATAGAAAATATAGACTTATATAATACCAGAAAATACGGAGATATCGTACAAATTATACGATTAAATGATTCGCAAATAGTGGTTCTCAAAAATAAAGAGTTTGCGCACCAACATAAATTATATAAAACTACAAACCTGTAATCTAGTGAGACACTTCACATGCTTATCAGACACTAAAGACGCATTCAACACAGCCAAAATACACTTATCGAATTTTTTCATTACTAGGACAAGTTGACTCAAATGACCTGTTCAACAACGCGAAACTTTCTGAGACATTTTCTGACTCATTATGTGCTCATTATATAAATATGAGCACTTATAGTCGTCATCTGATACGTCCGTCTGTCTGCATATAACAACGCAAAAACTACCCAACCGAAAGGTTTGAAAATTAATATATATAATAGTTGCAGCCTTTTGTCGAATTATTTCAAATTTTATGAGAATCGAATGCAAACGTAAAAAGATATAAATAAAAGTTTTCTTCATTCTATTAAATCCTAGCATACGTAATTAATTCAATGATATCCCATGATAGGTAATGATTCTAGGTTTCCATGGTGATTATGTCCTATTTAAAATGGAGTCATATTATTTCGTAATATTGAATTTAAAAACCGAATTTGCGTACTAAAATTGTTTAATTATAGCATTTCTATAATCTATACCGACAGTTTTTTTGGATAGATGTTTCCGGAGAAATATATATTAAATGTAAAAAAGAATCTAAATCTGGATTTCAAGCTATTGGAATTTTCAGTAAATGTCAACAAAAGATAAATTGCTGCCAACTTAAAATGTACTTATTTTATTACGGAAATTAATCATATCATAATAACAGACGATGTAATTAATTTCACTGAAATAAGAATAATATTTTATTTCACACTGTCTTTTATTGGATAGTTGCGCATAGTTTAGTTTTAATGTAACATAATTTAATTCATTGTTTGTAAAAGTGTATTGAAACTCAATTTCCTAAAATAAAATTTATATCTATAATATGAAAATCTGCACACATAAAACAATGTTTGTATTCATGCATTTTTGCATAAGATGCAACAGCTATTGCAGCAAGATCTAAATATTTATAAAACTGGTTATAGTATGAACATTTTGTCACATTTGACGTACAATTTCCAACTTGTTTTTAAACACATAGGTATAAATTGGCAACTCTGTCTATTGAAGGGATTTGGAATCGAAATGAGTTTTCCTTTTTTGATAAATAAATTACTTATCGAGTTATAAGCGATTCGTATCACGTGACAACACTCTTAATCGCGCTAAAGAATCGGGAATCCGGTTCAAAATGCCGACTTTCTGATGCAGTGTTTTCTGAAAAATGGAAAACGTGTTTCAATTGCACAGACTTTGAATGTCTGCACCTGCCAATTTCATGCCTTTCCGATCAAAAATGAATTAAAATATATGTCACAAAGTAGCCAGTTTAGATTTCAGAACAGACTTTCCATATTTACCTATATGAGCAAAAATATCTTAGATGGTTTTGCGTTTGGTCACATTTTATTAGCTAACGTAGAGAAGGAACAAAGAATTAAAAACTGGCATGTTTATAAAATAGAAAATACGTCAATTCTAAGCTAACAAAACTGTAGCTATGCAAGTACTTCTTTCCTTTCAATTCGAAAAACAATGTTTTTTTTTTTCTTTTTTCTTTGTTTTTTTGTTAAATATATAGATATATAAGCTTGTTCTTAAAAAAATAATTTTTCCTGTAATATTATATTAGGTAAGCATGGGAAATATGAAAATGTTTTAGATAAGTGTTTATTGCTAGTAAATATACATAGAGTTCCTCTCAGATTTGTGAAATAAGTAAACGGTTTTAATGAACAATAATTAACAATCCTGATACTACTCAAAAAGACATTTTTACTAAAAAATATCACTATTTTATTTCTTAAATGCCTTTTTACAAATATTTAATACAGGGTTATTAGCCGCTAAAGCAAACAACGCTGCTTAAATTCAACTTATATCATGTTGAACATCCCTACATTGGTGTACATTTCAAGCATCCAGATCAAATTTGTCATAATAATTTACGGAACTTTAAGTAGTAATATATCCATATTATTTTCTGGTACACATTTAATAATCACATTGAAGATCAAGTTTAAATTGCAATTAATATATTTGTAAAAACAACAAAACCTTTAATCTATTTATATGCATCACATGGTTATCGAACACTAAAGTCATCTACACATTTTTTACAAACACATTTCATAAGCACATTAAGTATTCACATTTAAGATCAAATTTAAACTGTAATTAACGTATAATTAAAACAACAAAACTTTAATCTAGTCAAACACTTAACATTGCTGTCAGACGCTAAGGCTTTCAGCCCATTTTAAATAAACCTATTTAAAAATCACATTAAATATTCACATTTAAGATTAAATCCAAACTGTAATTAATGTATAATTAAAATAACAAACCTTTTATCTAGTGAAATACTCCACGTAGTTGTCAGATGTTCAGACATTCAACACATTTAAATAATCACATTTAATAATCACATTACATATTTACTTTTAAAATAAAATTTAAACTGTAATTAATGTATAATTAAAATAACAAAACTTCAATCTAGTCAAATACTTTACATAGCTATCATACACTTAAAGCCTTCAACACATTTTAAATAAACTTGTTTAATAATCACATTAAATAGGCACATTTAAAATCATATTTAAACTGTAATTAATGTATAATTAATCCAACAAACCTTTAATCTAGTTATATACTTCATATAGCTCTCAGACGCTAGTGTCTTCAGCAGACTTAAAAAGCGTATTTAAAAATCACATTAAATATTTACTCTTAAAATCAACTCTAAACTGTAATTAATGTATAATTAAAAAACAACAAAAAAACATTTAATCTAGTCAAACACTTCGCATAGCGATCAGACGCTAAAATCATTCAACACAGTTTAAATAAACTTATCATACGTGCCTTCACTCCCAAATTAGAAACCTAAGGGAAACGTTCTACATTACATATATACAAATCAGTAAGAAACATGTTAGTGGATGTCGTCATAACTTTATCTGCGTAGAAGGAACAAATATATGAAAAACAAATGTTTCTGAAAAAGAAAATGTGTAAATTCTAAGTTGTGAAATATGTAGTTTTGCAAGTACCTTTGGGAGCGCATGACATATTATTTTCGACAGTTGTATCTTAAAATAAGATTTTTATCTCAAATATTCAGATACGTAGGAAAATCTGATTAAATATTGCTAGTAAACAGACATACAGTTCTTCAGAGATCTACACTGGTATCCAGAAAATAAGGGGCAATGACCAATTTTAGACGTTTCGTAGAATATCTCACTGAGAAATAAGTCCCATAAGATTATATGGGGCTTATTTTTCAATTTCTCAATTATTGCTGTAACTTTTTTGTGTTTTCACGATATTTCACTGGTCTTTTTATATGAGTTGCACTATAGTATTGACTATCAAATCATGACAAAATATATATGCTGTAGTTCGCGCATTCGCAAGTTAAAATGTATTTCATAAAAATACCTATATCTCATCAAATATTCAATATATTAATATTTTACTGACAGTATACTATTTCTACGAGTTTTTGTTTTCAAGTTTTCGGAAAGCGGTGTGAAATTCGGCTGAAAACTCTGCATGCTATAAAAAAAAAAAAAAAAAACTTTTGAAGTTTCCACAGAAACGTTAACATCTTCATAACTTAAGTGCTATGCTTACACAAATGCACACAAATGCACACAAATGTTGAACAGGACATACATAGACATTTGCTTCAGTGACAGACCATTTTTAGCATTTTCTGTTACTTGGGTGATCGGAAATATTATTTTATTATTAAAATTATTATCCCCCCCCCCCTAACTGTCCTCGCGACAAAATCTTCACTGAAAAGAATGAAGTCAAACAAGTTCTTTACATCCTCAAATTTCAAGGGCATTCCATGCATTTCCTCACGAGTTTCAGTAAGATATTAGACGAAGCGTCTGAAATTGGTCACTGGCCCTTAATTTCTGGAAACCAGTACATTAAAAATTAAAATATTATTGATAAGTACCATGATTAACCTTTAAAGAAACGGACGATTTTGTAGTATAACATTAGACACGCGCGGTGCACTCTATGCGCCATCGGCTTTTAAAGGCTAAATAACAACTTTTAGTGATATCCAGTAGTGATGTCAGTAGCAGTATAAATGTAATAAACATGAAATTTAAACAATATAATTTATCCTCTTGCGACCGGAAGTTAAAATAATAGTACAAATACTCATTCTTTGCTTTTTACAAACAAAATGATATCATAGATGACAAAAAATATATTTTTCTGAAATGTATTGTTTTAGGGGGCTTGTAATTTAGGTTCACAAATATGAATCTAAAATTACTAGCCCCCCAAAAATATCAATTTAATTATCAATAACCTAGATTTACACACAGGGTTCGATGCAGGGTTTTTTTTCTTGGGGCCCATTTTGTGAAAAATAAAGGTTATTTTTGTGAAATTTATTATATTTTTGTGAAAAATAACATTTTGTAACGAAAATTGATATTCAGTTAATAAAATTCAAACCAAGCATTTAAAAACAAAAACTTTTTAAAATACTTTTGCTGAAGTTTTCCTCTCTGGTGATCTTGTTTGTTTACAAATTATACATTTTAAAAGTCAAAGAATAATAAATAAATAATAAATAGTGAGTTTTTATAAAATTGGTGAAAATGCCTATTTTGTTAAAAGGAATTTTGTGAAGGGGCCCATTTTATCAAATTGAATTTTTTGAAGGGGCCCATTTTATCAAATTGATTTTTGTGAAGTGGCCCTAAATAGGCCCCTAATTTTGTCTGGATCGACCCTTGACACAATAAAAAAATTAACAGCTTTAAATAAGTGAATAATCTACAATTTCTAAAAAAAATATACTGTAAAGTTTTTAAGTTAATGAATTATGGAAATTACCTACTTTCTTGGCTGCACTGTCTCGAAGGCATTTTGCAAACTCAGTTTAAAATAACATTTATTTTATAAGGAAATGTGTATCAGTGCTGACATTTTCTGGTTTCATTTTAAAGCAAAACCATTCAGTTATATAGAAGTGAAGTTAAAATATAAAAATACCAATCACTTTAGTTTTATGAAGAACAGAAAGAAGGTACCCATTTGGGTACCCAGGACTCAAAAAGTTAACCCTCTATTACTTGCGCGGGGTGTTCGGTACACCCCATGAGTAAAAACTTGCGTTCAAGTACAGAACTTCCCAAGGTATAGAACTACCCAAGTAAATGTAAATATTTTTAAAATTATTTAGTAGAAATGTAAATCTTTTTTTATATTTTTCTTTTTATAAAAATATGTATGGTTAATCTATTTTGGAATTTCATTTATATAAATTTGGGTAATTTAAAGCAAGCTACTTTAATCACTATTTAACTACAAAATTATTATAATTCATTACAATTTAAAAATTATGCTAAAAGTTTTGGGGTGTTTAGAACAGCTCCCCTTCACCCCCTGAAAGACTCGAGAAAATACTGGCTATGTTGTCTAAATTACGTAAAAGAAATATTAACAATACAATTTTCTTATCATATAAATAGTTTCGTAAAAACAAAATTCCATTTAAAATTACTTAAAGGTGTTTTATTATATACTGTACAAAATATCAACCAAGTGCTTCTGAGCATCTGACATGCTCATTATCAGAGTTAAAATCGTTAAAACTAGAGATCGACCGAAACAGGTTTTTAAGACCGAAACAGAAACCGAAACCGGATTTCGGTGACCTCACTTTCGGCCGAAACCGAAACCGAAACCGAAAGTGTTAAAAAATTAAAAACAGATTAATACATACATAACTGCATATAATTATTAATTAATTAATTAATTATTAACAAATAATTAATAATTACTTAATAATAACTAATTACGTTACTAATTAATTTATTAATTATACGTGTATTGAACGACATTTCTAACAAACAAACGTACATATATATGTGTGTATAGTATAGGTTTCAAACAAAAACTTTTATGTTTTACTTTTTATAACAACCAATAATTATAGGCATTTATTAATAATTAATTAACAATGAAGTTAAATAATGTAAAACAAATTCGATAATGAATATTTAATTTTTAAATATATTCATATTTCCAGTTCGCTAATATTTTGCATTTAAATTGCTTGAAATAAAGTACTTAAAAGTTTGTTTTTTAGGAAACTAACATTAAATATGTTTTAATCATTTTATAATTATAAATATTATTGATTTAATAGACGTTTAAATATAGATATATGTTTAAATATTGCTGAATATTATTATTAATTATTTAAAATTTTGTACAAACATTTTTATGGTACATATGTTTAAATAACATGTTTACATAAAAAAAGCTTTGCCACTCCCTGCCTCCCTAAGAAAGTATTAAAAAAGCACCCCTGTTTGAAAATTTTATTTCCGATGCCAAGTTGACTCTCTGTGCCTCTATCCAAAAGTATTTATTTTCATATAAAATAAAACGTAATTAATTTATCAATAAGACAGAAATAGTTTCCAATTATACGAATTTCATCTAATAAAAAAAATATTTTAAGTATACATACTTCGATATATCTTTCGTAATAAATTTCGTAAATCTTCATATGTTTTAACAACACCTTTCTCATAAAACATTCGAAACAATCTGGAGTTTCAAAGTAAAAATTTCTATTGCTGTTAAGTTTGCAGCTTTTAAAGATCACGTGATAAGTGTCTTTTAAGGTTAGTCATATATGCATTGCTTGCTTTATAATTTACACTTGCATCATGAATCAGTCATGACCATTAATGACCAACAGTGGGGTTCACAGCAATAAACAGTGTCTCATTTGAGCCGATACAACTCATAGAGGCCTGCACGGGCTCGGGCTTTATTTTATTTTGAAAACTCGGGCCGGGCTGGTCTTAGTGTTCCCTCTTTCCGGGCAGGGTCCGGGCCACAGCCAACTTCAGTACCGGCCGAGAAAGCTCTTGTTTGTTTCTCCCGCCTTAGGACGGAGTTCATGACGTCAGATCGCGTGATCTCCGCCGAACCAATAGGCCGAGAAAGCTGTCCTAGGGAGGAGGGAAAAAAATAAGAGTTTTTTCAGCCGATTCGGTCGGCCGAAGATCACGTGGTCTGACGTCATGAATTTCGTCTTAAGGCGGGAGAAACAAACAAGAGCTTTCTCGGCCGGTACTGAAGTTGGCTGTGCCCGGGCCTGGTCTTTAGTTCTTTCGGGCCGGACCAGGCTTGAGCCTTTCTTTATTCTGCGAACTCTGTTTGGTTGGACTAGACTTCGTTTTTCTAGGCCGAACCGCGTCCAAACTTCATTCTTCTTAGAGGTCTGCAAAGGGCGAAATTTCCACTTACAATCTAAGTCGTATGAAGATCATTATTGGCCGGACTCGATCCATGCAAAAATTAGTAAAATGTGTGCCGGCGCAACAATCAAGGACGGATCCAGCCCTCCATTTAGACGGGAAGACATGCCCACCCCCCCCCTCTTTTTTGTGGTGTGTGTGTGTGTGGGGGGGGGGGGTCACATCTCTTAATAAGCAACTTTTATATGAAAAGCTGTTGCCATATCCAAAATAGCTACTTCTCCGAAACTTTTAGAAAGTCATTTTCATTTGTAATTACAAAAATATTATATTAATATTTGTAAAAATATAGAATTTACACATTTTATTTAGATAACAAGAAATTGAGGAATTTCCGATTTTCTTATAAAGGCAAATAATCATCCAGAAAATGAGCATTTTAAGCCAATTTTTAAGACTTGGCAGATACAGAAATGCTGTCATGAGAAAGTAATTGGCTGTTGGGGCCTGAAATTCAGATTATAACTCCTATTTTATAGCGATTTCCCCGGAAGTTTCTTTGCCTTTATCGAAAAATGGAAAACGCTATTCAATCACATTTGTTCTGAATAAGTACACTTGCAATTAATCGTCGTACATCTGAGATTAAAAATGACTTCATGGATCTTTCAGAAATTACCTTATACTTTTTTTACACGGGCCGGGCCGGACTTTTAGCTTTTATACCGGGCCCGGCCGGACCAATCACTTTTTTTGCACGGGCCGGGTCGGAATCGGGCCTAAATTTTAACTTTGATATCGAGTCGGGCCAATAATTTTTTATTACGGATCGGGCCGGGTCTGGGCCTGGAAATTCCAGTCCGTGCATATCTCTGACAACTCATATCAATGAGTAAAGTTGAAATTTTCCGAAAGAAGGAGCGATATTTTGAAATACAGATAGTTTCGGTCAGGCCGAAATTTTGGCAGCAGTTTCGCCAAAAACGAACATTCGGCGAAATTCCGATTTTGCGCCGAAACCGAAACCGAAACCGAAATTTCGGTCGATCTCTAGTTAAAACGTTACAAATCAGAGATTAACCGTGTGGATGAGCACGTCAGATGCTCGGAAGTATACTTTGTTGATATTTTGTACAGTATATAATAAAACACCTTTAAGTAATTTTAAATGGAATTTTGTTTTTACGAAATTATTTATATGATTTGTGCATTACTTAAGATTACATAAGGTGCATTAAGGATTCAAGAAACTTGATATAATTTATACCATTTTCACTTAGCAATTTTCTTATTTTAGCAGTTAATTTTTGAGTAATATTCTACCTATTTTTAACGATAAGAGTTAAAAAGTGTCGTCTGTCACTGTAACTGCGTTTTATAATTTAAATGTGTAATTTTGAATAAAAGTATTTAATAGTGTAAGATTAAAAGTGTAATTTTGAATAATTTATCATATTCTGGTTGATGGAATATTTTATAGAAAGTCCACATTATCACTGAATAAAGTTTTATGCAAATATAAATAATTCGAATATTAACGCAATTAATATTCTGTTCTCTTGCTGGGTTTCTTCCTCTAAAATTCCCATATTCGTTGATACATGTAAAAAAGAAACATACAAGGCATAATAGTCAGTGGTCTAAAAAATATAGCGCTGCCTTGGTTTTTGTTGAAAAAGTAATTTTTTTTTCATTTCTGCGAACTTAAAATCTTAACCTGTTAACCCTTTCCAGGGCAATAGTATATATTATATACCACCTAATTTTAATACGATTCGCACCAGAAACTTTTAATTAAATTTTACTGTTTTAGCTTTAACGGGAAAAAGTTGAAAAATTGCTTTTCCATATTTTGAACTAATTTTTTTCGTAAATACCGGTGTGAATTCGACGTTACTGGAGCACAATTGCTTGCTCCTGAAAGGGTTAACCGGGTAATAAATTTCTGTTCAACTCGTTTCACAAAGGCGACTTTTTTCTTCACAGTGATAAGTAATATCATCAGGGCCTGATTGCCAATGGGGCACACTTCCATCAGTAAAAAAGAACAGAATTTTTTTTCTTATTCACGGCAGTAAATTTGCATGAATAAGGCGCTTTAATAAGACGAAAATTTCTATTAAATTTTACTGGTGGATGTGTGCCCAGTCGGTAATCAGGCCCTGATGCGTTCAAAATATTACAGCAAATTTCCATGACGATAAAAAGTCGTCATGCCCATTGTAGTAGTGGTTCGTATATGACGAAATATTTCGTCATACCCAGTTAACAGGTTAAGAGTCATATTAATAATGCCGATTTTTGATTTAACCCTTTGTATCACTGTGTTGCATATACAGTAATCCCTTAAAATTCGCGGTTTTAACATTCGCGAGTTTTGATTATTCGCGAACATGAAAATGCGGAAAACTTAATATTCGCGAGAATCTGACTTGATTATTCGTGATTTGTTTTTCAATTATATCTTTGCCTTTTCATAATTTACAGTGGTTAAAGATTGTTTCTCCTGTGTTTTCTCAGTATGTATTTACAAATCAATTTTCAGTTATCTACTGAAAAAGAAGCGAGTGTTGTAGGAAAGCAAAATAATAACAACAACAGAATACTCATTGCAATGGGTATATTAGAAGTGCTAAGGTAACGGCATCTTCAATCTATTAATTAAAAATGTGCTTGTGCAGGTTCTCGTAGAGATGGAGATGAAGCTGCACTTAGAAAATAACAATATCTCTGAAGCTTTACCTTATTTAAATATCGTATTTTAATATTCTATAGCATACTGGCCCACTAATACATTATCATTCTCTTTGCGAATAGAGAGAGTCGAAACTACTTTATAAAAATAAAAATCTCTGCTTTCTAGCTGTAATTATTCCTCCAGTCAGTTAATTTGAATTATCCTCATTAAATAAATTTCATATTTAGGAACATGTCTGTACATTCACCTTCTACATATATGTTATGCATAAAGTATTGTTAATAAATATTTTCTTTTGTTCTTTGAAATGCTGTACCACTCTAATTAAAATTTTATCGAACGTAACTCTTTTTTAAGTGCAGAGAGATCGACTCAACATTCGCGAGGTTTTCCTGGAACGTAACCTTCGCGAATATTAAGGGATTACTGTATTCAACGTACCCAAAAATCAATGTTACTTACACGCTTTAAAAGACGATTTTATTTATTGCTGCTATCTTCGAATACAGCACTTAATATAAACTCTTCATAGAATTCTCAACAGATGGCGATACTGAGTTAAAATTTCATGCCAAAGTTTTATTTATCATTTGAGAAGTCGTTATTGCTAAAATGAACTACGTAAATTTTGTCAAATAAAAAAGGCTGGAGCCGTCCAAAAAAATCTTTTTTTTTTACAATGGTAGGTTTGTATACTTTACAATTTGGACGTGGCAAATTGATAATATTTATGAAAAGTATATGTTTTTTTTGTTTATTGCTTATATGAAAAAGTACCTTTTAATCAATAATTGTTTTTAAAGTTCTAAATGTTTTTAATTATTTTTACCTGCTTAAAATGATGCACTCTGACTGCTGAGTAAATATTTTTCAAATCGGGGTTGTTTATAAAGGCATAAGAGCCTACGCTAGTCATGCGAAACATCGCGCAAGCTAATGTTAAGTCTATGGGAAGGTTCTTCGCAGATTTCTCGCTTGCATTTTAATATTTTTAAATGATGTTTTTTGTATAGGATAGTTGAGGTCGATCTCTAACGTTGTTAGTTTTTACTTTATCGATTTTGGTTCCAGATTTTTTATGTAAGGGTACTTGTATTTTAACCCCTTGAAGGGCACCGGTATATTATATATACCACTTAATTTTAATCCCAAAATGCCACAATGACACCAGAATTTTATAATCAAATTTGGAATTTATATGGTACACGAGGAAAAGCTTTTACTTATTTTAAAATAAATTCGTTCGTGAATCCTGGTGTCACATTCAATCATTTCAACATTTTAGCTACAAGAGTACTTTGCCCCTGAAGGGGTTAAGAACCGGTTTCAAAATTGAAAATGTCCGCTTATTAAAAAACTGTAACCTAATTAGTAAACCTTTATTAGTGCAATATACAAATTATTAATGCAATAAACAACAAAAAATTAGTAAACATTTAACAATCTAAGTAAATCGCATTTTTTTTAATTACGCTGCATGTTATTTAACCATTTAAAGGTTAATTTTGTCTTATATTTCAAATTTAATTTAAATTTTTATTTTATTTATGCGTCTCTCTTTTTCATGCGTCGTTTTTGGTTAGTCCCTTGCACTGACGTATAAGTGAGAGACTACTGTAAATTCATATATATAAATTATTTCTGTATAAAAAGAATCATCATTTCTAAATTGAAATTAGAAAGTTTGAAATTAATAAATTTTTATTTCACTAACATTTATTTAAAATTATTTAATAATGTAAGGGTGATTTTATTTTTTTTTATAAATCAAAATTATGCTTGATATTTTGAAAAAGGGCCGAATAATATTTGGTTAATCGGTAAACTTTCGCTAATATATGTCATTAATAAGTAAAGTGCGATGTTTAGTCAATGAAAAGATCATAAATTATACATTTTATAATCTATTGTTTCTTTTTGTCCGCACTGTACATAGTTTTGGATAGATTTACTTTATGTTCAATAAAATGTTCGTTGAATTTTTAATTTTTTGAATGAAAAACGAAAGATTCAGTAAATTCAATTGTTTTCCAAGAATAATTTATATTGTGTTAGCTTTTGTTCTATAATAATAAATTTCGTAAAATTAATTAATCTTTTTCAACAACACATGAAAGCAGAAAATAGGAATTAATCATAAATAAATTATCAGTTTTTAAAGAACTGACGCTGTATTACACCCAAACAATGACAAATTAAAAATGCTGGATCATTTTACACGCAGTTCCGGAGACTAAATTTTATCGTATATTTCCTTTGTTAATAATTCCATTTACTTTCAGTGACATATTCGACCTATAATACTTTTGTTTTCATGAAAGATTATAGTTCAGGTACATTAGTTCATATTTTTACTAGGTTCTAGTTAGTGCGAATATGAAATATTTTTTCCTAAAGAAAAATATTAATGTTTGGAAAATTTTAGGACGATATTTATGGGTTCTTAAAGAAGAATAGAGTTGCAATTAGAGATATTTATTTAGGCATCGTCCAATTTTGAAGGTGTAACTTAATTATTATTTGCAACCTGACTTTTATTTAAATTTATTATAATTTTAAAAACCGATCTTTGGCATCACCATTTGATAAACGGCTATTATGTTTACGCTATTTCCAAAGGAAAAAAAAGATATTTTTCTTATATTCAAAAATATTGTAAAAACCATGATATTATCTAAAGTTACGATAAGTAATACAGTTAAATTAAAAATAAGTAAGAGCTGTATTTCAGAGCTACTTTATATTGTTTTTTAGAGAAACGATGTAAACGAAACTCATGAAGGGGGGGGGAGGGGGTGTCAAGAAATCAGAAAAATAAATTATTAAAAAACCATGTTGTTTTATTCCAAGACAATTAGAAAACGTTCTATTACCATAAAAAGCAATCACATTTTTTTAAATTGCATTTTTAAAGTGATGCAAAGTATACCACAGTGTTACATGAAGTTATTATTTGAAACGCCATTGATTAATTTTTTACCTACTTTTTCAACATAAAAAATAATGTGCGCAATTTATAAAGTTTTTATTTTATGCCTTGTAGTAATTAAAAGAAATATATGTTGGAAACGGTTAAAAACGAATAAAATGTTAATTTTTTACTCGCTATATGTACTTTCTTATTATACTTTAAACTTATAAACTTATTTTATTTTAAACTTATATACTTTTCATACTTTAAATTTATTATACTCCTTTATACTTTAAAATTATACTTTATACTTATATACTTATTATACTTCTTATAAAAATGAATAAAATATGAATATTTTAGTCTCTATTTGTATACATCTTTAACACGCTATGTAAATAATAAACATAAACCTAACCTTTACTGCTGAGTACATACAAAGTATCAGTTTTACCAAAACATAGCAATCAGGTAAATTTCAGGTATCAATTATCGCGTTGGAAAAGAAAATAAACAAATAGAAGCTACACGTGCCCAATTTAGAACTGAAGGCCAAACGAGTGACGTAGTGACGACTTTCAGAAAAGAGAAGCGAAAAACTTATACTTAATTATACTTTAACTCTTTCCGGCACAGACAAATTCTGTTCGTAAAATAAGAAATTACTGACTGACACCGCAATTTACAAACGACTTTTTTAGGCAATAAGAACTCTTTTATATATATTTTTTAAGGCTTTCACTGTAGAAACGAAAGTTTATTAAAATGTTCTTGGTGCCGTATGCAAGTTTGAAAATAAAATTCGGTGCTCCCGGAGTGGGATCACTGTGCCTGAAAGGGTTTTAGACTTATAAACTTTTTATACTTTAAACTTATGATGCTTCTATATACTTTAAACTTATATACATATGATACTTTAAACATATACATTAAACTTATAAAAATGAATAAAATATGAATAGTTTAGTCGCTATATGTATACATCTTTAATACTCTATATAAATAATAAACATAAAATTATCTAACGTTTAATGCACGGAGATAGAACTCACGATTTCTGGCTCCATACAATGTATCAGTTTTTACCAAAACATAGCAACCACGTGAATATCTCGTATAAATTATAGCGTCTGAAAAGAGAATAAACAAGTAGTGGCTACACGTGCCCTATTTAGATCTGAAGGCCAAACGAGTGACTACTCTCAGGAAAGAAAAGTAAAAAACTTATATAGTACTTATTTTTACCTTAAATTTATCATACTTTAAACTTATGTACTTATTATACTTCTTTGTACTTCAAACTTATAAAAACGAATAAAATATGAATATTTTAGTCTCTATATGTATATCTGTAATATTCTATGTAAATAATAAACATAAATATACTTATTATACTTCTTTGTACTTTAAACATATAAAAACGAATAAAATATGAATATTTTAGTCTCTATATGTAAACATCTTTAATACTCTATGTAAATAATAAACATAAAATTAACTAACCTTTAACGAACGGCGTTACAGCTCACGATTTCTCTCTCCATACAAGGCATCAGTTTTACCAAAACATAGCAACCACGTGAATGTCTCGTATAAATTATCGCGTTTGGAAAGAAAATAAACAAGTAGAATCTACACGTGCCACTTTAAATCTGAAGGCCAAACGGGTGACGACTCTTAGGGAAGATAAGTGAAAAACTTGTACAGTGTGATTCATAAATATCGAAACAATAGGCTATCTCCTAAATATTGTCCCTAGGCAGGCACATACTTCCAATTGCAAAGTTTGATAAAAAAAAGGTGCAAAATTTGATGAGATAAGTTGAAACTCCATGGTGGGTCTATTTGAGAAAATACAAAAATTATGTTTTTATACGACCCCCGTATGATAAAATTTCCAATTAGGAAATTTTTTCCTTATCCATTCCTCGATTAACTCTTAATTGCATAGTGATGTAAATTTCCATCACTTTTTATTTAACTTTTAATAAATAAATCAACTTCTTCGCCATCACTATATTTATATAGAAATATTAATCCAGTACATTTCCCGAACAGTTGATGTCGGTTAAGGGGCTTCCGAGTTGCGATCAACTTTACGCCCGGTCTATATGTGAGTAACCTGTTTTCTAAATATTGAGCCGTTGGGAAAAGATAAATGTAGTATTAACTACAGAATAAAGAACAATTAAAAATAGAAGAAAAATTAAACAATGGGAATAAAAAAGTAAAGCTATAGAGATTATGGAAAGAGTCTAAAAAATGGAAAAGTACATTTCCCGTGAACTATGTTGCTGAACAATGTAAAAAATCTATCTTAAAATTTCTGGTGTCTAATATTTAATATATGTATAAAAAAACACAATTGTGAAAGAAAAACTCATGCAAAGAAGGGTTAAACAACAACAAAAAAAAAATCCATCTTGATATCTGCAAAACTCAGAGATATATCAGTTTTAAAAATTCGTAAGGTTTTGAGGGATCAGACACAAATTGAACTGCGTGTAATTCAAGAAACAATGTTACTGTTAGGTGTCCGGGAAACATTAATTTTTTATTTATTTATTTATTTATAGAGTTAAAATTTTGAATTTTTTTGTGATGGTTAACCATATAATTTGTAAACAGAATCACATCATAAAACTTCTTACGAAATTATTATTATTATTATTATTATTATTTTAAATTCAGAATATCTAAAAACTGTTATAACTCGAAATATCATTTGCCGAATTGAATTTTTTTTCTTTCAATCAAACAGAAATATATAAGTTTTAATTTTGTTTTAGCATTTAAAAAAGTATTAAAAAAAATAAAAATATTTAAAATAGCAATTTTAGGAAAATATGCAACTTATTTTAAACAAATCATAATTTCAAAAGTGAATTTTTTTTTTCAAATTTTCCTAATTAAAATTTAAGGAAAATATTTGAAAAAGATATATTTTAAGTTTGAACCATTTATCTTTAACGGTTATTGACTTATATCAATTTAAAGATGAGAAATACTGAAAAAAATCTATGACGCATAAAAATGCATTTAAAGTTTTAAACAAAGATTGACTCCTAATAGAACGTTTAAATGCTTTTTAAAAGCTTCCAGGTGAGCAAGTAACTCCTTCCTGTAGTTTCAATTTCTGATTTAGTTTAATTTCTGCCATTCTCACCTTCTTTCTTTATTGTTTAAATGTGTCAGTTGATTTAAACAAGACTTTTCTAACATGATATATGGGGATATGTGGGTTTTTTGTAATGATGCGAAAGAAAACCATTTTCATGGGTGATGCACTTAAAATTATGTGATTCATTATCTAGACAGGTGTCTGCGCATATTTTAGATTTCTGCACTGGCCGAAATTTGTACAAAAAATTCCCATTTTTCTTAAGATACAATTAGGATTATTTTAAAGAATACTACATACATATTTATAAGAAAATTTAAACAGTATATTTTAGAATACTATGTGTTCGCATGACAAAAACATAGTTGAAAAACCTCCCACTAATCCTCCGTAATATGTAGATTAATTTGAACCAGTTAACAGCTTTAAAACCAGAAAATTTATTTAATGAATATTTCATTAATTTAATTTAAAGGTTTTAAATCGAATTTATTCAATTGAATTCCTTAAAAGAATTTCTGGTTCGAACGTATTAAACCTGGGTAAAATAAACACACTTATAACGGAAGATTACTGGGAACTTGGCATCTATTTAAAAAATACGCAATAGCAACGTTAATGATTATTTATACTCTTAGAATATTACATTCGAATAAAGATTTATTTTTAAAAAGCAATGTCGTTTGGAATAAATTAAAAATAGGTTTTAAAACATAACTTTTGAAGCTGTATAACAAAAAGTAGATTTTTGAAAATATTTCTGTGTAATTTATTAAAATATATTTCCAATGATTCCATAAACAGAAGTTTCATTTTTGCTATTACTATTTTTACTAAACGTATTGCCTGCCCGACACGTCCTAAGAACAAAGTAGACACGGGCCGGCACGCCCCGACCAGCGGGCCGCACCGGTTACGGGCCTGGCGCCAAGAACGGGCTCATGCAGACCTCTAGCATATTTCTGAAGCAAGTTTAACGCAAAAATCTATACACTGTTATTTTATATCTAAAAGTCTTAGATCGACTTTTAATAATGTGCAAACTTATCGTCGATCCCTAACTTGCTTTTCAAATGAACTGATATCGCGTCGCTCAGAGGTATGCTTAAGTGGTGTAAGTCACGAATTTTAGATTTTAATCTCTCTGTAAATTTTGCAGATATCAAGATGGATTTTTTTTGTTGTTGTTGTTTAATTCAGGAATGGATAAGGAAAAATTTTCTAATTGGAAATTTTATCCTACAGGGACCGTATAAAAATTTAATTTTTGCATTTTCTCAAATAGACCCTCCCATGGAGTTGCAACTTATCTCAACAAATTTTGCACCTTTTTTATGAAACATTGCAATTGGAAGTATGCACCTAGGGACAATATTTAAGGAGATAGACTATTGTTTCGATATTTATGAATCACATTATATAGTACTTCTTTATACTTTATACTTTAAACTTATATACTTATTATACTTCTTTGTACTTTAAGCTTATAAAAACGAATAAAATATGAATATTTTAGTCTCTATATGTATCCATCTTTAATATTCTATGTAAGTAATAAACATAAATTTAACTAACCTTTAACTAATGGCGTTACAACTCACGATTTCTCTTACCATACAAAGTATCTTTTTTGTACTCTTTTTTTTTTTAAGCTTTCACTGTAGAAACAAAAGTTTATTAAAATGTTCTTGGTGCCGTATGCGAGTTTGAAATTAAAATTCGGTGTTCCCGGAGTGGGACCACTGTGCCGGAAAGGGTTTTAAACTTATACACTTTTTATACTTTAAACTTATGATGCTTCTTTAAACTTTAAACTTATATACGTATGATACTTTAAACTTATGATACTTCTTTATACTTTAAACATATACATAAAACTTATAAAAATGAATAAAATATGAATATTTTAGTCTCTATATGTAAACATCTTTAATACTCTATGTAAATAATAAACATAAATTTAACTAACCTTTAACGAACGGCGTTACAGCTCACGATTTCTCTCTACATACAAAGTATCAGTTTTACCAAAACACAGCAACCACGTGAATGTCTTGTATATGTTATGACGAATGAAAAGAAAATACAACAAGCAGAAGCTACACGTGCCCACTTTAGAACTGAAGGCCAAACGAGTGACGACTCTCAGGGAAGAGAAGTGAAAAACCGCTGGACGCTGTTATGCGGAAAGGCACCAACGAACAACTTCCTATTATAGCAGGGTTTTCAACTGCTATCCTTTGTTATAAGTACGCTTTGTATGTTTCTAAAGATTAAATTTTGTGTGCATTATTCAGTCTATTGCCATTCTTTATCAAGGAATTTATATGTTAAAATAAAAATACAGTCGAGTCACCATATAACAAATTTCTCTATATAACGAATTTTTGGCAGGAGCGGTCACTTTTTGTTATAATTACATTAAAATAATCTCTATATAGCGAAAGATCTGTTTCTATATAACGAATTTTTTCAGAAAATTTTCTTCATTTATTCAGAAAAAGCTTCAAAACCCACAATCTATTTTCTTTCATTCATTCCTGGTTTATCTTTGAAAGCTGATTACCCCGACTCCATTCTTTATTTTGTTTACAAGTTCATTTTCACAAAAAAATTTCGAAATTAGTTTGTTTATAATTAATTTTTCAGCAGAGCTGAAATTACGTTGAAGAAATTAATGAAATACAAAGGATGTGAATTATCACTTTACTAAACAGCGTACAACCAATAGTGTGAAAAAATGTCCAGAGCGGGGTTCGATCCCGGATATCTTGGTATAGCGCACTAAGTGCTTTACCATTTAAGCTATCCGGACGACATCCGGTTTTTTCACTATGTTGGTTGTACGTTGTTTAGTAAAGTGATAATTCACATCCTTTGTATTTCATTAATTTTTGCAGCGTAATTTCAGAAGGGCTGAAAAATGAATTAATATATAAGTATTCACGGGAACAGAATTTAATTTGTCTCATGTTTGCCACTGGGGTTGTGGTCATGATTGACGTTCCATCTTGGGCTGAAAGAGTGTAGCCTAGCTATATAAGAGTGAGAGAATGCTAGACCGGATGCCGTCCGGATGACTTAAATGGTAAAGCACTTGGTGAGCTATACCGAGGGATCCGGGATCGAACACCGGTCTGGACATTTTTTCACTTTATTTGTTGCACGCTGTTTAGTAAAGTGATAATTCACAACCTTTGTATTTCATTAGTTTATTTATCTTGAAAATGCCGTCGATTGAGCGTACAAAACTTGTTGATATGTTTATTAAAATGTATTTATAAGCCTATATGTGTACTGTTATTTCTTTAATCATATAGATTGTCACTTTATTGATAATAAATGCTTTTCTGATGTAATTTTAAATTCCTTGTTAAGATGAGAAAATTTTGTGTGAAAAAACAGTTCAGAAATCAAAACAACCAAAAATTAAGCTTTCTTCGTTTTCCTTATGCGATTTTTTACTATGCTTTCAAATAAACGTTTATTTTCCTTTTTGAAACTGTTTAACCCTTAAATGGCTAGTGTATCAAATATGCAACACTTTTTATTTAACTTTTAATAAATAAATCAAGTTCTTCGCAACCACTATAGTATTTATATCGAAATATTAATCCTGTAAAAATCACATAAATATGCTACTAAATAAAGTTAAAAAAAATATCTCAAAATTTCTTGTGTTTAATCCTTAACCCTTAAATGCATGAATTTTTCTTTTAGAATTGTGTTTTTTTTCTTATATTAAGGATCAGATACCAGAAATTTTAAGATATATTTTCAACTTTATTTAATAGCATATTTTTGTGATTTTTACAGGATTAATATTTCAATATAAATATAGTGGTTGCGAAGAACTTGATTTATTTATTAAAAGTTAAAAAGGATTTCAAATTTGATTTAACTTTTAATAAATAAATCGAGTTCTTCGCAACCACTATATTTATATCGAAATATTAATCCTGTAAAAATCACATAAATATGCAACTAAATAAACTAAAAAATATACCACAGAATTTCTGGTGTCTAAAACCGTAACCCCTCAGTGCAGGAATTTTTCTTTTATAATTGTGAGTTTTTGTACTTATATTAATTAGACACCAAAAATTTTGAGATATATTTTAAACTTTATTTAGTAGCATATTTAAGTTATTTTTACTAGATTAATGTTTCGATAAAAATATAGTGGTTGCAAAGAAATTTATTTATTTATTAAAAGATAAATAAACAGTGTTGCAAATCTGATACACTAGGCATTTAAGGGTTAAATGATTAAAACATACAATATTAAGTTAATACTTAGTATTAAACATTCCAAAATCTTAATTAATCTCTTAAAAAACAACTTTTTTTTTTCAAAATTTACATGTTAAATAGGATTTTTTTTGTTATTTTCTATATAATGAATGTTTCTATATAAAGAAAATTTTGACTGGAACAATGGATTTCGTGGTTATATAGAGACTAGACTAATTATATATTTCGGAAAGTCATGCTTGGGAAAATGAACTTTTCACCAGTAAAAATTAAAAACAGAAATAAAAATTGATTACATTTAAATCATTGAGAGAAAATTCAAAATGCCACTGACGACTATTTTTTTAATTCTCTCTCGCACCAGTTTCTCAAAACAAAAATCTTTAACACAGTTTGGCTATAAAAAGTATAAAAGTACCAAATTGTTTCGATGGGATTCCCTGTTGTTATCCACTCCACTCCCTGTATATAAATAAATGCGTATCGCATCTTAACCCCTTAACAGGTTATTTTTTTTTATACAATAAACTAAAAATATGGACAAAAAAACGCTTTTCCCAAACTAAATATTTGCCTTGTATAATCGAAAATTTTCTAATAAAAAATTTTCTAAAAATAAATCGAATTTTGCGTTTAAAAATTAGTGGTGGCCAAATGATTTGGATAACAGAACAAGCAAACTCTTTTTGCCCGTACGGTGTACGGGCAAACCACTTAAGGGGTTAAAGGAGCCATGATAAAGATATAAAACTAGCAAATTGACAATCTAACGGTATGTGCAAGAGATATGTACTATAAAATTTATTTTTGAAAATTAGTAGGGCGAATAGAATGTAAACATAGTCGCCAGTAGCAACCCTGCTACTGTTTCCAGGTCACTGTCACAAAAAGCGGGACAGTGGCTTCTAAATCGGGACATAAAAATACAGTAAATCCTATCGAACTGGAACCTGTCTATAACGGTATGCTCTCTTAAACGTAAACAAATCCTGGTGTATACAGAAGGAATATCGAACATTGATAATAGGTATGGCGGTAACCTGTATTAAACGGAATCTTTTAATGTCATTTGTGATCCATACTAAATAAACACAATAATCGACACAGTAAAATCTGTGAAGGGGGAATCGCTAGAGAACGAAACAAAATTTCGTTTTGGAGAGGTTTCCGATTGAGCAGTTATAATTATATGCACTGAGAAAAAATGATACTTTCAAATCTGAGTAAATCGATGTTTTTATTTTGTTATGAAACTTTTTGTTTCAAATAGGACGACCTAATGCTTTCAATTCTGAAATACCAGAAATACTCACAATATTGAAACATGGGCATACTCAAAACTGAGCACATAGAGGTGAGTTCGTACTCATTTCTGAAACATGGACATACTCAAAAATGATTAGGATCAGTTCAAATTCATTTTTGAAACATGGACATACTCAAATATGAGCTCATAATGTTTTATGTCTTAGATGTTGTTAATAATAATGAAATATAATGCTCTCGGTAGCTTAATGCAGAATTTAAACACAAGATTCGTTATGCTTATAACTAGGATATTTATATTCAACAATTAAAAGGAAATAATAATTCCTTACCTTGTTTTTTCTTCATAGATAGCTAGTAGCTGCTCATTATTGACAGCTGAAATGATAGTGATGATTGATTAATATTTTTATTATTATAGTAATGGATTATCCAATAATGGTCGGCGATCTTTGAATCTTGATTAAATAATTTTATTGTTGAAATGGATTGTAATATCATGACAGCCGAATGACACAACGATTCTTCTTTTTAAAATTTAAATGCACAGTTTATTAAATGAGAGCTGATATTTACAAGATGATTATTTACATTATGTACACTTTCACTAATATTCATAAAAATTCCACCTAAACCACATTACTTCTTAAACAACCAAAATATACTCGGATGCCTTCCCACATCCTACTTACTCCGAACGAACCACCATTCCTTCTCCTCTTCTCTTCACTTCCGTTTACTTTTTTAAACAAAAAAGGGTTGGAAGGATATTGGTTGCATGACACCCCCCCCGATAAGATTGTGCTACGCAAAGCGAAGCAAAATCTGACAAATAGCAACCATACAACTATACAGCATAAAATATATATAAAAACACAATTCAAAACAGATGTATAGAAGCCTTGTTATAATAGTTATAATGAATATATAATAAACATATAAAAAACACTAACAGTTCACAACAGACGGAAAGACGACTTGATATAATACTGCATACCAAAATTAAACACAAAATAAAGTATCATTTAAATAATCCTTATACAGTAACTAGTCGTGACAGACTATCTGCATTTTTTAATTTTGCACCTGGGCAATGAGAAATATTTATATTATATCTTTGTAGAGATAAGGCCCATCTTTGTAATTTTGCAGACTGAGGTGCAGATTTCTGAAGATATATTAAGGGATTGTGATCAG
The DNA here is from genome assembly GCA_963931845.1 of Maratus michaelseni. Lineage (NCBI taxonomy): Eukaryota > Metazoa > Arthropoda > Arachnida > Araneae > Salticidae > Maratus > Maratus michaelseni. Next base: position 54,757,401 of record OZ007588.1, on the reverse strand, counting down.
TTATTAGTTCAATTTCAGCACCAAACACATAAACTTCAAATTTTTTTAATGCCCACACTACCGCATAAGCTTCACGCTCAATAGTCGACCAGTTTTGTTGCACCTTAGTGAGCTTTCGGCTAGCAAAACTAATAGGACACAAATTTTCTTTCTCATCTCTTTGCGATAGACAAGCACCAACTCCATAAGAACTGGCATCACTTTGAATAGTGTAAGGCTTTTTAGGATCTGGTGTATACAGCTTAGGAGCTTCACACAATGAACGTTTTAAAGTTTGGAAAGTCTCTTCTTCAACCTCAGACCACGGAATGATTTCTGGGATTTTCTTTTTTGTCAAGTCGGTTAAAGGCTTGGCGATTTCAGCATAATTTCTTATGTAGTCACGATAATAATTAAATAAACCCAATGCACTTCTGAGGGCTGTTTTGGTTTTTGGCGATTCTATTGTCTCAATGGCACGTAACTTCTCCGGATCGGGCTCATGTCTACCTCCTCCTATGACATGACCTAGATACTTGATCTGTGCCTTTGCAAAAACACATTTTTTAACATTCACTGTGAATTTCAGTTCAGTTAATTTGGATAAAACAGCTTCAAGATGTTTCAGATGATTTTCCCAGTCATTTGAAAAAATAGCAATATCATCCAGATATGCTCGACTGTACTTACGATGTTCATCCAGAGCATTGTTGATCGATTTCTGGAATGTCGCAGCCGCGTTGCACAATCCAAAAGGCATGACTTTCCATCGGTATTGAGCACGATGGGTTTTAAAAGAAGTAAGATCTCGACTCTGTTCTTCTAGAGGAATTTCCCAATACCCTTTTAATACATCTAAACATGTAATTATGTTAGCACTTCCTATTTGATTAATTAATTCAGTTGCATTTTCCATAGGGTAATCAAAAGGTTTTGTCCCTGTGTTCAATTGACGAAAATCTATACATAAGCGCATGCTACCGTCTTTCTTTGCGACACATACGACCGGATAAGCTATTTCAGCTTCACTTTTTTCTATTAGTCCTAGATGCTCTAACTCTTCTATTTGTTTATCCACTTCATTTTTTAGCGATTCCGGAATTTTATAAATATATGGTTTCTTTCTTTCCGCACCTGGTAATAAACGAATTTTGTGTTCTCCAACATTGGCAACTTGAATTTTACCTGAGAATAATGGTGCATGTTTTTGTATAAGTTTACTTAACTCGAATTGTTTATCAACCTCCAGATGACTAAGGTCTACTTCTATGTTATTTTCATTCGAAGTATTAGCTTTAATTGGTGTTGGGTGAATTTCACCAAATTCTACATCGTCTTCAAAAATGACTCCAACAGTCTGTACTCTTACGTTAAATTTCCTTATTTTATTCGCATGAACATGTCTGACACCCCCATCAGGTAATTTCACTTTATACGAATGTGGGTTTATTCTTTCAAGTATTTCTCCGGGTCCTGTCCATCTAGCATATAATTTATTGGTAGAATCAGGGATAAGTAAATATACTAAATCACCTTTTTCAAATTCTTTCATTCTACTTCGACGATTGAAATAGCGAGTGTAATTTTCTTGTTTTTCTGCAGCAGTTAAAGAAGCAATGTCAGCGGCTCTTTCCAAATTTATTTTTAATTCTTGTAAATAGTCTACTGCTGAATTACTAAGATTCAATGGTAAGGGGATTTCACCTGACCATGATGACTTTAGTACTGCCAAGGGACCTCTAGCTTCCCGACCATACATGAGCTTAAACGGTGATACTCCAGTTGTGCAATTTGGCACTTCACGGTAGGCAAAAAGTAGAAAAGGAATATGTTTATCCCAATTAACAGGATCCGTACGAATTACATGATGTAGCATTTGTTTAAACACACGATTAAATTTTTCAATTAATCCATTTGAAGCGGGGTATGATGGAGTTGAAAAGCGAGGACATGCCCCTAACCGGTTCTCAAATTCTTTAGTCAGTTCAGATTTAAAATTAGTGGCCTGGTCTGAACAGATAACTTCAGGAATTCCGGTGCGCATAAAAATATCTAATAAAGCATCACATGCTGTTTTCGCAGAGAGACTCCGTAATGGTACTACTTCCGGCCATTTAGAGTTTTGATCAATTAAGGTAAGACAATATTTATGCTTCCTTCCTGACGGCGGAATAATTTCACCTATACAATCAATATTTACAGTATGAAATGGATATGGAGCGCGGACAACAGGTGTAATCGGAATTTTATCTGTTTGTTTCTCAGGGCTTTTTAACTGACAGTTCTTACATGTTCTACAATAATTTTCTACATCTCTTGAAATATTCGGCCAATAAAAAGATAATTTAATTCTTTCTTTAGTTTTTCTCATCCCTAAGTGGTTTCCAAAAATTGAATCATGAGCTAATTGTAACACTTTATTTCTATAACTTTCCGGTAACACGAGCTGATATATTTTATCACCGCAAATAGTTTCTTTATGATACAATAAATTATCCCGTATCAAAAAATTATTTTTTCCTAATCTAGCGTCCTTGAATGAATTCTTTAAAGTTGCGCAATCTTTTTGTTCTTTACAAAACTTGTTAAACTCTGAAAATTCATCATTTCGATCATTTTGTTTATTCTCTGAAGAAATAAAACAAACATTTAATTCCTCTTTCGCCAGTGGGGCGTCTGAGCTATTTTTAGCTTCGTGACCTTCGAACTCCTGCAGTTGACTATTATTACACAACTCTTCATTTTGAAGTTCAATCAAAGCATTATACACGTCTAGAGTTAATAAACAAGGCACATTTAAGTTTTCAGTGAAAGCAAAATGCGCATTTAAGGTAACATAAATTCCGCTGTTAGGTAATTTATAATGGATGGGTATAGTAGCCAAATTTGCTTGTACTTTTTCTTTGAAAGCGGATTGTAACAAAATACTACCTTTAGCTTCGATTTTCAGATCGGGAATTAATGACGTATTTAAAATACTAATTTGGGTACCGGAATCATTAATAGCTTCTATTTCTTTACCTTCTACATAAATAGTGATTTTTTTTAAAGGAAAAAGAGTAACTTCGTTTAATTGATCATTCATGTGTAAATGCCTGGAACTAACATTAGTGACTACTGCATTACTGTTTTTATTTGGATTCAATTTATTTGTATCTTGTTGCATTTTCGGTTTTCTCTGACCCTGATCATCATTTTGAGTATAAGATTTATCAGACTTATTTCTTCTGTTTGGGCACAATTTTGCTAGGTGTAATGGGGAATTACAAATATAACAATCACGTGATTTTGAGAAGTGTCTGTTCTCATACGTAGCTTGATTTTTCCTTAGTTGTGGGGGAACATATTTAATATTATTATCATTATTCACTTCACGATAAATAGGCCGTTTCTCAAATTTTGTTTCTTCGAAAGACCTGCCTTTTGCAGTAAAATAAATGTCACAGTCTTTCGATAACTGATCGGGCAAAAGCCAACTTTCTCCTTGCTTGACTGCAATGTGAGTAGCTAGCTCATTATCCAAAGTTTCAAAAATTTTATCTGATATTATTAAATTAATAAGTGAATCGAAATCTTTAACGTTTCGAATTCTACAATAATTTAACCAACACGATCTTAATCGCGAACCGAACTGTTGATGGGTTTCACCAGGTAATCTTTTAGCGTTTCTAAAATTTTGTAAACAAGTAAATGGGGACGGTTCATATTCTTTCAAAATTAAAGATTTAATTTTATCATAATCAGCTAATTCTTCATCATCAATATAAACAAGAACATTTCCTGCTTTTTCACCTACTAATTTTAGCAAAATTTCCGATTTATATTCCTTAGGAACATTTTTGTGCTTAAACGCTCTTTCTAAAGAATCAAAAAAAAGATTCCATGTTTCATTTTTCTTGGGCACTGGGATTACCAAAACTTGAACTGCTTTAATTAATTTATCTAATGATAATGACGTATTATTTTCCCCTTCGTTATGGGTTAAATTCTCGCTTCTCATTTGTTGTTGTAAACGCAATCTATTTACTTCCTCGCCATTTTTTCTTTCTGACACTGTAGTCGATAAAAATTCAGTTACGAAATCTTTATCTTTTAAGTATTCTTTAGATTTCAATAACAAATCTTTTAATTCGGGTACTCTCTTACTAGCATCAGCTTCTTCACCTATTTCTTCCAGAACAATAAGTAAATCTGCTTTAGTTACGTTTTTAAACATTTTCGAATAAAGTTAACAGTATCTTACTACACAATCAGATAAATAAATAGCTCACCTCTATTTTGTAATCCAAACACTGTGATCCAAAGCACAACTTTTATTATTTTAAATCGTAGAAATAACTCTTGTTCTCGTTATGAGAGCGTGCTGTAATATCATGACAGCCGAATGACACAACGATTCTTCTTTTTAAAATTTAAATGCACAGTTTATTAAATGAGAGCTGATATTTACAAGATGATTATTTACATTATGTACACTTTCACTAATATTCATAAAAATTCCACCTAAACCACATTACTTCTTAAACAACCAAAATATACTCGGATGCCTTCCCACATCCTACTTACTCCGAACGAACCACCATTCCTTCTCTCTTCTCTTCACTTCCGTTTACTTTTTTAAACAAAAAAGGGTTGGAAGGATATTGGTTGCATGACACGGATGATGAAAAGGATGAAAATAAGGATATACCTTTGAAACACACAATAATTAAATCACAAATATGGAGCACATACGCTTCCAGATATTAATAAAATTAAGTATTTCTTAACAGAGGCTTGGCCATAAAAAGCCAGCGTGATGTGAAAAAAGCATGTACACGTATATACGTTTTTGAGTCCGATCGAAAAAAGGAAAAATGTTTATACAGCACTTTTTACGGCAGAGTCCAAAGTCTTTTTTTAGAGTTCAATGCGATTCCAGATTGATGCTTCCATGTGGTGGCGACATCTACTGTTCACCATCGCCACTGAACAATCGAACAAAATGAATGGTATTCTTTCTCAGTTTCACTAACACCCCTACTTTTGATTGGAAAGTGGTGATGGTAGTAATTGCAGTTTTGACCTTAGGAATTCAAACTGTGGCTTTGGCAATGGTTTCGTGAAGATGCCTGCTATCATCTGTTTTGATGGACAGTACTGTAAAGAGATAATTCCACTTTCTTTCAAGTGTCGAATGTTATGATATTTCACGTCAATGTGTTTTATACGTGATTGATGTTTATCATTGTTTGATAACTTTATACAAGATAAGTTATCTTCATAGACAACGATGGGTAGAGTTTGTGATAACTCAAGATCTTCTAAAAGAGTTAACAACCATTGTACTTCTTGTGTTGCTGTGGATGCGGAAATATATTCCGCTTCTGTAGATGATAATGCCACGCAGTTCTGTTTTCTAGAGAGTCATGCGATAACATTGTTCCCTAATTTGAAGAGATTTCCTGTGGCGGACTTTCTGTCCATTTTATCACTTGCCCAATCGGCATCACTATATACTGTTAGTACTGGTGGTTTTGATTTGTCAATTATGAATTTTAAGTGTCTAGTAGTCATCAGGTATCTGATGAGTTTTTCAACGGCATCCCAGTCTGCTTCTCTTGGCAACTCGTTCCTTCTACCCAGAATATTTACAATAGCTGCTATGTCAGGTCGCGTTAATGTCGCTATGTATAGAAGCCCCCCTACTGCCTGCCTATATTTTTTGTTGTCCTGCATCAATTCACTATCTGGGTTTAAGTTAAAATAATTGGTGTTCATAGGAGTGTAAGTAGGTTTTGCTTTTATTAAATTAAACTTTTCCGCAATTTCCATTATTTATTTTGTTGGTCGAGTTCTAAGTTACCGTTCTTCAATTGTTTAATATTTATTCCCAAGTATTGCGTAACATTTCCCAAGTTCTTTATTTCGTATTGTTTACTTAATTGTGTGTACACATCGTCTGTGTCATTTTTATCTCCCGCAATGAGGATGTCATCTACGTATACGATTATGTACGCAATTTTTCCGTTTTTATTTCTTTTATACAGACATTGGTCTGAAGTACATTCTTCAAAATTTAGATTTTTGAGGGATTTACTAATTTTGATATTCCAAGCTCTAGCGGCTTGTTTGAGCCCATATATCGCTTTACTTAGTCTACACACCCATTCCTCATGCCCCTTCTTTACGTATCCTTCGGGTTGTCTCATAAAAACTTCTTCCTCGAGATCACCGTGAAGGAAAGCTGTTTTAACGTCTAGGTGCGTTATTTTTAAGTTCTTATATACTGCTGCATTTAAGAATGCTCTTAACGTAGTGTGTGCAACTACGGGCGCGTAAGTTTCGTCAAAATCGCATCCATATTTTTGTGAGTATCCCTTCGCGACCAATCTTGCTTTATATCTCTCAACAGTTCCGTTAGCCCCTCTTTTCGCTTTGAATGTCCATCGACATCCTATGACGCGTTTGCTGGGAATTGGTTTTACCAGTGCCCATGTTTTATTCTGTTCTAAGGAGTTCATTTCTTCTCTAGTCGCGTCTAACCATTTGTTTTTAATTTTGTCGTCTTTGATGTTTAGTATATCTTCCCAAGATTTCGGTTCATCGACTTGGCAAATATTTGCGCTAACTCCCAATCGGTCCGGAGGGACGCCTCTGTTATGTCTTAGCGACCTTCTAGGTTCCATGGGGACCTGTTGATGGACTTTAACATCGTCTTGTTCGTCGTCGGTTAGGTCTATTTTTATGTTGTCTAGAGGAATCTCAACATTGTTTTCGTTGGGATTGTTTTCGTTTACTCCATGTTCTAAAAATTTGACTGTTCGGGATATTATTACTCTGTTATTACCGATGTGGATGCGGTATCCCTTGCTTCTGTTGTCATACCCCAAGAAAGTACCTTCGATGGCGTTGTCGTCAAATTTTCCTCTTTTGACTTTTTCTATGTAGGCGTAAGCCTTACACCCGAAAATTTTTATGTGCGACAAATTTGGTTTCCTACCGTTCCACTTTCGAATGGTGTTATATTGTTGTTTGCCTTTGTGGGCAGACGGTTTGTGAGATAGTTCGCGGTGAGAATTGCTTCCCCCCAGAAAGATTTTGGTAGGTTTGCGTCGGAAAGCATGGTACGTGCCATTTCGACTAGTGTACGGTTTTTCCTTTCAGCAACGCCGTTCTGTGGCGAACAAAATGCTACACTGAGCTGGCGCTCAATCCCGTTAAGGGTTAAGTAATCTTCAAAGTCCTTTCCGAGGTATTCACCGGCGTTATCAGATCTGAACGCTTTAACTTGCTTTCTAAATTTATTTTTGGTAAGTGCGACAAATTCTTTAAATTTTGTCAGGGCTTCTCCCTTATGCGAGAGTAAATAGATCATGGTGAACCTGCTGTAATCATCTATAAAAGTGATGAAGTATTTCTTTCCTGTGAAGGTTTCTGTCTTCATCGGACCACAAATGTTACTGTGTATCAACGATAAGATTTCGGTTGATCTATTTGAAGCCTTTTTAGGATAGGGCAATTTTGTAAGTTTTCCTTCAATGCACTTAGTGCATATAATGTCGTGTTTGCATTCGCTTAACATTATCCCTTCTGCGAGGTTTTGGTTAACTAGACATTTAATGGAGTCATAGTTTCTGTGTCCAAGGCGTCTATGCCAAATTGTTATACAGTTTGAGTTGGAACACAATGTGGGGGTTTGAGTGGTATAACCGTATTCGTCCTTGGGTTCGATTTCATATAAATTATTGTTTAGTTTTGCTTCTAAGACCGTATTTTTATTTTTCACAAAGCTGCAAGTATCTTTATCGAAAATAACTTTAAAGTTGTTTTCAGTGGCACTTTTGACAGATAATAAATTACTTTGCAGTTCAGGGCAATATAAAACGTCTTTTAGTGTGACCTGATTTATTGAATCAGTATTTAATTTTATGTCACCTAGGCCATATGAATAAAGCCTTTTTCCATCTGCTATCATGATACTCCCAAAATTACCGGATTTGAAATTTTCAAATTTTTTCTCTTGCGAAGGCACCATGTCTAGTACAACCTGAATCTACTATAAATTTATTTATGTTTAGTGCCTGAGCTTCGTTGATAAGAGGTGGTTCATTTTCCTGATGGATTTGTGCGGAGTGCTTATCTGATGCATCTATTTATTTCATATATACACACATTATCAAATTACTCATGCATTTTATTTATTAATATATATTTCAGGACTCATAATCTGTTGTTAATAATAATGAAATATAATGCTCTCGGTAGCTTAATGCAGAATTTAAACACAAGATTCGTTATGCTTATAACTAGGATATTTATATTCAACAATTAAAAGGAAATAATAATTCCTTACCTTGTTTTTTCTTCATAGATAGCTAGTAGCTGCTCATTATTGACAGCTGAAATGATAGTGATGATTGATTAATATTTTTACTATTATAGTAATGGATTATCCAATAATGGTCGGCGATCTTTGAATCTTGATTAAATAATTTTATTGTTGAAACGGATGATGAAAAGGATGAAAATAAGGATATACCTTTGAAACACACAATAATTAAATCACAAATATGGAGCACATACGCTTCCAGATATTAATAAAATTAAGTATTTCTTAACAGAGGCTTGGCCATAAAAAGCCAGCGTGATGTGAAAAAAGCATGTACACGTATATAAGTTTTTGAGTCCGATCGAATAAAGGAAAAATGTTTATACAGCACTTTTTACGGCAGAGTCCAAAGTCTTTTTTCAGAGTTCAATGCGATTCCAGATTGATGCTTCCATGTGGTGGCGACATCTACTGTTCACCATCGCCACTGAACAATCGAACAAAATGAATGGTATTCTTTCTCAGTTTCACTAACATTAGAAGTGTTAGTTCGATTGCGCGTTATCTCAAAGAATTGGTTTTTCAGAAAGTAAATACCTACTGAGACTGATCAACAATTGGGAAATGAAAATTGGAATTGTCCTACCTTTTCTTTCGATGATCGCCATAGTAATATCCAAGATAGATGGTAATCCAGAGCAAGTTCACAATGCACGTAATAAATCACTATAGTCGTTTGTGACTATGTTTCTAAAAAAGAACTGACTAAAATAATAAGTCATTTTGTGTATAAGCAAAAAATATATATTACGTAATTTTACAGTTAATTGAATTTAAATTTTAGATTAAATTTAGTAAGTTACCAAAAGATATTCATATTTTAGAAATTACAAGAGCCATTCGCTCTTTTTAAATGTGTTGACCGGTTGAGTTTTGTAGGCAGACTAACTTAAATGTTTTTCAGTCCAAAAGAAAGAGAATGTTCTTGTTTTTAGTCCTTGAACTGTTTTTAGAGTCATAGGATTCTCTTTAATTGGAGTTTTCTGGCATATTTCACAAATAGACGAGCACATATAATACACCACTAATTAGCTGTGGTTTGGTAAGTGTGTCTGCTATCATATTTTCAGTAGGAAGATACTTGAATTCAATAATGCCTTCTTCACTATACTGTTTGATTGCATTAAACTTCACGTCAATATGCTTAGTGCGTTTCGTGAATTTTCCGTTATCTACCATTTTTATTGTACTTTGGTTATCTTCAAATAGAACAATGGGTTTTTCTTGATGAAGTCCTAAGTCATCTAATAACTTTATCAGCCAAATAATTTCTTGGCTAGCTTGTGCGGCTGAAACATATTTAGCCTCTGCTGAAGATAAGCTGACACAATTTTGTCTTTTTGTTGTCCATTGAATTGGACTGTCACCTAACATGTATAAAATTCCAGATGTCGACCTTCTGGTTTTGGTATCGCCCGCCAAATCGGCGTCAGCGAATACTTTTAATATCGGTTCTTTATTTATATCAATTATTAATTTCAGTTCTTTAGTATGATATAGATATCTTATAATTATTTTGACTGCTTGCAAGTCCTTCTCGCGAGGATTCTCATTTCGTCTGCTTAATATATTGACAGCGGCCGAAATGTCAGGCCTAGTTATGGTCGCGAGATAGAGAAGCGAACCGCTTGCCTGGCGATATTTAACATTATTTGGCATCAAATTGTCATCGTCATTTAACTTATTATATCCTGGTTCCACTGGCGTGTCGCACGGTTTAGCGTTTTCGAGATTAAATTTCTTTGCTGAGTTTTCAATTTTAAGTTTTTGGTCTAGAGAATAGCCGTTAGATAATTTTTGAATTTGAGTACCTAAATAGTTTCTAATTTGGCCTAAATCCTTTAATTGGTATTCTTGTTTTAGAGATTTTACGATTTCTTCTATTGTGTCATCTTTACTCGCAATGAGAATATCATCGACGTAAATTATTATGTATGAAGCATGATCTTTTTCTTTTCTGGTGAAAAGAAATGCGTCTGCTGTACTTTGGATAAAGTTTAATTTACCAAGCGTCTCAGCGATTTTTAAGTGCCAAACTCTGGCGGCCTGCTTAAGGCCATATATTGCCTTTTTGAGCTTGCAAACTTTTTCAGGAAATTGTTCATCAACATATCCCTCAGGTTGATTTATGTATATTTCTTCATTTAAATTGCCATGAAGAAACGAAGTATCAATGTCGATATGCCGCACTGTCAAATTTTTATGAGCTGCTGCTAAAAGGAGTGCTTTAATCGTGCTGTTTTGTGCTACTGGGGCAAAGGTCTCTTGATATTCTTCCCCATATTTTTGACTGAAACCTTTGGCAACTAAACGTGCCTTATAGGTTTGCACATTTCCTGAACTATCAGTTTTACGCTTAAAAATCCATCTGCTTCCTATGATTTTTTTATCAAAAGGAGGGTCAACTAGATCCCAAGTTTTATTTTTCATTAAGGATTCTATCTCTTTATCTGTGGCTTTAAGCCAATTTTTCTTTTCTACCGGATTATTTAATTTAATAAGTTGTTTCCAGCTTTCAGGTTCTGTTATTTCACAGTTGTTTACTATTCCTATAAAATTGTCAGAAGTGTATCTATCTGGTGGTACGCCTCTGTTGGATCTTTCGGATCTACGAAGTTGAGGGATTTCTGGTTGTTGGGGCGCGTCAGGTGTACAGGGTGTAACACCTATTTCAGTTTCAATGTATTTTCTATCTTCGATTAAGTGTTCCTGTTCATTAGTTATTTCGTTTAAATTGTTCACTTTATTTCCACAAATTTTACTGATCTGGAGATTATGATATCATTATCTTTAGTAAAAATGCGGTATCCCTTTGAATGATTATCATACCCCATGAAAATTCCTTCTTTAGCTGTATCATCTAGTTTTATTCTGTGTAGCTTGTTTATGTATGTATAAGCTTTACAGCCAAATACTCGAAGGTAATGTAAGTTTGGTTTTCTTTTGAACCAAGTTTCATACGGAGTTTTATTGGTTGCCTTTGTGGGTAGTCTGTTCTGGAGATGTGTAGCGGTATTTATCGCTTCCCCCCAGAATCTGTAGGGTAACCCTGCTTCAGAGAGCATACTTCGGGTCATTTCTATCAAACTTCTACTTTTTCTCTCGGCAATCCCATTCTGACTTGGGGAATATGGAACAGTAAATTGGTGTTTTATTCCTCTTTTTCTTAGAAAATCCTCCGTATTTTTACCTATATATTCTCCCCCGTTATCCGATCTAATAGCTTTTGGATATCTTCCGAATTGTGTGTGAACCATTTCTGTATAGTCCTTTATTTTTTCTGATACTTCATCCTTATGCGATAGCAGATAAATTATGGTAAACCTTGAATGGTCATCAATAAAGGTGACACAATACCCTTTTCCCCCTAAAGAGGTTGTTCTTATTGGTCCACAGAGATCCGTAGGTATCAGGTCAAATACCCGTGTCGTTTTATGGTCGGATGTTTTCGGGTAAGGTGCGTCGCTAGTTTTAGTTTTGGTGCATGTTTCGCAGTGAGTTGCATGACTGCATTTGTTTATTTTAATGCCGTGGGCCAATTTGCTTTTCGTCATTTCTTTTACGCTTTCATAATTCCTATGACCTAGGCGTTTGTGCCAAAGTTCTAGGCATTCTTTATTTTTGCAATCGTATGCGATATTAGCTGTGTTTGGGATATCTTTTTCTAAGAGTATTACTTCATATAAGTTATTTTTCTTTTTTGCTTCCAGATACGTTTTGCCGTTACAGGATAGCATGCAATTTTCGTCTTCGAAAATTAATTTATCACCATGTTGTGTCGCTTTGCTCACTGAAATTAGATTTGTTTCTAAGTCTGGAACATATAAGACATTTTGTTTTGAGTCACCGTTCGATGTTTTTGTCATTATTATAACTTCACCGGATCCGTTAGAATTGAGTGTGTTTCCGTTCGCGATTATTACGGATGTTTTTTCGGTGTTATTTATTTCAGTGAATATTTCTTTGCTATTCGCAATATGGGATGATGCTCCGGAATCAATGATCCAAGTTTGTTTTCCGGGCCTTTCGATTATAAATGGTGCATCTTGATTTTCGCTGTGATTTATTTGTACGTTTTTATTTATTCTTTCTTTCGTTTCGTACTTTTTGTTTTCGCTATCACCGTTTATTTTTTGGAAGCAGAGTGACGATGTAAACTTTTTTGGTTTGTATGTTTGTTTCGGTGTAGCTGTTTGTGTATTTCTGTTTTTTAAGTGCCAGCATTCTTTATAATTGTGATTATTATGTCGACAGTACGTACAAAATTTATTCTGCCTTTTGTAGTCGTTATTTACGAACCTTTTCTGCGTTTTAAACGCTTTTGCCGAATTGTCGGTTTGTTCCGAATTTTTTACTCGTTTATTATATTCGGCGACGCGTTTATTCTTTATAAAGTCAGGTGTTAACTCTGTTTCCGGTCTAGCTTCGAGAGCTGTTATTAAAGTATTATAACTCGCTGGAAGAGAGCACAGTAGTAGTGCTGAAATGTGCGAGTCACTTATATTTTCCCCTATTGCGGAGAGTTTGTCTATTATTTCAAGAATGTGTGTTATATGCTTTTGCATATTTCCGTGTTCTTGTAATTTAGCTCCATATAGTTTTCTAAGTAAATATAATTTACTTGAAAGATTGGCCCTTTCATGGATATTTTTAATGTATCCCAAGTTTGTTTGGATGTGTTTAAATTTTTTACATGGACGATCTGAGCATCTTCGATGCTTAAATTTATGATCGCGCGTTCCTTTCTATTTTTTTTTGCCATTCTGTTGTTACGGGGGTTGACGGTTCATCTATTATTAATTCAGATAAATCTTCTTTAATTAATAATATTTGTACTTTGAATTTCCAAGTCGAATAATTATTTGAATTTAATTTTTCAATTAGTTGGGTCTCTTTAATAGATGCCATTTCTGCGATTAATTTTATTTACAGTTTTGCTTATTAATTTTATGAGTTTTTATTTTTTCAGTAAACTATAAAAATCTTAAGATGTATATATATACTTTTCTTTCTTTCTTTTAAATCAATGTTAAGTGATTTTTAAATTTAGTTTTTGAAATCTTTACTCTTTAAAACACAATCTTTAAGACAATTTATCAGTCTCATAATCACTCTTAGAAGTGTAAGTTCGATTGCGCGTTATCTCAAAGAATTGGTTTTTCAGAAAGTAAATACCTACTGAGACTGATCAACAATTGGGAAATGAAAATTGGAATTGGTCCTACCTTTTCTTTCGATGATCGCCATAGTAATATCCAAGATACAATGTAATCCAGGGCAAGTTCACAATGCACGTAATAAATCACTATAGTCGTTTGTGACTATGTTTCTAAAAAAGAACTGACTAAAATAATAAGTCATTTTGTGTATAAGCAAAAAATATATATTACGTAATTTTACAGTTAATTGAATTTAAATTTTAGAATAAATTTAGTAAGTTACCAAAAGATATTCATATTTTAGAAATTACAAGAGCCATTAGTTCTTTTTAAATGTGTTGACCGGTTGAGTTTTGTAGGCAGACTAACTTAAATGTTTTTCAGTCCTAAAGAAAGAGAATGTTCTTGTTTTTAGTCCTTGAACTTTTTTTAGAGTCATAGGATTCTTTTTAATTGGAGTTTTCTGGCATATTTCACAAATAGACGAGTACATCACGAAGCACATATAATACACCACTAATTAGCTGTGATTTCTTACTTGTTTCACCAATTATACAAGTTCTATGTTTTCACTCACTTTGTTCATTATTTGATGATATAAAATAAAACAGTCATTAATTCACTATCACTTTTAAAGATGATAAGTTGGGTACTGCATTTGAAGATAATTGGATGTAATAGTCAACAAGATATTTATGTTCGCGGATCTGTTCATGAGATATTTCACTAAGTCAAGGAAAAACGTCTGCTGCATTTTCTTTTTTGAACATCTGTGTTTTCGACTGCTTGCAGAGATTCTAATTGAATCCAATATGAGGAATTATTTCTAACATTATGCTTGAGTGTGTGGATGATTTCAGAAATGAGTATATACATGTTTCAAACTTGGGTAATTTTGATTAGGAGCCATTTTGACTCTGCGACATACTCAGATTTGATTAGTTTTTGCTCAGTTTTTAAAATGTCGTTCTTAGAGAGAGTGTGGTATTCCTTCCGAAGTGACTATGAAATTTGTACGTTTAAAACAAGTTTCCATTATAAACAGGTTAAGTTTTCACAGATTTATCTGAACAAAATACCTAAAAATATTCCGTCTTAGCAGTACTTCTTTTGGGAATCATAAAAAATCCTCATAATAGACAGGTTTGGCTTTCACAGGTTTTACTATATTGACTTTCGGTTGATACAGATTAATGAACAGCATGTTACTAAAAGAAATGTAAGAGAATTTGTACATCATAAAAAATCGGGGAGCTTTAAGAGTACAGAAGTCGCAGACACACAGTGGTATATTTTTGGCTCCAAAATGGCGATTTTATGCCTGGGAAACCTCGCGATTTTGGGTGAGATTTTTCTTCGTATGGCAACTCGATTGAACATATTGGGTGTGTTATATATTAAATTAAACATTGTGTGTTTTATAATAAATTAATGTGTTTTTATATTAAAATAAACTCTTTCATAATAAAATAAAACTAACATGCTGGTTTTGCATGCTAGGCCTAAAACGGGATTTTCTCGCCAAAATAGAGCATGAAAAATTGCGCCATCCCCGGTGCCGTCTGCGACATGATTTTTTTAATTTCAAATTATTGGGATAAATAAAATGTAAAACTTTTTGAGCTATCGCAGCGTATATATTATAACTTGATAACTGCTTAAAAACTTAAAGATTTTTTTTAATTTCAAATTATTGGGATAAATAAAATATAAAACTTTTTGAGCTATCGCAGCGTATATATTATAACTTGATAACTGCTTAAAAACTTCAAGATTTTTGTAACTTTTCGTAAAGTAAAAGTGGTAACTTTATGCATAACAGATTCCAGTTGATGACTAAAGCTATAAAACAGCGAGGGAGAAATAGCTTGCGGAAATGATGCCGCTAATACAATAAATAAAGAAAAGAACAAGAAAAAAGAAAGAAACCATTCTGTTGCATATGAGTGTATTTGTTTGGGTTATTTACGGTGAAAGAAAATAGTCAATCTGGTCAGATATTTAAAACGCATTTAAAAAATTGTAATTTGGAATGTAAAATAGGTTTAAAAATAAACATATATTTTTATAAATGCCCGATATAACAAAAACTACTTACAAATTCCTAATTAAAGAATAAGCTGACAATGAACAAAAAATAACCCCTTTAAATTGATTGAGAATTGAATATTGAGATGAAAATAATGTTTGAGTGGGGGCGCGGAGTTTCAATATGCTATTTTTCTTTTAGGTAGC
The DNA here is from genome assembly GCA_963931845.1 of Maratus michaelseni. Taxonomy (NCBI): domain Eukaryota; kingdom Metazoa; phylum Arthropoda; class Arachnida; order Araneae; family Salticidae; genus Maratus; species Maratus michaelseni. The sequence continues at coordinate 54,741,657 of OZ007588.1, read as the reverse complement.
TTTCAATACAAAAAAGTATAAAGCTACCTATTGCAGCCGTTCAGAGGAAAGCAGTTCCGGAAAATTTCGATATATTTTCACCGATCATGACCCCCATACCCCAAAACCACCCTCCGTTCAAATGTTGATTTATATATATATATATATATATATATATATATATATATATCTCCATATATATATATATATATATATATATATATATATATATATATATATATATATATATATATATATATGTCCTATGTCATACGATAACGCTCGTATTTATAAATCAATTTTGATGAAACTAATTGTGTGTATTAAGCTCACCAATGTCTCGACCGAGTTCGTTGGCCAGCTTGGTCCGCCATTTTGTTTCAAGATGGCGGCCAATTAAAAATTTAAAACTAAAATAAATATACAAAAAAGTTAAAAATTCAAATTTATTTTTTAATTCAGTGTTAGGCCTTGAAACGAGGATTCCAGAGCATTTTTTGTTTTACCTCTATCTTAAAAAACGGCTGAGATAGAGCAGTTTGAAATTCTAGGGTGGCTGACATTTTGAAACAAGACAGCACATTACAAAAATTTTCATTGTTGTAATAATTTTCCCAATAAAACGCATAAAACTATATATTCATATCCGTTAGCGCCAAATTCTCGCCAAACTTGGCGACATTTGGCGAAATATCGCCAAATTTGGCGACCAAAATAAGTCTTCATAAATGAAGCCAATTTGGCTATTGCTCAATAATTTGGTGAATTTCTTATTCAAATTCAGTATTAACGAATCTTTTGTAAACGTTTTATTTGCATTTTAAGTTGCTGTTTTCGTGTAACATTAGCTAAAATTTTAAAACGAAGATATAGGAAAGCTACCTTTTCCTCCCGGTACAGGCCGGAAGGACTTTTTTTACTTCCTCTTTCCAACACAGTTGAAAAATTTATGCGATTTCTGCATGGGCAAATGGGACATTTGCACAGATCCCTCATAATTTGGTGAGCCCGAACTTGAATCCCAAACCTAAAAACATTTAATTCTCAAGATTTAATCTATCAATTTGCCCAAATTTGCGGGGTTAATGCGTAGATTCAAACTTCCGACAGGTGGGGTCGCGAAGTTGCAATGAGCGCTTTTTCTTTTTTTATCTCCCCTTTCCGAAACTGTTAAAAAGTTTATGCGATTTCTGCATGGCCAAGTGGGACATTTGCCCAGATCCTCCATAATTTGGTGGTCCCAAACTTGAATCCCAAACCTAAAAACATTTAATTCACAAGATTCAATCTATCAATATGCCAACATTGCGGGGTTAATGCGGAGATGCAAATTTCCGACAGGTGGGGACGTATGTGTGGGTGTCTGTAAACTCTCTATCTCCCGAACAAATTGAGATAGAGACTTGAAATTTGGTATGTACTTAGTAAGTAATAATGAGAAGAAGCCTATTGTATTTCAGTAACCTCGATTATCCGGATCTGTTTTTTTCGGACTCTGGAAATATTCGTTCTGATAAAAGGTATATAAAGATTTTCGAAAGTGTTTATTTTAAGGAGTGAATATAAAAGACAATAAAAAAACATAAATTTTGCATAAAGAATGAAGTCGATCGGGTAATTGGCTGCCGAGATATTTGTAATTATATTTTCCACACTCTTCGATTTTTCATGACGCTGTATTTCATTCAAATTTCTATTCAAAGATATATTTGAATTGGAAATGAGACACTTAATCCGACGCAATAAACTGTCAGTTAATAGAATTATCAATTTTGGAGTTTTAAGAATGTTTCTTTTACACAATTCAGTAATAGAGCATTTAAAGTTTATGACGTCATCAAGCCACGATTTTATTCGAATTGCAATGCATTTTATAAATAGTTTACATATGTTTTATTTTCATATTTTATATTATGCAAATCCATGATGGGTAAGTATTACGGTGGCCCCCAAAGACTAGTTTTTAATAGTGCACCTAAACATCAAAGATTGGTCACAGATACTACTGAAAGTCTGACATAACCAAATATTAGGGTAACTACATGAATTAATCTATGTAAGTTGATTTTTTTTTAAATATTTCACTTAAGGGTTAAATATGAGCATTCAGTGAGGCTAACTTAATACATTATAAAATGAATGTTAACTTTATTATGTTTAAAAGAATCATGATACACCATATACAAATATTAACAAGTAGAGAGCCTTATTATGTAGTTCGTTTTATAAAATTATACAGAGGAGAGCCGAATTGGTTCTCACAAAACTCATTTGTTCTCTTGTAAGAGTTGTTCCAGCTTAAATTTTGACATTCATACCTATTTATATCAAGTTAGCCACGTTGTCCAAACACATGTACTGAAAATTTTGGAGCCCACACAGAAAAGACAAAATTAAGTAGCATAAAGTATGTAGGCATTAAAAGTGCTTCATTAAATTATGATTAAAATTCTCTCATTTATGGTTATTAAATTTTAATAGTTAAAATTTTGCTGAGCTATTTATAAAACAAATATGTGAAATAACGTTTAGAAAAATGTCACGAGACTTCGTGTAAATACAAAATTAAGATATCTTAAACAGTATAGCAAAGCTTTTATTAAGGTTTTATATGCGCTCATACTACACACTATATTAATAAACAAACAGTAGATTCCCGACTATCCGACGCAGAGCTTATATTTTCGCACAAATGTGTTTGCGGATGTATTCCAAAAGTCCAGACAAAGATTTAGTATTTTTTTTTATTATATTCAATTATGTAAAGTTTTAAACATTCTAAAATAATTGTAAAAACTTAAAATTCAATTAAATTGGTCCAATGCATTTTAAAATTTATTAAATAATGCAGAACATTGTATAATGAACATATGTATATTTAAAACGAAAAGCGCATAATGGCAAAAACCATATGAAAATCGTCTATTTGCGCAAGCGTCAGCGTTTTTTTTTTAAGGCTTCTACCTGCAAAAATGGGAAACCTGATTGATTTACCCAACTGTCACCTGTTTAGCCTAGGGGTATTGAAAAGGGTTAATTGAAAATGGATGAAGCCGTACAAACTAGCATTGAAAGCATCATCGACCTTGTAATATATTTTGGCTCTGAGGTTAAAAGCTAAAGCTTTTTTTTAGAACTCATGTTTTCACTACTAAATATGCATATTTAATATGCATATTTTTTTAGCAAAATTTTAAAGAGATTTTGGATGCAGTTATATTTATAACCGATTGAAATGTCAGAGAGTTCGGAAGATGAGAACTATTTTTTATTGCTATGTTAAAGGAGCCAACGCGAAAACAAAAAGTGAGAAGAAAACATTTCTTTTACAACTAGATAACAGTATTTTTTCACGAAATTTTTACACGGGCTGTAAAACCGTTTTATTTATCACCAATAAAGATTTCAAAGAGTTCGGACAAAAAGGATTTTTTATTTTAAAACTTTGAAACGACCCTAGGTAAAAAAAAACAAAATGAGCGCTTTTATCACTAAATATCTATATTTGTTCGCGAATTTTCCCTTTAAAAATATAATTTCATACAAAATCGGGTTAAAAATATAAAATAATAAAAACTTTTTATTTATTATCACGGGCTCGGGCAACGCCGGGGGGGGGGGGGGAGGGTCAGATAGTAATTATTTAAAATAAATCAAAAATTTGAGAAATCCATAGGAATTTCCAACAACAAATATCCATATAATCTTTTCCTTGGCTAAAAAATAAAATAAAATAAAATAGAATCTAAAAATATTTAGATGTAACATAAATGCTTTTATTACATGAAATATGAAACCTTACTGAAAGTTAAGCAAAACTGGCAGACATATTAAAATAATCAATGCTTTCGTTTTGATATATTTTTTTTTAATTTATGACAGAAAATGAAAGACAAAATTTATTTATGGTACATGATTGAGAATGTTCTTAAATTTTGCTTTATTTCTGTTTACAATTTGTTATTTTATCAGCTATGTATTTTAATTTATCATAGTATTTCATTTACATTATTTATAATAACTTTTATATTATATTTTAACGTTTGAACAATTAGAAATTACAAATAATAATGTCCTCTCGTTTATCCGAAGACTTCAGTTTTCCGACATGTTCCTTATCCACTGTATGACGGGTAAACGGGAGGGCCCTGCATTAAAGAAAATAGATAAAATGTCCTTTCTTGTGTTTTTATTTATTTTTTCAGGTGAAAATTCGTGTCATTCAGGAAGAAATTCTTAAGCAGTATACAATTCTCCATCTTTAAAAGTGTATGGAAGCTAAATTTCTTTTCTGGGAACAAAAGTTAGTTCTAACTTTCCTGCTGCGAAAAAATCCATATTGTTTTTTCCTGCATTTGAAGAGACCACTTTGAAATGTTTCACAATAGTTGTCAGAAAAAGAAATGATTGCAGCATAACAAAAGGCTCTCCAGTGCAGATACGTTTACCTGCAAAGAAAAGTTATTGATTAGAAATTGTTAATTTTTGTGTATGTCGATTAATTTTTTTACACGGTTTTATTTAAACTACCTTTGTTTATGAATGTTAAGATGAAATTTAGTAATCGCTATTTCACTCACTACCCGATGTGCAGGATTTCTAGAAACTATTTACAGTTGTGTGTTCCGGATGACAATATATTCTTTTCACAAAGTAAACTATGTCTATGACGGAATCGATCGGGACCGAGCGAATTTTCCGTCGTAGACAGTGTTTACACCACTGAAAAGTCTTTCTTATGGGAATTTGAAATCTTTCTACGCTGGACAAATTTCCTTTTTACAGAGAGGAAAGGATCAGGGTCGATAAGCCGTGTTTTTGGCCCATGAAATAAGACTAAAATTCGATTTTCTTATACTGACTTAATTATTTCACTTTTTAATATTAGAAGGTTTATCTTGTACGATTTCAACAATATTTTTTTGCATTTTGTCCGTTTTTATATAACTTACACAAGCTCAAAGTTCGTATTATTCGTAGTTTTTGATGAAAAATACGCAATTTCTCCTAATTTTACCGCAATTTTTAATATTTTTTTAATATTTTACTATGAGCACAGCTTTGCAATACTTTTATTTTTACATATTATGTACATTTTGATGTATTTTATAATATATGTAAAGAAGAAAGTGTTGCACAAATGCGCTCATATAAATAATGGAGGTAAAATTAGGAGAAATTGTGCATTTTTCATCAAAAACTACGAATAATACGAACTTTGAGTTTGTGTAAGTCACATAGTTCGAACAAAATTAAAAAAATATTCTTGAAATCGTACAGGATAAACCTTCTAATATTAAAAAGTGAAATAATTAAGTCAGTATAACAAAGTCGAGTTTTAGTCTATTTCATGGGCCAAAAACACGGATTATGGACCCTGATCCTTTCTTTTCTTTCGATAAAGACAAGCTATCTAACTAGCCACGTGTTCGTCTCCCTTCAGACTATTTGTGTCACATGATGCTCTTTTTGGAAATGAGCGTCACGAAAACAGCATCATGTGATTTAACCCGAGATTGCTCACGCTGGGTATGTCACACCCAGTGTCTCCGTTTTCGAAGTTTTTCTTCTCAAACTTTTTTCAGAAATGGACGAGTCTTCGTGTAGCTGCCTCAAAGGACATTTCATTGAAGGGGCAGAAGCGGTGAAAGAACTCTAAAAATAGATCTATCGTAATCGCTATGCATGGGTGTCTCATACCCAGCGCGAGCATTTTTGTAACAGCTCTGAGTACAGGTAGACGCATATAAAACATTCTTTCGTTATGGCGCGTTGCCGCAGTTATGACGAAGAAATGCAACATTTAATAAATTTATCGGAAATTGTTTCTTCGGATGAAGAAATTATCGATGAAGATAATGAATTTTCTGATAACGAAGAGCAAGATGATGAAGAGTATTGTAGTAATCACGATTCTTCGACAGAAATCGAATCTGATTTAGAAAGCGCGGTTTCTGATTCAAATTAAAATGATAGTTTCATAGGAAGGGATAATACAACAAAATAGAATATAGAGAAATTCCGTGCTAATGCTAGAATTTCTGCTAAAAACAAAATATCGAAACGCCCAGGAAATACATACGTTTCAAAAAATGTAACTTCTTCCATGGAAGAGTGGAATCTTCTTATATCTTCTGATCTAGTAAAGAAATTGGTGCAATGGACTAACATTTTTATAGACTCGATTCAAGAGCGTTTTTCTCGAGAAAGAAATGCAAAAGAAACTGAATGCGGAGCTAAAAAGGACAGAAAAACTAAATTTGTTTGTGAAAAATATCAAAAACATGTATGTATGGAACACATGGCATGTATCTGCAGGAAATGTAGAGAATAACTGTAAATAACATGTTTAATATATGTCAAAAATTGTATAATATCTTCTCTTTCTCGGGTGTTTTATGTTTTATGTAGATTTTACGGTAGAAAATAGGAACAAAACGCCATGGGTATGACATACCCAGCGCGAGTAATCCCGTCCGTTTTATTCGCGCGTGTAATGCCGGGTTAAGGGGTCCGAAGACAGGCGAAAAAGTGACGTAGGCAGGCAGCATGTATTTTTCGTCTGCCTAGAAAAAAAATAAAATTATTGAGTTGTTAATTCATTTTTGTAATTTTTTTTATAAGTGTTGATAAGAGTCCGCCTAATTACATAATATAATTTACTGTACTTTCAAAATTTAAATATAAATTAGTAGATTAATTTTAATTACATTTCAAATAGACAATGAGAAAACAATTTAGAAATCCAGTTTAAATAATTTTCTGATAGGATTTTTGTAAATCTATTTCCACGTGACAACAATAACTAGTGTTTTTTACACTAATGTAAAGTAACATTTGCAGTAACAGAAAAAATGTCTCCTGTTGCCATTTCTTAAAAAGAAACTGAGCAAAATTTAAAATTTTGTAATAACAACCCATTAAGTTTGAACCTTTATTACATGGTTTTCACATGAGAATTGACGTCATATATAAATAATATGAATTTGCAATTATAAAACACAGGTTATTTTAAATTTCTACTTTTAAGTACACTAATAAAAGCCTGTGTTTTTTAGCAATTTATTTCATTTACATTTACTTTTTTTTCTGTTTGATTTCCTTATGTTCGTTAATTTTCGTATGTATCAATTGAAAAAAATCTCAGCAAACACAATACGTGTCTAAAATCTCAAATTTCAGAAAAAAAAACAGCAATTCATTTCAATTTTTTCATTGTTTAGTTAATATTCTTTGCAACATTATGACCTATGACAACTTTTAAGAATAACAGAGGCAGACGAAAATGGCAGGCTACCTTACTAATCCACAAGTTCGTCTCCCTTCGGACACTTTGTGTCACATGATGTTTCATATCGTGACGTAGATTCCCGCATCACATGACTTAACGGGTCCGAAGGGAGACGAACAAGTGAGGCAGGCATGGCAGTCTATCTTTTTGGTCTGACTAGAAGAATAAAATTATTGAGTTGTTTGTTCATTTTTGTATTTTGTAGATAAATGTTTTTTTATACCTTCATTTTGTCTATTGTAGTTTTCTACCCTTAGCAAAAAATGACATAAAATTACCATAAAAAAACCATAAGGGAAATCTTATGGCGTTTTGCCTATGGTAAAAAATATCCTATGGAAAACCATATAATCCTATGGAAAACCATATAAACATTAAGTGTATCATACACTTGATACACTTAATGTGTATATGGTTTTCCATAGGATATTTTTTACCATAGGCAAAACGCCATAAGATTTCCCTTATGGTTTTTTTTTTATGGTAATTCTATGTAGACGTTTACCATACACTGTGACTTAATGTTTATATGGTTTTCCATAGGATATTTTTTACCATAGGCAAAACGCCATAAGATTTCCCTTATGGTTTTTTTTATGGTAATTCTATGTAGACGTTTACCATACACTGTGTATGGTAAACGTCTACATAGAATTACCATAAAAAAAAACCCATAAGTGAAATCTTATGGTTTTTTGCCTATGGTAAAAAATATCCTATGGAAAACCATATAATCATTAAGTGTATGGTAATTTTCATGGCACTGTATGGTAAACGCCTAAGGAGTTTTTGGGATGAAATCTTATGGCATTTTTATGGTGTTTTTTAATGAAATCTTATGGAATTTGTATGTCACAATCTATGGTGTTTTAGAATAAAATCATATGGTACCATATGATAAGGTACAACCTATAGCAATTAAATAAAAATATAGCATTTATATTAATCCTTTACAGGGACAAGCAAAAGAATTCAGTTACAATACTGTCTATGAGCAATAATTGCTGGAAGTGTGTTTTTAATTGTGGTATGCATTTTAAATTTAACTATTTTTTTTGCATATTACTTGCTATGTGTAAATTTATAAATCATATACAGAGTTGCACAAATGAATTTCAGTACATTTCTGCTTATTGACAAAATTGCTGAAGGAGAATTTTTAACTATGTTATACGTTTCGTAACTGAACAAACTTTTTGCACACTTCGTAGTATATATCCCAATTTATAGATCGTATACAGAGCTGCACAAAAGTATTCATATATTTTCCTACTATTTGATGGCAGTTGCCGAAATAGAGTTTTCAAATATGTTATGCGTTTTCCAAATTGTTAGCCACTTACTTCTATCCATTGTTATTATTTACTCCAGCATCTTACAGTATTATTACATGGTAGTATTATTGCTCAATATCACATAGTAGTATTTAGTACTGCTAAGTAGGATTGGTAAATTGTATTTTCAGAATAAATATGCATTTCAGAATTACATAGCATAATTATTGCTGAATATCATAAAGTATAATTTGGTAACACATAGTATAATTAGGTAAACAAACCTGCTGGGTGGGTCTAGTATCTAGTTGAGCTTAAGTTGATAGGTAGGCCACCCTGCCCAGTTTGACATTGACATTGTTTACCTAACCATTACATTTCACAGTATTAATGAAATCTTATGGAATCATAAGCGTGATAATTTATGGGTTTTTTAATGGAAATCTGAAGGAAAAAAACATAAAGAAAAGTACTAGAAATAATTTTCATAATTATAGAATAAAATCGTGTCTCAATATTTAAAAGAAAACAGTAATAAAATATCAAAAGATTTTTCTAAAGACAATAAATATATGTATAAATATTTAAAAATGCATTTATTGAAAAAATTACCTGGGTTTGGAAAGACAATTTAAACAAATCCAATTTTATATAGCTAGAAAAAAAATATGGATTTATATCACTGAAATATTACATTTAGACAATTATAAATAAACTAGGGGGCTCAGCCCCCTACTTGCTAACGCTCGCCAACCCCCCGTGAATTGCGAAGCCATTCACATTGAGACCGCTTCGCTCGCTCGCCCCTTTTTATCTTTCAGCAATTCTAGCCGGAATAAGTTCTTCCATAAAACATTTGAACATATGAAATTGACAATTTTTTTTTAATCTAAAAAAGTAATTTTTCGTTGAAAACAGAACTAAAAATGCATTTACTTGGCGCTACCAATGGGCATATAAATCATTTAAATACTATGAAAAAAGGATCTTGGAAACATAATTAGTTTAAAACTTGTTGCACCTATAATATTGTACAGTGCGGCTTCAATTCATTAAGAAAAAAAATGATTATAGATTTTTACAAACAAAATTATTTGTTACTTCAATTTACAGCAACAGGTGGTGGCAGGTGCCACCTAGTCAGTTGATTTTTTTTTTTTTTTCGATTCTTGAGTGAGTGAAATTCGTAAATGAATTCTAAATATGAGTTGAGAATTCTTTTGAAATTAACGATATTACTCATAATTAAAATGAGGAATCATCTCAGACGCTTTGGATTACGTACATGTTACTTTATTTTTAATAATTGCTAATTTTGTATGGTTTCACTTTTCACTGCTCTCACAATGACCGCCATATTGGATTGGAGGCGGAGCTAATCTAACACAATCCAGTCTGTTCATTGGTCTGAGATCTAGAAACTACGGCTGTTGCCTAACAATACGCTACAAATTCAGCCCTATTTTCGCGCCACGTAAGACAAATATATATATAGATTACACAGACTTAGAATTTTTAAACCATTAACTCCATTTTATAGGTAGTGTAAATTGAGTGTGCCATGCGACACAGAAATAGCTATTATTTTCCCTCAAACCAAATTATCAATACCTACCCCACCCTCCATTTATTCTTTTAAAACCCTTCTTTGAAAATATAACAGAATAATCTATAATCAAGAATCCACCCCCCCCCCCTTTTTTTTCAATTATTTAGTTAGAAAATCATTATTAGCACTATCACTGTATATGCAAAATACACATAAAAATAACAATAAATCTGTGAAACCTGTCACACACAGCCTATTGAAAGCAACAACTTGCTTGAAAAATATCAAAATAAAGTAATTTGAAAATTTTCATTTTTTTTTTTTAATTAGATAAATATTGTTCACACAAAAATATCTCATACACGCATAATTAGAATATAATAATTTTCACCCCCCCCCCTCCTTTCAAAAAGAAAAAAGAAAAGAGAATCTGAACCTTTTAAATTATTTACATTATATAAAAATGTTTTTAAATACTCTTGGCGTAAAAACATAAAATTGGCACATTATGTTATATTCCCTACAAAACTTTGTTTTAACCAAATTTCTTTATTAAAAATCTTAAAATAATTTCAATGTAACTGCAAAAATTATTTGTTATTAAACTGTTTAAAAGAAACACCAATTCTCTAGCTTTATGAATTTCTAGTGATTACAGAGTTCAGAGTGAATAAAAGTTGGATTTATTAGATTTAAATAAAAGAATTTTAAAATCAGGTCTTTATATATTTTTTACAAACTTCAGTTGCTAATTAGCTTACATTTATAAGTAATTAAGATTAAAATTATATTTAATAAAAATATAGTGATGGCACTGTGCTACATAAACTCTCAGAAGCAAACTGATTACTTGAAAACGGCATTCTCTTTCAAGAATTAAATAGGGACTTGTGAAATGTAAGTACTTATAAAGCTTCTTAGAAATGCAATACAAAAATTAGACATTAAGCACTTTCTTAGGACAGCAGGGACCCTGTAAAAATATTTTTTTTGAAATCAAAATTTTGTTATGATTAATCAGAGAAAAAAAAATGTTTGCAATTTTTTATCCATCAGTGGCAGGCTATAATATTAAAAATTTCATCGACAATTTGGAGGAAATATATCATAAATACATCTTCTTTAAAATTTAAACGTAGTAAAATAAATTATAAAATTTAATCTGCTCCAATACATTAAACTACAGACATTAACAATAAAAACTACTATATTTAAAATTAAAAAAATTTTAAACATTACTAATATAATAATGAAAAAATAGAAACAACAGAAAAAATAAAAAACACTTATACTAAAAATTACATTTATTTCCAATAAAACTAATATATATAGAGAGAGAGAGAGATTTTTTTTTTTTTTAACAGACCATTTACAAGGTTACATTTTGAAATTGGTGCTAATGACATTTCATCTTTCAGAGCCACAGGACTGATTAAGAATGCAGGCCTTGATTCTGCCACAAACTATGTAAAAACTGCAATACATGTTAGCAACTACAATACTGCCATAATAGGACATTTTTCTTTAAACACTATCATGCTGTCAAAATGTAAGAATAGCAAAGTATCTTTCTTCATATCCGCATTTGCAAGTAGACAGAGATAATCTATCCTGGCCAGAACATCATTCACAGCATTATTATCCTGTAATAATAATATTAGTTAGAAGGAAATGTGTTCTTTCCTAATACAAATTCTAATATGATTATGATAAAATTTTGTATGTTAAACTGTCTTAAAACAAAATGTTCCAAGTGTGAGGCATGTATACTGGTCATGCAGGATCTGAAAACCACAAGCCTCAGCACCTATACCGGTCGCTCATCCCAAAGGGGTTAAGCTGCATTAGTTTTTTTTTTTTTTTTTTTTTTTTTTACTTTGCAGAAGATTTTCAAAATTTTAATATTCTAAGAACTTATACCTTAAAATATTAATTTAAAAAGGTTTCCATCAATCAATCACAGGTTATAAATTGCTGACTATTGTTTTGGGTTATTAAAACTGTATACAAGTTACAAACAGCAACAATGAAGTTAATCATGCACCAAACCACACGCTTTTAAATAAGCCAATAGGCTCTGAAACTACAACAATGAAACATTTTAAAGACTGCAAAGTAAAACAAAAAGGTACTTTTCTGTTATACCAATGCTAATGTAATAGTTGGTGCCAAATGAAACATTTGAAATATTTTTTTTTACCATTGTTAGTACGAAAGTGATCATTTAAAATATATAACATTTGGAAATTTCAGACTTTCACGAACTATTTTAGTATTAAATCAAAACAAATACATATACTTAAAATACAAGAGCTAATAAATATTCTAAAATAAAATAACAATTTAAAACTCAATTTAAACTGCAGACATGTAACTGTCTTTTAATTTCAAAAATAGCAAATTAAGATTTTTCGCAGACACTATTAAATAATAAAAAAATGAGGTATTTTTCCACTATACCAACACCATTGTCGCCAAGTGTAATAGTTGATGTGTAAAATGAAAATCACATGAAATGAATCATTTGGAAAAAAATAATAATAATAATAATAACATTGATGGTATGGAATTAGGCATTTAAAATATCACATTTGAAAACTAGGACTTTCACAGATTATTTTATTAATCAATACCAATATATATTTAATTAAAAGAACAAATAAATATTATACAATAAAATAATGAAACAAAACTCAATTTAAACTGCAGGCATGATGATGTGAATGATGCATGTAAATGTCTCTTAGCATTGAAGTAAACATTTCATTTTTTGAATGAAGACATTTATGATAATTTTTAATAAAAACTATTTTTATATACCTAAAGTCCTGAAACAATTTCATTGGTATAACCCCAATATAATGGTAAAAACCATCTCAGCGCCAATGATAAATGTAAGTTATAACTTAATAAAAAATTATTTGTAATCGAAAAATAGCAAATTAAGATGTTTTTTCAAGGTTACGATTAAATGGCATAATCCTATTTCACTCCACCATTCGGCGCTTTTTAAATTGTTTACTTACATTTATCATATTGTAACACAAATTATCATTGCTCAGCCTTTCCAACAATAAAAGAGCTATATCTGGCTGACTATCGACTATTTGGCAAAATTTCGCCAAATGGTAGAGTCAAATAGGAACTAACCTGATTAAATAATATTAATTAAAAAACTTATTCATGTTCAATAACTAGCAAATTTTAATGTTTGGCATGGTTTGCAATAAAAATCCTTTGCACAGTCAGGGTTGAAATAAATGGCTTATTTACATACATTTTGGCATGGTGTTGGTATAACAGAAAAGAATACTTTTAAGTTAGCTGGGTGCCAGTGATAACTCGTCAAATCTTGTTTCAGGCATCATTTGAATTGCAACCCTTTCAATCCAAATGATTTGAATTCAATGAGTTGAATTTCAATTTCAATTCAATTCTTGAGATTTTGTTATTTGTGTTGATGTGTTTGTGTTTACTTATTTTATTACGATTATAATTTAGCCATTTTTAAGTAAGCTTTTTAAGATATTACATTGCAATGTTAAAATATCGGTTACTAGCTAATGTTAAAAGATTGTCAAAAAAAAAAAAAAAAGGTTGGCAAGAATAAACAATTTTGGTGATCGTTGGTGCCCGGCTAACACAAAAGTATCGAAAAAATACCAAAAATGATTTATGTTAAATAAATAGCGAGTCACAGTATTTGGCAGGGTTTTCAATAAAAATCTCACTTGGATGATCAGGGTTAATATAAATGGCACATTAGCGTACATTTTTGCATAACGTTGGTATAACAAAAAATATATAAATACAAGATATAGTACTATTTTAAAAATATATTATGCTTTTTAGTTTATAGAATCTCTCAGAACAAAACATCAAAATAAATATAAATTTTAAATTTAATGAAATAAATTTGATCATGCTTAAATTATTAAATATTTACATTATCTCAACAAGCATCAATTAATTTAGCATTAAAGGGATTTTCTGAAATAATTTCCACTGGCATCTTAAAAATACACCAAACATATGTTTGCAACAACAGGCAGACTGCTAACACTTATAAAAGGGTTAAAAACAAAAACGAGTAATTAAGATTGAGAGTTAAAAACAAAGATGAGCAATTAAAATTGTCAGAGATAACAAATACAACAAAGTTAACATTACTAGTAGAGTTCAACTTTTGTCTTGGAAAAAAAAAAACTATTTTAACACCATTTTATCCAAACAATAATCTTAAATATATAAAAATATGCCATGTAGTTTTGTTGTTTGGAAATCCTGGTGTAATTTACAGTATGTTACTAAAATGTGTAAAGAATATAATTACCTATCTTTTGATTCTTTGCGGCCATGCATAAACAATAACTGGTGTTAGCTCCATTACTTTCTTCATAGTCATGTGATGAACAGTTGCAATAATTTGCCAAGTAGTTAAATTGTTTACCACCTCTAGGATTAGCATTCGTTTTCTGAAAAAATCACAAGTAGAAATCATATATTCAACCTTGGCAGTATTGTTTATTTTCAGAAATCACATTCCATAAAAAAAAAATAATAATAATAACACTCAGAAATAGCATACATATTGTGCAGGATACAATAAGGCGAATTTTTGCTTTACATACACTAATTTAGTACATCAAAATCATAAGTAATAAAATTTTATTTATTAATTAATCAGCTTTAATAGACAAAACAACATAATTAACAAAAAATTTTGTAAAAACACTGATCACTGTTGATTTCAGTGCCATTTAGAATTTTGTTCCTTCAACTTAACTGTAAATTTCACTGTTTACATCTCCAATGATACATGGATTTGAGAGTTTTTTGTACAATCAAATTTGGCTAAAATAAGTTTCTGGAATAATTTTCGTCGTCACACAACCCAATCCGAACCAGAAAATTGAAGTTAACACGAAACCTGACCCGAACCCGACAAAAAAAATCCATCGACCCGTAACCCGATCCCAACAAAATAAATTCCTTCATGTCACAACCCGATCCAAACCAGAAAATTCAAGATAACCTGAAACCTGACCCGAACCCAATAAAAAAATCTATCGAACTGCAACCCGATCCAAACCCGACAAATTAAGTTTTGTAGTTACGCAACCCGATCTGAAACTGAAATTTTAAGTTAACCCAAAAACCGATTTGAACCGGAAAATTTAATTTAACACGAAACACAACCCAAACCTGAAAATTAAAGTTAACTCGAACCACAAAGTCGAAACGCAACCCAACCCAAAACTGAAAATTGAAGTTAACCTAAAACCCGAACCCGTCAAAAATTTCATCGAACCGTAACCCGATCCAAACCCAACAAAATAAATTCCTTCGTGCCACAACCCAATCTAAGCCAGAAAATTCAAGTTAACTCGAAACTCGACCTTAACCCAATAAAAAAATCCATTGAACCGTAACCCGATCCAAACACAACAAAATAAATTCCTTTGTTTCTGGTTTGGGTTGGGTTGTGACATGAAGGAATCGGGTTTGGATCCGGTTATGGTTTAATGGATTTTTTGACAGGTTCGGGTTTCAGGTTAACTTCAATTTTCAGTTTGGGTTAGATTTCGGGTTAAATTAAATTTTCAGATTCGGGTCGATTTTGGGTTAACTTAAATTTTCAGTTTTGGTTTGGGTTGCATGACAACAAAACTTATTTTTCGTGTTCGGATCGGGTTACAGTTCGATGGAATTTTTTTCTTGGTTTGGGTTAACTATTATTTTCAGGTTTGGGTCGGTTTGCGACAAAAAGGAATTTATTTTATCGGGTTTGGATTGAGTTACTGTTCGATGGATTTTTTTATCAGGTTCGGATCAGGTTTCGGGTTAACTTGAATTTTCTGGTTTGGATTGGGTTGTGACACGAAGGAATTTATTTTGTCGGGTTCGGATTGGGTTATAGTTCGATGGATTTTTTGACGGATTCGGGTTTCAGGTTAACTTAAATTTTCAGTTTGGGTTAGATTTCGGGTTAAATTAAATTTTCAGGTTCGGGTCGATTTTGGGTTAACTTAAGTTTTCAGATTGGTTCGGGATGCGTGACGCCGAAATTTATTTTTCGGGTTTGGATTGGTTTACAGTTCGATGGAATTTTTTTCTTGGTTTGGGTTAACTATTATTTTCAGGTTCGGGTCAGTTTGCGACACGAAGGAATTTATTTTATCGGGTTTGGATTGAGTTACTGTTCGATGGATTTTTTTATCGGGTTCGGATCGGGCTTTGGGTTAACTTGAATTTTCTGGTTTGAATCGGGCTGTGACACGAAGGAATTTATTTTGTCCGGTTCGGATCAAGTTACGGTTTGATGGATTTTTTGACGGGTTCAGGTTTCGGGTTAACTCCAATTTTCAGTTTGGGTTAGGTTTCGGGTTAAATTAAATTTTCAGGTTTGGATCGGTTTTGGGTTAATTTAAATTTTCAGTTTTGGTTTGGGTTGCATGACAACAAAATTTATTTTTCGGGTTCGGATCGGGTTATGGTTTGATGGAAAAAAAATTTCTGGTTCGGGTTAATTATTTTCGGGTTTGGGTCGGTTTACGACACGAAGAAATTTATTTTATCGGGTTCAGATCTGGTTACGGTTTGATGGAATTTTTATGTCTTGTTCAGGTTAGGTTACTGGTTAACATTGAATTTTTAGGTTCGATCAACCTTTCTGTCGGGTTCAGGTCAACTTCGAATGTAATGTTCAGGTTCGAGTTGGGTACAACACCATATTTTGACAAAGATCTGGTCATTTTCTAAATAGACATTGTCATTTTTCAATTAGCCTAATGTTATCTAGGCTCTTTACAATTAGCCTGAAAAACACCAGGCTGATTGGGAAAAGGGAAATGATTCTCCAATTAGACCGGCTCTTTGCAAAGAGCCGGATTTCCCAATTAGCCTACGACATGTACATTAGGGTGGGTCAAAAAAACCGAAATTTATATAATCGAAACATAATAGTGCGGGAAAGTTGCAATTGGTAATAATGAATAGATTCGCAAAATATTACACCAAAGAGTCAATATCTTTTACTGCCGCAGAAGGGCCAAAGTTTCAAAAAATTACAAAAAAAAAATTTTATATAAAAAAAAAAAATTATCTAACCATACCAATTCAATTTCAAATGGAACAGCTACATCAAGATGTTAGTAATGTTCCAATAAAATTTCATTATGGTGAAATCATTTCTATTACTGCCGTAGGGGCGGCCAAAATTTAAAATAAAAATGGCAAAAATTTCAATTATCCGTTTTTTACAATTTTTATTATATGCCTCTATTAAAAAAATTTACATTATATCTAGTAATAACTTATAAATGTCTAGTAATTTTGATCATGGGGATTGCCAACCAAGGGCGATAGGGGCCCCCCTCTCCTAAATTTGAGAAAAAGGGGCTTTTCGAAGAAATTTTGGGGATTTTCCGGTAAATTTTGGTGATTTTTTTGGTAGGGGGGGGGGCTCTTACATAAATTCCCCCTCATTTTTCACTTTTGCCTCCTCCCCTACAAAAAAATTTCCAGAAAATCCCCAAAATCCCTTCAAAAAGCCCCTTTCTCTCAAATTGGGGGAGGGGGGGGGGGCTCTCGCCCTTGGTTGGCAATACCTATGATCAAAATTACTGGACATTTATAAGTTATTACTAGCTATAATGTAAATTTATTTAATTGTAGACATATAATAAAAATAGAAAAATTTAGAAATAACGAAAATTTTAAATTTTTGGCTTTTTTTTTTTTTTTTTTTTTTTTTGATCGTTCTTGTGCTGGTAATAGAAATGATTTCACCATAATGAAATTTTACTGGAACGTTACTAGCATCTTGATGTAGATTTTGCATTCTATTAGAAATTGCATTCGTATGGTTGGATAATTAAAAAAAAAAAACCAATTTTTTGGCGATTTTTCAAAATTTTGCCCTCCTTGCAGCGGTAAGATTTTAACCATTTGGTGTAATATTTTGCAAATTTATTCCTTATTACCAATGACAACTTTCCCACACTATTACATTTCGATTATATAAATTTTGTTTTTTTCGACCACCCTAATATATATATATATAAACGCACATACACAGGGCATTAACTCTAAGCCCACTTCATGAGTACATCAGCGATTCTTTCTTACACAAAGTTACTTGTTAGTACTTGGTAACAATACTCTGTACTCGGTAGAGTAGTTAATAGCCAACAGCCAAGTACTCAATAACAAGGCCAAAGTAACATTGCGCTTTAATGTTTTGAAATAAGTTAAACATGGGATTTTTGAAATCGGGGAGTTTCAGTGGAGTGGCCCCTTAATATAATATTGCTATATATTATCAATTAATATGCTTAAAAAAATAGTAAAATGTTATACTACTATTTCTGATTGATTCAGTCAAGCACAATCAAAATGTGGCTGCTGAACAATTATTCTGAATTAGCCTAGTACCAAATATACACAAAGTACTTAGTCCAAATACATGTCTAATTATTTTCTAAGTTTGAAAATAAAAAATTGCAGCATTATGAATTTAAAATAGTGTAGCGAGTACTGTTTTGGCAAAATAAACGAGTACCAAATACTGGGACATGTACAAATATCAAATAATACAAGAAAAAAAGCACATAAAAGCGAGCTCAGACGTAACACTCAGAAAAATAATCTTACAAACCAACTGCATATAACATAACTAATTGCACACTAAGTTAAATGCAAAAGTTGTGCCAGTGCCATTGTGACCATGCATCTTTTTGAGAAAATTTCTACATAAATCATAAAACAGCAGCATTTGAAAAAGGAATGATTAAGTAAAATTTACAACTGAAATAATTTAACCAAGCTAAGCTACATGTGTAGATATATCTATTAAAACAAAGTGTTATTCAACATTTATTGCATTCACAAACATTTTAAATATGTTTATGTTTTCTTTCTCTCTGTATATATACAATATATACTGCATTGAAATAGTTGAATAGTTCAGGTAATCAAAAATGTCCCAGCGAACACAAAAACCATTTTCGTTTTAATGGAATTCATTTAACTAAGAATGTATATTTATTTATTTTAGAAGTTTAATTTTTAAAACAGCAAAATTAAACTACAGCATCTCAAACTGACGCAAAACTTCACTTTCCAAAGATCAAAATAGGCTTGACAACATAGCGTGTGTCGTTTCCATCCCAAATCAGAAAGTAATCACATATTACCGGTTCAACCCTTTTAACACCAAATGTCCATTAAACAATGACGTTTCATACCGTTACATCTTCATTAAGCTGATAAATTATAAGAAGTAGAATTAAAAATAGAATATAACTTAAAACTAATCACAATAATACAACTTTTGGAACTGCCAACATGCAAAAGCTTTTATTAGAACATATTTTTAACGTGATTACTGAAATCAAAAATGATTACATAAAGTAAAAAACAGACAAATACATACCTAAATAAATCCAGTAAACTAGCAGTCTTGAGAGTCCATCACCAGATAAACATCAAGCCTATACACTTCACTGTGCTTCACGCCAGACGCAGCCGAGCCGGAAGCGAGAGAAGTAAACATTTCTAACCGTTGCCATTTCTTCAAATACAAATAATTACCATATAATTACCATACATCATGCTATGAAACACCATTGAATGTATGGTAAATTGCATTACCATATAATTTTACCATATACCTTGCTATAGAGTACCATATGATATATGGTAAATTGCATTACCATATAATTTTACCATATACCTTGCTATGGAGTACCATATGATATATGGTAAACTGCATTACCATATAATTTTACCATATACCTTGCTATGGAGTACCATATGATATATGGTAAACTGCATTGCCATATAATTTTACCATATACTTTGCTATGGAGTACCATATAATATATGGTAAATTGCATTGCCATATAATTTTACCATACACTTTGCTATGGAATACCATAGACAGAAGAATTATTACCATATGAATACAGTAGTTTTACATATAATGACATAAAATTTTTATGGTTTTCCATATAAAACCATATGTTTCCATAAAAAATCCTATGTCATTTTTTGCTAAGGGTATCTCATAAAAATGAGGAAGACATGACATTCTATTTCATAGTATTGTGAAAATCTATTTTTTTTTTCTCTTAATCGGCATATAGTGTGGAATCTTAATAACGCGACCAGGTATAAATCCATCATTACGATAAATTGACAATTATTATATTCATTGTAATTTGTGAATAAATGTTGTTTTTATACCTTGGTTTTGTCTATTGTAGTTTTTTTATCTCATAGAAATGAGGAGGATACGATATTCTATCTCACGGCATTGTGAAAATCTATCTATTATTTTCACTTAATAGGCATATATAGTGGAATCTTAATAACGCGACCAGGTATAAATCAATTATTACAAGAAATTGACACTTATTAAATTCATTGTAATTTGTGTATAAATGTTGTTTTTATACCTTCATTTTGTCTATTGTTGTTTTCTATCTCATAAAAATGAGGAGGACATGATAGTCTATCTCATAGCATTGTGAAAATCTATTTTTTTTCTCTTAATAGGCATATAGAGTAGAATATTAATAACGCGATCAGGTATAAGTCCATTATTACAATAAATTGACATTTATTATATTCATTTTAATTTGTGTATAAATGTTGTTTTTATACCTTCATTTTGTCTATTGTAGTTTTCTATCTCGTAGAAATGAGGAAGACATGAGATTCTATCTTATAGCATTGTGAAAATATATTTTTTCTCTTAATAGGCATATAGAGTAGAATCTTAATAACGCGGCCAGATATAAATCCATTATTACAATAAATTAACATTTATTATATTCATTGTAATTTGTGTATAAATGTTGTTTTTATACATTCATCTTGTCTATTGTAGTTTTCTATCTCATAAAAATGAGGAGGACATGAGATTCTATCTCATAGCATTGTGAAAATCTATTTTTTTTCTTAATAGGCATATAGACTGGAATCTTAATAACGCGACCAGGTACAAAACCATTATTACAATAAATTGATATTTATTATATTCATTGTAACTTGTGGATAAATGTTGTTTTTATATCATCATTTTGTCTATTGTAGTTTTCTATTTCATAGAAATGGGGAGGATATGAGATTCTATCTCATGGCATTGTCAAATCTATCTATTTTTTCTCTTAATAGGCATATAGAGTGGAATCTTAATAACGCGACCAGGTATAAATCCTTTATTATAATGAATTGACATTTATTACATTCATTTTTATTTGTAGATAAATGTTGTTTTTATACTTTCATTTTGTCTATTGTAGTTTTTTGTCTCATAAAAATGAGGAGGACATGAGATTATATTTCATAGAGTTGTGAAAATCTATTTTTTTCTCTTAATAGGCATATAGAGTGGAATCTTAATAACGCGACCAGGTATAAATCCATTATTACAAGAAATTGACATTTATTATATTCATTGTAATTTGTGTATATACCTTTATTTTGTCTATTGTAAGTGTTCTATCTCATAAAAATGAGGAGGACATGACAGTCTATCTCATAGCATTGTGAAAATCTATTTTTTTCTTAATAGGCATATAGAGCTGAATCTTAATAACGCGACCAGGTATAAATCCATTATTACAATCAATTGACATTTATTATATCCATTGTAATTTGGGGATAAATGTTGTTTTTGCTGTAAATGCAGCTGCAAAAACCACAAAACAGAGTGCATATTTACATCTACTGTGATGCATCTATCAAACAAGGTTTTATCGAGGAAAAGAGATTTAAGTTAACAGACAAAGTATTAGAAAAAAAATTAATTTGAACGAACGAATAAATAGTTTAGAAAATAAATTAGCACGAAATATTTTCATGTTTAAAAATTTAGAAAGATATAAATATTTAAATAAATTAACAATGTATGAGCAACATCATATGCAGTTTATGCAATATTATAAACGTCATTAAAACAAAAACTTTACAGTACTTATTATTAAAGTTACAATATTAATAAATTTAAGACGATACGCTTACCCATTCCAAATAATACAGGAGTTTCAACCTTGGGTTTTCCTTCAGAAGGTAAATATCGAGACGGTTTGAAATTATTGGGATCTTCGAATGTTTCTTCATCGTGATGAGCTGACCAGAAATTCATTAGTGTGATAGCCCCAGTTGGAATTCTATATCCACGGACAGTAGTTTCTTCTGTAAATTGTAATTACATTGTTAGAAAACTGTGTGCTTTTAAAATGTGCTTAAGTAATTTAATTTTTTTTTAAATTCAAGTTGAATTAAATTTACATTCTTATTACAGTAAATAATCATAGGGTATTTCTTTTAACTATGATAATGTTTTAAGGAGAAAATCTTTCTATGACGACAAAGTATTGTTTTTATAATATTAGCTAATTCTGGCCAATGTTTCATATTTAATTTTTGTCAATATTTATAAAGTATGTTGTTAAATTAATATTGGAATTTTCAATAAAATGGAATTATGGAGCAAATATTAGTTTGTAATATTGACTAAATATTTTTATCTTGATTGCTGATGGATTATTGTTATTACATTGGAATTTTTTTAATTTACAATATCATATTTAAAGAAATTAAATTAAATTATTTAATTAAATAGTTTAATTTATTATTATTATGTATGTATAATTATTTTGATGGTTCCATTTATTTCAGGATTTTGTACAGGTCTATGAATCTGAGTGCTAGTATTTGCAAATCGTAATCTTCGCCTTAGGTAGTTAATTAATTAAATACCGGAGCTATGCTCAAGCAAAATTATTTTCGACCCTAGTCAATTAATTGGCCCATAAAAGCTCCCCCTTTTTTGGCTGCGTATAAAATTAAGCTTAAATTGATAAATTTTAAATTTGTAACAATTTATTTTACTCTTTAGAATTATTTATAATTTATTTGAATTTAAAATTATTTAGCAAAAAGTTGGTTAGTTCAGGCAACATGTCATAAAGCAAAAACTTCCATGTTATTATTTGTAGATTTCTGAGAATAAATAAGGCGTAGTACCACTATTCACAAATAGTAGCAATCATATTCAAAGTTCGTACAAATCCTGTGTTTTTGTATGATCTAAAAATGTTTGTCTCTTCCTTTTATGTATATTATATTTGTTTAAAATACGAAATATAATCTGTACTCGGGTGTTGGAAGAACTACTTTTTTTATTGTAGCGAACTACAACAACAACTTCGATATCGAAAATGTAGTTAACTACAACTACTTGTTTTAAGTGTAGCGACTACAAACTACTTTTCAAAAGTAGTCACTACTTTGCTACTTTCAGATTTTGTCGAAGGGTTCAATTTATACTAGAAATTGAAGACATGGATTAAATAATATTGTGATATTTGTTATATCGTGTCTGCCGGGATACAATTTAAAAAATACGACATAACCGAGGGCATTAGAAAATTAAGAAAGATAACATACAAAAAAATATTTTGTGTTTGTCGCCAAAATATTAGTTTATATACACATTACAAATTTCGTAGCAAAATTGAGAGAGATAATATAATCTAGAAAATTACAGAAAAACAACACTAAATGCAAACAATAAATAAATCTTTAGATAAAGCAATTCAGAAAAATGAGAAACCCGGGGTTGAAACATGAACACCTATTAACGAGTTAATAGACAAATGTTGCCAGAAAGAAAATTAAATCCTTTCGTGGGTTAGTACTAGGTTTTAGCAGCAAGTTTCAATGGGACAAAATCTATGACTTCATGTGGTGCATTGCTATACACTGCAGCTGATATTTGTAAATTGTTGAGTAGAACAAATTTTGCACAAAAGAAGCAAGCACCTGATTTTCAGAATGGCACTTTTTCCCCCCTGAAATAGTGTTAACAGTAGCGTTGGTTTTCTCTACAAACTACTGTTTTTTTCTATCGCGCTACTCGCTACACTAAATAATTCAAAATGTTGGGCACTACACTACAAACTACTGTAAAAAGTAGCGACTGCTGTAGTTTTCGTATTTTTACGGTATTTCTTTCCGATGAAAGTGATTTTGTGATTTTGTCAAAAAGTATGGATTTGAAAATTAACATATAATAGTAAATTTACATTGTCTTTAAAGCTGCGGGATTTACTTATATTACACCGCGAAAGACAAAATCCGGAAACATTCAGAAATTTTACTGGTAAAATATGGAAATTCTTTTTAGAGAGTAAAAATATAAAAAAATAACAATGCCTTACCAAAAATGACAATTTAACTAGACTTTTAGCCCTATTACCTTTCAAAGATATCGTTAAACCCATGTCCGCTAATTTCTGAAACTTTCACGAAATCCTTTAATCGGAAAAGAAAATTCCGTAAAAATACGGAAATTGAACTGTCAATCAACTCAATTTTTTTACAGTGTATTATTTAAAATAAATACATATTTTATCAATTTAAAAACTAAATATTGAGAATTTTCAAACTTTTTTATACACTATCAGAGCTGCCAAGTCTGCGGGTTTTTGGATACCAGTATTTGAATGCAGAAAATCTTATTTTGTTCAATCGGCGCATGCTGCGATTTGAAATACCAAAATTTTCTCTAATAAAATACTGGTATGCAAAAAGCCGGAGACTTGGCAACTCTGCACTACTTTTAGTGTATGAATAATTTAAAAATTAATAGTGAGGAAATGCTCGAGATTTTTGGTTATAAAACGTTAAAAAGTAATAATTAAATAATATGTTTGCCCTTTTGAAAATAATATCTTGCTAATTCAGCCATATTCATGAAAAAAGTATCTTTGTAGAGAATTATTTGTATTTGTTGCTAATAATAATTGCTAATAATAATTTGGTATGTATATCTTAACAGCTTAACATTTCATTTCAGACAGATTTCTTTTGTGTTCGATAGTGGCAGAAAGTCAAAAAGGACTAAAATTCAGTTTCTGTTCCGTTTTAGTCTCTAAAACGTTTTTCACAGGCACTAAAAGAAATTCCAAAAATTGGAGCATCTGCTCAAAAGTTATGCGTACACGCATAGGAAAAATATAATCTCATTTGTTGGAAGTCAGTTAAAAATCTCAGAATACTTTAACAACTTAATACAAACTTAAAAATAAACCTCCTTTGTTGGAATTCGCTAAAAAAATCTTTAGTAATTTATATAGTAGTAATCTTTAGTAATTTATTTAATCTTTAGTCTTTTAGTAAAAAAATCTCAGAATTCTTTAACTTAATACAAAGATAACACACAAATACATAATTTTAACACAAACATAAAAATAAACACCCTTTGTTGGGATGTCGGTTAAAAATATCAAAATCTTTAACAACTTAACACAAACATAAAAAGAAATGTACTTTGTTGGAAGTCGGTTAAAAATCTCACATTTTTTTAACAAGTTAAATGAAGCATAAAAATAAACATCCATTGTTGGAAATCGCTAGAAAATCTCAGAATTCTTTAACATAGCACAAACATAGCACAAACACACACAACTTTAATACAAACATAAAAATAAACCTCTATTGCTGGATGTCGGTTAAAAATCTCAGAATTCTTTAACAACTTAACACAAATATAAAAAGAAATTTACTTTGTTGGAAATAGGTTAAAAATCTCTGAATTTTTATCAACTTAACACAAACATAAAAATAAACCCCTTTTGTTGGTAGTCGCTAAAATATCCCAGAAATCTTTAACATAACGCAAACATAACACACTCGCATACAACTTTCACACAAACATAAAAATAAACCTCATTTGTTGGTCGTCGGTTAAAAATCTCAGAATATTTTATCAACTTAACACAAACATAAAAATATACCTCCTTTGTTGGAAGTCGCTAAAAAATCTCAGAATTCTTTAACAACTTGACACAAACATAAAAATAAACCTCCTTTGTTGGAAGTCGCTAAAAAATCTCAGAATTCTTTAACAACTTGACACAAACATAAAAATAAACCTCCTTTGTTGGAAATCGCTAAAAAATCTCAGAATTCTTTAACAACTTGACAGAAACATAAAAAATAAATCTACTTTGTTGGATGTCGATAAAAAATGTCAGATTTCTCTCAACACAAACATAAAATTAAACATACTTGTACACTCGAGGCTTGGAAGGAATACCAGGAATTTCGTTGTTCTAGCATATTCGTTTAGGAAAGCATTAGTGTAAGGCATATTTGGTTTGTCTTCGACTGAAGGTTGTCTGTTAGGTCCAATAACATCCATGATTTCGGAATAGAGTTTTTCTTGTTCTTCCGGATATTCCAACAGTATGTTAAACAAACCGGCTAGAACACCTGCTACACTCACAATTCCGTCTCCAACAAATTGAAAAAGTGATTCGACAAGAGAGTCATCTGCAAACAAAAATAAAATAAACAAAAAATCAAACTTTTTTTCAGAAAATCGGTAGTAAATGAGGTACTCACATATTATATGTGTTAGGAATATACACTGCGCTAACAATTGCTCTGGTAATATTAATTACAGAAACCCATATTTTTATCCCTTCGTATATTGCAATTATACAGTTAATATTGTATAGTTGTCATAATAAAGGTATTTGTAGAAATATTTATATGTAAATATATAATATAATACAGATATAACATGTATATATTGTATTCATAGATATTATATTCATGGATAGTATATGTACATAGCATATACATATTATATTCATTATTACATTCATTCAATATAATGTAATAAAAGTAACATCGTAATTATCTATTATATCGTTAAAAGCCGACTAACTGATGTTATATATTTTACTAGGGGGCCTACCCCCTGCGAGCTACGCTCGCCAACCCCCGCTCAGACTTCGAGGCCTCTAAAAACATGGCAGCGTGCTTTATTTTTTAAATATTGGTAAATCTGTAATTGGGTTGTCATGCTTCTAACGTTTTAATGGGGCATTTTTTGATTATCATGGCCTCATACACAGCTGTTGCGACAACGGACGACTGTTTTCGGGATTGATAAGTAAAATCAATTACAACTTGAAAACCAGCTTGTATAGAAGGGTTAGGTTTAAATTGTGGCTACCTCTCGGACTTTAGTTATTCTATTCTTCCTTTGCGTTTAAGGATGAGAAAAATTCCATCTGCTTGTGAATAACATTAAGAACCACGGTATTGAAAAGTAATATGTTATAGACGTTTTCAGTAACAGGTTTTAATTTTCTCTCTATTTTAGTGCACCATCAAGCATATTTTCATGTTATTTTAAATATGTAAATTATTTATTTTAATTAATATGTATATACGAATTTTCTAATATTATTTATCATACAAAATTAATTAAATATTTTGTGCATGCATGCCTGCATTTATTCGGCATCAATTGATGAGATATTTAAACAAATTTGCTATCCGCGGTAATTTTACACCATGTTATGTCACTTGAATATTGTCCATAAGAAAATCAGGTACTTTTCCAGTATAGGATCCTTTGCTTTTAGGTTTGGTGTAATTCGAGCTTCAAAAAGGGATAGATTCGTTAATATACATAGATTTGTTGCCAAAAGTTATGAAAAAAAAAAAACCCCAATGAACTTTTGGTGCTTTTCTATTATAAGGGTCTTGACGTTTTTTTTTTTTATTCTCCTTCCGTTCAGTTGGACAATTATTATTTTATATATTCGTTTCAAATATCCGAATTAGTGATTTTATAAATTCGTTTAATTAAATTTTACAAAAAAATAACAAAATGATATCAATAAATAATAATTACTATTAATTCATTTTCCCTCTTTCGTTTGCGTTTACATAAATGACGTCATTTGGACGAATTTATTCAAAATATTTTCAGTTTATAAATTAAATTAAATGCTGACAGACGATTGAATCCTGACGATAGAAATTTGATTTTTTTTTCAAATTTTCCTGAAAATCATAATTTAATCACAATCTTGTCTTCATTATCGATTGAAATAAAAGATAAATTCAATTTCAATTTGAAAATGACGAATAAAAAGAAATCAATAATCCCTATCGGGATCCTTTTCAAATTTTTTCCCTTTTTTGTCACAAAAAAACGGAGTAATTAGTTGCCATCATTACAGAAATGTCATTAAAATTAAAAAAAATTAATATCTCGAAAACTAATTCCAATTTCGAAATTCTATTACCAGTTTTGACATCCGCGGATTTTTATGAACAATTGGTATTAATTTCACCATCAAGCGTTTAATATTTTATTAAAAATAGCCCTGAAACATGATCAATCGTTTAACCAGTCGTTTCATAAAATCGTTTCATAAATTCGTTTCATAAAATCGTTTCACAAATTCGTTTCATTAGGATTTTATATATATAGGGTAGATAAATGGCTGTAATACTAACTAATTGAAATTACAAGATATTCGAATAAGGGTTCAACAAGAGCGCCACATAACAAAAATTATAAAAATAAGAAAAAAATTTCTCAGAAAATTGGAAATACATGATTTAAAAATCTTATCACAGTGAGATTAATGCGCAAATGTTAAATTGTAACTTTTGAAAGTAGGTGCTCTCTCGTAGAAGCTATTGAGATTATGTTTTAATAGCTTTGCTTGAGCTTGCAGAGTTATATTTAAAGCAGTATTAAACTTCTTTGCACCCGACGTCGAGGAGTGATAGTCTTCAAATATCTTTAAATATATCACTCGAGAATCTCTTAAGGTGCAATCTATATATATAAAATTGAACTGGACAAAGTTCAATTGCAAAATTATAATTTTATTTCATGTTTAAGCACTCATACCAAAATATGTGGATATACAAATTGACATCAGTTTTGAATGGTAAGTTATTAAGGTATAAATTATTGAAAAATAACAATTTATAATCTCAAAAATGGCAATTTAAGGTATCTGTCTACCCTCAAAATGCTGATTTCCGTGAAGAAATTGATTTTTTATATTTAATATAATATACAACTTGATTTTGTAGATATTTTGATCAGTTTGAATTTTACTGTAGTCTTACTTAGAACTCGAATTATACAGATTTGAATAACAATAATTTTAAAGCATATGGCATTAAATCATATTGTTAGTTTTTTTTTTCTCAAAATAAAATTTTCAACATTTTTTCTGTGGTGCAAAGCATCAAAACGGCAAATGTTATGCGATGCGCGTTATGAATGATATAAATATTTCTTAAAATCCTCTAAAAGGTTGATTTTGGGAATTAAATTATGCTACAATTATTGTTACATTATTTAATTTTTTTTATTAATACAAATTTTTAGATTATGTTATATAATTTTAGATGTATCGTAGATCCCAAAACATGCAACATGAAAATTCAGCGATGAATAATTGGTTGAAACTTCTTCATTTTATTTTCAATTAGTGTGAGGAGGAAAAGCTATCTGCTGAATTTTGGAATACAAAAGCAGTTATCATAAAAATGGCTTCTGTTATAGTATCAATTTGGTAATCCGGCGGTGAAAAGTCCTAAAGTTATTTCGTCTTTTAATACATATAGAACGGTGTTAAAAAATATAATATACATGAAAAGAACCGTCTATCCCACGATTATTGAAAATAATAAATAGAGAACTCGTCGCATAAATATAATATCAGTTATTTGAAGATAAACAAAAACATAGCCAAACAGTAGTTTATATTTCGAAATTAAATAATGCGTAGTATTTGTGAATCTGTACCTGAGTAAAGTATATGCTATATTAAAATAAATCGAATATTTTATACTTTGAACAAAATGCCAGGTATTATATACAATGCCTGTTTTTCATACATTTCTGGTAACATGTACACACCATTTCAAAAAATAATAATTAAGTTTAAAAACGTATGTCACAAATTAAAATCTGTATCCTGAAAAAATCGCTCGTAGCCACCAATATATATGAATTCTTTGTGCGGAATTGTAAAACAACATTAAATGTTGTGTGCACATGTACCATAAAGAAAATTGTATACGTGCACCTCAATAATATACATGCAATTTCCAACTCAATGCATTGAGCAATGCAATAGTTTGATTGGTAGACTCAAAGACCATAAACCAAATCTCCCTATGAGACCTATTGTTTCTAGGTGTTCTGGCCCAACATATTTTATTGAAAAAGCTTTCGTTATATTCCTAAAATTAATTTTACCAAGTTCAAGCAAAACTGTACAGTCAACAGAAGATTTTATCCTTAAAATAGAAAATATTCAGATTTCTAAAGGAACTATTCTAGCTAGTTTAGATATTATGTCTCTTTACCCATCTATTGATACAAATGAAGTTGTACAAAATATTAATTTGGAAATTGATAAACAAAATAATTTAAGTGATAGCGTAAAAACATCTCTAAAGTCAGGACTTAACCTTCTCATTAATAACAACGTTTTCATGTTTAATAAGAAATTTTACAGACAAAATAAAGGAGCACCTATGGGATCTCCTATTTCCAGTCTGTTGGCTGAATTTAAACTTAGACCGATGGAGGAATTTATTTTTAAAAGTTTGAATTTAACACCAGAAGTTTGGCTAAGATACGTGGACGATATCTTTATCACATGGAATCATGGAAAGCAAGAACTCCTATCTTTCCTCTCAAAAATAAACGAAATAGATGAAAATATTAAGTTTACGTTGGAAATAGAAGAAAATTCATCACTGCCGTTCCTGGATATTCAATTAATTAAAGATGACAACAACCTAAAACGTAAAGTCTATCGTAAACCGATGAGAAGTAACACAATAATCCCATTTAATGCCTCTACAACTTTCACTTATAAGATTGCTGCCTTCAATTCATTCATCAAGCGTGCTTTTCTGGTTTGTTCAAGTGAATTCATCCAAGATGAACTTAATTTTATCAGAGATATCGCCATTGACCATGGTTTCCCTGCTCATCACGTACAGAAAATTATAGAAAAATTCAATGGCCATTTAATTCAGCATCCTGTCCCTAGCAATAATAAACCAAACTATCGTAAATTCCAATATATACCTATTATATTTGAAAGGATTAAAAGGGCCCTCCGTAAATACAATATCCATCTTATTGCTGTCCCTCCCAGAAAATTGGTTGATTTAGTTTCATGTAAATTAGATCCTATCCCCCCTGATCAATTCGCAGGTGTTTATGAAATCCCCATTAGCTTAAATAATAATAGTATAATTTTTTATATTGGTATGACTAAAAGAAAGTTTTTGGAAAGGTTAAAAGAGCATAAAAACGACATAAAATTTGGAAAGTTATCCACTACACTCTCCCGGTTTTACGCTAAAAATAATGATACTGTAATTAATTTCGATAAAGCAAGAATTATCCATAGGTTCAATAACCCATTTAAAGCCGCCATTAGGGAATCATTGGAAATTAAAATTCGAAAAGATTGTATTTGTAATGATAACTTTTCTTTCAACATATCTAGTTTATGGGATACATTTTTAACCCCTTGTTAATGCCTTGTTTTATTTTTCGCTCTTTGGCAACAGAGAGCGCCCGCTTATTTTATTTAAATTTTTCCATACTGTTGATTTCAATTTTCTCGTGTCGAAAATTAAAAGATCAGTAGTCGTTTGTGTTGTTCCTCTTCCCCGATGATGGCTTTAAGTTTAAAGCCGAAACATGTAGGATTTTAGCTCTTTTATGAGTTTAAAACAATTTTTACACTGATTTTAGCAACTAATAAGCACAATTTGTGCAATTTGTGTTTTTAAAATACTAGTTAACAGTGTAGTGTCCAAATGGATTCAATTGTCAATGCATTGAGTTAGAAATTGTATAGTATATTTAAAACGACCTGCAAGTAACGACCTGCAATCGAATGTCTTGTACATCCGTGTAAATTAACAATAAATGCTACAAGAACAATTTTCTATTGGAAATATGTTGTACTATATGTAAATAATTTTTATCATTTTCTTTATGTTTGAAATAAAGTAACATAATTAAAATGAACTTCAAACAATCATCGCCCATGAACTAGAATGTGTCTGAATACGTAAACAATTATTGCTACACTCACCAAGTAATAGGGACATTTTCCCGTAAATTTTAATTCGTATGTTAATTGCGAGACAATAGAAATATAGTTATGGAAGATGTCATGTGCAGACTGCAGTCAGACAGACAGGCAAGGCAGACTAATCGATGTTTAAAAAAAAATTCAATTATACTGGTGAATATTTTTGTGCGCATGATGAGCAAAGCTACACTCACAAATCTAGTAAGCAGCATTTTGTAGAAAACTTTAATATCGTCTATCAACTTTGAGGTATTCGAAGTCTAATTAAGAATGTTAAAGCACAGACGGGCTGACAGTCATGCAGACAGACAGGTAGACATGCAGTAAAACGAACAAATGTAATAAACACTCTTCAGTGATATAAGAGTGTAGAGGTTGCTGCTGGCGACTGTTTTATAAGACGCTTAATCCGACGCAGTAAATCGTTAGTTAATATGATTATCAATTTTGGAGTTATAAGGATGTTTCTTTACGCAATTGAGTAATAGCACTTTTGAAGTTTATGACATCATCAAGCCACGATTTTATTCGAATTACAATGCATTTTAAAAATAGTTTACACATGTTTTATTTTCATATTTTATATTATGTATATCCATGATGGGTAAGTATTACGGTGGACCCCAACGACTAGTTTAGAGTTACCGAGTGGCAAAAGCCTTAAATTCTATGCCTAAAAAAGTTTTTGCATGTTGATATGAAATTCTTTTCTGTTATTAAATGTTTTAGTCTTTTAAATATTTGTGTTCCATTTATGGTATATATCCATATGTATGCATTTTTAATAAAGAAAAGCCACATTTTTTATTTCATTTGTTAAAATTATCTCTTCTCTTTTCCTTTTATTCCAAAATCATATCTCGTTTATTAATAGATTAACGCTTTATCCTTTTTGCATGCAGATGCAATTTATTCTCGCATCTCTTGTCTTTTTGTTTAATATTACATGAACACCGCTGCTCGAAAGATAGAACAATTACCAATATGTTTCATGCTGTGTCATAATGCAGACTTTGTCCAGTATCACTTTCTTTCTTTATTTAATTCTAAAGTTTGATCATCCTCCAGTTATCAAAATACATTACTTTTAACCTTACAATTAATTCACTTTAACACAAAATTATATACATCTGCAAATTTTGTTTGTACAAAATGTTATTTCTGACTCTATATTTCCGCTGATCGCATCTGGGTCTCTTAGGATCTAAAAACCACAGAAAGGTTTCGATGAAATTTGTGAAATTACAACCCCCTGTTTGATCGCCAAATTTAAATATACCTATCTGTTATCATTAACTTTTTTTTTGTCTGGTGTTAATGATTTTTTGCCAATTGTTATTTGGCGTAAAACCACTCAATGATATGTGAACATTGTAACGATATTATATTCATTATTCATTGCTGAGATGTGAATGTAAAAACACTTCTCTTTTGCTCTCTGCTATGGAGCGAGCCAGCCACCTGTTTACTTGGATTATTAAGCACTACTTTTCTCTTCAAATAAAGGCTTCATTTCGACAGAATGAGTTCTCTATGTATCTCCAAACTTTTGTTGTTCTTTTTTTTCTCCAGGAAACGCATCTGAAGGTATTGCTATTTTCAACGAATTTGAATTTTTTATCGCAATGTGCTATCACGGTGAAATATCCGCTACGACGATTGCTCCATCTTTTCGATAAATAACTGCAAAATTAAACTACAACTACTGTATACTAAAACTATAGTATACACCTTTTTGTTTTGGTGAAGATTGTGTTATTTTGTATATAGTATTGTCAGGGTTTGTATGAATAATAGATCAACCAGAACTTTCCGTAAGTCTCTATTGCCATGATAACGAAGTGTTAAAATAACGTTCCAACAATGGGAACGTTCCAACAATGGGCTTAATCCATAGTAGCAGATGTTTCTTTATTTCATATTTTATCTTGCTATTTATAGAGAGTATATAACCTTTTATTTGTATGAAAGAATTTTGTACTAGATTTAACAAACATCACATAAAGTCGAACGTCTAGATATTATTTTATTGCAAGTTAACTGATTGAATTAACAAATATTTATTGCATTTAAAATTTTAATTTATTTTTCATTGAATGACAGCATAGCTGCTAAGACAACCGGAAAGAGAGAAAAAGATTGTTTTTGAGAAATAGCAATGATTGAAGTTTTTTGAAATTTCTGATAATTGGAACTGATTTTCTTGAGTATTTGAGTTTCTTCTGCATAAATAAGAAAATAAATCAATATATAGCGTTAAGAAATAAAATTATTCTGACAAAGGCATGTTTTTTAAAAGGTAAAGAAACATATTTATATAAATTGGCAAGAGGAATGGACACTTGAAGTAAATGCCGATGACAAAGTTGTCGAATTCCGAGATAAAAGAATGAAAAGCACCTTATTTAAGGAAAATTGGGAATTTGTTAAAGGTGTCTTAGAAAACAATTATAGACGAGAGAAAGCTAGAAGAACGGAAATACTAGAAGAAAAGCGCGCGCTAGTGAAAGGGCATTTGCACCTTAAAAAATTAAATTCAGTAGTGAAAATATCTGTATAATTTAACAATTTAACGCAAACATAAAAATAAACCTCATTTGTTGGAAGTCGGTTAAACATCTCAGCATTCTTTAACAACTTAACACAAACTGAAAAATAACCTTCCTTTTTTGAAAGTCCTGTTAAAAATCTCAGAATTCTCTAATAACTTAATACAAACATACAAATGAACCTCCTTTATTGATGTCTGTTAAAAATCTCATAATTCTTTAACAACTTAACACAAACGCAAAAATGTACTTCCTTTGTTGAAAGCCAGTTAAAAATCTCAGAATTCTTTAATAACTTAACACAAACATAAAAATGTACCTGTTTTGTTGGAAGTCAGTTAAAAATCTGAGAACTTAACGTAAATATAAAATTAAACATACTTGTACACTCGAGGCTTGGAAAGAATATCAGGAATTTCGTTGTTCTAGCATATTCGTTCAGGAAAGCATTAGTGTAAGGCATATTAGGTTTGTCTTCAACTGAAGGTTGTCTGTTAGGTCCAATAACTTCCATGATTTCAGAATACAGGTTTTCTTGTTCTTCGGGATATTCCAAAAGTGTATTGAACATACCGGCTATAAAACCCGCTACACTGGCAATTCCGTCTCCAACAAATTGGAGTAAGGATTCAGTAAGAGAGTTATCTGCAAACAGAAGTAAAATATACAAAAAAAATCAACATTTATATCAGAAATTTGGAAGTATGTATGGTACTTACGTATTATATGCGTCAGGAATATACACTGCACTAACAATTGCGCTGATAATATTAATTAAGGCAATCCTTATATATATATATATATATATATATAGATTTATACATTGCATTTGTGCAGTTAATATTATATAGTTGTCATATTAAAGTCAATTGCAGAAACATTTATATATAAATGTATAATATAATGTATAATGATGGATCAAATGACAGCGGAACAATGGCTATAAATTAGTTTATTTTTGTATGAATGAGGTGAAACTTTGTGTAGAGGCAAATAGGGATATAAGAAAGATAATCCCTAGTGCGGAAATGCACTTGAATTAGATTGTCAATCAGACAGTCGCACGTGATATGCACAGGCGGTCGGCCAACAGTACCGTCCAGTCCGCAATTGGTTGTTTTTGTTATTCCTCAGCATCTCTGGAATGTTTTCGAGTAAAAAAGAGCAACGCGGTGCCATTCTTGTTTAGTGGCAGAACGAGTTGGATTTTGCGAAGTGCATCGGCGAATAGAGGCAGTGTATGGAGAACATGCACTGTCGTTGACTCGAGTGCAGGACGGACAAAAACACTTCCGCGAGGAAATGTGGTGAAGTGTCGGTGAATAGTGTTGGAATACCAACCGTATAGCCTAGATCTTTCGCCATATGACTTTCCCATCGTTGGTCCCCGGAAAAAGGCATTGAAAGGTTGCTGTTATTATTCGGGCAGCAAAGTCATGGACAATGTTCGAAACTGGTTCCTATTGCAGGTAAAGGACTTCTACGAGCAAGGTACTCATTATTTGATAAAACAGTGGGACAAGTTCTTTTGTAGCTTTGGAGATCTTGTTTAAAATAAACAATGTAATTTCATTCTGTGGCTCTTGTTCCGTTTTTATTTCATCCCCCCCCCCAATATTATAGCTATAAATATACATATAATATAATATTCATACATACAATATGTGCATAGGATATATATATTATATCCATTCCAGCGGAATGTAATGCTATAAAACAACCATTGTAATTATCTTTGTTAAAAGCCGACTATCGGATGTTATGTATGCAATAAGTGGTTATAATAGCAACTACACGGTAAATCCGTCTCCAACAAACTGTAAATACATGATTTAAATAACTTACCTCGCTGGCATAAATGTGAAAGTTTTAAATTGTAACTTTTGAAATTAGTTGCTGTATCGTGACAACTGTTGAGATTACATTTAAATCGTTCTGCTGGTGCTTGTGCTGTTCTAAATTAAGCATTATTAAACTCCTTTGTACTCTTTGTTGTGTAGTAATGCTCTACAAATATCCTAGGTCGCAAATATAATACTCAAACATCTGTTTATAGATTAGAGTACAGTGATCTATTGTGTCATAATATGCCATCTATATGTAAAAATTCAACTCAAGATAATTTAATAGCAACACCATAATTTTATTTCATATTTAAGCACTCAGTCCAAAATATATGAATGTTCAAATTAGCATAAATATTGAAAGGTATGTTAGTGAGATATAAATTATTGAAAAATGACAATTGTAAAGTATCCATTCGTCTATCTTTGAAATGCAAATTTCCGTCAAAAAACGTATTTTCCACGTTTAAATATTCAAGCCTTATTTTGTAGATTTTTAGATCAGTTTTCAATTTTGTTTTAATTTTACTTAGAACTTGAATTGAACACATTTGAACATTAATAATTTTAGAGCTACAATATGTTGTTGAATTATATTTTTGGTTTTTTTGTCTCATAATCCGATTTTTAACAGTTTTCGTTAATGTGAAACATAATAACT
The DNA here is from genome assembly GCA_963931845.1 of Maratus michaelseni. Lineage (NCBI taxonomy): Eukaryota > Metazoa > Arthropoda > Arachnida > Araneae > Salticidae > Maratus > Maratus michaelseni. The sequence goes on along the minus strand of OZ007588.1, from coordinate 54,704,536 downwards.
GAAAATTTTATGCGCATAATTAATGAAACGAAACTTTGTTAAAATGCATTTTCTAAAATGTTTATTTAGGTATTTACTTTCTCCTACAATTATTGTTACATTAGTTTTAATTTCTTTATTAATACAAAATTTTATGATTTGATATATAATTCTAGAAGTTTTGTACATGCCAAATCATCCGGCATGAAACCTCAGCAATGGCTAATTGGCTGGCGGCTTCTGTTTCTATTTTTATTTAGTTTGAGGAAGAAGAAGCTATCTGCGGAACTGTAGAATACAAAAGCAGTGAAGAAATAAAAAAAATGGCATCTGCGCGAGTATCAATTTCGTAATCCGACGGTGAAGAGGCCGAAAATTATTTCGCCTTTTAATAGATGTAGAACGGCGTTGAAATATTTAATATACATGGAAAGTAATTTTTTTCATGTATATCAAATCTATCTAATATAAAGTCAATCTATAATATATAATCTAAAGTCTATCTATATAATATAAGGTAAAGCCAGGAGAGATGGCGCGGTTGGAGAGATTGCGCACATAGAGGTTCGAAGGAAAGGAGTAGAGTGACGCGCAGCGACTCCAGGTAGTTGCACAACAGCAGTAGTGGAGTGTCTACTTGAAAGTGCACGTTGATTGTTTTGAGTGTCTAAGATAAAACATTGCTATTTTGTTTTGTTTTCCCAAAGTGCTTAAATTTTCATAGCCATTCATCAGATTTTTTTTACAATGTCAGTAGTACAAAATATTTTAAACTTAAACGATTTCTCATAAGCTACTAATCTAGACTAACAATGTGAACATCAACGGTTCGTTTTAGTAGCGGCCATATTTATATAACAGGCCGTGCAATCTCTCTTACCAAAATTGGAGAGTTTGCGCATCTGCTACTTAGGAGAAATGGCGCATTGTTTCCATTAGTTTCCGAGCTAAGAGAGATTACGCAGCTTTTTGCTAAATTTGCCTATAAAATGAAAAATTAAAATGGACTAATTTTAAGTTAAATGTGTTATCAAGTAACTTAATGCTATTTTGTAATCTTATCTGGACTTTCTTTTTCTGATTCTTTAATTTTTTTCCCTTTAATTAAAAATTTTTAATCGTTTTTAAAATCATTTCCTTTTTTTTTATTCTTTAATCATTTGGTTGAAATATTCACTCCTAATACAATAATATTTTTTTACAAAAACCTTACAACAATGTCATTTAAATGTAATTATTATTGTCAACAATTTAATTGTAGTTATTATTAGTAACAGTAACAATCTCTCCTATCCATGTGCGCAATCACACCAACCCTATAAGGACAGATTGCGCAAAATAAATACCTTTCTTGGTTTTATTACAATTGTTCTATTAAATTACAACATAACAACAAAATAGCAATGGAAATGCATAAAAAACAAATGAAGTCAAAATTATTCATGGATAGTTTAGCAAAAAATTAATATTTAGATTTTTTATTGTTATTCTTTTGAATTGTGCGCACACGCTCCTAGCTTTACCTTATAAAGTCTACCCGCTTATGACACGATGATTGAAAAATTAGAAATTGAGATCTCATCGCATAATTAGCTGATCAGTTATTTCAAGATAAGAAAAAAACATGGCCAACCAGTATTTTATGGTTCGAAATTAAATAGTTCGTAGTAATTGTGAATCTATACCTACGCAAAGTATATACAATATTAAAATAAATGGAGTATTTTATACTTTTCCCAAAACGCCAGGTATTACATACAATGCCTGATTTTCATACATTTACGGTAACATATACACACCATAGAATACAAAAAAATTAATTAAATTTAAAAACACATAACAAAAATGAAAATATGTATGCTGCAGCATTCGCTCATAGCCACTGAGACTTATATAAATTCTTTGTGTGGCATTGTAAAACAACATTTTATATCGTTTGCAACATATTCCATAGAGAAAATGCTATCACGCACTTCATTAATCAATTGCATTGTGGTAGAAATTGTGCAGAGACGTTAAAATGACCGGCAAATAATCTAAATATAATAAAACCCCGTGTAACGATTCCGGTCCGAACCCATCCAAACAACGAATGGGAGGGAAAACAATGGATTACATTCCGTTGTTGCAGATAATAGAGAAATAATGAAACATATTCAGACACGTGGATTTTTCCGACATATAATTCTCAATTTACAGGTTAAATTTAGGTAAAATATTTCTATATGTGTACTTTGTTTTTATAAGGGAATAAAAATTCATGTACACTGTGACGTCATTAGGATAGCGCCTATTGGGTTTATTTTTACTTTATGCATTATAATTTTATTGCTGCCATTTTTTGTTCATTTCAATAAAATAGAAAAAATATTTTTATTTGGATTCCTGGTGGTTAAATATAAAATACGTGTCAAAAGTTTGTGCCTTTGAAAATGATAATATGCTTAGCTTAATATATATTTTTACACTGATAAAACTAAAATAAAATTGATATGATTTAGCCAACATAACGTAATTTTCACTGATTTTTCAATTGTTAATTACAAAAATTAGAATTGGAGCTTTTATTGATTACTTCATCTTGATTATATTGATTACATAATAGCGATGGTTTCTTTAAAAAACTAAATTATACGTAAGATGAGTTAAATTTTTAATAAAGAATTCAGAAAAGTAGAGAATTTCAGGAAAAATAAATTTATTAAGAGTAGTTTTATGATAAAAAAAAAATTACTTGAAACTATTAAGGAACATTAACACCCCTATAATATACCATAGCAAAATTAAGATTTCATACTAAAATACAAATTAGAACTATACCTACATCTGTTTCCTTTTACTAATTAAGAAAGATCTGTAATTTCACATATGTTCTGTCATCTTAGTTACATAAAAAAAATTGTTAAAACTCCAGAGACCCATGTATTAATCAGGCCATGAACTTAACATTTCGTGTCAGTTTTCCTTATTGTCGATGAGTAGTATATGAATATTTTTATTAATTATTTAAAATTTTAAGTGAAAACCTCGATTTCTATCCACCATCCTAGGATAGACATTTACACTAGTTAGAGCATTACAGTGGAATGTCTTGTATACCCGTGTAAATTAACAATAAATGCTATAAACAGTAGTTTTGATTGGAAACTCGTTATTATCCTTTTCTTAATGTTGGGAATAATGTGACATCATAAAAATGTATTTTGAACAATTATTGACTATGAACTATAATATATCCGAAAACTTAAATTACGTACGTAAACGATTATTGCTACACTTACCATTGTAATAGGGGTCATTTTTCCGTAAACTTTAATTCGTATGTTAAATGCGAGGCAATCGAAATATATTTACGGAAGTTAGACGGCCTGACAATCAGACAGACAGGCAGATAGATTAGTCGATGTCATAAACAATTTTCAACTCTACTTACGAATACTTTTGTGTATGTAACGAACAAAACTACGCAAATAATTGCAATAGGCAATGGTAATAAAATTTAATATCGTATGTCAATTTCAAGGTAATCAATAAATAATTAAGAAAGTTAAATCACAGACAAACTGACAGTCACACGCACGGACAGTTAGACATGCTGAAAACTTTCCAATGATATTATATTGTGCAGGGTTGCCGCTGGCGACTATTTTATAATTACTTTTTCTATCAATTTTTCCAAAATAATAATATTTATGATAGATTTCTACCAATCTATTATTGTGTAGAAAAAGTAGTAGAAAAAATAAAAAAAATAGTCGTCATTGGCAATCATGACGGTGTTAAACAGAAATAAACAATCTAATCACCTGTAAAAAATTTCCAAGATGGGTCATCTTTACGACGTCTTTCATTTCTCTCCTTGTAGAATTCCTCGACGATGCATCTAGCCTCATCTTCATTCATAGATGCTTCAATTCTCTTTGTGCAATCCAAAATAACCCTTTTCATCGTGTTACTGTGCTTAAAATTTTCTCGAAAACTTGGTTTCGTATAGAAAAGAAACCTGGAAATGACGTTTTTTTATTCTTTATGAATTTAAAAATGAATCGATGATTGTTGTAAAGAACAAAGTCTATATTAAAAACACCAATTAAAATAATTTAAGACAGACATGAGTACACATAAAATAAAAATTTATAAAAAAATATATACTTAAAAACAGTTAAAAATACAAAATAGTAGACTTTCGCCAAACGACACGCAAGGCATCATCAGTACAAAAACAATCTATTGCATAACAAACCACAGAACAAGGAAAAAGAAAAGGTTTGAAATCAAGGAAAGTTGAAGTTATTTTAAAAACAGATAATATTCATTAGGGACAGAACGAGCTTCACTCAACGTCTGCGATCACAATTGAGTGAAATGAATGTTTTCAAACCTTTTCTTTTTCCTTGTTCTGTGGTTTGTTATGCAATAGATTGTTTTTGTACTGATGATGCCTTGCGTGTCGCTTGGCGAAACGTCTACTATTTTGTATTTTTAACTGTTTTAAAGTATATATTTTTTTATAAATTTTTATTTTATGTTTACTCATGTCTGTCTTAAATTATTTTAATTGGTGTTTTTAATATTTTTCACATTCAGACGTTAAAATGTATACATTTTGCAAACAAAGTCTATACTTTGAAATTTCTCATTTTAATATTGTTTCAACGTTTTTTTCATGTTTACTGACCGTTTTGTGAAGAAACAGACTCAGTTCGGTAGTACGTATGCGTGTTTGGGATGAAGAAATTTAAAAGTTGCGTGTTGTACGTCTTTATATTCGTGATTTACGAAATTAAAAATTACAGTATATTTCTCCTTTCAACAATCACCAATTCAGTCGTAAAGAAAATCAAACTAAAATTGAATGACAAATAACTCGTACGTGCAATCTGCATAATTCTCTAATAAGGGAAGCAATAGAGATTAATGCATCCAAAGTAGACGCTTGCAACGATATTGTACATGCAATGTTAGATTGCCGCTGGACAAAGGTGTTGGAAAAGGAAGGAAAAAAAGAGGGTATCGAATGTGAGTAAAGGGAATTCTTCAACCCCCAGTCAGATATACTATACAGAGGGTGTTCGCACATTTTTAGACGATTTCGGCGCTGTTTTTTTTAACTTTTAAAATATGAATATTGCTTTCTGAAATAATCTGTATGATAATCTTGTTTCTTGATTCTAATTCTGCGTTATGCTTTCGATGGTAGAAGGTTTTTTTTGTAAAATTTACAGGGTTATTTTTTCCCATGCCTCTTTAAAAACTTTCCAGATTCGATCAATCGTGGTGGTTTTGCGCTTTGAAAGAGCTCTTTTCTGCAGAACAAATGTACAATAAACCATAAGAGTAACGTCAGGTGACTTCTTAAGAATATGTTGAAAGGTATAAATGATATACCTGTGTGATTTTTTAATGTTTTCAACGAATACAGCGGTAGTTTTTTAAGTAAGACCGGTAGCTTTGCTTTGATGCAGTTTCACCCTTTAAAAGTCGTTGAAATAAAGAAAATAGCATTTTTTTCTGTAAATATGGGATGTAACACATTATCTTAATAATATAATGAAGTGATTGTAACATTTTTGTACAATATTCTTATTTTTATATTCCCATTGTAAGATAAATTTGCGACAGTCATAAATCCTTACCTGAAACTTCGTTTTCAGCCTTGAAATGGGTTCTTTTTTTCCCTATTTTTTTCCCATCTGGTATCTTTTTACTATGTATACGTACTGATTTTTGGGATAGCACTTTCCAATCAATAGTTATATTTATTTCGCACTATAAAGTTTTTATATTATGCGCTTTGCAATCATTTTAGACTGTCGAATTAACATACTTCTGTTCGAAAAAAACGCATCTTCTCATTCACAGCTTTTTTGCATGCGCAATCTTGAAATAAGAAAAAATTTGAATGTATCAGACGATAATATAAATTACACATAATAAGTTGTTGCCAGAATTTTTTCATATAAAATAATTCCATTTTTTAAAATCATTTATCGAATTTGTCTACAAAATGTGCGAACAGCCTCTGTAGCGAAGAGACGCATAATTGTAGGTTACAACTGGGATGCTCTAGACCTAGACGGAGTGAAAGCGCTTTTGCGTAATGGTAACTGTTTTATATGAACTTTTTTGACATTTTTAACAATGAAGGACTGTTTTTTATGGAACATTTAACCATGTTTCTTATAGATAATGTCTGAGTGTAAAATAGGTAATATGAAAAATAAATATTACATAGTAGTCTCTATTTCAAATGGATTTTAGTTATTGAATTTGTTAAAATTTATTGCTAGCACATGAATATATTAAATTTATCCAGAATTATCCCAGTTGGTAAGTTCTTATTTGTTCCCGCAGGGCATTTAAAAATTTTAAGGAGTTCTTTCTTTTACAAAATTTTAATTTTAATTAATTATTTTTAGAATAACGAATAGGCGACACAAAGGTTTGACGCCGAAAGATATTCAAAGTTTCCGATGATATGAGAAGACAAAACAAAGGTGCACATTGGCCAATATTTGGGAAAAATTCAGGACGTTGTGAATTTTGCGCTTTTAAAAAAATTGAGTAAAGAAAAATTGAGTAAAGTCTCAGTGCTCACTATGAAAAGTATTGATTGTTGTTGGCGTGTCAGAGAAGGTGTCAAGGCACTTCTCTGAAAGAAAGGGTGCCAGAGCCTCAAAAGAGGTTGGACTTCTCAAGCTGGTCTCCTAATTTTGAACCAATTCCAGATGAGAGACCTACACCTGGATTGGCAACCCCTGTGGTAACGCTTATACTAAACTTGGAGAACATTGGAGCCACGAACAGATTTTACGTGAACCAGCTCCCATTAACGTACACGGTCCCACAGCAGCGGTAGTCGAGAGAGGTTGTCACCCTCCTAAGCAGTGACCTTTGTCGATCCTGCTTCGCTTTCAGTGATCTTACGGAAATCGAGCTTAACCGTTCGCGCCACTACGGGACATGTTCATGTTGTCAATACTGAAACGGTTACTTTTGCTAGAGGTAAGTCTATTTTTAAAGCAGATGTCGCATTGTATGATAAAGTATTTATTTGTATCAATGAAAAAAAGAGCTGTTTTTATGAATAGGATTTTTAATTAAAAAAAAGACTATTACTTCATTTAAGTTGATTATTTTTCATTCTTCATAGTAATAGATGCAATGACAATGTTTAAGAGCGTTAAATTCCAACGGGACTTTAAAGTCCCAAGTTATATTTTATGTTATAATAAATGTAAATAATTATGGTGAATTAATCTAAACATTTTACAGTGTTTCTACAGTTAACCTAAGCTTTGAAAAATATTGCAGTTGTTTTCTGAAAATATCATAATTTGGGACATAAAGAGTTAATCTTTAATATGAAAGTGTGGTACTTTTCCGTTAGCCGGACGACAGTAATATATATATATATATATATATATATATATATATATATATTATATATATACATAGATACATATGTAATACATATATATATATACACATACATGTATATAATATATATATATATATATATATATATATATTTCACTGGCTACCGCCGAACCGAAAAGTACCAAAAATGTCTACTTGAGAATTGATAGTATCCTGAAAACCTACATTCCGGGTTGTGAAAACTGCTTAATAAGTTGAAATGCATACGATAATTAATATAATTTTTGTATTATAATAAAGTGTAACGCATATTTCGACAAAAGATTCTGTATATTGAACAAAAGCAAATACTACACTTATTTGAAGAAATATTTAAATTATAAGTTTTATAAAATAAGTTGTTATTGTGAATTACATCGCCGCTTATGGCAAGTTTTTAACAATTTCCAACTTACAGGGTGTCCTAAAATGCACTGACTGATTTTAAATTTCAATAACTTCCAAACGGTGACAGATATTTAAAAAATTCATGCAAGAGAGTAATGTAAGATGTCAGGAGTTTTTTTTACGGCGATTCCTGATTTTAGTTCGAATTACCAGCAATAGATGGCGCTGCGAGCGATAGGAGTGCAATCCAGGTCAAAACTAAAATCAGTCAGCATTGATGCGAAGGAAGGAGGTTCAGTACATGGAGTGGGTGTTATTCGGTAATACAATCTTTTTCTTAAGGCCCGATTCTGAATAAGATTTTATTGGTGAATCAGACCCACTGCATGTATTGAACCTCCTTCCTTCATATCAATACTGGGTGATTTCTGCTTTTGTCTCGATTGGATATCTATTGTTCGCAACGCTATTTATTGCTGATAATTCCAACTAAAATCATTCATCGCAGTAAAAATACTCCTGACATCATACATTACTCTCCTGCAAGAATTTGTTTAATATATGTCACCGTTTACAAGTTATTGAATTTTAAAATCAGTCAGTCAATTTTAGGACACCGGGTATGTAAAAGTGTTTATGACTTCGGTTTTTCTGTCCGTTTCTCCATACTCCAACTCTCCTAAAAATACTCGGGTTGCCCTGTAATTTTTTATATGTTATTGAAGTTTACAGCACGATTTACATTTTGAATAGCACGTTCGCTATTGAAAATTAAATGGGTGGCATTTATAGTCTGTTTACTGGGACAGTCAAAAGTATTCCGTTTTATTACGTCAAAAAATCGTTTCAAGTGCATTTTAATGATGTTACCCATTTCAAACATAATGGAATTTTTATGCATTTATGAAGTACACTACCACATGCATTCCTTTTAATATTTGTAAAACTTTTATTATTCCTTTACAGGCCCACACAAAAGTATTTCGTTACAAAATGGTGTACGTGTACTGGAGAAAACTGTATGGATCGTACTTTAATTATGTTACACTATTTTAAAAATAATGAAATTGTTATGCGTTACAGAGGTTTACTACAAGATAGTTGATGTAGAATGTGGTGCGCATAGTATCTATCGTTTATTTACAGGGAGACACAAAAGATTTCGGATACAGTATTGTATCCGATGTACTATCTATTACCGATAATTGCCGGGAGTGCGTTTTTATTTGTGCTAAGCGTTATTAAGTTTAACTAAATTTTTACATACTACGTGGTGTGTATAAACGCGAGAGATTATATACAGGGCTACACAAATAATTCGTAAGCATCAATGAGTATAAGCGCTAATTGCTTAAAGGTGTATAGTAGATGTTATAGTAGATGTTTCTTTAATATAAATAAAATGATATACATGGCATGCAAAAGATCGGATACGTGGCCTCATGGATGATCATTTCTGCCCGTATGATTTCAGTAGTTATAAACGTGTTTTAGTCTGAATTGAATTTTAGCTTAACATGTGGCGTATATAAAAATCTGTAAGTAATATACAGAGCTGTACAAAATAATTCAAGTATGTTTACGTCTATTTGTAGCAATTTCTGAAGGTTAATTTTGAACCTATTACGCTCTTTGTTACTAAACTAAATTTTAGCGTATTATGTAGAATATATACAAATCTATAGATCAAATAAAGAGCTGTACGAAAGAACTTGAGTACTTTTACGACTATGAGCAGTAATTGCTGAAATTTGGTTTTCAAATGTGTTAAACGTTTTCTAAAATGTTACTTAGGTAAGGGCGGGGCTAGTTGAGCTTAGGCCGAAAGGTAGGCTTCCCCGCCTGGTTTGACTTTGACGTTGTTACTTAGGTATCTTATTTACCTTATTATACAGCAAAGTTTTGTTGACGTATTCTAGAAGTATTGGAAAGTGTTTCATAATCTATGCTTTCAGCATGATTTTTTTCTCTCGATTAAACATAACTAGTCAAAGCATGGATAATAAAAGTTATAATTTGTATATGCATGTATAAACCTTGTAGATACCGAAGGCAAAAAATATCATATGGTATAATTCACAATTTTTCGAGTATTACTTTCATAATTAATATTATACATACACTTTAAAATTGTGAAAAATACTAAAATAAAATTCCAAAGTTTTGATTTTAAATACAATCTATATATGAGCAAATATGTATAATACGATTCAGTTTTAAAGAGGTCTAAATGAAAACATGCTTATGTAATTAAACATTAACCCCTACATGCACACCTTATTCAATTTAGTGATAGTATGCTGAATACCAACTATGCTAAATTTCGTCAAAAATACAAAAACATTCAAAAATACAAAATTGATACCGCAACTTCTAAAAGGATATTTTTAATATATGCAATAGCGAACAGTTGCCGAACAGTTGATGTCGGTTAAGGAGCTTCCGAGTTGCAATCAACTTTACGACCAGGCTATTTGTGAGTAAAGTATCTTGTAAATATTGAGCCATTGGGAAACGTTAAATGTAGTATTAACTACATAAGAAAGAACTATTAAAAATAGAAGAAAAATTAAACAATGGGAATAAAAAAGTAAAGCAAAAGAGATTAAGGATAGAGTCTAATAAATGGAAAAAAAGTAAAATGGTATAGCTGTAGTTAAAATTAACTACTGAAAAAAGTTGAAAAAATGTAAAATAGGTTTCGGAACATGTTCAAAAACACCACATAAATGCCAGGTGGAAAAGGCAGGCAAAGCTAAGCTTTAACAAAAATAGCACTTAAAAAAGGCAAACATTTTTTTTTGGTTTAGCATAAGAATAATTTTAATTAAGAAATTAGGCAATACAAATTTTATTTTTATTTTATTTTATTTTATTTTATTGGTATAGCATAGGAATAAGTTTAATTAGGAAATTACAAATTTATATAAAAGTAAGAGAGATAAATTTCCAGAATGGTGCAATCACGAAAAGTCTGTCATTATATAAAATACAAATTACTACTTTAACTTTCTAGTATGAATTAAAAATTTTGAAATAAAAAAAAGGCCAAACTGGCAACCTGGAGGTACGTCATAGTATTTCAGATCGAGGCTAACGAAAAAGACAGGCTACCGCGGTACATGCCACTTATCTTTTTTTACAGACCGCCGGAGTCACGTGATGCTCGAATGCACCAATGCAGTTGTAAGAAAAGAGCATCACGTCACTCTAGCGGTCTGTAAAAAAAGATAAGTGGCATGTACCGCGGTAGTCTGTCTTTTTCGATAGCCTCGATTTCAGACAGAGGTGTTCATGACGTACGCAGGTACGTTGTGGTGCTAAAGAGTTGTTAAAAGATCAAATTTTTGAATAATTTTCGACGAAATCTTTCGAAAATTAGAGTTTTAGAATACTTTGAAATACAAATTAAAAATAATTTGCTAAATTCGGGTGAAAATTTTTCTTGACGTTATTGTTAAACATTACGATTTTTTTAAACATAACTTAAATGCATTGTTAAACTTTATTTTTCAACATAGAGACTATGTCCCCAAATAATTTTTTTGTGAACTATGTAATCGTAAAAATTATTAACAACTAATAGATAGCGGTACCTTTTTTAATGATAAATTGTGGTAGAATTATTAGTAGTATTTAAATTGGAAAATTATTGACAATTGGCCAAGGGTTCTGGATTCGAGTCCCGTCCTGGGCACATTTTTATTCAGTTTGAAAAAAAAAACTACTAGAACATTACTAATAGTGTTAGTAGAATTAGTAATTAGAATTAGCAAGATGTCGTACAGCACACAAAAAAAATAATAAAATAAACATAGACCAAAAATGTGATATTCTAATTGATGCAAGAAAAAATATATAATAATCATATGATTTTGTGATCTTGATTTATACATTAAGATAACATTATCATATGACCTATATCCCGTTTTTCAGTTGTTTAGAAAGCCGCCATTAAAAAGAACTAACACATTTCATCATATCAGCTTTTTACTCTGTCTTATCAAAAAACTAAATTTCAGGCTTATGGATAATTTACTAAGACAAATACACTTCTTCAAAGAGATAAAGCCATTTTTGTAAAATATAAAGTGAAAAAGTAATATAAAGTGAATAAATAAATAAATAAATAAACATAGACCAAAAACGTGACATTCTAATTGATACAAGAAAAAATTGATCATAATGATATGATTATGAGACCTTGATTTATAAATTAAAATAACATTATCATTTTATCTATATCCCCTTATTCAGTTGTAATTTAGAAAGCCAGGATTAAAAAGAAAACACATTTCATCATATCAGCTTTTTACTCTGTCTTACCAAAGAACTAAATTTCAGGCTTATGGATGATTTACTAAGAGAAAGAAACTTCTTCGAAGACATAGTGGAGTAAAACCATTTTTGTAAAATATAAAGTGCGTTTTGCTATTTTGAGCTGTGTTACTTAAAATTAAATTTCAGAGTTCCAAGGAACATAATCTATTTTCTTTCATTGATTTTACTTTGATGTATCACAAGGAAAACAAAAGACTATACTTCGGGATTATTTTTACTGCCTAGTTGTTTCTTTACTTTGTAGGATATTTTATTTTCTCTTCTTTCATGTTTTTTATTCGAGGTGTTCAAAAGTAGATCATGTCCATAAAATATTATCCGGAGATATTTTGGGTAAATTTAATGTGTTCTCTTTCATTTCATTGAGAATAATAAGAGACAAGTGACATGTTTTAGTCATATTTTCAAACTAGGACTTGGTTTGTTACGGAGAAAGGAGTACTGATGGGTGATTCTGGAAAAATCGAGTATCGATAAAATCGACATCGTATAAAACTTCATCAATCAGAATACGAATCGATTCCCAAATTCTAGTATCGATGTTCTAGAATCGATAATCACACAGATAGCTTAAATGGAGTAACTACTAAACTTATCGATCAATTGGCAGGAAATAGGATCGTGAATCATCATAATTAGACAATAGATCGATATTTCCGGCGCTCATTTCATAGCAGAATATAATATATTCATTTTTTCGATTTTACCAATTTAGCGACAGAGCTGCTGTTAAATTTCGTATAAGGGCCTTTTTCATTCCATGTTAAATTATTATCTTTTTAGTTTAGAACCTAATTATTTGAGTTACTAGTTTATTAAGGTGTATTTTTCAAGTTCGTCCCCTATCTACCCCTTTCCCGAATCGTAATTTTTTTAATTACGGAACGATTTGAACGGGACATTCTTACATTCTTCCAAAGTCATTTTGTTACCAGGTAAACATTGATATTACATCTGTAAATCTTTGTGAAAACTATTTATGAACAGTAAAAAAAAAGTTTTGCCCTTTTAACTGTTATAACATTCTATCCTTTGTTCAGAACCATGTTATTTATGATTCTCGTTAGTTAAGTTGAATCTCTCAAGTTTGTCCCCTCCTCCCTCTCCTTTCACCCAAAATCAGAAGTTTTCAAATTATGGTCCGATTTACGCTAGGGGCAAAAGTTTCCAAGATTGAGGGGGCTTTTGCCCCCAGTTTTCGTTTTTAGCCTCCCCCTTTCTTAATTTTTATCCCAGATTCATAATCTTTCATTTGGTTCCCCCCCCCCCTCCCACCATTTTAGTTCTGGTTCTCTCCTCCAGGGGGTGCTCCAGTTTCCTGCGTTGATTTTTATATTGTTTTCAGCTTCAATTTTTCATGGGCGCTCGGTGAATGAAGCTTCCCGTAAGCTTTCTGGCTTCCTCGGCTTTTCCATGAAACTTAAAAAATATCGTCAATATTTCAAGAGCTGATGTGAAATAGTTAATGCGAAATTAGTCATATTACAGCCAAAGTAGTTTAACAGAAAACTACTAATATTTTTATGGCGATCCTTCATAAAGTCTGATCTGATGTCGATCAGGAAAAACAATTAATTGTCTAGAGACATCGATAAAAAAGTTATAGTATCGATATAATCGAGTTACCATAGTATCGATTAATTCGATAACAAATATCGACATCGCTCATCACTTGAAAGGGAGACTATAATTTGAGATTTTTTACTGCTCTAACATAGTTGTTTCTATACTTTGTAGTATATTTTATTCTTCTTCGAGGGATCCTAGTTGAGGTGTTCAGAATCAAAGTGGATCAAGTCCATTAAAAATTATCCAGAAATATTTGGAGTAAAGTTAATGATAAGAGATCATAACAGATTCATAAGTTAATCATAAGAGACAAGTGACATGTTTTGGAGACATTTAAAAAATTGGACTTTGTTTCATACGGAGAAGAGATATTATATTTTGAGATTTCTTCACTGCTCTAACACAGTTGTTTCTATACTTTGTAGGATATTTTATTCTCTCTCTTTCATTTCAATGAGAATCATAAAAGAAAAGCGACATGTTTATCTCACATTTTCAACCAATGACTTGTTTTTTTGCGGAGCAGGTAGACTATATTTTGGGATTTTATTCACTGCTCTACTACAGTTGCTTCTGTATTTCCAAGATATTTTATTCTCTCCTCTTTCTGGGTTTCTGTTTGTTTATTCATTTTTCCCTATACTTATTATCAATGTGAAGTACATCCTTCATAATTCATTAAACTTTACCATACCCTTAATCCAAAAAATAATTGTTTATTTTTTATCTTTCAAGCATAAACAAAATTTTTAACAAAATATAATAGTATTAGTAATAAACGACAAATAATCAAAAAGTGAGATTTGTAGTGTAGAAACATTACATGTATACACTGGAATCATATAAAAGTGATGTTTCAGCTATCAAATGAACAAAACTGCGGATATTCACAACAATGGAAGGATGACTATAATTTTAGGGCAAATATGCTTAGTCCCAATTGCAGGAATATAAACTATATACAGGCTGAATCAAATTAACGTGGTCAAAATAAAAGGACAATGTAGGCATACAAAAATAATAAAAAATCACATAAGAACATTGGCTCGCAAACGCCATACGGGGCCGCTAGAAGGGGTTGTAAATTATGTATAATACAATAAACAAAATCATTCTACATTATTTTATTTATACTGTATTTTCACAGATGTTACACATTTACGACCAATACTACTACAGGAGATGGCGCTGCATGGACTGGCGCACCTTCTTGTTTAAGGATTACGTTTCGCTTCTTGGAGGACGTTTTCTTCTGTAGAATGTGTCCAAGTTGTTCTTCGACGACCAACATCCAACTTGTGCACGCCCAACGAGTCTGTTTCGCACAATCGACGATGCAGAGTGCAAATAGTCACTTACAATCCACCCCTCTATTAGGATATCGCTGATGATACATTTGCACAGCTTCTGGTCCTTTGCAGTTAGCAGCGCCATAAATCAAATGCATTTCAGGAATTTCGGGCTACGTGTTACCCAAAGCATCTACGTCTCAAATGAAGACGTCTCAATCTGCTCAGCTCGTGTTTTCAGGGAAACGCCCTCTAGCGTCCCCGAATAGAGTTTGCGACCCAATAGTCTTATGTGATTTTTGATTACTTTTGTATGCCTGTTTTGCTCTTTCAATTTGGGCATGTTATTTTGCATCACACTGTACACAAACTAAAGAGGAATTCGAGTTCTTATTTTGGAAACCGAGCCCGACATTTTGAAATCCGAACTCACCCAAGAACGATAAATTTTGTGTCAGAAGAACCCGAGCCTGATATCGAAAATAAGTAGCATAAAATTGTTAATAACATTTTAAATTGTTGCAAGATTAATTTACTGGTTTAAAAAACATCTTTTTACACATAAAATAGTACTAATTCTAAATAATCCATTTTGATAACTTTTTGTAATTTTCATGATCCTTTAAAATTTGTTTAAAAAAGCTCTTTTTTTTTGTCCCAACCACTAGAATAAACCTGCAAAAGTGACAAATACAGTGGAACTTCCCTTTAACGAAGTCCCTATTTAACGAAGTTTTCTACTTAACGAATTTTTCTGCAAAACTTTGACTTTGAACACCATTAGCATGTAAATTAATCTCCATATTACGAAAAATATATTCTATATAACGAAGTTTATTCCACTTTTGTACGTGTACAGAACTCAAACTAAGAGGTTGATGTTGCGATGGATATGCGAATTTATTTCAGCGGATTGCATGAAAATGGACACATTTAAATATTTTCCATTCTGTTTGGTGCTAAATAAAACAATTGTTTTTCACATTAAAAACACTTGTTATCATTACTCTCCCACACCGAGACTATAGCGCTGACAGTTGGGGGAAGTCAAAATCTCCTTTTTATATTCAATGATACATCTACAAAAATGTGCTTCAAAATGCAAATCGAAGAACATTAGTTATTTTTGTTCCTTTCAATGTAACTTCTAAACTTCAGCCATTAGTCTAAGGAGTAATAACAAATATTGAAGTACATTATCAAAAAAGACAATGTAGTGAAAACATTAGTTTGAGAACCTGTGTATCAGAGCTGATGAAAGCTTGAGGCAAAGTTTAGAAATGTGACGTGATCCATCGACCGTACACAACTGTTTTGTAAAAGACGGCTTCATAATTAAAACTGAATCAAGTGCTTCAGAATCCAATACCTGTTTGTCATATCTGAAGAAAAAATTTCACGAATTTAAGTTGATTTCTATTTAACGAATTTTCTTCATAACGAAGTTTTTAAGTGTAACGATGAGACTTCGTTAAATGGAAGTTCCACTGTATTATTACTTTAAAATATCATTGCACAACTATGCAAAGAAATTTTGTGTTCTGTTTTTCCTTAATTCTGGAAAAGGACTTCAAACCGAAAGCGTGGAGAGACAAGGAATATTCCACGGTTTCTTTTTGTTATTGACAACGTTGTGGAGAGCTTTCAGTTCAGCTAGAAATTTTGTTCTTATACATCATCGATAACAATTCAATTCCATTTCAAACTTGTTTTTAAAGGTTTCTAAAACACGTTAAGAAATTTTAACTACATTTATGTTTCTCAAATAACAAGTTTTTAAACTTTTTTCAATTTTTGAAATAAAAAAAAAACTCTTTGATCCGTAAAACTGGTATAAAAATTGAGCCTGAATTCGTTTCAGGCCCGAGATTTGGCTTAAGCTGAGCCTATCCCTTCTCTAATAAACATGGATATAGACTATTATGAAATAAACTTTTAAAGAAAAGAATTGAACAAGTATTTACTTCGCAAGAGGTCCTATTAGCAACAAGTTTGTTGCACCATTGCCTTCTAATGCTCCAGCAAAAGCCATAACCATCTTTGAAATTTCTTCGTCCGAGGCACCCTTTTCTCCAAATATAATTTTTCGCATGGTAGTCGCAGAATGCTGAGATAGAAATTCGACGATGTTGATTGGATTTTCATACAAGGTTTTTAAATGTTCTACTGCAGCATTAAGGGACTCGTAGAGAGGTCCAGCCAAATCATCACGAACAGCATTGAGTCCATATTCTTTAAATTTCTGGATGAAAAATTTCCGGAGAATTTTCCAGGGCTCTCCATTTATCATTAATAATCCTGAAAAAGATTTTTTTATTAATATTTTTACATATTGTTTATTTCTCTTTATAGATATCGGGTGAACCAAAAGTTCGTTAAAAATTTAAAAATTCATGAAAAAGGAAGAAATTATGTTAATGAAGTGCAATTTACAAGAAAGGGCTCACTAGGTAGTCGGATTTTTTTTAGCAGCAAAAAAATATTTAGTTAAAAAAGTCACCTGTAGATGGCGATAACATGCATTATGCAAATTAATCCTGCAATGAAAGACCGGGATACACGAGGATTTCTCATTCGCTTTCAGAATGTTATCATTACCCGATCGAGCGTTGTTGGTGAAGTTGTTCTGCAATTCATTCCGACATGCTGCAATAAGATGTAACGGGCGTTGTGAGTCACCTTCTTTGTGTCGTACAATGTTCTGGAGGTCATGTTGAACAACTGTTATTGCAAGAATAAATGGATGAAGTGTACTGTTGTCCTGTTCATTGTGTTTCGGGTTGTAGGCGCCCTCTACCAGCGACATTTTTAACTAAAACTTTTTTTGCTGCTAAAAAAATCCGACTACATTATGAGCCTTTTCTTGCAATCCACACTTCTTTATCATAATTTCTTTTTTTCAAGATTTTTCAAAGTTTTAACGAATTTTTGGTTCACCTTGTATATAATTAAGTAAACCCACGTTAAGGATTCACGATTCGCCCCTCTGATGGTTATATTACACGAGTCTTCAAAAGTACTGCCACTATCAGGCGAAACAAGGTTAATCTACGGCTTCAAAAGAGTTGCTAGAAACAAGCGATTGTTTTTTTTTTTGGAACTATTTCATCACTTGAGAATCCGCAATGTCACTCCTAGCAGCCAACGAAATACTTTGAAAACATCACATTATATGTTCATTTATGTGTTATTGAATTCTTTCATTCGTCTATTTAGAGCGATGAATATGAGTACGGGAATGTATCTCGATATATGAAGGGGTTAGAATGAAGAGTGGAGTAAGTCAAAATTTAGTGATTTGTGAAATGAAAGGTTTTGTGGAACTTGTTGTATTGCCGTTGCATTGAGTGGTTCAACTTGTTTTGCCCTCTAGTGACTCCCTAAGTGAACTATGACTTATTTGACTGGCACATTGAACAGAAATTAATATACGTTCAGTGAAAATATGGTTATCTTGATTTTCAAAATTTTTGACTTGCCACTTTTGACCACTGTCATTCTAACTTCCTCATATGACAACCCTAGCACCACATAGTACAGAGAAGAGCCTTGATGGTTGTGTTGTGGAAATTTTTACCGCTTTAAATTATAACGTTTAATAAGAACTTTACATTTTTTAAGCGAAAAAAAACATAAAATAGTTTGAAAATACATTGCTGCTGTACTCTAAGGAAGAAAAATATTTTTATGTGAAAGAAATACTCACTCATAGAAGTTGTCTCAAAAATTATGCTTGATCTTTAAATAATACAAATAACAAAAAAGTTTCGCTCTCTGTGTGTGTGTTTGTTTGTTTGTCTGTAATGGCTAGCAAAATCTAGCCCACCTAGAAGTCTGAAGATTTAGATGTGGATAGTCTAAGGTCTGGCCTGAGACTCAGAATTTTAATACTTCAAAAATTAACAAAAATATGAATTAAAAACTGTTCAATAACTCATGTCTTTTTTTGCGAGCCGGTTTTCAGAACTCGCGCATGCCCAGAACCCGATTTGTCGCGTCCACGAGAATGAAGAACCTTTTACATGAAGAATGCGTTTACAACATTAAAAATGTGAGTATAAAAACATCACAAATTTACTGAATGGTGTATACAAATGTAAAATTTAAAATTTTATACATACATTAAAATTAAAAATATCGACATTTCGACCACCTTCTAGTCATCTTCAGGAAATTCCTGAAGATGACCATAGAAGGTGATCGAAATGTCGATATTTTTAATTTTAATGTATGTATCGAATTTTAAATTTTACATTTGTATACACCATTCTTTAAATTTGTGATGTTTTTATACTCACGTCTTTAATGTTGTAATGTTTCATGGTGTAATCGTCCAGCATTTATATTAGAATGCGTTTATTTCGCAATACCGTTTTAAATTCTATCGACTAAACCGTTTGGTTTTTTTAAAAACGAAAAGTATATTCTGAAAGATCACACTCTTACGTCACAAATGCCGTAATCAATTCGAAAAAAAAAAAATATGTACCCTTTGAAAAACATTTTTGAAAAAGGGTCGTTTTCCCGGGCTTACGTTTTCTCCCTTACGCCAACGCCTCTCAATAGCACGATTTTAGAGATACAGACAAACCAAACACATGCTCTTAGAGCTGCGACCTTTTTCTAATAGACGGTATAGTCTTTTTTTTAATACAGATCTTATCTCTTTCAAAAACACCGACTAACGCAGATCATTTCGCGCGCACGAGAAGATTTTTTTTCCTTACGCTAAAAGTAACTAAACGTTGCTATTTCGGCACAATCTTTTTAGAACATCTCGGTAGACCATATTTACATCACCTACAACAATTTCAAAGCATTCGGATGGGAACAAGTATTTAAAAAAAATAAAATCTGAGATATTTTCCTCGAAAACCCATAATAACGGGATGTTTACCGCGGTCACGCTTGGCTTCGGGTAACGTTTTCATTATTTGAAATGCATATATTTTCACATAATTTTATAGAGGAATTGGAAACAGTTACATTTATAAACGACTAAAATTTCAGAGAGATCGGATGACGAATACTGCTTTTTTTATGTTAACGGACCCGACGCGAAAAGAAAACATATCTATTTTACAACCAGATTATGGTGTAGTTGCAAGAAATGAATTGATTTGTTAACGATCATAGTGGAAAGACGAGTACTGCGTCGATTTTTGTAACGAATAACGCCAGGGACTATCTCCTGGGTGAAGCTGAGCATAAATTTAAATTAGAAGAAACTCTTTAAAAAGCACAACTCTTTATTTTTTCACTGCAGATGGAAAACATAAATGAAGAAAATACAAGTCGTAAGGGTGGTTTCCATAGCGCATCTTAACAGTATCACGGACGAAAGAGAAGTGATCACAGTTCCATGTTTTCATTAACGCCAAATTTATTCTTGATTTTTTTGGCAAGACTTAAATGTTGTGCAGTAAAAAGTCGTAAATGTATTTCTAATGGAGCTTTTGAATATTTGGCGAAAAGCATGGTTACCACGCACTGCGACTTAGCGCCCTTCATTTTTGTGGTAAACGAGTACAGAGACATAAGTCATGTTTAGTCTTTTAGAAAGAACATCTGATAATATCGTTTATATTACGACCTGAGAACCCAAATGCGATAGGCAGAAAATTAGCATTGAACGCGATAACCGAATCATTTTATTTTCCTGTATGTTTTCAACGGCGACAGTTGGAATTATAAATGCACGATAGAAAGAAAAACAGTTCAAGAACATAATGCATATTATGACTTTGATTTGAGCTTTAGACTGCATAAATGCTGAGAGCAGATTTTAATTTTCATTACTTTTAGCGCATCTGGTCCCGAATACAAATTCACATGCGAAAAATTAGTTTTGAGGTGTAGTAGATGTGAAAGAAATTACGATAGCATTTTATTTAACATAGCGATGCGAACGAGAATTATAATGAAAGAAAGGGGAAAGTATATGCCATAATTTAAATTAAATGTAGGTTATTTAACAACTGAATAAAAATATATGGTTCTAATACCATACAGATAACAATATTTCTGACGTAATTTTTACACGGGCTGTAAAACCGTTATATTTATGACCATTGAAAACTTCAAAGGGTTTGGACAAAAAAAGCTATTTTTTAAAAAATTATATAACGATCCTACTGGAAAAAAAATTAAATGTTTTTTTTTACGATTTTGCGATTTTGTCATTAAAGATATAAATTCATACATAATCGAGTAAAATATATAAAACTAGCTGACCCTCCCGGCGTTGCCCGGACAGACTGTCATTGAAAAACATAACAGTGGAGAGGACTTTATAAAAAGATTGAATAATATTTATTTATACTAAAAACCTGTAAAAAAATTAAATACGAGCTAAAATTTCAAAACTATAACAGTTACGAATAAAACATGAAACGGTCAGGGAAAATTATTACACTTAAAAATAATTGCTTTGTTTACATTTAAAATTTTATATTTCTAATAGTATTTTTTAAATTAGAAATATTAAATGCTTACAAAAATCAATATTTCAAATGAAAATGTATAAAAATACATCTATTTAATTGTTAACGTTTATAATCAAGAAATCATAGTTTGTTTCGCTTTTAATCTTGTAGATGGCAGCACCAAACCAATGAGATGCGTTTCATTCGGGTGTTGCCATTAAACAATTAACAAATAATCACGATTTCTGTGCAACGTATGGTAGCGTAATGTATATATATAGAGATAATACAAATTTGGGGTTTATTTAAGGTTTCATCACGGGACCGGGCAACGCTGGGCGGGTCATCTAGTATGTACTAATTATTTTACTAGAATATCAACGGGGCATAACTTTACTAATTATCGGGGGCATCAACGTCTGCATGAAATTTACATTTTAATTTAATTTTTATCTAACAATTTAAATGTCTTACAATCCGCAATTTATTATTATTTTTTAAATTTGTGTAATGACAAAACTATCCATGATAGTTCTCCATTAAAGATGCAAAAAATAATATATTAAAAAAATTACGAAACAGGTTACTATTAAATATTGCATTCAAATACTACAATATCAAAACCCTATTGCTTACCTTCGTTTGCCATCTCTCCTATAATAGTCGACCCTGTAAATCTATCAACAAAGCAGTCGGATTTCTGTAACTGAATCTCCCGCATTGCTTTAATGGAGCCTAAGTTAATGTATAGCCTTCCGGTATATGTAAAACTAAACATGTCCCCATATGTTTTTTTGTACTCTTCTAATTTATTGGAAACATTATCTTCTGTGAGAAAAGGATATAGTCCGAGATAAGGCAAACCTTTCGGACCTGGTAACACATCTCTACTTTTAATCCAATAATAAACACTCGACAGAAGAACTAAAACTACTGCTATCAGAATGGCCGTTAGTCTATTATCCAGAGAATCGATGTATTGCTGGTAAAATGACATTTTTGTCAATGGTGAAATATCTGAAAAAAAAATTAATAAGTTCCAAATAAAATAAAATGTTTTTAAAAAAATTTAAAAATAATACATTTACCGAATATAAGGTGGAAAAAAATTGTAAATTGATTCTCTAAAGTACTTTTTTCTTAAATACTTTTTTTTGGTTAGTCGGACACTTAGAGTTTTACAAAACTTACAATAACAGTAAAAGTAAGTGTCAGTAAACTGTAAAAAGAAAATTGGGACAGTTGATGATATATATACACGTCTTTTAATTATTTCTTTTCTTAGTCATCTCCTATCTTAAATTTTATTATTTATTTAAGCGATCAAGCTACATATCATCAATCGAGAAAAATGAAATAAAATATAAAACATGCAATAATAAATAATCAAATAATTGTTCCCCAACCTTTATAACCCTCATCCATATAAAAAAAGTAACTAATTTGATTTAAAATTAATACAATATCCTTGAAAGCTGAAAATAAAATTCTTAAGTTGTAAATCATTAATTAAATGTATTGTGCTAGCAAAGAAAATAATTGCTTTTTTGAAGAAAAAATGACAAGTAACTATATTTAATATATATCAAAATCAAATACTACTTCCTCTTCTCATGTCAGTAACTGACTTGTGCGGAATGTATTATAAGACTTGAAAACATTTTTTATCTTCATTTTTGATATTCGTTATCAAATGTATTTTAAATGTAATTTATCGCGAATATGAGTTTGATAAAAGCATTACAGAGTCTGTAGATTTCTGTAATGTTAAACTGCATTATTTATCGAAAAGATCAAAATTTTGAACGATGCAATTTTATAGATAAATATAGGATTGACAGAACAATGGGTCGATATAGCTTTATTTTGTAAATCATATTTTGGATTTAATCCACAAATGAAATACTAAATTTCTGTACCAATATAATTTATTTATAGAAAATTTAAAGTAATAATATATACCTATTTCAATAAAAGGTTTTGTTCAAAACCTTTTAT
Source organism: Maratus michaelseni (assembly GCA_963931845.1). Taxonomy (NCBI): domain Eukaryota; kingdom Metazoa; phylum Arthropoda; class Arachnida; order Araneae; family Salticidae; genus Maratus; species Maratus michaelseni. The sequence continues at coordinate 54,681,168 of OZ007588.1, read as the reverse complement.
TAATTGTTGAAATGGCAAACTAATCCATCTCTATTTGTATAAAATATAATAAATTATAAAACCCTGTAATAATACATTTCTTTTAAATGCTAAAAGGTGTAAACGAAAACATAATATACAATAAAATAACTTTTGTTAGATTGTAGCCATTATCAAACACAAATGAGATAATTCTAGAATTGCACGATCTTTGAAGTTATTTGAAATGCTATCATTTAATTTTCATGTACTTTTTAAAAGTCAAGAAGAAACCATCCAAATAAATTTCAATGAAAGTAAAATAATTTTTCCTATGTCTATACTATCCATCATCCGTAATAAGAGAAACCAGAGAGACAGCAACACGCAAAAATACAATATGTAACGATGCAGCATCATTTAACTTACCGAAATTGTGGCTCGAATTACTCCATAGTTGCAAATATGGAAATAAACAACCAAGCAAAAAAAAAAAAAAAAAAAAAAAAAAAAAAAAAAAAAAAAAGAAAAAAAGAAAAAGTAAAGTGCGTAATTTTAAAAAGTACATGAAAATTTAATGATAGCATTTCAATTAATAACTTCAAAAACCGCGCAATTATAAAATATTCTCATTTGTTTTTGATAACGGCTCGGAGTGAGCCAAAACATGTCAACAATCTAATAAAAGTTATTTTACTGTATATTATGTTGTTAGTTTACACCTTTTAACATTTAAAAGAAATGTAATCCATCTCTGTAATTTTATTTTGACTTTTGAACATTTGATATTTGTTATTTTTGTTTGAAACTGATTATTTTTCTGATGACTTTTTAAAAATTATTATTTATGTCAGTAATACTTATTGTAACTTAAAACTTAATTTAATTTACAATTTTCAGCTTTAGAAAATGGCATATGTTGGCACTTTTTTGTGATATTTCAATTAATAAAATTTCACAGTGCTTTAATTATGAACCTTTAAATTAATTTTAATTTTGCTGTAAAAGTCTAATTATAAATTATTTTGCATTGTTCTATTATGATTATTTTCTGTTATTATTTTGGCTTTTAAATACATAAAAACACGATCGACTTAACCCTCCAGCCGCGGGTAACGCTTCTGTCGCGTTTCACTTATTATATACAATTCCGTGGGGAACGCTATTTTGAAGTTCCCTATAATTTTTATAGTAGTTACGCATCGGTAGATTCTATTTCTTCGTTGAATCTATCTTCTTTTATTTAGAAATAGAGAGATTCGTTTACGAATTATAATATACAGGGTCATTCATAATTCCCTCCGGGGTTTCGAAACGTTATAGTAAAAAAACGAAGACGAATATGAAAAAAAGAAACATATGAAATTATTCCGAAACTATTCAAGTTTTACTTATATACATTACAGGTGTTCTATGTATGAACACTTGGTCACACGGCATACATCCATGCGATAGTCCAGTTCCTGCCATACTCCGTTTCTTTAAATTTCCGGTACCACACATGAATTGTTTTGTCAGTTGGTCCCTGTTTTCGATATTTATTACGAAAGGCCCGTTGAACTGACACCACTGATTCAGATTTAAAGAAACGGAGTATGGCAGGAACTGGACTATCGCATGGATGTATGCCGTGTGACCAAGGGTTCACACATAGAACACCTGTAATGTATGTAAGTAAAACTTGAATAGTTTTCTGAATAATTTCATATGTTTCTTTTTTTCATATTCGTCTTCGTTTTTTTACTATAACGTTTCGAAACCCCGGAGGGAATTATGAATGACCCTGTATATATCATTTCATTTATTAGGTCATTCTGAAAGTTCTGCGGTTTTTGAAATATTTTAAATCCATAAATGCCACATTCCCACCGGAATTTTGAAATAAAACTTTGTTTTTATAATGTACATAAAAAAACTGCTTTTATTTGTTTGGAAATAAATCTGTTTGTGGTGACATTCAATCCTTATAACTATTAAAAGTGACGAATAAAAATAGACCGCGGTTTATATAAGGAAATGGAATCATCGCCCGCGGCTAGAGGGTTAATAGATTTTTTTTATCTGTATATGTTAAGTTATATTATACTTTAAATCATTTAACTTAATATTTCACGGATTGCTTGAATTTGCTCTCTAAATATGTTTTGCAAATCACAGTTTAAAATAGATTGATACGCAATTGAAGAAATGTTGTGCACCCACGTAAACGGAAATAGTGGAGAATAACTAGTTTGTGACTGTCATTTTAGGTAGATTTCGTAAGAAATACTACCTATTACATTCTTTCCTATGTTGCAATTTCTGGAAAATTTTTGCAGATCTACACCGATCACGACTCCCAGAAATCAAAACCACCCCCAGTTCAAAATTTTTATCTAGCTATCTATCTATCGATGTCAGTTTTTTATGGACACGGTAACTCGAAAAATTATGCATAAATCTCTTCCAAACTCATACATAAAATCAAGGGGCATAAAATCTCGGTCAAGTTCGTTAATGGGCAAAATCAAACCAGGGGAGGGAGAATGGATGGGCTCTTTGTGAAAACAGAAAAATCCCCGTAACTTCTTAAATATGATACGTATCGAATTCGTTTAAAGTTATTACTTCTAGGAAAAGGACCGAAAATTTATGTATGACAGATTTTTATATCATTAAAAATTGCCCCAAGGAGGGAAAAAAGTGAGGTTTCAGAAGAAAAAAATTCATAACTTCAACAACTCACCAGATATCAAATCCGCTTAAATTTATTATAAATCCTCTTAATATTAGCAAAAACTTTTATACTGACTGGCTTTTTAGAAAACCAATCCTTACAGAAAAAAAAAATTAAAAAAAATTGCCGGTTCCGCCTACTTGACACAGGTAGATTTCGAAGTGGGCTGTTCCAACTGTCGCATCATGGAAAAAGGTCATTTCTTGTGCAATTCCCAATAAACAGGCGCCCCACGGTTTTCATCTTCGAAGTCTACCTGTGAATTTAGGCCGAGCCGTCAGGGATTTTTTTAAATGCACCTTAAAATGTACATTAAATAGAGAATAATATGAAAATAAAAGAAAAATAATAAAATTATTAAATATATATAGATATATTAAAATGTTTAAAACATAGTTTTAACAGGAAATAAAATTGAAAAGTTATGTTTAAATGTTTAGTAAGATGCATATTTCTGAAAATCGGCAAGCTATTTGTAATACAAATTCGAGAAATCAGTAAAAAAATTCAAATACCGCAATTATATGTAAACATGTTTCACCTGTCTTAATGTTGCAAAATTTATTCCGACAAACTGAAGTAATAATGCTAAATATAAAGAAATAATTACTATGTTGTGGAGTGTTAAATATTATGTCAAAAAAGTAAAAGTTAGTTGACTATATTATTTAATTTTTTCCAAAATAAATTCAATTTTCTATTTTTCCAGTTAAAACTGACATCGTTTGAATGTCAATGATGTCACATTACATAAAATCTTAACACCCCTTACTTCTCATTAAATATTTTCTACATTCACTGCGTTTTCATAAAAACGTGATTGCAGAATAATATAAGTACTGCCATTTTTAAACTGTTACATGATATACTACGACATTGATAAAGAAAAAAAAACTTCGACAACCGCAAAATACCTCAAAGGATCAGTGTCCATAAGCCGTGATTTTGGCCCATGAAATAAGACTAAAATTCGATTTTGTTATATTGACTGACTTAATTATTTCACTTTTTAATAGTAGAAGGTTTATCATAGTAATAAGAAGGTTTATCATAGTATCATTTTAATATTAGAAGGTTTTCACTTTTTAATTTTATAAAGATCAGGGTCCATAACCCGTGTTTTTGTCCCATGAAATAGGACTAAAACACGATGTTTTTTACTGACTTAATTCTTTCACTTTTTAATGTTAGAAGGTTTATCCTGTATGATTTCAACAATAGTTTTTGCATTTTGTTCGAATTTATATGATTTAAACAAGCTCAGAGTTCGTATTATTCGTAGTTTTTGAAGAAAAATACTCAATTTCCCCAAATTTTACCTCAATTATTTATTTGAGCGCAATCGTGCAACACTTTCTTCTTTACCTATATTATAAAATACATCAAAATGTATAATATATGTAAAAATAAAAGTGTTGCAAAGCTGCGCTCATAGTAAAATATTAAAAAACTATATTAAAAATTGAGGTAAAATTAGGCGAAATTGCGTATTTTTCATCAAAAATTAACGAATAATACGAACTTTGAGCTTGTGTAAGTTATATAAATCCGAACAAAATGCAAAAACTATTGTTGAAATCGTACAGGATAAACCTTCTAATATAAAAAGTGAAATAATTAAGTCAGTAAAAAAACATCGTGTTTTAGTATTATTTCATGGGCCAAAAACACGGGTTATGGACCCCTGATTCTTTGAGGTATTTTGCGGTTGTAAAAGTTTTTTTTTTCTTTATCAATGTCGTAGTATATCATGTAACAGTTTAAAAATGGCAGCACTTATATTAATCTGCAATCACGTTTTTATGAAAACGCAGTGAATGTAGAAAATATTTAATGAGAAGTAAGGGGTGTTAAGATTTTATGTAATGTGACATCATTGATATTCAAACAATGTCAGTTTTAACTGGAAAAATAGAAAATTGAATTTATTTTGGAAAAAATTAAATAATATAGTCAACTAACTTTTACTTTTTTAATACAATATTTAACACTCCAAAACATAGTAATTATTTCTTTATATTTAACATTATTACTTCAGTTTGTCGGAATAAATTTTGCAACATTAAGACAGGTGAAACATGTTTACATATAATTGCGGTATTTGAATTTTTTTACTGATTTCTAGAATTTGTATTACAAATAGCTTGCCGATTTTCAGAAATATGCATCTTACTAAACATTTAAACATAATTTTTCAATTTTATTTCCTGTTAAAACTATTTTTTAAACATTTTAATATATTTATATATATTTACTATTTTTATTATTTTTCTTTTATTTTCATAATCTTCTCTATTTTAATGTACATTTTAATGTACCTTTAAAAAAATCACTGATGGCTCGGCCTAAAAGCACAGGTAGACTTCGAAGACGCAGACCGTGGGGCGCCTGTTTATTGGGAATTGCAAAAGAAATGACATTTTTACCATGATGCGACAGTTGGAACCGCCCACTTCGAAATCTACCTGTGTCAAGTAGGCGGAACCGGCAATTTTTGTTTTTATTTTTATTTTATTTTTTTCTTTCGCTGTAAGGATTGGTTTTCTAAAAAGCTTGTCAGTATAAAAGTTTTAGATAATATTAAGAGGATTTATAATAAATTTAAGCGGATTTGATATCTGGTGAATTGACGAGGTTATGAATTTTTTCTTCTTAAACCTCACTTTTTCCCTCTTTGGGGCAATTTTTAATGATATAAAAATCTGTCATACATAAATTTTCGGCCCTTTTCATAAAAGTAATAACTTTAAACGAATTCGATACGTATCATATTTAAAAAGTTACGGGGAATTTTCTGTTTTCACAAAGAGCCCCTCCATCCCCCTCCCCCTCGATTTTGATTTTGCCCATTAACGAACTTGACCGAGATTTTATGCCCCTTGATTTTATGTATGAGTTTGGAAGAGATTTATGCATAATTTTTCAAGTTACCGTGTCCATAAAAAACTGACATCGATAGATAGATAGATAAAAGTTTTGAATTGGGGGTGGTTTTGGTTCATGGGAGTCATGATCGGTGTAGATCTGCAAAAATTTTCCAGAAATTCCAACATAGGAAAGAATGTAATAGGTAGTATTTCTTTCGAAATCTACCTAAAATGACAGTCACAAACTATTTATTCTCCACTATTTCCGTTTACGTGGGTGCACATTTCTTCAATTGCGTATCAATCTATTTTAAACTGCGATTTGCAAAACATATTTAGAGAGCAAATTCAAGCAATCCGTGAAATATTAAGTTAAATGATGAAAAGCATAATATAACTAAACATATACAGATTAAAAAAATCTATTAACCCTTTAGCCGCGGGCGATGTTTCCGTTTTCTTATACAAAACCGCGGTCTATTTTTATTCGTCACTTCTAATAGTTATAAGGATTGAATGTCACCGGAATTTACAAATAGATTTATTTCCAAACAAATAAAAGCAGTTTCTTCATGTACATAATACAAAGTTTTATTTCAAAATTCAGGTGGGAATGAGGCATTTATGGATTTAAAATATTTCAAAAACCGCAGAACTTTCAGAATGACCTAATAAATGAAATGATATATATATTATAATTCGTAAACGAATCTCTCTATTTCTAAATAAAAGAAGATAGATTCAACGAAGAAATAGAATCTCCCCGCGGAATTGTATAGAATAAGTGAAACGCGATAGGAGCGTTATCCGCGACTGGAGGGTTAAGTCTATCGTGTTTTTATGTATTTAAAAGCCAAAAAATAACAGAAAATAATCATAATAGAACAATGCAAAATAATTTATAATTAGACTTTTACAGCAGAATTTAAAATAATTTAAAGGTTCATAATTAAAACATTGTGAAATTTTATTAATTGAAATATCACAAAAAAGTGCAAACATATGGCATTTTCTAAAGCTGAAAATTGTAAATCAAATTAAATTTTCAGTTGCAATAAGTATTACTGCCATAAATAATAATTTTTAAAAAGTCATCAGAAAAGTAATCAGTTTCAAACAAAAATAACAAATATCAAATGTTCAAAAGTCAAAATAAAATTACAGAGATGGATTACATTTCTTTTAAATGTTAAAAGGTGTAAACTAACAACATAATATACAGTAAAATAACTTTTATTAGATTGTTGACATGTTTCAGCTCACTCCGAGCCGTTATCAAAAACAAATGAGAAAATTCTATAATCCCTGTCAGTAGAAAGTAGAACTAAATATTTTTGCATTTAATTTTGGTCCGATTCAAACGAAATTTTTTCTAAAATACTTCCCAGATCACTCAGAAACTAAATAAATTTCGGTATAATTTTTTTTTTTTCATCTCTTGATTACCATCATTTATGAATATTAATCTCTAGGGGGGTATTTTCCAGGATTCTGTGCGCATTATTTCAACGAAAATTGGTTTATTCAACTTAACATGAACTAATTAAGACATAGATAACCAATTAGGATATAGATTTGTCGCCCCTTGGCGGTGGAAATTGAACTGCACGATATTGCAGAACATGCGCAGCACGCTCGCTGTAAGGTGCTGTAAGCAGCGTGGACAAACGCCAGATTTTTTTGTCTGTGAGAGGTTTGCTTAGAACAGAATGCACCCACTGGCGGTGGAAAAACGAACAAAAAAATTTTACAGCGTGTGCGCAGCACGACTGTTATACGGTTCCGTAGGCAGCAGGGACACATGTCGGGGGTACGTTTAGAAAAGAAAACGCCCCCTAGTAGTGGAACTACAATAATTTCCTGCGGTGCGCTAAAAATGGCTAATTTTATCAAAACCCAAAAAGAAAATTACCGATTTGATAATCCCAGACAAAGAAATATTCTCCTTTTCACTCATCTTCGAATATTAAGAAAACTATTAGAGGTTTCGATTAGAAACTCGCAGTATATATACGCAATTTATTTTTCTGATTACGAAAATGCAAATTTTGTGAAAGTCAGATGGCAACTTTTTTAATTTTGGCAAAAAACTGACCCGTTTTCTGTCAAATGACCCAGACATTTGAGGGGGGGATATTTCGTCTTCGGGATCCGTCTCTGTATTTACTTTCCCACAAACGAAAGGGTTATTAGAGGAACGGTTTCGTGCAGTAATTTTTATGTGTTTTCGCGTTTCGTACTATTTCTTGACGAGATCTGTCAACGCCGGGCGGATCAGCTAGTCTTAAATATTTATTTCAGATGCTTAAGTATTGCAGGTACATTTTGCTGAAAAGATCAAATCCGTCGAAATTTTTATTTAAATTTTATTGGTTTCGGAAAAAAGAATATTGCACCTTTAAAATAAATGCTAGTGATTTATTTTAAAGGTGCAATAATTTTAAAATCAAAATAACAAGGGTTTAATTATATGTAATGGCTTACTTACTCTTACCGTCAAAATATTTCGACAAAAACACATGCATGACATTTAATATTAAATTAAATTATGAATAAAAATAACTAACCTTTACATCTAGTTGAACCCTTCACATAGTTTCCGGACGATGAAACCAGTAACCACGTCTATGCATTCCCAAATCAGAAAGCAAATTGAAATGGTTCTACATATACACAAATCAGCAGGAAACAGTTTAGCAGCGGTCGTCATACATTATCTGCGTAGGGAGGGAAAAAAACAAAATCAAATGCTTATAAAAAAATTCCGAGCTGCCAAAAATGTAAGTCATCAAGTACTTCCTCCCTCTCAAAGTGAAGGACAGCTGCTTCTTAAAAGACGTTTTTCTGTAATATTTACGTGAGTGTGGGTGTGTTTTCTTTTGTATGAGTGAGTTTTAAGGCAGTGTTGCTAAATTTTGAGGATTTTTATTAAAAAGAAAAAAAAGCATCAGACTTTATACCGGAAATTTTTGAATTATAATATATATACTTTTTAATTCTCGGAATGTGCATCAGCATATGAAATAAAAATAACTGTTTAATCTTTCTGGTGAGAAATTTGAATTTTTGGATAAACATTTCACTAGAGTTGGAAACAGTGTTGTTTGGTAAATATTGTTAGTAAATAAACATACAAATCGTCGTAATTTTGTAAATATTTATATGTTTTTATTGAAGAATAATCAAAACCCCCTGAGTTATGATACTTTCAATTTTATGAAATTTCGTTGATTTCTTGCAGTAAAAATCGCTTGTATCTGTTCTTAGTGCAGAACAACTCCGAAATTTCATAAAATACAAAGTATCAGAAAATTTCGAAATAAAAACGAAATTGAAGTGGAATGAAATATTCACCTTGTATTTAAAATCAATAAAATATACATTAAAACATGCTTACAAGGTGACAAAAGATGTTAAAAACGTTAAAATACAATTATTTACATCCCGAGATTTTCGATCACAAACGTGATCATCTTCAGTGGGGAACTTTTGACTGAGCTGAGTGTACGTTCAGTCAAAAGTTCCCCATTGAAGATGTTCACGTTAGTGATCGAAAGTCTCGGGATGTAAATAACTGTATTTTAACGTTTTTAACATCTTTTGTCACCTTTTAAGCACCTATTTTAAGCATGTTTTAATGTATCTTTTATTGATACAAAGTATCATAACTCGGTAAGTCTTGAAGTTAGAAAAAATGTAATTTTATTTTCACTTTTGTACTTGTGAGGGCATGGGGAATTTTTTTAAAATATATATCTTATGCAGCCCAGGGACCGTATAATAATTTAAAAAGTGTAACTTTTTGGAAATCAATAGCAGTACTATTTCATCAACGTAATCATTGCCTGCGTACCTCCAACGGGTTAAAATGTTAAGCGTATTAATTTATTTTTGGGACAACTTGTTTTGGTATATATTACACTCCTCTAAAGGAAATTTGCAGAAATTTTTTCCGAGATTTAAACAATATGTGAAATGAGGACATAATTCGTATTCAGTAATTATTGTTCGTGTATCTTAAATTACTAAACAAAAAGTAGTTCCGAAATCAAGATACATACGGTGGATACAATTCTACTAATGTATAATAATGTATAAAACCACAGGTGAAATTTCCATATTTGTCATAATTATACAATTATATACGTATATAGTGTCCCGAAAATATTAATATACATTTTTATTCTTACATGTTGGAGGTACGTAAGCAATGTAAAATGCAAAAGTTTAAAATAAGGTATGAATGAAGATTACGCTAATAAATATATAAATAGATAAAAACAAAGTTGAACTGTTTCGCGTGTATCTGTTCTTAGCGCAGAACAACTCCGAAATTTCATAAAATCCAAAGTATTATAATTCGGTAAGTCTTGGTCTTAGAAAAATTGAACTTTATTTTCATTTTTATAGTTGTCAGGGCATGGGGAAAATGTTTTTAAATATATCTTATGAAGCCCAGAGACCGTATGATAATTTTAAAAGTGTATTTTTTTGAAAATTAATGGCAGTACTATTTCATCGACGTAATCTTAGTTCTTACCTTATTTTGAAGACTTTTTCAAATTATATTGCCTGCGTTCTTCCAACAGATTAAAATTTAAAACGCGTTTAATTCTTTTTGGGACAACCTCTATTGGTATTACTTTTAACCCTCTATTACAAGCCTCTAAAGGAAATTTGGCAGAAAATTTCATCGAGATATAAACAGTATGGGAAATGAGGACATAATTCGTATTCAATAACTTTTATTCGTGTATCTTAAATTATTAAACAAAAAGTAGTTCCGAAATCAAAATACATACGGTGGATACAATACTACTAATGTATACTAATGTATAAAACTACATTTTTTATAAGTCAGGTGAAATTTCCATATTTGTCATGATTATACAATTATATATATTAAGATATAGTGTAATATTAATACACACTTTAATTTTTTACCTGTTGGAAGTACGTAAGCAATGTAAAATAAGGTATGAATGAAGATTACGCTAATAACTATAAAAATAAATAAAAACAAAGTTGAACTGTTTCCACTTGCTAAATTGACCTAATATTCTAACATCACTTTCATTCATAAAAGTGAAACATTTTATAAAATTATGTATAATTTTCAATAAATTTTTATTCCACCCGTGCTGAAATTAAGACCTGTTAATTAAAATAAATATTAGAACTGGATTTACATAGCCATTCAAATTGGAGCGTCAAGTAACACGGTCTAATTCCTTTCGTTGCGTTTTAAGGAAAACACAGTTCTTTATTAATTTAAATTACATTTCAGTGAAATATGGCTCTTGCATAACAATAAGCTGAGCGTAAACAATAAAAATATTTTGGTTACAAAATAGTTTAAAAGTGGTTTATATACCAAACCCGTTAACCGATTTTTACGAAAATTAATACAGTTATATAGCGTGTCCACAAAGTTTGTTTACAGTTTCAAACTTTTCTAACAAACACAAGTGAACACTAAGTGAAAGTAATACAATATAAGGTAAAATTAACACTAAGTAAAAGTAATACAGTAGAATCTCGTTAAAACGAACGTCAGTTTAACGAATATATATTTTTTTGAATTGTTAAAAAACGTCCTATGCTTTCACATTATAAAAATATTCACTTTCACTAATTTCACTTTAACGAATTTTTCAAATTAACGAATTTATTGAAGACTTAAAAATAATAGTCATTTTAGTTTTACGAATGTTGAGAGGGCAAAAAAAAAATATTGAAAAACTAGAATTTAGAAGAAAGCTATTGTCGGAAACTCAATGGCGGGGAGGCAACCGATAGTAAAAATGAAGCTGATAATAATCGGCCATCAAATACCGAAGATTATGTTATACAATCAAAAGGATCACGATAGAGCATTGAAACTCTTAAAAACTAATTATCCTAGCAAAATAATGTTTCGAAAACATTTTATACAATTTCTTTTGAAAATGTATTGTCAATTTCAGTGCAGAGAAAGAAAAAATAAAAACACTTTTTTTTATTTTGTAAAGATATAAAGTTTTATTTACGGCAAGTCAACGAGGTTTTTTAATACGTCAGGTATGTGCGCTCAATAATAATTCCTTTATATTAGTTACGATTAAAATATTTGAACTTAATAATTATCGTACTTCTAACTAGTAAGTTCACAATAATAATATTTATTATTTAATGACAAGTTTACATTACCAACCGAAAATCAATCTAATATTAGTTATAATAATAATATATAATATTTTTATAAATGTGCAAGCAAATTTCCCTTTTTTTTAAAAACGCTATATTGAAATTTCACATTAAGAAGCGCGTAAAGACAATAATTGTCGAATTTTTTCCTCTAGTACTCTTTTTCGTCCAATCCTTGCATTATCCAATTCTAAGCCGGTCTTCATGAATTTATTGTGCATACGTCCAAAAGGCACAAGAAATTAATGCCATTAATTTCAATGCTAATGTTAAGGATGTTAGTTTATCATGTTTGTTTAACACGAGAATATTTAGTTAAGAATAGATGGCATCTGAATAACCGATATTTCTGGTTGAGGAAATTGTTTAATATACCGTAAAAATTAATTGGAAACGTTTCCAAAAATTATTGCCAGAAAAAGGAGCTTATGTTTCAGAAATGCTTTATTAAATCTCGTATATCTATTTGTCTCAAAGGCTTCTAAAGATAAAGGAATGATTTTCGGAATCGTGGGTTACTCGGAGGAAGTCATACTATTATTTCTTAAATCTTGAGAAATATAAGAGCTTGAGTAAGAAACATGTATAATTTTTTACAGTATATGGACAGAAATAAGCATTATCTAACCATTGCTTTTTGGATGCTTTAAAAAATTTTTGGGCCGAGTTAAATTTATATAAATTTTAGAGCAGCAAAGCAGCAAAAATCTATAATTTTACAAAATAAATAAACCTTTCTTCTGTTACAATAAATCACCTAGAACTAATAGTTTGATACAAAATATTTTAAGAAAACGATAAAATTAATTTTAAAGAATTATCTCTAGTAATAAGAAACCACTATATAAACTTTCAACAAATGGCAATTAGTCAAGTCAGAAAAAAAATTTTGAGTTTTTACCTCCGAGATCTTAAAATTGATAATGCTTTACTTTTCTTATAAACTTTAATTGTAAATTAAATGATTTTGATGATTAATATGTTTTATAGTAAATAAAATGTCTTGAGATGTTATGAAATCTCAAAGTTCTTCTTTTTTTTACTTTAAGAAATTTCCTGGTTATTTTTAATAATGTACGACAAAATTAAAGGTAGTGGAAGAAGCGGTCGTTTCTCTTTAAAGATATAAAATCTAAAAGATTTAGTGTTGCAGCATTAAATCTTGTAAAAGTTATTGTTTGTAACATAACAGTAGAATGAGAAAATTTATTTTATATGATTTATCACCTTTAAAAGTAAAGCTATATATAATGTCTCAAAAATGATAGATTAGTCATGTCAGGAGCTGTTACGGGTAATTATTTGAAAGTTCCCAAAACTTATAATTCTTTACTTTCTTTATAAATTTTAATTCTTAATTGGATCAAACTTGTTAGATATTGAGCAAAAATTGAAAAATGTTGTATCTAATTTTTGAAGACAAATTCGCCTTCGAGTGATGAGGAGGACCGCAAAATTATGGAATAAGTGTCATTTAAAAAATTAACAATAAAAATATCTCTCTAAAATATAAATGCGTAAATTACACATTAAAACAGGTATACTGATACCAAAACGATTTGTCTATATGTGTAAAGTGGCGTCTAAATTGCCAAATACACGCCTGGCAATTTGAAAATGCACATTGTTCTGTGTATTTTAATAACACTTGAAGCTGCCGAAATGTGTAAAATGCTTTCAGATAACTCTGAACTACGCAGTTTAATGAGCAAATTGCACATGACTACGTATATTTCCATGTAATATAAAAAAAGACAGATTTTCGTGTACATAGCTTAACCTTATACACTGCTCAAAACAATTAAAGGATATTGCAGTTTTAGGTGGATTTTGTATCTGGGAAACTTTTTAGCTGATTGATACATGGTCGACAGACATAGTAGGTTATATGAGAATAAATTACACATGTTTGGCAGAAAAAAATGCATTTTATTGCGCATTTGTGTACAAAAGGAAAAAAACACAATTTGTGCATATGAGAAAAAAAGAATAAGAAAAGGTGTTTTCTTCAAAGAAAATCATTTTCAGTAGGGGGTATGGTTTCCACGGGCGGCCAGCAACGTTGAACACCTTTGAGGCATGGACTCAATGAGGCTATTAATGACGAGTTGGGGTATTCTGCCCCACTCTTCCAGAAGAGCTCTTTCCAGTTCTTGGAGAGTTTGTGGGGGTTGTTGGCGGCCAGAAACTCGTCTTCCTAGAGCGTCCCAAACGTGCTCGATTGGATTCATGTCTGGAGAACACGCTGGCCATTCCATTCGAACGATTCCTTCCTCGAAAAGGAAATCCTCCACCAGGTTTGCACGATGTGGCCTGCAGTTATCGTCCATTAAAATGAAGTTATCTCCGATTGCTGCAGCGTAAGGGACAACAATAGGTCTGAAGATCTCATCCCTATATCGGCGACCAGTCAGAGCTCCATGTCGAATGATGTAGAGGTCAGTGCGGCCGTCAATGGAGATGCCACCATACACCAACACTCCTCCACCGCCAAATCTGACACTTTCGTGCACGAACGCAGGATTATTCCTACTGCCACGGTCCCTCCAGATGAAAATACGCCTATTATCCGAATGCACAGAAAAACGGGACTCGTCAGAAAACAGAATATTGCTCCATTCATTTCTCCTCCAGTTGACATGCTCGGTTGCCCACTCCCTGCGGTCGCGACGATGCCTTGATGTTAATCTAACACATACCATCGGTCGGCGAGCATACAGACCTACAGCATGGAGCCGGTTTCGGACAGTCTGAGTTGAAATCGTGGTGCCTGTAGCCGAGCGACGGTGTTGTTGGAGAAGAGTAGCGTTCATGTTTCGGTGTCTCCGAGCTGTTAACGCTAAATACCGATCTTCATTGGGCGTTGTTGCCCGTCTACGACCTTTCCCTGGTCTTCGGCCTGCACATCCACTCTCCAAAAAACGGTTCCAGATCCTGGAAATGACACTTTGTTACACTCCAATGGCTTGCGCTACTTCGGCTTGAGTTTGGCCTCCTTCTAACCTACCAACAATTCTCCAAGCTTCTGAATCTGTCAAATGACTTCGCTGAGACATCGTACTCATCGAAACAAAGCAATCACTGAATGCCGATCATCCTTGTCTTCATTCTCTTTTATCCAGTTGAAAGTCAAATTTCATTCGCTGCCGCTGAAGCGACGTTTTTGACGTCGAACTCAAAATTTGCATACTCCACAGTTTGAAAACCAGAAAAATTTGCATTTGTGATTCTCTTCTTCTATTTTCGGCAAAAAAAATTTCGTTTATATCTTTATTTTATATAAAACTTCAAATATCCTTTAATTGTTTTGAGCAGTGTAGTTTGGGGCATAAATTGTGATTTAAATGTTTTTATAGTCACAAACAAAAATGCATGAAGAACAAACTCATATGCTTGGTGTGCCTGTCCTTTTTCTAGCTGATTTCTTTTAAGGGCACAGAACAGTGTGCCCTCAATTAACAAGAAATAGGATCATCGGAAATTATATTTACTTCAGGCCATCTTGCTGTTAGTGTTGTTTTGTAGTCCTACAATTGTAAAAGCAAATTTTATGCACAGAACATGTATACTCTGAAAAAATACACCGTAAAAAAGTTCGTTAGAATACGGAAATTATGCTATAAATCGTGACGCTAGTACTATTTTCGCATTTTATCTTTTTTTTTTCTTCTATGAAATACCATCATCATTTTTCTAAGATACATCTCCATCAAGGAAAGAAATTATTTTTTAATTCTGTCTAGTAAACATGGAATACTTACAGGGAAAGATTTACGAATTAGAGAACTGTGACTTTCCAGAGCACCACTTTGACATTCAGAAACGACTACTCAAGAAACCGTTTCAAGTATTGTTTTCAAGTATGCATATTTCGCCATATGTTACTACAGAAAAGCAAAATGAGTTTTCAACGGATTGACTGACGAAGCAGAAAACATAACATCAGTAACTGAGGATGCCTGAGAACAAACAACATGTGAAAATATTTTTTTACAATTTTTAACACATTGACTAGTTTTGTGTAACTTTAAAGGTGTTTTTTAAGACTTTTACACGTGTACACTGCTTTTTAATGTTTTTGAAAAAAAAAATAATGTCTTGGTAAATGGATATTGGAGGTGATTATTGTGTGTCAAAGACTTTTGGTCTATTCTGTATGTTTATCATTTAACTGTAGATTTAATAAGTTCGTTTATCCAAAGAAAATATTTTATTATTTGAAATTAAGAAAGTTTAAAAAGAAACAATAAATTCAGATGCTTTGTGACTTTTGTTACGTTTTCAGAGGTTTTAATGTATATCATCTTCTTCGAAGTGAGAATGAACTGTTTGATTGAAATTCTTTTTCATTTCTATAAATTTTATTACATCATATTAAGCATATCTTACTCTCACAAAATATGTAATGAATTTCGATAAATTTTCGGTTGCGGTAAAATTTTGATAAAAGGAATTTCAGGGAGAAAATCAGTAATGTATATCTTACCACGATAAATCATCTAAAATTAACAACGTTAAAGTATCGCAGAAGAAGGAGAAAATTAATTTAACACAAGTATCTCTTGTAAAAAAGAATTTACTATATTAACTCTAAAAGAATGGCAATTTGTCAAGTCAGGTAATCTTACGTGTTTTTACTTTTAAGTCTTTTATTATAAATTTTAATACAAAACTGAATGAAATACGATAAGTGACTATTTGGTAAAAAAGTAAATTTTCTTGCGCTGTCATTATAACTCCAAACGATTTTGAAACGTTAATAAATTTTCAGGCCATTTTTAACAGTGTTGTACGACAGTATTGCTAATAGTGGAAAAAACAATAAATTTCCGTTAACAGTATGAAATCTAAAAGTTTTGTTTTGCTGCAATAAATCTCCTAAAATTTATATGTTTGTAACAAAACAGTTGAATGAGAGAATTAATTTTACACGATTTATCTCTTTTAAAAGTACACCAATATATATAACGGCTCAGAAGTTATAGATTGGTTATGTAAGGAAATGTTATGGAGGATAATTATCAAAATCTTAAAACTTGTTAATGTTTCGTTTTTCTATAATTTTAATTCTTAATTGAGTGAAACATGCTAGAAATTGATAAACTTTTCCCAGATGCTAAAACTAATTTCTGAATATAAATTACTCTTCTAGCAGTGACAGAGATGAGTCTAAATTTGTAGCATATTTGTCATTTTATAAAATATCAATAAAATTCTTCTTTAAGTTTGTAACGCAGGAATATGAGCAAGAATGACTTGTATATGTGACACAAGTTTCTGATCCATGTTGATATAAAACAAGAACGAAAAATCATGCATCCAGCATAGATTATAAAAACTTTCCAAAACTAATAGATTATAAAAACCTTCCAAAACTAATAGATTATAAAACCTTTCCAAAACTAACAGAATATTAAGAAAGTTAATTTTTTCATAGAATGAAATCAGATATTTTAATAAGCAACTTAAAAAAAAAAAAGTTGGAAATTGTACGTCAAACGTGACAAACGAGGTGCGTTCGTACTATAGCTATTTATATAAATATTCAGATCTTGATGATTTTTTATTCTGCGACATGAATTATATCGTATGCACATTAATTTCTGTCATAAAATAAGTATCTCGATCGCTTGACGATTTAACCTCGGAAGCTCCTATAACAAGAAAGCACCGATTTTTTTTTTTTTTTTAATTTCAGATTTCTTAATAAATCTTTTTATTAATATCTCCTAAAGTTTTTATTCGATTTTTATAAAATTTGAAATGTCTCTACAAAATTCTTCAAAGATAATATATCTTAAATTTTAAATCATTCGGTTGGGTAGTTTTTGCGTTGTTATATGCGGACGGACGGACAGACAGACGGACGGACCAAGCGACAACAATAGATGCTACGTATTTATATAATTACGAACGCACCTAAAAACCCACATAACTCAGTAAAAATTCATTTTTAGAAATTGAATAGTTGTCATATTCGGTAATGTGAACGAATTCTTTCGTGTAGCCATGTATGTGATCTATTGAATTTATGCTCATTACCTAATATGCTCAAAATTAGATAAGTTTAAAAATGAATACCGCAGCGAAAAACGCACGTTCAGCGATAATCGATCTTATTCATTTCTATAACCAAATTCGTTTGTGTGTCTCTGTAATTGAATGATAAATGCTATACACTTCATAATCTATAGAAAACATGTTGTAGTGACTTTAATGATTTCATTCTGTTTCAAATATCATAATATCACTAAAATGCACCGCAAAAGGTTTTTCCCCATAGATGATAATGCAACCGAATTCTTTTAAATGTCTCTGTAAATGAACGATAAATGCTATGCACTTCATAATCTATAGAAAACATGTTGTAGTGACTTTAGTGATTTCATCGTGTTTCAAATATCATAATATCACTAAAATGTACCGCAAATGCTTTTTCCCCAAAGATGATAATGTAAACAAATTCTTTTAAAGGTCTCTGTAAATAAACGATAAATGTTATGCAATTAATAATCTATAGAAAACATGTTGTAGTGATTTAAGTGATTTCATTATGTTTCAAATATCATAATACTATCACTAAAATGCATCACAAAAGATTTTTCCCCATAGACGATAATGTAAAGGAATTCTGGTGCGTATCGCTGTAAATGAACTATAAATGCTACACACATCGTTTTCAATACCGAACATTGTATAGTTAACTTGAATAACATATAAAAATTTCATGGCAATCCGAGTACATTTACGGTATGTTAGAGCACGGACAGACAGGCGGCAGACAAACAGACAAACTGAATTTATAAACACTTTTTAACTATGTTGGAAAGTGTTACACATAAAATAAATAACGATATAAAAAAGGTGCAACATATGCGCTTTGTTTAGCGGTTTTAAAGTATGTTTTCAACAATTTCAAGATTTAAGGGTTTAAAAAAAATAAAGTAAAATAAAAGTTTCATTTTCACCCTTTTGTTATTTAACCCGTTCGGGCTCTGATGTCTTATTAACGAATTTGCATCATTGGCATGCATTGCAGGAATTTTTATTTTATTCAGAAATTCTAAACTCATACCAGAAATTCTGAATAGTAATTTTTGCTTAATTTAATGACGATTACATTCGTGATTACATAAAGTAAAACTCTTCTTCCTGAATTTCCGGTATGTATCCGAAATTTCTAAAAAAGAAAAAAAGAGAAAGAAATGTCTTAAATGGACGCATATATCCGCTAATGATGCAAATATGTTAATAGGACATGTCTTTTCAGTGAATATTATTTTATTTTAACAATTAATTTTGTTATTATCTGCATGTAATAACGATAGTACAGAGTGTTTACAGGGTATAAAACGGAGCTGCGCCGCCAGGCTCCCGTCAGGCACGTCAACCACCGTACCCAAGATCTGAAGAACGTTTTTCGCGCACGACCAATAGGGTTCTTGTAGGCGCTACGGTCGCCGATTTGAGCGCCGCAACAAGCTGACCACTCCCATTTTCCCAACATATTGACGACAATGGTCGTTACGACGAGCGGAGGTGCCTACTCTTTTAGATCACCACTACTCTACACAGGAAAAGTGCGCCGGAGTCCCCCGACAGCTTCGGAGCCGAAACCGGGCTCTAGGCCTTATGCTGAGCTTTCCCGACGACGCTTAATTGATCGCCGCTTTCAATCATAGAACTCCTACACGTCATGCCATCGCTATGCGAGTTGATTTCGTAATTTAGAACCTTGATCAGATGACGAGACCTTCACCTGACTAAGCCCCTCCAGAGGTATAATTCACAGAGAACTTATAGGACTTTTTACCCACTACGGATTTTACATACACCGGGCGCCATTAGCGTACATAATAAAAACAAAAAACCTGTAAGGGAAGGGAGGTAATACATGTTTATTTAACTTTACCTAAAAAAATTGAAAAAATTGATTACTTTTACCTGTGTTAGATTTTCTTTTCTTTTTCCCTTTTCCTTTTCTTTCCCTTTTCCTTTTCTTTTACCCTTTTCCTACTGTACTTACGGTTACCTGTTGTTTTTCTTTTGCTGCTTGATTTTTGTTGCATTTTGTTTCGTATTTAGGTTTCTCTCGTTGCTTTTTGTTTCTCCTTTGTTACATTTATTTAGGTTTCTCATTTTTCGCTGTTGATTTTATACTCTGTTGCATCACTGGTAACCATTGAATTTGTTGTCATGAATGCGCTCTAGTGGCGATCAGTCCATACATGCCTTATGGCTGTTATCATGAGCTCGATGAAGTTATTTGAAGACTTGGTGCGCCCTGGGGTTGGGCATTTTTCTTTGGACATTAGTCCGTTAATTAGTTCATTAACTTCATTAGCTTTTATCAAAGTTATTTATCTATATTATTATGAAGGAGATTTAACTTCATATATTTAGAATGCAATTTATATGTTAAATCGCCCCCCCCCCCAACTTTAAGGTATATGGTTCCTGTTTAACTTGAAATTTAATTGTCTGGTCACAAAATTATTTATTCTCAGCTCCGTTGCCTAAAATGTAAGCTCTCATTTTATTTCGCTCGTTAAAATCTTCTGACCACATTTTCATCTACTTTAAAAAAAAAAGAAAGAAAAGAAAGCTTTGTGCCTAGCAACAGTTAGAAATCTTTGTTCACAGATGCACTTTACATCTGTATTTAACGGATCATCATCTGATATCATTTCTCACGGCATGTAAAAGTTGTTTCGTCTTATTATTATTCCCATGGCCTTTTACTTGCCATATATAGTATGCCGGCGCCTGTTTGGGATAATTTTAGCTCACATCTTCCTGTTTTAGATAGTAACCTTTTAGGGTGGTTTCCCTCAAAAATGTACCGGGTTCCATTATGCGGTTTTAATCGGACTGGCGTTAAAAATTCATAATTCCTCTCTGACGTAATCCCATTCACTTAATACTAATGGATAAAAACCACATGTGTCTCCTCGCTGTATTGTATCGCCAGAATAAATATTTTTGGCTAATTTTATTGCTATTGTTTCGCCAATGCTTCATTCGAGCTGAGAAAGTTGTAAGAGTTCTGGTCAGAGATTTGAGCTCTTGCCCTGTGTAGACAAAATATGTAAAATTGTTTATGCCTCCTCTCTAGCCACCGGCGATTGTTAGCCGGCCTTGTAGTGCGATCTCCAACGGACCTGGATGTAATAAAAGATGTATCTATACGCAACTCTGGACTCCTTTCATCTGGTAGTATATAGTAAATTCACGGCTCTAATTATTTCCTTATTTCCTCATTAAAAATTCTCATCGCAGTGTAAATTCCTGGGACAACAAATTAACTATCACAATTATTTCACAATATTTCTATGTATTCATATTTTATTATTATATTAGATACCATTGGGCAATGCCTCCTATGAGCTATGCTTGCCAAGCCCCTCCCAGCCACCACAGGATCTAAAAACATGTTAATTTGCTCTGTTTTAAAAAGATTATCCGATTATGGAAGAATGGATGATTTTAAAATAACCAGAGGCGATCTTCTGTAATCTGGTTGCGATTCGCGATTCATTTCCATTTGATTGAGGGATATTTCGGTTCTTATTGCCGAATTAACCGCTACCGCCACAACTGACGGCTATTTTCGTGTGTTTTTTTTTTACACATTTGAAAATTAGCTTGTTTAAAATGGTTAAGTAAACAATGTAGCTGCCTCCTAGACTTTTATAACGGCGCTATAGGAAAATGAAATGTTTTAAATGTATTGTTTTAAAAATACGATGTAATTTTCACAGCTTTAAATGCTCTTTGCACGTAATAATTAAATTATTTTAAAGTTGTCTCTCGCTTTTAATTTTCACGTGTAAATATATTTTTCAATTGAAGAGTGAGTATTATTATTATTATTATTATTATTATTATTATTATTATTATTATTATTGCGTAATTTTTTTCATTAAGTACTTTTGAACATAATAATTGAAAAGTATTTGTAAATTTTATTATTTGATCTTTTTAAAATCTTGCAAATGTAGCTGAAAAAAAAAACGATTATTTCAAACTATGTATTAAATTTCTATTCAGGTAATGTAATTGTAAATAAAAATAGCTAAAAAAAAATACTTGAAAAATTAGACAAATTAAACAAATGATTAGGCACTGCACATCACAAACTAGTCAGATTTGTGCGTGCAAAAAATGGTCAAATTGCATGCATAGTTTTTGATCCTATAAAACGTATCTAACAAAAACATAACTGTGAAAAAAGGGAGCCAAGTTCTGTAAAAAAAAGAAAAAAGTAATAAATAAGTGACATGTAAGTTGGTGCCAAGTTCAAATAAAATGCACTCAAACTTACCTACAGAAGTATTATAGCATTGTTAAAATTCTTTAAAAATAAAAATTATTGACAGCATATTAATAATAAATCTAGAACTTGGCAAGTTTTTACCTAAGAGTCATTTAACTTTATTAAAGACATTATTATACCAAAACTTGTTATTTCATGTTTGGAGACCTTAATTTGAGTGCATTGAGGCTCCTGAAAGGAATAGAGTCTCTAGAGTGATGACCAAGGACAAGTGTAAGTGTATCTGTCTCTTTGGCAGGCTTCAGTCTGTAATGAGGTTTCCGGGAGTGGGGGTCTCTAGAGTGATAATCAAAGACGAGCAGAAGTGTATCTGTGCATTTATTTGTTTATCAAACCTTTAACACTAGTCATTTGTTTATAATAATAACAATATTAAAACTTATTATAATGACAGTGTTATTAATATTATCATCTTAATTTTATTATGACATGAAAATGATATGCATAATATTTATCAAAAACTTGCCAAATTCTAGATTTATTATTAATTTTCTATCAATAATTTTAATTTTTAAACAATTTAAACAATGCTATAATACTTCAGTTGGTAGGTTTGAGTGAATTTTATTTTAACTTGGCACCCACTTACCTATCACTTCTTTTCTTGTTTTTATTACTATTACTATTATTATTATTATTATTATTATTATTATTATTTTACAGAACGTGGCTCCTTTTTTTCAGAGTTACGTTTTGGTTAGATATCATTACTTTTTGTACAGTTACAATGTACTTAAACACTTTAGTTAATGGTTTTTAATGCGTTTACAAGTGACTATTTAATTCACCAGGCAACATTCAATTTAATTAAAATTTCCTGCAACAAAATATTTGGCTGTCAATTTGAGGCAGAAATCTGTATTTTAATACAGCATGTTTGTTTTGAAACGAAATGTATTTATTCGAAATTTTTATTATTTCTGAGATAACAATAATCATATTGACATAATTTTATGTTTTACCATAACAGACTCATTAACATATAAATCAACAGTCAGATTCATATTTACAAATAAAATGACGAAGCTATCCAAATAATATCAAACAAATAGTATAAAAATTAAATAATCACTAACAAGAAAATCCGGCTGACTTTTAGCCTTTACTAATGATAATTATGAAATAATATAAATAATATATACATAATATTCTAATATAAATAATTATGAAAGTATACATAATTTTTTTATAAACATTTGCATAAAAAAAATTGTGTAGTAAGTTTTTAGTCTGGTGAACGAAAGTATTGGCTCAAACTATAATTAAAAACAAAATTCTAATGCACCTGTTGCTTAATTATAACATTTATGTGACACACAGCATACAAACTTGAAAGTAAACAGACAGTAATTATTAAAATTCGAATTCGTCCACCGAAACTACAGCATAGCAAGAATTTGCATCTTCAAAACACTCCGTATCAAACAGTTTGAAAGTTCGTCTCGCAATCGAAAGACATCGAAGTGATACTTGATAGTCTACTGCAAGCATTAGCTTTATATTCAGCGGCAATCGGTAGAGTACCTTTACCCGCCGCGGAAATCGATAGAGTACCCGTAGCACTAGCGTTGATAGTCCGAGACATCGCAAGGTTGTCCACAGCTACACTGCCTAGACCCATGGGAGCCACACATCCATGATCAATATTTATTTAAATCATAGGAATGACTCTATTTTGTTTACATTTTTAATTCTGGGATTAGACGAATTTTAACTGCAGATATCTCGAAATATAAGCGTATTTCGATATATGTATTCTCTCAAGATGTTTTTTTTTCTCTCAATGTGTCTAAAAAGGTAAATTTTATGCACTAACACTCAAAAAATTAATTCTCTGCAATTAGCCAAAAATGGCTGATAATCAGGTGATTTTGCTGCAAAAGTGAGCCAGGATTCAACATTTGGCGCTTCTTTTTGGCAAATTAAAATTTCACAAAATAGACGTAACGTTAAAGAAAAAATGGACACCCCCCAAGTGGGTAATTAATCGATTTTCAGAATTATTTTTTTCGATTCCTTATAGTATAAACGAATTTCGTACCAAATGTGAAGTCTGTAGGTACAGTAGATACATGAGATCTTTTTGATGAGTGAGTGAGTCAGTGATAAAATGATCGATTATCAGACATTTTCAAATATCATTATCTCGGAAACTAATTATGCGTTATTTATAAAATTTTGGATTCTGAATAATTAAGGGGACCTTACTACACATCTAAAATTTCAAGTACGTAGGTCAAATAGATTTTCAGTAGTAGAGTGTCGAAATTTGGCGAAAACAGCTCGAAATGGTTCGTGTAATATAACACACTAGTATGTCATACGAACTTGGCTGACACACTGCCGTGTGTCTAGATGTAACTAGGGATGCACCGGATGTGAATATTTGCCGGATATCGGATACCGAATATCCGGTACAAAATTTTACCGAATATCCGGTATCCGGCCGAATACTTTTTCGTTTTTAATTTCAGTAGCATTATTTCTATTTTATGTTTGCTTAAAGAAGAAAAACTTTAAATTATTGTAATTTTATAACATTCAAATGTTAGTAACAGATTTAAACTCATTTATTAAGTTGCTTAAAAACAAATGCTTTTTAGTAATTAAATATTGACATTTAATCATGTTTTGCCTATTCTAATATACATATTAGCAGTTTTTTTTTATTATCCAGGGTCATTGATTATAAAAAGATAAACAATTAAGTAATTTCTCTGTTTTTCATACTTATAAATACTAAACATCCTATTGAAGTGGCTTTTACTTTTCTTACATACTCGTACATATTATTACTTTTCCTATGACGGATGTTTTCTAACAGGATTTAAATACAGAAGCTCCTCATTGCAAGTATTTTGTTTTGTAGTAGAAAGGTGACAGTGAACTATTCAAGAAAGTGGCACAATTCTTTTCATGATCAGTATTATTTTACCACAGCTGGTCTTCCATCAATAGACAAAATAGTGACAAAAGATTCAATAAAATCATTTTTGCTTTATAATTGTTGAAAACACAAGAAAAAAAAGACAACCAGATGAAATTATTCTCAGAAGAAGGAAAATATTTGTGATCAAAAACGTAACAGAGCCTGAAAATGCTGAGCACCATAAGTTGCCTTCAATTATAAACAATTAGTTGTCATATTTTAAATATTATATTTAATTTATATATAAATCCTATAATTTCATTTTTGTGAATATATGAATATTTATTTCTACTAACATTGTTTTAACGGGATAATGTTGATAAGAAACAAATTAATTTTGCACTAACTTTTTCTGATAATGTTAAAAAATGTGATTTAAAAATGAGCCACTATTCGGCAACCGGATATTGAAGTATTCGGCCGGACCGAATATCTGGTTTGAGTGCCGAATAAGCAGGATATCCGGCAGGAGACGGATATCCGGTGCATCCCTAGATGTAACTACACTAACCTGACCAATTTCAACATTAAATTACACTTAAAATAATTATTTCATTTAAAAAGACTACTTCATCGTGTTTATCACACTCTCTCTATAAAACTACGTTTTCTCAATAAAACTACCGTTTTTTTGGAGTTTTCACATGCAAAAGGTTTTTAATATAAGGCGGGAAAGAGTCCTGGTTACAATAAATTTAACAACGGCAGAAGTAGCGTTTGTTACTTTTTTACTATCTTCTATCATTAGAAGAAGCAAGTATTGGATTCATGAAAATTTTCGACTTTCGGCTTTCGACGGATTTATACGTTTTAGAAGGTTCTGAACACGATTTGACTGTTTTTAGAAAATGTCTGTCTGTGAATCAGTCTGTCTGTGACAAAAAGCTTGTGGGCGTTCTATCTCAAGAAGTAATGCACGGAATTTAATAGACCTTAGTATAACTTGGGGCTGATTAGATTTTGGTTAAATCGCCTTACAGGTGGCGCTGCTATACTACATCTTTCTTCATTTTCACGATAACTACATCTCAAGAACTAATGCACATAATTTCATCAAACTTCAGATACTGTTACAACTTGTAATAAATAGACATTTATTACATTTTGGTCTAAATAGCCTAAACGGTGTCGCTGCTTCTACTTTTTCCATGATTTTCACGATAGCTATAGCTCAAGAACTAATGCACAGAATTTCATCAAACTTCAAATTCTGTTAGACCATGACATAAATAGATACTTATTACGTTTTTTTTTTGTACATAGCCCAACAGGTGGCGCTACTATGCTGCTTTTTTCATGATTTTCTTGATAGCTAAATCTAAAGAACTATGCACAGAATTTCATCTTTCTTCAGATTCTGTTATAGCTTGCGATAAGTTGTTGTGGTTTAGGTTTTGGTGTAAATTTCCCAACAGGTGTCACTGCAATGCTGCATTTTTCAGGATTTACACGATTTTAGCGATAGTCATATCTCAATAACTAATGCGCGAAATTTAATAAAATTTTAAAGTCAGTTAGATCTTGATATAAATTGGTTCTGATTCGTTTTTGGTATATGTGAAACCTGTATGGGATAGAAGAAAGTTTTGGAATTGGCACATGCGACTAACTTTTTTTTAGAAAAGAGACAAACAGTTAAAGCATTATATATACTCATATCACACCCTCATTGTCATAACTGATTTTAGCTTGTCAGTTAGTAAGAATTTGGTTTTATTTTTGGCCGCTTATTTCTGGCCACATATATTAACAAATATCGCCAAGATATGGAAGAATTGAGGGGGTCGGGGCAAGAGAGTGCCAAGCCACATTTTAGAACGTCTGAGATATTTCAATTTGAAAATTTGATCAAATATTCAAATCAAGATATATAACCTAAAGTTTTTTCTCCAATTTTTAGTAACATTTGAGATATTCTGAGTAACAGTATGACATTACTTTAATGATATTACTATTACGTATTTGTAAATTAGCTATCACCATTGAGGGCATAAACATCTGGGGCAAAAAAGAAACCTGTCACATAGGCTGCCGCCAAGTGACATTAGAAACAGATTATATGTTGGATATTATAATTTGCAACATTTAGCAACATATTACAGTGTTAGATTTATTTCACCAAAAATGAGGCTGGGCACTTTCTTGCCCCAACCCCCTCAATTCTGTATATGTGTACGCATATGTGTCTGCATATGTATCTGCATAAACCTACACAAACGAACCTATTACCATACATAAGTAAATATGGCAGTGGACTCTTAAATGTCTCGATTTTCCTGTTTTAATATCATGAAGACAGAGTAAATTGTCTGTGTTTAATATAACAAATGTATTATTTTACATTGTTTTAGATTAAAAGTAATTGAAATATTTAAAAAAGGGGTTTAAGAGGCATATGTTAAATTTAAAGAAGCAAAATTAATACTTCGAAAATCTTATTTTACTTATTAAAAATGTTTAGAGAAACATGGGCTGTTAATTTCGTTTTAAAGCTATTTATCTCTTAAAGAACTAAATTATAATTGTAAACACAATTAATGTTTACTTTTCTAAAATCTGAACGAAGTTATTTAACGTCTGGGTGAATTTCAGTTTTTAATGTACTTTAACTATTACTACAAAGACGGATTCAACGAATTAAAATTTTCTTAATTGAAAATTTAATTCATGTAATTGTGTAGATAAATTTTATTAAATGCATTTACTTTATTGCTTTACTCCCAGTTAAATGTATTTACATAATAAAAATGAAAAATTAAGTTTCTGGAAAATTACATTTTGAGTTTCATTAAGCATAGTTTAATTTTAAAAACAAGCTTAAAACATTTCTTTAAAAGTTTAAGAATATAATAAAGAGACTTCCGATTTCAAAACCATTTTTAAGAGATTTTATAAATCAGTGTGGTCCAACTGCGATCCCGCGTGGAACCAATATTCTTATGCAGCAAGTTTTGCTTTGTTTAAATATAGTTCCAGATAATCGAGGTTACTGAAATTCAATAATTTTCTTTCCATTATTACGTACTAAGTACATACCGAATTTCAAGTCTCTATCTCAATTTGTGGTGGAGATAGAGCGTTTGCAGACACACACACAGACACACACACGGACAGACGGACGGCAATTTTTTTTTTCTAAAAATATGTTTTTCGGAATCCCCATTGTCTGAAACGTGTAAATCCGTCAAAAACTTTTCTTCGATTTTCAAAGCGATTACAAGGCTTACCCTATTCTACGTATGATGGGTAAGTAACAAGAACGAAAATTCCTGCACCACGGCATAGACTATGAAACAATTTCTAGCACTATCGGAATAGTGTTAATGTATTTATTTTTTTTCGAACAATAAAATGATACATCTATATAAAATAATAATTTAAAAAAAAAAACGCAGTAAAAATTCGTTTTTATCAGTTGCTGTCCCTAGCTTTTAAAGTATGCGAATTGATATCAATTCAATGTGAAAATAATGTATAGCTTTTAGATACATATTTTGTACAGAAAATGTAGTTTAGTTACAGAAAAAAGGAGCATATTGCTGATAATAAGTATAATAGAAGAATCACAGCCATGGAAACATTATATCAAGAAGAAACCATCCAAATTAATTTCAATGAAAGTAAAATAAATTTTCTCTACAGTCTATACTGTCCAACCATAATAAGAGAAACCGTAGAGATACTAACACATAAAAATATAATACGTAACGATGTAATATGACGATGTAATATGTAACGATGTAATATGTAACGATCTTTTAACATACCGGAATTGAGGCTCGAGTTACTCCATGGTAACAAATATGAGAATAAACAACAAAGTAAAAATAAAAGATAACGTGCGTCGTTTTTTAAAAAGTACAGGAAAATTAAATGATAGCATAAATAATAACTTCAAATAATAACTTCAAAGACTGTGTAATTATAGAATATTTTCATTTGTTTTTTAAAATGGTTCGGAGTGAGCCAAAACATGTCATCAATCTAATAAAAGTTATTTTACTGTATATTATGTTGTTAATTTACGCCTTATATCATTTAAAAGAAATAAAGGTCATATTTCATTAAATAATGCTGTAAATATTTTTTTTCTAAGCAATATTTATAGTATATCTTATATGTTTATTTATCAACGTACAGAAAGAAATCTTCACATTTGGTTTTAAGTTTATTTGTCATGAATTCATTTCAATTTTCATCAATTCCTCATAGATATAGCAGTATTTTTGTAATATCAAATTTATCAAGTCAAAGCAATATGAATGGCTTTTAACATTTAAAAGAAACAGTTTTTTTTTTCAAGGCGTTGTATGCAAAACAAAGTATAAAATTTAGTTTTTCATACAGCTACTATTACCTGAAACTTTTATTTAAAAAATGTTGTGCAGCGTCTAAGGACGGTAAAAAAATACACCAAAACTTATCAAGTTTTATGCATGACACATCAATTTTTGTAATATCACACATGACACATATGCATAATACATATTTTTTGTATATTTGTTTGTAATGGAGTATTTTTGTAATATCAAATTTATCAAGTCAAAGCAATATGAATGGCTTTTAACATTTAAAAGAAACAGTTTTTTTTTTTCAAGGCGTTGTATGCAAAACAAAGTATCAAATTTAGTTTTTCATACAGCTACTATTACCTGAAACTTTTATTTTAAAAAATGTTGTCCAGCATCTAAGGATGGTAAAAAAATACACCAAAACGTACCAAGTTTTATGTATGACACATGAAATTATATGCATTTTCAGTTCTAGCATTAAAAACGGTAATGCGAGAAAACATTGAAAATTGAAACGATACTTTTTAGTGCTACTTTTTGTATAAGACTGGTCTTAAAACTCAATTGGCTACATTCTGACACACTGTTCAATAAATTTTGGTTTGCAAGCATATCGAATTTGAAGCTAATCTTATTAAGAAACTATATAAAATTCAGTTTTTCGGTAAAGGCAGACACTTTCTCAGAAAGTGAACACAAATTTGGCGTTTTCAACCATGTTTATGCACGCGACAGCTCAGGTAAAGAAAGGAAAACTGCCATCCTGATACAACAATCGCTTATGTCAGAAAATTTCGCATTGTTAAATGGATAAAAATATTGTTTTGAGAACCGCCATAATGAATTAATGCTAAAATTATAATTATATTTAGTTATATTAGAAGTTTATTTTGAAGTGCGTATGTTAAAATTATGCATGTCAAACTCGTTTACCACTGCGGGCCAAGTTAAGCATTATATACAAACACGCGGGTCACATAAAAAATAGATAATATTACTTACCATTGCACAGAATAAAAATTTTTCGTACAAAACACAGCCATTTTAAAGAAATATTCAAGCAAAGTTCCAAGATTATTATTATACATATTTTGTTTTCATAGTTTTCTTATTTTCCGAAAAATACTCAAAATTACTTTTTATCCACAAAATCTATAACATTTAATTGAATTTTCTAAACTTATTTATTTAAAAAAAAAAATTATTGTTGGTTTGTTAATCCTCATCTAACAAAGACATAGCTGTCAATCTTTCGTGTTTTCTTTAAGAAAAAAATATATTATAAAATAAAATGTGCTACTTATTTTTTGGTTCGAATTATGTTTGTTTGACTTGAAAAATGACAAAATGTTGCACACTTAAAAAATTGGTCGATGGATGAATAATTACAGAAATTTAGAAATCACATATCAATATATTTTCGCGCTTTAATATGAAATCTCACTAAATTTTAATAAACTGTAGTAATAAATTCTGAACAATAATCTCAATATCAATCATTAGAGGTGAAGTAAACAGATTAAACTGATTTTCATATTTCTTGAAATTCAATTCTTTTTTAATATATTTAAAAAAATCCCTATCGATGATTTTCTGTTTGAAAAATGTTTTGTCAAATTAATAAATTCTATTTGAAAGCATTAATACTATCAAATAACAAGATAGGTTTATTAAATTTGCTTTGAAGTTGAAGTTTACTCAGGTGCTTTGTAATTTCAAATGAAAACTCCCAAGTACATTGTCTATTGTTGATTTTCTAATAATACAAATTCATAATTTATCGATTTAAAATGAAAATTGTAACCTTGTTTAACAGTTCGAAATTAATTAGCAGTTAAAATTTTATGATGGAAATCCGTCAAATATATTTATAAGAAGGTAGACCTGTTTATCTTCAATACCCATATTTCCAAGATATTTTCTAGATTGACGATGATTAAGCAAGTGCGCACGAATAGAGACTGGTGTACAAAATTAAGAGAATTTTCAGATTTGGTCAATTATCTCCAGAACTACTGGACAGATTTTTTGGAAATTTGGTATAAACATAGGTTGATATAATTAAAACAAAATAAACATTCAACACTTATAATACACATGCATGATTGTAAGTAACACTCATCGGAAACAAAAGGTGTGAAACAGTGGTTAGAGATTCGAGCAAAAAAATGGGTTAATAGGGTGTATGGTCCCGACAGTTTACGAGTTTCCGTGGCAATTGTTCCCACTCGTTCAGGAACGCTGTTTTCATGCCCTGGATGGTTCTCGGAGGGAGTTGCGAGTTGCAGTTGCATTCCTCAGAGCGTCTCAAATATGCTCTATAGGGTTGAGGTCTGAAGATCTGGTGAATATCTTCAGTTTCCGGAAAATCGTTGACCAGATGAGCTTCTATGTGACAAGCTTTGTATTCCATTAAAATGAAATCAGGGCCAACTGCACCTGTGAAAATGCGAACATAGAGCTCCAAGATCTCATTTCTGTATCTCACAGCAGTCTCAGTATCTCTTTCAAAGACATGAAGTCTATGCGACCTTCCAACTTCAAACCCTCGCTGCCGTAATGGTCAATTTCTGCGACAGTGGAGGGAAGATTTCGTATTTTAATATGATTCTGTCCATATGAAAGTACGGCGAGAATCAGTTGTTAGGCTGAACCGGGGACTCATCAGTGAAGAGAACGGTTGCCTATTTATCCCTGCACCGATCTCTATTATCTTGGCACCATGCAGAGTGGACTCTCCTGTTTGCAGAAATGAGTGGGATACAGACAGCAGGTCTTCTTGCAAACATGACTCTCTCATGAAGCCTTCTGGAAACAGTAATCTTTGAATCTCGACTTCCTGTGGCCGCATAGAGGTCACGGTAGTTACTCATTTTGACTGTTTAAATTTGAATTAAAACGATTGCTGCTGCTGCTACTGCAAAAAAACAAACAAAAAAAAACAGAAATTTGCCGAGGTGAACGAAATGTGGATCTTGCCACGCGCGCTTATAAAGCCTATACTATCTCCTTCCACACACACGTTTACGCATACGCATTCAACACACAATATTTGCATTTTTCTTCCGAAGCAGTGGTTTTACATTTCAGTTCCGTTCTTTTTATGAAATTCGATAAAATATGTAAATTTTCTTAATTTTGTACACCAGTGTAATATAAGTTTATAAGCACTATAGGTTTTAAAGCGCATGTCCGGATTTAGTAAATGTAAGCGGCTATAAATAAATCTTTCTAGCGATGATACTTATGTTTATAGTATTTTCAAATTTCGTGAACCTCTCTAGACATCATTTCTTCAATTTCGTAGTGAATGATTTCGACTCACGGGATATTTAATGTAATAAAAACACTACTTAGTTTTTCAAACACATGTATTAACTTCAATAGTCTTGGTAAAAGCAATTTGATTCTATTTTTAAAGTATCAGTTTCAATTCTGACAATTTATCTTTTGTATGTTTAGTCATATTTTGACGAGTTTTCTTTATACTTTGTGATTTAGCACCTTTTAATGCTACATTTTTTTTTTCAAAAATCCCACAGTGTCTACATATCAAACATACAATTTCAGTTTTCCTTTAAATATAATTGTATAATTCTATTGTAAATCACTTTTTAAAAAAATCTGCGTGTTCATCTTTAGTTAATCACATTTATTCATAATGGTAAAGAATATTGACACATTTTGTATACATCTCGGGATGTATGAGTGTATATCAATAAAAAATGAAGCTAGGCAGAAATCATCCAATGACATAATTACCGAACTATATAGTGAAAATTATCAAAGAGCTTAAATAAAAAATCCGTATGTTCGACTAAAGCCCAAGTGAAAAACCTGGATAACATAATCGGGGGTTTTGTGTCAAGTACAAAAGTGATAATGTATGTCACTTTCAAAGAGACTCATTGAAAGCTATTTAATTTTATATTTTAAGTTTTTTTAAATTTTAACTGTTCTTAATTAGCGTCGAATTTTATTAATTTCACAATACATTTCTTAAAAGTTATTAAATACAGCATATTATTTTTTAAAGTGGTGTAAAATCGAAGAGAGTAGTAAAATAAAATACTAGTTTCGACATAAAACAAATAAAAAATATAAGAAGAATACTGTAAAAATTTTATGAACCTTTACATTTTCAGACACGCGATATCGTGCTTTTCTACGTTCCGATTGGTTATGTTTGTATATACATTTCTCTTTATTTTGTGCTAAAATGAAAAATGAAATTATATCTGTCTATATACACCCAGAAAAAAGTTTTGTTGAATCAACAAAAATTTGTTTGCCCCAACAAAACTTTTTGTTTAAATATGGGTCAATGGAAATTTTGTTTGAATCAACAAAAAAAATACTGTTGATTTTTTTTGAAATTCCAAAAAAAAATTTTGTATCGTCAGAAAAAAAATGTTTTGTTAATTCAAGTAAAATGGTTCAATTTTACTTGAATTAACAAAATTATTTTTGTTACATAGATATATGCTATGTGTTATTTTAACAATCTATTTTCTTTATTCAACAAAATATATTTTGTTTCTTTAAATAATAAAATATGTTATATTACGAACTTGTTTTGTTTACACTACAAAAACTTTTGTTAAATGAACCAATCTAAATGTGCAATTTTAACTTTTTTTTAAATTCATTTTCAACAGTGAATTACGCTTGTAAACCTTGAATAATAACAAGCGAATTTTTATCCTGCTTTTTTTCAAGCGCAAAGCGAGAGGGGAGAAATTGCCCATGCCGGGAGTCCATCCCGGGTCCTCAGAACAGCGCTCTGAGGTTCTACCACGGAGCTACGAGGAACGATATCTGAGTTCGGCATTTCTCACTTTTATATATGTCGGAACGGCTGCAAACGCAGTAGGAGATGGAAATGTCATCAGGAGCACGCAAATTTCTGCGGCAAACATGAGACGACAATACAAAGCTCAGCATACGGCAACACATAGTTAATTTTTAATTCATTTTCAGCAGTGAATTACGCCTGCAAAAAGCAGGATAAAAATTCCCTTGGTACTATTCAAAGATTACAGGTGTAATTGACTGCTGAAAATGAGATAGAACTATTGCAGAAATCACGAAAAATGCAACATAGCAGCGCCACCTGTTGCGTGATTTGAAGTAAAAAGTAATCAGCAACAATTTATGGCAGGAAGTAACTGAATAAAATGTTTTATTAAATTCCGTGCATTAGTTCTTGAGATAAAAACAGTCAAATCGCATTCAGGACATTCTAAAATCCGTCGGAAACCGGAAATCGAAAATTTTCATGAATCCAATTCTTTCTTCTTGCAAAGATAGTAGACAGTAATAAATGGGATAAGGGGATTTTTAAAACTACCTTGGTCCGTCCCAATGAAAAAAGTTTTAATTACCCCAAAATTATGTTAATCATAGAATTATATAGCTATATAAGTCAAATCAATCAAGTTACGTAAGAGAGATATGGCTACTACACAAGAATTTAAATTTTGCAAAAATAACAAAATTTTGCTGGAATTACAAAAATATTGTATAAACCAAATTAAAAAAACTAGTAAATAAAAATAAAAAAACAAATTTTGTTAGTTCAAGTAAAATTGATGAAATTTTGTTAAAATTTTGTACGAGTGTTAACAATATTTTTTTGTCCAAGCAACAAAACCAATTTTTTTACTTGAACTAAAAATTTGTCTAAAACAACCAAAATGTACTCAGCAAAACATGTTTTGTTGTTTTAATCAATTCCTTTTTCTGGGTGTACATCTCTGTTGCGAGGGAAATTTTAATTTCTGAATGCTACTACATTCAGAGCAGAAAATTTCCCCTTTTCATGACAAAATAAATAAGATAAATATTATTATTCGAAAATAGTGGTAGAATTATGAATAAAAAAAGATCTGCCAAATTGGTAACACTGATATACATATCTTTCGGATATTTTGCCATCCCTAAGACCATGGTTCGTACACTTGTATTCGTGCAAAGTGTATTTTCAGCATGCGCGTTCTAACAACTAAATTAAACACAGGTAAAATAACAAAGGTTTAGAGGGCAACAGATAAGTTGTCGGTGGGCCAGTTGTGGCCCGCGGGGCACGTGTTTGACATGCCTGTTATACATGATTATGTCATGTAAGAAAGTAGTATATTACTTTACGAAATAATTGTTCTTTAAAAACGAATAGTTTAATGTTCCCATTATTGACTAAATATTTTCTTATCAGTTTAAGTAGTTTCATAACAGAATGAAAGGTAATTCAGATTACTTATTATTTCTCGCCTTCAAAACGAAGAAATAAACTTCGGCAGATAAAGTTATTATAACTTTTTCTTTTTCCTTTTGCAAAACGAATAATAGTTTCCGACTATCTTTTGCCCGTCAATGTACAGATAACAGCCAATAAAGAAACAAAAGACAGATAGCTTAAGTAAAAAGGTACTGAAATACATAGATAATTACAAAGTGAAATATTTTATTATTATTAACAAAATTGTTAAACCTTTCTGGGATGATGTTTTCATATTTATATCACATGAAAGTAGATATTTATATATACACAGTTTTATTTAAATAAACTTCGTTTTTGTATGTAAAGATGGAATTTTGTAATCGATTTTTCACGCATTTTCTGATAGGCTAGAATTATAAACACTATGTATGCAGGTGTGTTTCCGATGACAATACAACATTTTAATATTTTTAGAAATTAATTAAAAATTAAAAAAATAATGTTAAGGTATTTTCTCGGTAGCCAGCCGCAGGTGAAAAATCGCCAAATATTCTTTTTGGAGTTAAATAAAACAAATACATTAACTATATACATATATATTGTTTGAACGTCACATTAACCGGGAAACTATATTAATGTTCAACTGCACAAAATCAAATAAATAAATCATTATTTTACTAAAAAGGTGCTAAAAATTACAAATAGATTCTAAAATCTTAAAACCATCGTAGATACGATGTTAAAATGCTTCCGGAGCGCTTTCAACTGCCACTGCAGTCATCATCAGCGGAGTTATCTCGAAATGTTCAAGAATTACTGTTGGTCTTATAGTTGGAGACGAGTCTATTTATTGGAGGGGGTGGGGGGACGTTGTTCAATGGTTACGTTCCAAATTCTCATTATATTAAAAATAATAATAAAAAAAATAGGGACAACATAGGAATGACAACTTGAAATTCAAGGATAAACTTAAAGAGCATTCTATAATTATCAAGATTAACAAAATCTCAAGAGCATTATCAAAGTACAATCAGAAACAGGATATTGACACAGACTTTAAAAGTGCAAAAATCCTAGCCCATACTTCGCATTATTACACTTCCATAATCAAGGAATCATTGGAAATTTTAACTAAAGGAAGAGACACGTGTAATGATATGCAATCTTACAACATACCTCGGATATGGTATAGCATACTAAATATTTCTGGTGAATTCGGAACTTAACCCATTTATGCCTACCGTCCCAATTTTAGGACGATTTAGTAAAATGGGAAAAAATGCATTTCACACCACTTATTTTTTTTATAGAAATTCGGTGTCTTATTTTATCGAGGAGTCCTCGATAAAATGAGACACCAAATTTCTATTAAAAAAAGTGGTGTGAAATACACTTTTCCCCATCTTACTAAAGCATCGACGCTAGTCGTAAATGGGTTAACCACTAAACACCCCCCCCTTCCAATAAATACACTCGTCCCCAACTATAAGACCAACAGTAATACTTGGAAATTTCGAGATCACTCCCTTGATGATGACTGCAGTGGCAGTTGAAAGCGCTCGGGAAGCATTTAACATCGTATCTACGATGGTTTTATGTTTTTGAACCAATTTGTAATTGTTAGCACATTTTGAATAAAATAAAATTATTTACTTATTTGATTTTGTACAGTTTAACATTAATATACTTTTTGGTTAAAACGGTTTGGAACAAAACAATGGCATTAAATTTTCACCAAAATATGCCAAGAGGATTTGAAACTGCAACAGAGAAGCATTTTAAACAGTAAAAGGTATAAAATATTAATTAAAAATAAAGAGATATGTTAAAAAAATACTCTTTTATTGTATTTATTATTAACACTAATTAAAAAAAATTCTGGATTTAGAAGACACTGTTTTTAATTCTATAAAGAAAGCGTTCATTTTTTTTATTTCATTGTTGAAACAACAAAATAATATGATAAATATATTTTTTCCTAATTAGTCTAACCTCTTTTGTCCTGAGGTACTCAAATGTGTCTTTTCCTCATAAAAGCTAAACTGTTTTTTTTTTTTTTTTTTACATTTTTACTGTACTTCTACAGAGTGTTTTCGGCTTTGAAACAAAAAACAAAAAAAATAAAAATAAAAATAAAAATTGCAGTACTGTTGCTTGTTTTCTCATAAAATAAATGTTGTTTTCATCTAAGTTTTCAAAAAGCCTTTACGACAATGTGGCGAAGAAAGTAAGAAATTTTCATAGAAACAAAACAAAAAATTTTATTTTACTCAAAATCATCATTTTATTTTACTTAAAATGTGCTAAACGTTACAATATATAATCTGTGCGAAAAGTTACAATTATTTAGCTTAAAGCCTTTACAAATAAATAAATAAATAAATAAATAAATATATCATGATTTGTAGTTTGTGTACTTGTTTAAAGTCCTTAAAACTGTTATTGTGTGAATTTAGGTTGTTGATAATTAAATTGATACCAGCTTGGGAAGACTGAGCTATACTCGATTAAAATTAGTTTTGCGTTCAATTCGATATAACAATAAATTCTATATACAGCATATAACAATTAGTTCTATGTACCCTAATTGGTTGAATTCTCTTTTTTAGAACGGTCTATGAATTCTGATTGTTTGAATCATGCATCTCGGCTTCTATTGGGAATATCTAGAAAACTCATTCAGATTCTCAAAGCCAATTTTCCCGCCAAATGTCTCCAAAATTTGGCAAAAAGTCGCAAGCTTAGCAACATTTTTTCATTTGGCGCCAAGCATTTGTTTTGTCATTGGTAATCTGGAAAGTCGATTTTCCCGCCAACATTTTGCCAAATTTGGAAATATTTTGCGAAGTATTACAAAATTTGCGACTTCGTTTACTGCCAATCGTTCAGCAACTTAATAACTGTCTCAACCTTCATTCACATTGAAAAGCATTCAACTGTAGTGACCCAAAAATGACCCATTAATCGAATTTTCTAGAACATGAGATCTAATCCGATGGTTTTCTCGTAACCCAAAACGGTAGGGTATAAAATTTAATCAAAACGGTTAGAGCCTTCTTTTAAATAAAGTTAGTTTGACCCGTGGTGACTGAAAAATGTCCCACTAATCGAATTTTTTCAAACATGTGACCCAACTCAATGGTCTTCTCGTACACCAAATCGGCAAGATACAAAATTTAGTCAAAAAATTTTAAAGTCGTTTTTTAGATAATTTTAGCTTGACCCATTTTCACCCATTAATGACTCCCTAATCTGATTTTCCCGAATATGTGACCTAGCTCGATGATTTTCCCGTTCCCGAAAACGGTAGGATACAAAATTTAGTCAAAGTCGGTAGAGCCGTTTTTTAGATAAATTTTGTATATATTATACACACACACATAGACACAAGATTTTCTCGTATTTGTATAATGTATGATTTTAAGGGGACTAGTAATGTGGGTAGTAATAGCAGTAATTAGTAATTAGTGTAGTAACTAGTAATCCATATTTGTGAACCTAAATTACCAGTCCCCTAAAGTATCAATTTCAGATAAAGGGCTCTTTCTGTCATCTACGGTGTCACTTTGTTTCTTCAAAAGCAAATAATGTCTATTTGTAGTGTTATTTTAACTTCGAATCAAGAGAAGTTATTTTAATTTACAACACATGAATAAAATAAATTATTGTTTTCCGATTGTTTTTGAACTTTTTTATATTCGTATGGATTTTTGTTTTCACGCCCCTAATCCTTTCAAACAATAAAAAAAAAACATAATTTAATTTAATTCATTTAGAAAATCGTCCTAGATATACGTGAAGGTTGATTTCTAAAATGAGCTAAAAATAATGTTTCTTTGGAAAGTTTTATGAGGTTTATATCAAAAACATTAAGTCGGATGACTGTATGATTTGAGAACGTATTCTATAACAATACTTTCTAATTTAAGAAATAAAATTCGACACATAAAAGTTGCAATAACTATTTCGCTTTCGTCATTTAAGGCAAGTAATATTATTGTATTATCTTTCTAAGAAATCAATCATTGTCCAGATAATGGTCAATAAAGAAACAAGAGCCAGATAACTCCTAGTGAAAGGTTATCATTCAACTTCAATTACAAAGTGATATATCGTAATATCATTAACAGAAATGTTAAACATTTCCAATATGAAGTTTTTGCGTTTACATCACATAAAACTGAATATTTGTTATATTCAATACAGCATTTTTTGTGGGGGAATTAAAACAGAAACTCGTTAGTACGGACTTCCGAGGGAGATCATGTTTTTGTCCGCAGTAACCGAAGTCCGCGTTATACGAGTAAACTTTTAAATGAGGTTATCACTTGCACTTAATAAATTGAATTCTGTTTTTGCCAGTAATTAAATAGTTTAACAATTATATGCCAAAAGCAAAATAATTAATTTGAAAAGTTTAGTTAATAAAGTAAGTTAATGACTATCTGTTGATACGAAAGATTAAATTACTCAGGAGAAAACAAAATTTAATCCTTCAATATTTTTTTCTGGATTTCTCCTGTTAGTGCTGAGTTTCAAGAGAGGTAATTTTTTTGGCCTCCTTAAACGATGTAAACATTTAAATGGTTTTACCCTTTACGTTAAATAAATTGAATTGAGATGTATTCAGAAATAGATTACCAATTTTTTGCTAAAAGAGAGAAAAGATTATTTGGCAATTTTAGAAAAACGCAAGTTATTGACAGTGTCTTAGTAGGAAAGACCAAATTACTCAGGATAAACAAAGTATGCAAACAAATTGTCATACTTACATAAATTTAATTAAAATAATCTCTCACTTTACTTTGCGATTGTTGAACAAATTATATTTTTACCACAACATTTTTAAAGTAATGCGACACACTCGAGCATTTGGTATGTTAGATTATATTTTGATTGGCGAACAACTATTAGCGATTTTTATCACTTTCCAAGAAATCTGAAAAGTGTTTATGAATAAACTTTGTTTGTCTGTCTGCCGTCCGTCCGTGCACTAACTCACATACATTTAATCCGATTGTCATAAAATTGATACATGTTATTGGGGTTTACTATAGCATGTCTGTTACTGAAAATGAAGTATGTAGCATTTGTGGTTCGGTTACAGCGACATTCAAGATAATGCTGTTACATTACGATCTACGGGGGAAATCGTTTGCGGCACATTTTAATGATGTTACACAATTTTAAACATATTCAAAGGGATACATATCACTGAGGTGCACTATAAGGCGCTTATCATCGAATAGGGTACATAGAATGCATTATTCATTTTATAGGGATACTCAAAATAATTTTGTTACAGTACTGTCTATGAACAACGATTGCTACTAGCTCGTTTTCAGTTCTGGTACGCTTTTTTTAAAGTAAATAAAAGTTCGTATATTAATTAGTGTATATAAATTCTATATATCAACTACAAGGCTGCTTAAAAGATCTCATGTAAATTCCGTTTATTGACGGAAATTTTCAATTCTCCTATGTATTTCTTAACTGAAGTAAATTTTAGCATACTGTGGAGTATACATACAAATCTATAGATCATATATAGGGCTGCACAAAATAATTCGTATACTTTGTTCGACTACTGGTAGTACTTGTTGTATTTGGGATTTCAAATGTGTTAATTGCTATTTCATTACATTATGCTGAATGTGTTGAAAAATGTTTCATAATCAATGCTTGACGCATCATTTTTGTTCTTGTTCAACCTCTCACGTTTTTGGTGTTGGAATGCTCCGTTACTATTCTCCATTGTCAAGGCAATTTTTTGATATCATAATAACCACAGTTACAAAAAAGTTTCTTTTTTAAAAATGATGTACCAACTCAATTTGTATTCCTCAGTGTCAATCTGTAAAAAAAACTGGCCGCATTATACGATTTATCGTACGTATTAAGCAGTGTCATTAACATTAATTTCAAGTAGAAGATGATATGGGAAACGAAGTTGTTCTCATTAACCGGGACTACATTTGAAGAGTAGACGTATTAAAGTGAATACACTGTAATTTTATCAAGCTTCTACAGAACACATTTTTAGCATTATTTTCCACATACAACACATGCCATTTATATCATCATCATCAGCACCAGAAACCGATTTCAGTACAATGCTGGTGTAGGCATTCCACAGATTTTTTTCATTGTTTCCTATATAGTGTTTTGTCATACGATTAATTTCAACCAATTGTCTCGTAATGTCGCTTCATATTACCTGATGTCGTCTTTCGAATTGTTTTCTATATCTGTGATACATCTTTAGCTTATTTATA
Source organism: Maratus michaelseni (assembly GCA_963931845.1). Classification (NCBI taxonomy): domain Eukaryota; kingdom Metazoa; phylum Arthropoda; class Arachnida; order Araneae; family Salticidae; genus Maratus; species Maratus michaelseni. The sequence continues at coordinate 54,639,389 of OZ007588.1, read as the reverse complement.
TCCCATTGTGTGTCTTGTCTTCTTGCAATATGCCCAGCCGATTCCCATGCCAACTGTTTAATTTTTTACTTACCCATCATACGTAGTATAGGGTAAGTCTTGTAATCGTTTTGAAAATCGAAAAAAAATTTTTGGCGGATTTACACGTTTCAAACACTGGAGATTCCAAAAAACATATTTTTAGAAAAAAAAATTTGCCGTCCGTCTGTGTGTCTGTGTGTCTGTAAACGCTCTATCTGCCGAAAAAATTGAGATAGAGACTTGCAATTTGGTATGTACTTAGTATGTAATGATGGGAAGAAGCCTATTTCATTTCAATAACCTCGATTAACCGGAACTATTTTTTTCGGACTCTCGAAATATTCGTTCTGATAAAAGGTATATAAAAATTTTCGAAATTGTTTATTTTAAGAAATGAATATAAAAGACAATAAAAAAACATAAATTTTGCATAAAGCATGAAGTCGATCGGATAATGAGTTACCGAGATATTTAGAATCCTATTTTCCACACTCTTCGATTTTTCATGACCCTGTATTTCATCCAAATTTCACTTCAAAGATATATTTTAATTGGAAATTTGACGCTTAATCAGATGCAATAAACCGCTAGTTAATAGGATTATTGTTTTTGGAGTTATAAGGATGTTTCTTTTAAGCAGTTCAGTAATCGAGCCTTCAAAGTTTAGGACGTCGTCAAGCTACGATTTTATTCGAATTGCGATGCATTTTATAAGTAGTTTATGCATTTTTTATTTTAATATTTTACATTATGCATATCCATGATGGGTAAGTATTACGGTGGCCCCCAACGACTAGTTCATAATAGTCGCCGTATCGTGAATAGTTTTTGCAAAGCAACCTCAAAAATTTTAATATATAACTAGCGAATCAAAATCAACGAATTAAAAATGAATGTGGATTAGTGCCAAGGATCGGGTAAGGTAAGACGATTTTACTTGAAACCGACCCGAAGCGCAGATTATGATAGGTCGGGTCGAGTTGATTCTAATTGTTTGGGACTCGAGATATGATCTGACTCTTGTGCGACTTAAAAAAGGGGGTTGTTAACCCTTTCTTTTTTCAAAAGTATTTTTACAATGTCGTTTCATATAGAAAAACTACACATTTTAGAATAAATGAGCATTTGCGAGTTCGTTTTCCTACATAACAGAAGTCGATGGGCCAATCCCAAAACTTTCTTCTATCTCATAAATGTTAATACTTCAAAAGGCGTCATTTATTTTTAATTATGCATTTTAGAATTAAAATGCAGCACAGTAGCGCCACCTTTTATATGATTTACACGAAAACCTAATTAGCACCAACTCATGCAAAGGAATAACATAATACAAAGTTTGATGAAATTCCGCGCAAAACATATTTAAACATATTCAAAGGGATACATATCACTGAGGTGCACTATAAAGCGATTATCATCGAATAGGGTACATAGAATGCATTATTCATTTTATAGGGATACTCAAAATAATTTTGTTACAGTACTGTCTATGAACAATGACTGCTACTAGCTAGTTTTCAGTTCTGGTACGATTTTTTAAAAGTAAATAAAAGTTCGTATATTAATTAGTGTATATAAATTCTATATATCAAATACAGGGCTGCTTAAAAGATCTCATGTAAATTCCGTTTATTGACGGAAATTTTCAATTCTCCTATGTATTTCTTAACTGAAGTAAATTTTAGCATACTGTGGAGTATACATACAAATCTATAGAACATATATAGGGCTGCACAAAATAATTCGTATACTTTGTTCGACTACTGGTAGTACTTGCTGTATTTGGGATTTCAAATGTGTTAATTGCTATTTCATTACATTATGCTGAATGTGTTGAAAATTGTTTCATAATCAATGCTTGACGCATCATTTTTTGTTCGTGATGAACCTCTCACGTTTTTGGTGTTGGAATGCTTTAAAACATATTTCTACGTTCTTGAGATATGACTATCGCTAAAATCGTGTGAATCCTGAAAAATGTAGCTTAGCAGCGCCACCTGTTGGGTGATTTACACAAAACAACAACTTATTTCCACGTTTAACAGAATCTGCAGTTTGGGGAAATTCTGCGCATTATTTCTGGAGATGTAACTATCAATATAGCAAGGCCATCTTTTAAAAGATTTACACCAAAACCTAATCAACAACAACTTTTGTGAACGTCTAACTGAATCTCAAGTTTGACGATATTTTGTGCATTAGTTCTTGAGATATAACTATCATGAAAATCATGAAAAATGCCACACAGCAGCGCCAGCTGTTGGACGATTTACACTAAAAACTAATAAGCAGCAATTTATATCCTGGTCTAACTGAATCTAAAATTTAATTAAATTTCGTGTAGTAGTTATTGAGATAGAACGCCCACAAAGCTTTTATCCCACACACGCACACAGGCAGACGGATTCACAGACAGGCATTTTCTAAAAACAGTCAAATCGTGTTCAGGAACTTTTAAAACATATAAATCTGTCAAAAAATGGAAGTGGAAAATTTTAAAGAATCTAATACTTTCTTTTGTATATATAGAAGAAACTAAAAAATGGGTCGAGTTTCGCAATGTCCTCAAAAACAATGTTCGGTTTCGTGCCCAACTTTAATGTGATTAAGGATAACAATGAGAAGAAACAATCTCTTGAAGTCAATTTAACTTTTTTCTTAAAAATTATTTTCTTATCAGTTTATGGGGTTTCGTAACAAAATGAAATTTAAGGTAATTGATTTTTGTTTTACCTTGAAATTAAATAAATAAACTTTAGCCGATAAAAGTTATATTAAAGTTATTAAAGTCACTAAGATAAAGTTATAACTTTTTCTATTTCCTTTTGTAAAACGAATAATAGTATTTTACTATCTTTTGCAGAGCTCATTTAATGTCCAGATGATAGCCAATAAAGGAACAAAAGCTAGATATCTCAAATAAAAACAACCATTCAGCAAGAATTACCAATTGAAATATTTCGCTATTATTAGCAAAAAGGTTAAACAAATTTGGGATGAAGTTTTCATATTTATAGCACATAAAAGTGGATATTTTTTGCATTTAGTATTACCCTTTAATTAAAAACATTCTGTATTTAAAACACACTGTTTCAGTTCTCTAAAGAAAGTATTTATATTTTTTAGAACGTTTTTAATACTTTCCAACATAATTAAAAATTGTTTATGAATTCGGTTTGTCTGTCTGTTTGTCCATGCTCTAACTCACGTAAATATATTCGGATGGTCATGCAGTTGATATATGTTTTTAAGATTTACCATGGAATGTTCGGTATTGAACATGAAGTGTGTAGCACTTATAGTTGTTTTACAGGGACACTCAAAAGAATTTTGTTACATTACGGTCTATAGGAAAAAAATATTTGCAGTTTATTCTTATGATGTTACACAATTTCAAACATACTGAAATTGATATATATCACTGAGGTGCACTACAAGAAGCTTACTATAGAATATGGTGTGCTTAGCACTTATAGTTCCTTTACAGGGACACTCAAAAAATTCCGTTACATTACGGTATATGGAGAAAAATTATTTGCGGTTTATTTTAATAAACCCAACAATATATTTTTCACTATTTTAAACATAATGAAATCTCTATATAACACTGAGGTGAATTACAAGAGGCTTACTACAGAATATAGTGTGTATAGCAGTCATCGTTCATTTACAGGGACACACAATAGAATTCGGTACTGTCTGTTAACAATAATTTGCTGGAAGTGCGTTTTGAGTTGTTGAACGCATTTTTAAATGTAACTCAAATTTTTGTCTATAACTTGGTATGCATAAATTCTATAGATCATATACAGGGGAGCACAAAAGTTCTCAAGGAAATGTCCGTTTATTAACGGAAATTCCAGAAGGATAATTTAAAACTGTGCTACGTGTATCTAACTGAACTAAAATTTATCATTCTATATAGTATATATACAAATCTACAGATCATATACAGCGCTGCACAAAAAATTCGGATATTGTTTTTAGAATTTTCTTGGTAATTCCCGAAATTGTGTTTTTAAATATGTTATGTTTTTCGAAATTTCTTAATTAGATATCATCTTTCACCTTATTAAATGGTAAATATTTGTACAATTATTTTGGAAATGTTGGGAAGTTTACATAATCTGTGCTTGAAGCATGTTTTTTGTTCTTGTTAAAACATAAAAATAACATGAAATATACTGTTTCCCAATTAGTTGAATTCATTTACACGACACGAGTAAACTCAAATTTTGTCTATGCAATTTTTTTAAAACTTTTGTATATTCTTGTGATATTTTATTTTTACGTCAGCCCCTACCCCTAATCTTTGAGAGAAAATATAAAATAGTATAATATAATATATTTTTTTAAAGGCATCTTTGAAAGGTTGATTTTAAAAATGTGCTAAAAATATAGTTTTGTCGAAATTTAAGTGAGGCTTACACGATAACCACTAAATCGTGTGAATGTATGTTTTGAAAATGTATTCAATCAATAATTTCGAATTGAAGAAATAAAATTCGACAAATAAAAGTTATAACAATTTCTTTTTCGGTTTCTAAGGACAGTAATATTATTAGATTAACTTACTAAGAAATCAATCAACGTGTTAATAATGGTCAATAAAGGAACAAAATCCAGAAAACTCTAGTGAAAGGTAATCATTCAACAAGAATTACAAAGTGAAATATCGTACTATCATTAACAGAAATGTTAAACATTTCTCAGATGAAGCCAATAAAAGTGCCTTTTTCAGAAACAGTTTATTTTCCACAATGTATATTTTTTTACTACACGAAAATTCTCTTTGACATAAGGGAATTAATATTAATTAGCTGATTAAGATCATCGCTTATTTTTTTTATCTAAGTGTTAGAGTAGAAAACATAAAAGTTATATGAACATATGAAAGTCCTTCCGGCCTCTACCGGGAGGAAAAGGTGGCTTTCATAGTCCATGTTTTTAAAAATTTAACTAATTTTACTCAAACACCCGAAGCTAAAATGCTTAGAACCCGATTAAAGAAGATTCAATCCCAGTTTTCGTTAATACTGAACTTTATATGAATTTCAGCATGAGAGTTACAGCATAACAAAATTCAGATTGTTTCAAAACAAAAAATGTTCCGGAATCATTGTATCACGATCTAACACTTAACGGAAATAATTTTTTCAATTTATAATCTTTTATACATCTTTTTGAATTTTTAAAAAAATTAAAAATTTACTTTGTCTCCATTTTGAAACAAGATGGCGTATGAAGCTGGCCAACGAACTCGATCGAAACCTTGGTATGTTCTGTACACATGATCAGTCACATTCATATCGGTTCATAAATACGAGAGTTACAGAGTAACAAAAATCAGATTGTTTCAAAATGTCAGCCATGCTAGAATTTCCAACTGCCATATCTCCGCCATTTTTTAAGATATAGTGAAAAAAAACAAATGTTCCAGAATCCTTGTATCACATCGTAACACTTACTGGAAATATTTTTTTTCAATTTATAATTTTTGTATATATTTTTAAATTTTTAGAAATTTAAAAATATTTAACTTGCCTCAATTTTGAAACAAGATGGCGGATGAAGCTGGCCAACGAACTCGGACGTGACCTTGGTATGTCCTATACTCATACTTAGTCACATCCAAACTGGTTCATAAATAAGAGAGTTACAGCATGACAAATGTCAGATGTATATACATATATATATAAATCAACATTTGAACGGAGGGTGATTTTGGGGTCTGGGTGTCATGATCGGTAAAAATATACCATTTTTCGGAATACACATTTTTTGGAATTGCTTCACTCCGAATGGCTGCAATAGGTAGTTTTTTATAATGAACGCTACCTAAAAGTTCAAAAACTGTTGAAAAATAATATTTTGGTAGTTTAAATCGGAGTCGTGTAAATTAAGAGAACAGATTGTTATAAAAAGACATCTTATGTTTCAAAAACACTGTTAATTATAGATGTTTTTAAACAAATTTAAGTGGTTTCATAACAAAATAAAATTTAAGATAATTAAATTTTGTCTTTAACCTTCCAAATAAGGAAATGAACTTCGACAGATATAAGTTATTATTACCTTTTGTTTTTCGAATTGAAAGGAGGGTTATGATAGTGCATTATTTTTCGCAGAACTCAGAAAATTTTTGAATTATTTTCAGTAAAGAAACAAAATGGTGAAAAGTTGAGTGAAAGGTTATCATTCAACGAGAATTACAAAGTGAAATTTCTTATTGTCATTACCAGAATCATTACAACTATAGTTAATTACTAAGTGAAAATTTCTCAGATGATGTAAATAAACATTTCTGTTTCAGAATAAGTTTATTTTCCCCAAAATATACTTTTTTACTAGACGAAAATTATTTTGACATAAAACAATTAGTCTTATAGCGCTGATTAAGATCAGGCTTTTATTTTTATTTTCTTAAGGGTTAGAATAGAAAACATAAATTAAAAATTAATAAAGATATATAAAAGTTAAAAAACAATTGAAAAACAATATTTTGGTGGTGTAAATCAGTTTCGATTGAATGGACTAAACAAATTATTATACCGGGTGATTATAATTAAAGTTACGATTTCAAAAATCGATAATTTTAAAACTACTGGTCAGAATGACTTGATATTTTAGCAGAACAATCGTGAGGCAATGGAATTTTGTTTGGCGAAGGAAAAAAATAGTTCCAAATTGTGCCGATAGATGGCGTTGTCAGGGGAAAGACCAAAAATGTATTCTTGAACCCTTTCCGGCGCGGTGTAAATTTGTTTGCAAAATGATGAAATAATAGACTGACACCGGAATTTACAAACGAATCCATAGGTAAAAAGAAACTTGCTTATTTTCTGGTTATTAATGAAAGGAAAATTTTAATTAAATATTCTTGGTGTCGTTTGTCAGTTTTAGAATTAAAATTGGGTGTCCTTTTTTGTGACCACCGCCCGTTAAAGGGTTAAACATAGGAATGATGTTGCCAAAAGGAAAAAAATAGAGTTCAGAGATTTATTAAAAATTTATTAGCGAAAAGACAAGACTACGTGTTTACAGCGACGACAGCGATAATGACAAAAAATGAAAAAAAAAAAGAGCTTCATGGAACAAACACCTTACTGATTATTAAGGCATAAGTTGCTCAATATGCCCTCCGCCTTGTTCCGCTACTAATTGGAAGCGCAAAACGGCATGCTCCACAACAGATCGGAGGGTATCTGTACTAATGCAATGGGTGTGTTGTGTGATGCTTGCCTTCAAGTCGGCTAGATTCTGAATCCGCCCGCTATAAACAACATTCTTCAGGTACCCCTAAAGCCAGAAATCACACGGGTTTAAGTCGGGGGAACGTGGCGGCCACGTTGTTGGAAAATGGCGGCTTATGATCCTATCATCTCCGAAATTATCACTCAGTAGCTGCTTCACAGTAGTAGCAATGTGCGGAGGAGCGCCATCTTGCATGAATATTATGCGATCCACACACTGACGCTGTTGAAGTGCCGGAAGAACATGGTTACGCAAAAGTGCTTCATACCGCTTGCCAGTAACTGTGCAGGTAACGGGACCCGCAGGTGTGATCTCCTCGAAGAAAAATGGACCGACGATAAACGCTGCCGTTATTACGCACCACACAGTGACCTTTTCAGACTGAAGAGGTAATGGCTGTAGCTGGGACGGATTCTCGGTCGCCCATATCCTGCAATTTTGCGTATTTACAGAACCTTGCAAATGAAAGTGGGCTTCGTCAGACCACAGAATGTTCCATGGCCATCCGTTGTCCACTTCCATCCGGGCAAGAAATTGTAGTGCAAAAGATTGACGTGCTTCCAGGTCAGCAGGTAGCAACTCCTGCACATGAGTTATCTTGTACGGATAACAGCGTAAGACGTTCCGTAGGACTTTACGCACCGTGCTGTTCCGCATATCCAGCATTCGGCCAATCCCCCTTGCACTGCTGATTCCAGCATCACTGTCAGTATGTTCCTGTAATGCTGTAGCCACATCTTCCACTGCCGCAGCTGAAACTGGCTTCCTTCCTCTACCCCGTTTAACGTCAAATGAACCGGTCTCTTCGAATTTAGCAATCATTTTTTGCAGACCATTTGTTGCTTTTGGACCTTTTTTTTTGGATTTTAATGTCCGAAACTTCCTAATAGCTGTAAGTGCACAGTCATCGTTCTTATAAAAAAGCTTCAAGAGCAGAGCGCGATCCTTCATAGTCAGAGTCATGATGAAGCATTCAGGCAAAGAGCTGCTGCTCTGCATTTTTATGGTTGCTATGTCTGCGGTGCGCATGTCACGTATTAGTAATTTGCACATCTTCAGACAATGTGAACCCAGACAGCGCCATCTATGGGCACATTTTGAAACTTTTTTTTTCCTTCGCCAAACAAAATTCCATTGCCTCACGATTGTTCTGCTAAAATATCAAGTCAATCTGACCAGTAGTTTTAATTAAAATTATCGATTTTTGAAATCGTAACTTTAATTATAATCACCCGGTATTTAATTAAAATTTTCCTTTCATTAAGAACCAGAAAAATAAGCAAGTTTCTTTTTACTAATGGATTCGTTTGTAAATTCCGGTGTCAGATTATTATTTCATCATTTTGCAAACAAATTTACTCCGCGCCGGAAAGGGTTCAAGAATACATTTTTGGTCTTTCCCCTGACAACGCCATCTATCGGCACAATTTGGAACTATTTTTTTTCCTTCGCCAAACAAAATTCCATTGCCTCACGATTGTTCTGCTAAAATATCAGGTCATTCTGGCCAGTAGTTTTAAAATTATCGATTTTTGAAATCGTAACTTTAATTATAATCACCCGGTAAAAAGATATATTATGTTTCAAAAATATTGTTAAGAAAGTTAGTAGATTTTTTTAAAATCTGTTTAAGAGGTTTCATAACAGAATAAAAATTTGATTAATTTTTATCTTTCGCCTTAGCTTGCATATATATATAAAAGTGATTAGTTACTACATTTATTATTATCATTCAATAAAAACATTTCAAAATTCAGAAGACACTATATTAAATTTCCTAAAGAAAGCATTTATTTTGTCATATCATTTTTATACAAAAAAATAATATAAAATATGAATTTTTTCATTCTTTTATCACTTGAATCCAAATTAAATAAACCGAGTAAAATAAAATATGATTTTCTAATCAGAGAAATAAAAGTCGACTGATAAAAACCATTATACGTTTTTCCTTACGATTTGTAATGCAAGTAATGATAGCGTATTATCTTACATAGAATTCAGACAGTGTCCAGAGAATGGTCAGTAATAGAACGAAATACAGATATAGTCAGTAAAAGATAATGATTCAACGAGAATTTGAAAGTAAAATATAGAACTATCATTAAGAGAAATATTAAAAAAAATATGTGATGAAATATTATTGTTTATAAAAGAGGGTACTTGTTATATTTATATAATCAAATAATTTTTATACAGAACATAATGTAATTTTTTTTCTCTATCAATTGAATTCAAATTAAACCACTATAGTTAACTAAAAGATCGTTTTCTTATTTTTGTTTTAAACTTTTGCAAGTTTATATAATGTTTCCTTTTTTACATCTTTCCCCTATCTCTTGAGAAAAATGTAAAATAATACTAAATAGTACAGTCTATTTGAAATAGTATTTTTGAAGTAGTTACAGATTGAATTGAAAAATCAGCTTAAAATATAACGTTTTTTAAATTAGTGTGATATATATATATTTATAACCTAAATATTAAATCAGATGAATGTATGTTTTCGGAACAAATTTTATCAATACATTCGAATTAAAGAAATACGTTTCGACAGATATAAATTTTTATAACCATTACCTTTTAGTTTCTAAAGACCGAGTAATAATACTGCATTATCTTTCTAGAACAAAGTCAATGCCCAGATAATGGTCAATAAAGGAACAAAAACAGATATCTCGAGTGAAAGGTAACCATTAAGAAGGAATTGTAAATGAAAACATCGTACTATCATTAACCCTCTAACAGCTTCTTTTCTTTTCTCTTTTTGTTTTGTGTGTTTTTGATATTGGGAACTAAAAATACGGATAAAATACCCCTTTTCTGAAATAAAATATTTGCCTTATTTAATCGAAAATTTTCTGTCATTAAATAAAGCGAAGATTACAAATAAAAATTAGTGGTATCGAAAAATGTTGAGTAAAGAAACAAGCAAAAGTCATATTGCGCGTACGGTGTATGGGCAAGACTTTTAATGGATTAAGATACGTTTTAAAGTTTGTAAAAGTGTACACATGATACATATAATCATATTTATCTTTAACCCTTCTGTGCATGAGTTTTTCTTTTACAATTGTGTTTTTTTATACATATATTAAATATTAGACACCAGAAATTTTAAGATAGATTTTTAACTTTGTTCAGCAACATAGTTCACGGGAAATTTACTGCATTAATATTTCTATATAAATATAGTGGTGGCGAAGAAGTTGATTTATTTATTAAAAGTTAAATAAAAAGTGATGGTAATTTACATCACTATGCAATTAAGGGTTAACCTCTTCGGGACCGGTGGCTTTTACAAATATTTTATTCGGTTGGCACCACTTTTTTTAGAAAAGCTACTTTTACTTAAATTATCACAAATATGCTCTAATTAGAGAAAGCAAATATTACTTTTATTTTTTACTGGTGCCTGAAACAAATTCTGTATGCTCTTTTTGAGGGTGCATGTATGCACCCATGGTCCCGAATGGGTTAAGGAAGCATTTTTCTGTCATATTAATACACCCTTAAAACTCTAGAAAAAACTTTTTTTTTTTTTTTAATCATTTTTGAAATAAGAAAATTTTATTTTACTATAATTTTTAGATGCGTTCGTAATTAGATATATAGTATATGTAACACCTATAGTCGTCGTCTGGTCAATCCGTCAGTCTGCATATAACAGCGCAAAAACTATCCAACCGAATGGTTTGAAATTTAATATATATAATCGTTGCAGAATTTTGTCGAGTCATTACAAATTTTATGAAAATCGAATCAAAACTTAAAAAGATATTAATAAAAGTTGTCCTCATTCCATTAAATCTTAGCATACGTAATTGAATCAATGATATATCATGACAGACAACGATTTGACGTTGCCATGTTGATTACATCCTATTTATGATGGAGTCATATTATTTCCGTATTACTCAGTTTAAAAACATAATTTGTATACTAAAATTGTTTAAATATCGCAGTCCTATAATCTATCTACACTTTTTTGACAGCTGTTTCACGAGAAACAGATATTAAATGGAAAAAAGAGTCTAAATAGGGATTTTAAGTTCTGAAATTTTCTTGGCTTAATTTCCCCATTGGAATTTTCAGTAAATGTCAACAAAAGATAAAATGTTGCCAAATCATTTCACTGAAATAATAACGATGATTTTTTTTTTTGCATTGTCTTGTATTGGATATTTCCGCATAGTATAATTTTAATGTAACACAACTGTAGTAAATTGTTTGAAAAAATGTATTGTAACTTAATTTCATAAAATAAAATTAATATCTATAATACGAAAATCTGCACATAAAATAAATTTTGTATTCATGCATTTTTGCATAAGAGTTCAACAGCTGTTGCACCAAGATCTGAATATTTATAAAACTAGTTATAGTACGAACGTACCTCATTTATTACGTTTGACGTACAATTTGACGTACAACAACTTGTTACATTTTTCAATCTTTACAAGAAGAAAGGGTTGGATTCTGAAAAAAATTAAAATTTCGGTTTTTGACGGACATATACCTTTTAGAAGGTCCTAAACACGATTTGACTGTTTTTTAGAAAGTATCTATCTATGAGTCTATCTGTGTGTTTGTCTGTCTGTATGCTTGTCTGTATGCATGCAAGTTCCCTTATGTTTCCTAAAGATTAATTTATTTTAACTTAAACTCTTTCTATTGTGAAAGAAATGAACTTCCAATGATAAAAGTTATTATAACTGTTTTTTTTTCTTTTAGTAAGTCGGATAGTGATATTCTATTATCTAGGGTAGTACTCAGTCAACATCCACATACTTGTCAGTAAAGGAACAAAACCAGATAACTCAAGTGAAAGGTAATCAGTCAACGAGAATTACAAACTAAAATACTTACAATCATTAACGTATTCTAAGACACACAATTTTATCTTTTTTATTTATAAATAAAGAGCTCCCACTCAGTCTTTATTTTAATACCACCTTTTTAAAAGAATAAACTTCTTTTTAGATTGCTCCTTTAAATTTTATAGTTCAACCCCCCCTCCCCCCTCCTGAAAATATGCAAATGTTTTAAGAGGTGTTTAAAACACTGGTGGAATTTATGATATTGCTTTTCCATTAATTTTTCCAATTTTTGTATATTCTTAGGATTTTTTTTTACCATTATTTCCGGTATGAAAAATTAATAATTATATGATATGAAAGGGGTTATATGTTATATTTACTACTGTCTTCAGAAAAAAAGTGTATTTAAAAGATATTTTTATCAGGCTTCATGAATTTTTTTTTCTGATATAATTTCTGAAACACAAAATAAATTTTCATATCATGTTTTTTTTTTCAATCATTTGAATTTAATTGAAATCACTCGATTACTGTCTTCAAAAGAAAGAAATGAACTTCCACAGATAAAAGTTATTATAACTGTTTCCTCCGTCTTTTAGTAAGTGGGACAGTGATATTCTAATAATTATATCATATGAAAGGGGTTATATGTTATATTTACTACTCTCGTTAAAAAGAAAAGCGTATTTAAAAGAAATTTTTATCAAGCTTCAAGATTTTTTTTTTTTTTTTTAATTTCTGAAACACATGATATATTTTTATATTATTTTTTCCCAATCACTTGAATTTAATTGAAATCACCCAATTAATGTCTTCCTAAGAAAGAAATAAACTTTCACAGATAAAAATTATTATCACTGTTTCCTTTTTCTTTTAGTACGTCGGATTGTGATATTCCAATAATCATATCACGAGGCTTAAAAAAAAACATTATTTTTTCTGAAATAATTTCTGAAACACGAAATATATTTTCATGATATTATTATTCCCAATCACTTGAATTTAATTGAAATCACTCGATTAATGTCATCACAAGAAAGAAATGATAAAGGTCATTATAACTGTTTTCTTTTTCTTGCAGTAACTCGAATAGTGATTTTCTATTATCTTTGGTAGTACTCAGTCAACATCCACATACTTGTCAGTGAAGGAACAAAATCAGATAGCTCAAGTGAAAGGTAATCATTCAACGAGAATTACAAAGTAAAACATTTACAATCATTAAAGCATTTTAAAACACACAATTTTATCTTTTTACACACTTTTATTTAACTCAACTTGGATTTTGTATGTAAAAATAGAATTTTATAATCGATTTATCACTTTCTTCCTCATATATTAAAATGATAAAAATTATGTTCACAGGTATGCCAATACGACATTTTAGTATTTTTAGAAATTAATTATAAATTAATATATTAATTTTAAGGTATTTTCTGTTAGCCCACCATAGGGAATAAATTGCCAAATATACTTTAAGGTTACAACTGTATACGAATTACAGGAACAATGGATTTAATTATGCGCCAAATTACGCTCGCCAAAATAACCCAAACTTCAATACGGAGTATGTTACTCAGTAAAATGTACAAAATGTAAGTAAAAAATGAAGAATGTAATGTATTTAAAAATAAATACGCTTTAATTAATATTAATTAATAGTTTTATATTAATTAAATTATATACGTTGAGAAATCATATATATACTTTGAGAAATCAATTTAGAAATCCTGAAAACATAGTTTTAATAATAATGGAGTTTTCTTTCGTATTTCCATATCTTAAAAAAAAAAAAACAGAGCAAAAATTATAATACATTCGCTAGTTTACGCTTTCTGCCATGCATAAAAAAAACCTGTTTGAATTGCCATAGGTTTGGGGTACACGCCAAATTAACGTATTGTAAAGGTAATTTTTGGAATTATCATGCATTGAAATTATGATATTAGGCTTACTTTTCAACGGATATACGGGGGATGTTTCAGGACTTCCCTTCTAAGTTTCTGCTACAATTCTTCACACACGTAGCGATATGAGGGCGGCGTTATCATGCAGAATAGTAACTCCTTTGGAGAGCATGCCATGCCGACGATTTTTGATTGCAGATGACAGTTTTTTTAAGGTGGTTCGGGTGGCTCTGAAAATGTTTGGATACATGTGGTACTAATCAATGTCGTATTAAAATGTGACTTTTTACATTGCATAAAAAGTAAAAATATTTGATCAATCATAATAATATTGTTTACTTCTCTAGATGATTAGAATATATAGTTAAACAGGGAGGCAATCCGATCGAAATTGTAAAGTTATAGAGCTAACTTCAAACACCCGTGCCAAAGCTCTTTAAATGCTTCATAAAATTTGTCTCTAAAGGGGACGAAATATATTACTGATGTTAAATATTGCTATAATAAATACCTTTAAACCAATTTTCAATCCGGCGTATAGGTTTCTAAAAAAAAAAATAATAAAAAAAAAAATCAGAAATCATTGATTTTTCAGTCGTCCGTCCCCAAAAACATTTTGTCAAAAAACGTACAAAATACTTGCAGCAAGTTGCTGGAACATCCTTGTATCATTTTTCCGCAATTTGAAGGAGAATTTCAGCCCACTTTGAGCTTCGGTACCTGAATTTTTCATGTTTTGAGGGAAAAAAGACATACGTAAAAATTCCGTTTCCATTACAAAACATTACTATGCTACACAATTGCCAGAACAACCCTCTGATTTGATGAAAATGCCGCTTTGGGTTGTAAAATTTCATGTAATTTTTACGTAAGATTATGTAAATTTCCGATTTTTTGGAGAGAAAGTTGGAAAAGCAAAGCGGGAATTTTGGTGTTTTAACAAAATATAATCATGTAAAATATTTGTTTAGTTAACGGATTTTTTTTTTTTTGAGAGTGTAGCGTCATACACCTCTTATATTTTCCCTTTTTCAATCACTTGAATCTATTTTAAACCACCTGAATAAACTAAAATATTGTTTTTACAATTGATTCTGAATTTTTGCATATTTTTATGAATGTTTCTTTTTTATTATTATTTCTGAGTTGACGTTTTAATATTTATGTCATATAAATGTAGATACATGTAATATTTATTATTATACTTCAAATTATTTTCCGTATTTAAAAGATACTTCTATCAGTCCTCTAGAGAACACATTTGTTTCATGTAATTTTGAAACACAACATATCTTTCTGTATAAAATTTCTCTTTGTCAAACCACTTGAATCTAATTTTAACCACTCCAGTAAACTAAAATATTGCTTTTACAATTGAGTTTGAAATTTTGTATATTCTTATGAATTTTTCATTTTTACCATTATTTCTGAGTTGGATTTTTACAATTTATGTCATTTAAAAGTGGATAATAGTCTAGTGGATAATATATCTATTATAAAACTTCAAAAAGGTTTTTTTTTCGCATTTAAGTGATACTTTTATTAGGCCTCTAGGGAAACTATTTTTTATTTCATATAATTTCTAAAAAATGAAACTTCACCCTCATGACTTAAATTTAATTTGAAGCATTCGAATAAGCTAAAATACTCTTTTCGCAATTGTGTTTGAAGTATTGTATATTCTTATTAATTGTTTATTTATCTAATTATTTCAGAGAGGAAGTTGTAATATTTATTTATATCATTTGAAAGTGTATAAATGTTTTAATATATATATTGTTAAACTCTTTTGTCGAATTTCAAAGATTATTTAAAAAGGCCTCTAGACAAGGCATTTATTTTAAATAATTTTTGAACTATCAAATATATACAGGGTCATCGGAAATTATCTGGTAAGATTTTAAAGAGTGGTGAAGGGGAACAAAATAAGCATTTTTCGTCATAGAATCTGTGCTTGGATATGACGCGTATAAGCGGAGTCTATCGGCGCTTATATTCTGTCTTACAATTACACCTTTCAAATTTTTCTTCGTCACCAGCGCTTAAACGTATCATCTTCAGACACACATTCTACGGCGAAAAATGCTTTTTTTCGATTCCCTATACCACAGTTTAAAAATTTGTCAGTTAGTTTTAGATCACCATGTATATATTCAGGGTGTCTGAAAAGTCTTTCCCTGATTACAAAATATATTCATATGCATCCACTATATGTAAGATACACATGTGAAACTGGTGTCAAAATGTTGGAAAACTAACCAAGTTTCTTGGTGCAGGTTTCTGTAACGTGGCTGCAGTGGAGCAATATCAGTGTTTAGGAATCCAGACCATGTAACAGAAACGGTCTGAACATCAACCGCAGCTGAAAGCGTGGAAAAAGTGAGACAGTCTTCTGTGCGGAGTTTTTTACAATCAGTGCGCACTGCCTTATCTAAATTACAGTTGCCAAAAGAGTCTCGTGATACCAGAGGACACACTGACCTTTTTCCTGGTTTGTGTACTTTTCCGGTTTCCTGGACACTGACACTGCTACACTACGGAAACCCGAAAAAAAAACTTGGGTAACTGTGCAACATATTGCACAAGTTTCACGTTTCTATCTTATATATAGCGGATATGAATAACTTTTGTAATTAGAGAAGGACTTTTCGGACACCCATATATACGCGGTGTCCCATAAATAGCGCCCAAATTGTGCACAGCGACATTTCTCGTTGGGGGTACATAAACAATGCCCAAAGAACTGTACCTGTACGATCCATAGCTTACGAGAAAAATACGAAAACACAAAGTATGACATCACAGCCGGTGCAAGAAAAAACACTTTATTCGACACATCAACAGGAGTATTTGCAAATTATAAAGGCAGATGTCCAAAGTGTCCGCCGCGCATATCGAGGCAGGCTTGAGCTCTCTGTGGAATGGATGAGTGTACACGTCGCTGCAGCACGGTGTCCGCCGAAGTACAAGCAGCATGCAGACGAGCAACTAAGTCCGTTTGTGCAGTCACTACATCGCGATACACCAATTCCTTGAGATGGCACATGCATGACGCGGTATGCGCGGCGAACGTTTTAAACGTTATCGTCTGAAAATATATGCAAGTACTGATGTTGATTTGTCTAATACGGTGTTTTTTCCTTGCATCGGCTGCGACGTCATACTTTGTTTTTCGTATTTTTTTCGTAAACCGTGGATCGTACAGGTACAGTTCTTTGGGCATTGTTTATGTACTCCCAACGAGGAATCTGGCTGTGCAGAGTTGGGGTGCTATTTATGGTATACCCTGTATATATTACAAACTTTAAAATTTCATACTGTATTACACTTATTGTGTAAAAAATTCCTTTTATTAATATTCCATTTACAACTCTAGTTTATTAAAATATTCCATTTCTTAAAAATATTCCATTGAGGTATATATTTAAAACATTGTTCATTCTAATCTACTTAAATTCACATTTTATTTCCCAAAAATAAGATGTAAAATGCCCATTTCATAAGAATATTTCTTCTTAAAAAACCTATTTTCATAAATTCTTTATTATATTAAAATTTTCCTATTTATTGTAGTATTTAAATCTCTTTTATTTCTTTTAATCTGTGTAAATTCACTATTATCCCTTTCCTAATAGTCTAAAAATCATTCATTTAAATTGTTTTGTTACCGAGAAACCTATATTCTCAATACGCAAAAATCAAAACTTATTCTATCATTTCTTCGCGTTTTTTTAATTTCCACAATGTTCTAGAATATGCTTTTCCCTACAAAAGCATAGGCGAGACGTATTTCTTCAATATTAATTCACAGAAAAAAGATAGTGCGCTGCGAAAGTTGGACATGTATTGGTTAAAGAAGGCCACGTGTTACTAAATTCTTATTTCGTGCTCCTAGCTTAAAACGGACTGACGGACGCAGAGGAGAAGGTATTTTGCCATCAAAGTCAGTGTTAAAAAAACTGTTGCTGGAGTTGTAGAGTTCTAATATGTTTCAACATAAACCTTTGGCCGTCGAATTGGCGTCTAATAAAAAATTATGTTGTTCTATAAGATGGAGGTTTGTTAAGATTATTGTTATGTAAAGAGAGAACTCTCCCAGAAATTAAGATGATTGGATTTAAATAAATGGATTTGAGTGCAGTCGTGCTTCTTTTATTTTCTTCTACCAACATTTACTTGGCTACTACTGGTTAAATTGCAGAATACGACTGCATTAATTTTGAGATAATTGCCATCTTCTTTCATCGACTGCTAGATGCAGCTAAAAAAATAGCAGAATACAACATATATATATATATATATATATATAATATTTAAATTAATTTTTTCCAGTTACGTAAATTTAAGAGCATTAGAATAAACAAAAAAGAAATATTTTTTTCAAATGTTTTGGGACTTTAAAAAAAATATTTTTATGAAATTTATACTTCTATTTCTTCCATTCTGACTTTCTAGGAAAAAATAAATAAAATACTGAAATAGAGAAATTGTCATAGAAATTTTCTATTTATGAGTATATGTTATAAGGAATTCAGTTTGTAAAATGTTAACCCTTTCCGGCACAGTGGTCCCACTCCGGGCACACCTAATTTTAATTCCAAGCTTGCATTCGACACCAAGAATATTTAATAAAATTTTGGTTCTACAATGAAAGTTTAAAATAAAGAGTTGTTATTTTCTAAAAAAGTCGTTTGTAAATTACGGTGTCAATCAGTAATTTCTCATTTTACGAACAGACTTTACCTGTACCGGAAAGGGTTAAAATTATTGACTGCCAACACAATTTACGAACGAATGTCATAAAAATTATATATAAAAAAAACGTTTTTCTTCACGTACGCATTAAATACAAAATTTTATTAAAAAATTCTGGGTGTCATTTAGAAGTTTGTAGTTAAAATTAAGTGGTTGAGCCTCGCAACCACTCTTGAAAGGTTTAAAATGCATCCGTTTTGAAATGAAACGTTTTGGAAGTGTTAAATAATATTTGAATCAATCCACAGTGAAGACAAAATTCAGGCAAAGGGGCAACGTAATAATCAGTTTTATTTAATAAAACCTGTTGTTAAAGCATAAGTACGGTAAAATTTCTTGTCATGCAATGTTCTACAATCTACAACATGGTATGTGATGTCTTAAATGATGAAGGGGATAGTTACTATTTAGATATTTAATTAAAAAAAAATTCAAACGATTTACCGTCCAAATAAGGTTACTAATGTTGCAATATATTGAACTCTTGCTATGACAGAAATTGTTGTATTCTACTGTGAGCAGTCTCTGATACCGCTTGATCGAAAAATGAATAAAAAGTTCGATTAACTCGTAGGATACATTTTCTGTGGTAATGCTTATGGGTCATTCCATGGTAACTTACCTTACATCTCTATAATAAAACCGTAAGTCATGGGACTGTCATCAACAGTTCCGGAATGTCCGTTTCATTTTTTTATATGCCAGGCGGCCATTTTTATTAAAAATTATTTTTTCGAATAAAACTTCATAAATGTGACATTTTTAGAAAGATCGCTCAAAATAAATTAATATTTGAGAGATGACTTACGTTCAATTATGTATATATTCTCCAATAACTTCAGTTGAAATTAGCTTCGCAGTTCAAATTCTCCATCCATGAAAGTAAACAAAAAAAAAAAGATTCATTCGTCATGAAGGTTTAAACTATTAAACCATTAAACCATGGAGATAATCGTTCGTAAAGTTAGTTTTCCATGAAAGATTTTTTGGAGCGCTGCCTGGTGTCAAAAAAATAATTCGTACCAGGGACACAATCAAAGTTTACCATAATTATGTGCTATACAACTCAACTTCATTCTTTATCTTTTCTTGATGTAAGCTGAATGTAAACAATTATTGGGGCCTCCGTGGCCGAGTGGTTAAGGCACCACTCCGCTAATCGCTTCATAGCGTAGGAAGTAAGGTCGGCGGTGTTCGACTCCTGCCAGCTCCATTGCACACACTTTGTGGAGCTCCCGGATGTAACTCTTGGTGTTGTAAAATTTCATTGTACTTTCTCGTCCAGATTTATGTGATTGTTGAAGTCGTGTATGTGTTTCTGTGATTAAAAATAAATGTATATGGATCATTCGAGACGACAGCCTTGTAGCTATAGGTCTCAAAGCCCACCTCCCTTCAAAGTTCAAAGTAAACAAATACAACTGATGCAATGATATTTAATGAATGAAATTTCGAAACAAATTGTCAATTAATTTGGTATTTATGTATTATACGTGAAAGGAAGAGAGACCACCGAAAATGATTGTTAATCACCAATCATATTTATCATTATTAGTGACCAATCGCTTTCAAAACAGTAATTTAATATACATTTACAAAATACATAACATCATTAAGTACTTTTGTGTTATTTCGGCGCAAATCTCGCCAATAGAATTTTTAAAATCGCCAATACCAGCTTTTATTTTTCGCGTGTGCAAATTAGAAACGATACTTTTATTTTGAAATCAAATATCCTGATGGAACAGCTGTCGTAGACGCACCGGGGCACTATATTAACTATAGAGTTGCAATATAGAGAGAAAAAACGGGTTGCTGTAATTAGAATTATAGGCGGTAATGTTGGTGTGACATATTTACGTGATTATCAAAACTGGCTTCCAAAAGTTCAATGTTTCACCAAACCATACTCGAAAATTACGTGTTATAATATGCACTCCGAATATGTCACATTATTCAAGACGTTTTAAATGAGAATAATGATAGATTTTCTTCTTGATTCTCCCGTAATCAAGTCTACAGCCAAAGTTAGCGAGAAACAAACAAACAAACAAAAAAATATTGGCAACAATATGGTTCAGTGTAAATGGTGGATATCATTAAAGACTTTCACAAAATAGACTTCATTGCACCAAATCGTATTAACTAAAATACGCCATTTGGCAATGGATCCAATTACGGAAAACTACTTAATATGTTTAAGAATCTCCTCATTAGTAAGCATATTGCAACTGATAAGCAAACGGATATGTAGCATAAATGCTTAAGTTGGTTAAGCGGTTTTTGTCAAGAAAGATGAAATACATAACAACAAAAATATGCGAAATGCTACCATGATCGAAAAAGTTTTTGATTTGTGTATTAGAATCTTCCGGTTTGGCGAAGGATTACGGAAAAAAAATAAATTATGAATAAAAGTAACGTGTTACAGTGCTTAACATACATTTAAGGGAGACCAAACTGGTCGCCAGTGGCGGCTAGTTTAGAATAATTGACTTAAGTAATTTTAGTAAAACAACACTAAAAATTATTCAAAATGTAATGTTTATATAATTTGTTAATTATATAAACACATATACAAAGCCTATACAAAGCTAAATTTGGATAAAAAATACTTAAATTTAGTACTATTTATTGAACGATAAAAATTATATTTACTATGGACAAAAAGAATGTAAGTTACCATAATAAATATAATGGCCAGTGTTAAAAAAAGAACACTAAAGGTAGGTAAATTTCATCCAAATTTTGCTTTGGATAATTTTAATTAACAAATCATACCAACAATACATTTTCAATATTTTATGGTGTTATATTATGAAAATTACTAAAGAAGATTATTCTAAATGCAACGTAAGTTACCATGGAATGATCCTTAGATACAGTACAGTTATAATTGAAATTCCCCTATTTACAAGACTCTAGCGATAGTACTAGTGTTGGATTTTTATTTTATAATTTTACAATTGATTAAATATTCACTTAACTTATAACTACAAGGGACTATTTATCTATGATCTTTCATAATGTCATTTTTAACATAATAATTAGTTACATAGACATTATTTTATTTTCAAACACATCAAAGAGTACACGTCTAAAAGCCTTAAAAAACACTTTTAAAATTGCACAAAATTAGTAAATCTGTTAAAAATTGTAAAAATATTTTCACCTGTCGTTCTGAGGCATCCTCAGTAACTGATGTTGTGTTTTCTGCTTCGTCAGCCATATGCTACTAGAAAAAAAGCAAGGTTTTCAAAGGATTGACTGACGAAGTTTGAAAATAAAATAATGTCTATGTAAATCGGTCGTGCTAATAATTATTACAAGTTACTATATTTGTTCAATTTAACTTTAAACAAACCTTATTACATACGTATTGGATTTACTGTTTACTTTATTTTATATGCATCGGATTATCAACCTTCATAGTGAGGTACAAAGAATCGAACAACTATTTTCTCTCGCTTTCTATTTAAACTTTACCTTTCACGAGACTCCAATAATGTTGTGATTTATCCACGCATCACAGCGGGGCGTTTGGATGATCTAGGTGGACAAAATTCCCATTTCCGAGTATCTCGGAATTTAAGAAGACCGCGTACAATGGTAGCTGAATGTCACTTTTGTCGAAATCCGTACGAGTTTTGTCGAAAAAAATCCGATGTGTCGATTAATTACGACTGTAAAGAAGGCAGTTGGTTTGAGTGAGTTTCAACGGTTGCACTATTTTCCTGTAAGTTCGAAAGCACATCATGACTATTTTGTTTTCTTTGAAAGCACGAGTTTACTGGACATGTGTCACATGTTTGTCACAAAAATTATCATCTATTGTGGTTTGAAAATAAGCGCCATCTTGTTTACAAACTTTATCTTGACTATAACACAGTATTAAGCCTCATTAAGCAATAACCATTTTTTTAAATCAAAGTAACATTCTTAAAGCGTTGAAAACTTAAGAAAACACCTGCAAAAGTTTGTAAATCATTATGTTATATTAACTTGCAGTGTAAGTATGTATGAGTAGTTCAAATATCTCAAGTCAATTTAAAACCACTTTCAATTATCCGATTGAGCTGAAACTTTGAATACATGTGTAGTTTCAATGGCAATACAATAATATAATATAAATAAATGATAATATAAATAATAATAATAATAAATAATAATAATAATAATATAAATAAATGATAATATAAATAATAATAATAATAAATAATAATAATAATAATATAAATAAATGATAATATAAATAATAATAATAATAAATAATAATAATAATAATATAAATAATAATAATAATAATAATAATATAAATAATAATAATAATAATAATAATAATAATAATAATAATAATAATAATAATAATAATAATAATAATAATAATATAAATAATAATATAAATAATAATAATAATAATATAAATATAAATAATAATAATAATAATAATAATAATAATAATAATAATAATAATAATAATAATAATAATAATAATAATAATAATAATAATAATAATATAAATAATAATAATAATAATATAGGGGAAGGTGGTGTACCTCAGACCTATTTTGACTTTTTAATTTTTAGTTTTAAAACAAATCGCCAAAATTAAAAAAAGAAAAGATTTTATAAAACTTTATGTTGTTACAAACAACATATATTTGTCTTAAATTTTTATATAAATAATTTCCATGAAAATTTTTGAATGAAAAATAAAATGAAAATAGGACCGAGGTACACCACTAGTGGTGTACCTTGGTCTCATTACTAACGAGTGGAAAAAAACTTGTTTTTTAGTGAAAAAATCCACATTTATTAATCAAGAAGCTGCATATATAAATTTTTTCCCTTAAAAGCAATAAAAGGATTGATACATTTAATTTATTATTAGGTTTAAAAAATAAGATAAGTCTAAATAGACATAAAACCTCAGAGCAATTACACTTATTATAAATACAAAAGACATTAAAACTTATTTATATTTGTAATAACACATAATTTTAGCCAAAATTGTTATTAGATAAGTCAATTCCAAATGTTAACTTCTCGAGCTACATTTCAGATCCACCAGGCAATATTGGATGTGGCAGTGTGAACTGATATCATTTTTGTCAACTTCATAAACAGTAGGATCTTCTCTTTTGAACTTCTGAGAGTTTGGATGTCTTTTTAGATATTGTACTTCATATACATTATCAGTAATTTAAATAATTTCAGCAATAAAGTATTTAATAATTTTTATACCAGCAAGCTTCACTAGCACAAAAGCACCAATCTGAATATTCACATTATCTAAATCTTCTAGTTCACCAAAGTCTTCCTCTGAAAAACCAGATTTCTCAAATAAATCATCTATCCTCGTCTTCAGATTCTGTTGAATAATAATAAGGCCTCTATTTAGCTGGCTTAGTAGGAAGTTGTACTGTTTTACTTTGTTTTATTTTTTCCCCTTTTTTTACAACCAGGTTGAAAGCAAAACTGATGTAATCATTAAACCATAACTATTTAAAATAAACCATGTTGCTATTAAAAACATATTTTTAATTTTTAGATGCACCTGTAAAACTGATTTTGTATCAATATAGCTAAAAGTATGGGGTTAACATAAACCAAATACATATATAAAATTTATCACAAAGTAGTCCTAACTTGTTAATAGACTTTAAATAAAATACTAATTTGAAAGAAAACATTTTACTTGAATTTTAAAAAGATTTTTCAACATATGCATTTTATTATCTGAAATGATATTTAGGTGGTGCACCTTGGACCAGTCCAAGGTACACCACTTTTATTAGGTTCAAGGTACACCACTTGACACTTAAAAACAAAACTGCCAATAATGATGTTAAGGTTAGACATAACTTTGTTTAAAGCACATGGTGTAGTAGCTAGAACATTGCTTTATAATGCATAACCCTCATTTAAAAATAATTAAATATGTTTTAGTATAAAAATAACATAGAAATATCTAAGAAAAACTTACTTTTGAAAGGTGAATTTCTTTTTTCAAAAATTGTTCAATTAGTTGAGCTTCTAAACAAATGCCAAGAACTTAAATGATACCTCTTGTGGCAAATATTTAAACTACAAATGTTGTTATTTAATTATCTAAACAAGTAAAGCTAGAATTAGCATAGGTCCGAGGTACACATATGTCCAAGGTACACCACTCTCCTCTAAATATAAATAATAATAATAATATAAATAATAATAATAATATAAATAATTAAATAAACCAAATATTTATCACTGTTTGGGTATTTTATTAATGATACATTCGAAAAGCCAGCAAAACCTAATTAAATTTTGTACACCTAGATCGTCCAAACGCCCCACTGTGCGCTCCTATTGTTATACTTTTTTTTCCATATAATATTGTGTATCTATTAACCCTTTAACGGGCGGTGTCCACAAAAGAGGGCACCTAATTTTAATTCCAAAACTGACAAACGGCACCAAGAATATTTAATTAAATTTTTTTTTAATCAAGTACCGGAAAATAAGCAAGTTTTTATTTTCTAATGAAGTCGTTAGTAAATTCTGATGTCAGTCCATTATTTCATCATTTTACAAGCAGACTTACTCCGCGCCGGAAAGGGTTAATTGAACCTTTGATTCTATTATCTTGTACTGTTAAGTATATTAATTTACATATGGGTATTATTTCCAAAGATGGATAGGGATACAAATGGGTATTATTTCCTAGGGCTCCAAACGAAACAAAATTTCACCCGTATCTGCACTTGTAATTTTGAAAATTGCAAGTTAAACTATGAAAATAAAAGAAAAAAAAACAGCAGTCTCTAACGCTCGTATTCTCGAATAACTTCGACCCCGAGTTAAGCCGAAAACCCGGGTCGAAAGCTAAAATGGTATTCATCGTCTACCTGACTGGACCGGTTTGAAGCCGAAATCTAACGCTGGGTTCAGTTACTGGCAGTTACTGGACCTGGCTTTGCAGAGGGTTGAAGTTCAAGTTTTTCAACCGAGCATGCGTAGTTAACAAAAAACAAGACGAGAGAGCAAGTCTGATCACATTTTACAATAATGGCGGATTACGTACTGAATCAAGTGTCTGTGTATTAAGATATAATAGAAGTTTAATACTATTATAAAACAAAAGAACAATATGCAAAGGTATGTGATCTCATATATATGTATTAGCTTAAATTTTTTTTTATCTGGTTTGTTTATATTTATATATAAGTCCTCTATATTTTATGTTCAATTGTTTGTTTACATAAATAAGCATGGTCGCGAAGATTTTTATTTGCCATAAAAAATAGTCAACATTACATTATTAATGACAGATAAATTGCTATTAAAATAAAAACTGTTGCATTTAAGGTTATTTGTTTTTGCAATTTTGATCTTAAAAAGAATTTATGAATGTATTTTAATAGTAGCGAAATAAATGTCGTACGTAAGTTCTAATTAAAATTTGAGACATCAGACTAATTTGCATTTTTCTTTAAGTAAAAAATACTTAGATTATGTTCAAGTATCCATCGACTCAATGTAGGTTTTCGATTTTGGTACTCGTAGAATATGTGTAAAAGTTAAATTTTCTGTCTTGTGTGAAAGATACACTATTATTATTTATGCACGATATGTTATATAAATATAAGATTAGCTCTATAAATTAGATATTGTGATTTTAAATTAAACAAAATATAATCTGAGTGGTATTTATCTATTGAAGATTTTTAGTAGGTTTATTCTTTGTTTAAATCACGAATATCTTTATATTAATTAAACAACTCTATCATTGATTAACACACCACTATTGTTATTTCTGTTTTTAAGCTTTACGTTATATTTTCCAATTTTTGAGAAATTTGAAATATTTATTTAATTACATTTAAGTTTCAACTGTGTTTTAATTTAAAAATTATATATAATTTAAAATATTACAATAGAAGTAAAGGGCTGAAATACATTGATAAAAAATTGTTCATTTTTAAAATAACACCAGGCAAAAAATCCAGAAACACCTTTGTTTTAAAATAATGCTTCTCTTCAAATAAACGCTTTGTCACTTCCAATTTTGTCTATCATGACAGAATTGATATGACCTAAACCATTGATTGTACGGTATATAAAAAGTTATAACAGCTGTACATAATAAACTTACAGAATCAAACTTATCCCCTCCCCCTTTTCCCATCATGTTTTCACATATACACATACTAAGGATCAATCCAGACAAAATTTGGGGCCTATTTAGGGCCCCTTCACAAAAATCCATGTCATAAAACAGGTCCCTTCATAAAATTGCTTTTAATAAAACAGGCCCTTCACAAAACTTCTTTTAATAAAACAGAACCCTTCACAAAATTCAATTCCACAAAAACATACTCTTCATTAATTATTTTTATTGTGTTAGCTTTTAAAATGTGTAATCTACTAACAAAACAAATTCATCAAAAAGTAAAACTTTAGCAGAAGGACTTAAAGAAGTTATTTTTAATAAATGCTTGGTTGAATTTGAATAACTGAATTTCCTCTTTTGTTACAAAATGTTTTTTTTCGCAAAAATATAATACATTTCACAAAAATAAGTTCTTTTACTTTTCAAAAAAATGCTCCCCTCCCCCCCCCCCCCCCCCCCAAAAAAAAAAAAAAACCTCTTGAATTTTTTACTTTAGCTGGTAAATCAAAAATACTAATTAGTTTGATATCTGAAATTTCATTTATGTAAACAGGAGTCATTTCGCTACTGTTAAATTACATTCGTTATTCCTAATTTTTTTAAAATGAAAATTTGAAAAAAATAAATAACCTTAAGGTTATTTATTTTTTATATATGTTTAAAATATGTTATTTTAGTAATGTTTTATTAGCCCTTTAGATAATGTTGATAATTTTTTAAGGCAAATAAACTCTACTCTTCATGATCTTGAATATTTATGTAAGCAAATAATTAAACATATAATATATGAGTTGTATGTATAAATATAAACAAACCAGCTAAAAAGTTTGCAGATAATCCATATATTTAAAGCTGTTTGGTAATTCTGTCAAATCTATTCCATCGAAATTCGATCGAATACGCATGCGTCAAAAAATCACCGGCCAATGAGGTGAGGGTCTATGACTGTCTCTACAAACGTGTTTGGGATCGTATCATCTGTTGTTTTTTTCTGTTGTCACGTTGCGTTAAACCTAGGAAGATATTTATCTAGAACTCACTGTGGAGTGTTTAGAAGGTATTTATTTTATTTATTTATTTTATTTATTGTAATTTGTATGAATACTTAGATGTCCATTTCGGATTTACTGTTTAAAAATGAATTTAGGCTCATAAGTTGGCGAAATCCCGATGGAAATTTTTTTTTTAGATCTCTATCATTTTGTTTATATAGTACAGAAAATAATTATTCAAACGTGTAGAACACGTAATACAAAATTGGACCACTTATGGTCTGTTTATTATCGGGAATGAATCTTATGGTGTTCCGATTGATAATGAATTCGATTATGTAAATATAATGTCAAAAGACAGTACGCACGGTAGTAATATTTTTATTATTATGTGTTCGAAAAAAGCAGAATCTGAGCATCTGAATATAAGTTATAAAATAAACAGAAATATATTATCTCTATTCGATTTAAAAGTTTTGTCATTACATAAGTGGGCTATTTTATTTGTAAAGAGTATGTATGCATTATATTGTTTGTATGTATACAAATCTTTATAATGTTTTGATTTGCAAACTCTTAATATTTGAATAATGTTTACAGTATATTTGTTTGTATGTATACAAACAATATATGTATACAAAGAAGTATATATACAAACAATGTATAATGTATCATGTAACAATATTAATATTTACATTGTATTGTTTGTATGTATACAAATCTTGAATGTTTTAAATGGGCAAATTTGTAATGTTTTTTCTGTTATTTTTTTTAAATGTCAAAAAAAGATAAATTTTCAAACTTGGTATAAATAACTTAGGTACTTTTCTCTATTATCCCATTGACCACTTTTCATAACAAAACAGAAATATATTATCTCTATTCGATTTAAAAGTTTTGTCATTATATAAGTGGGCTATTTTATTTGTAAAGAGTATGTATGCATTATATTGTTTGTATGTATACAAATCTTTAGAATGTTTTGATTTGCAAACTCTTAATATTTGAATAATGTTTACATTATATTTGTTTGTATGTATACAAACAATATATGTATACAAAGAAGTATATATGCAAATAATGTATATAATGTATCATGTAACAATATTAATATTTACATTGTATTGTTTGTATATATACAAATCTTGAATGTTTTAAATGGGCAAATTTGTAATGTTTTTTTATGTTATTTTTTTTAAATGTCAAAAAAAGATAAATTTTCAAACTTGGTATAAAAAACTTGAGTACTTCTCTATTATCCCATCGACCACTTTTCATAACAAAATACTATCGCCAAACTGTATGATTAAATGCCAAAATTGCAGTCCCATTTACTTGATGTCGAAAACATTATACGTGTTTTTTATGTCATCAAGTGGTTTTTAATTCAACATTTGCGTGTATTTTTCATTATGTTTATTTGATTTATTAGTTATTTCATTAATTAAAATAACAATTGTATCCTTAAATTCTTATATTTTATTTATTTATTTTGATATTCCAATGACAACGTTCTCCCATTTATTTGGCGATAGTTTTTTTTTTTTTTATGAAAAGTGGTCGATGAGATAATAGAGAAGTACCAAAACTTAATTACGTATATGAGTATATTCTTTGACAGTATTAATCATTACTCGATATTTTAAAACTGCATCATATTTGTAGAATTATATTAATTTAAACAATGCTTCTATTGAAGTGTGAAGAACCATATACCTCTATGAAGAACCATATATTTACATAATTGTCTTCATTAGCAATCGGAACACCATAAGATTCATCCCCGATAATAAACGGACTATAAGTGGTCCAATTTTGTATTACGTGTTCTACGATATTTTTACATACATTTAAATAATCATTTTCTGTACTATATAAACAAAATGATAGAGATCTAAAAAGACAATTTCCATCAGGATTGATTTCGCGAACGTTAAAAAAGCCTAAATTCATTTTTAAACAGTAAATCCGAAATGGACACCTAAGTATTCATACAAATTATAATAAATGAAATAAATAAATACCTTCTAAACACTCCACAGTGAGTTCTATATAAATACCTTCCTAGGTTTAACGCAAAGTGCAAGAAAAAAACAACAGGAGATGATCCCAAACACGTTTCTAGAGACCGTAATAGACCTTCACCTCATTGGCCGGTCCTACCGGAAGATTTTTTTTATGCATGCGTATTGGGTCGAATATTGTTGAAACATTTGACAAAATAAGCAAACTGTTTCCACCTAGGTATTTATACACAATACAACAAATAAAATAAATGCCTTCAAAACCCTTTTGATCATCACATCAGCGTGCAAGACAATTTTTTTACCGGAAACCGTTTGATGAATTTCATTATTTTTCCGTTATCGATTGACAAATTTTACGATTTTACCGCTAACGATTGCTGAATTTCACAATTTATCGACTATTGATTAACGAATTTCATGATTTTTTCCATGAACATTTGTCGAATTGCACAAAAAAAAATTAAGAATATCGTCCAAATTGTCTTGGGTAAAAAAAATTTTGAATATTGTCAAATGCCATCGAGAAAAAAGTCTCTTTGTCAAATGATTTTGAAGAAAAAATCGGGAAATTCACAAAATGGTTTCGGAAAAAACTTCACCAAATGGTTTCAAAATTCTTTGAGTGACAGCGGGAAAAAAAATTTCATTTTACATTCAATCATCGTAATTGGCGAGTGTGACTAAGTTTAGCCAGTGGTGGCAATAACATCAATCACCAATTTCCAGTATTACTCGCCGATTGGTGAATGTTAATTTTGTCTTATATCACAAACTGTATTTACATATACTACTAGATATAATGATTATGAACCATGATTTTTCTGTTATTGGGCGAGATTCATGTTTTTTCAGCAATTCTTTGACGAAATTAGTGTTTTTTCAGCGATCCTTTGAAGAATTTCGCATTTTTCTCACGATCCTTAACGAAATTCGCATTTTCCAGCAATTCTTTGATAAAATACATTTTATTCCGCAATTTTTAGACGAAATTTAGTAAAAAAGCGTGATCTTTTGGTGAAATTTCCTTTTTTGCGATTCTTTGACAAAATTTGCTTATCTTTCGCGATCCTTTTGCATAATTACGTTTTTTCTGTGGTCTTTTAACAAAAGTCATGTTTTCCCATTATCCTTTGATAAAGTAGTGTTTTTTCCTCAATCATTTGACAAAATCTGTTATTTTCCCCCCGCGAAGATTGGTTAGATGTTTTTAGTCTGCAGGTGCCCTAAAAAGTCTGTGACGCCCGTTGCTGCATCGCACACATTCTTCCATGGGGCATCGAACGAAGTAAATTCAACCTAAAGAATCATTGTTTCATTCCTGACATTTCTCGAAAGAAACAACGTTCAACTCATTGACTGAATTGTAAAGGGCGAAATGTGTCAATTAGCAGAAAGTGCGCAATTTGTTCGTTCATGGAAAAAATCGTGAAATTCGTTAACCGATAGTCGATAAAATTCGAAATTCGTCAATCGATAGCGGAAGAAGTGCAAAATTCATTAATCTACACAGTGGAAAAATCGCAAAATTCATCAACTGGTTTCGGGAGAAAAATTTTTCGAATATCGTCGAATTTCTTCGAGAAAAAAATTCACAATCTGCCAATTTCGGGGATGAAATTTACCAAATGGTTTCAAAATTTGTCGCGCGACAGCAGAGAAAAAAAATCTTTTTCCATTCAATCATCGCAATTGGTGAGTGTGACTATTATGTTTGACCAGTGGTGGCAATAAAGTCCATTGCCAAATTTTCAGTATTACTCGCTGTTTGGCAAGTGCTAATTTTGTCCTATACTTCAAAACCCTTTTGATCATCACATCAGTGTGCAGGACAATTTTTTTTACGGGAGACCATTTGATGAATTTCGTGATTTTTCAGTTATCGATTGACCAATTTTACTGCTATCGATTGTTGAATTTTATAATTTATCAACTATTGATTAGCGAATTTCCTGATTTTTTCCATGAACGTTTGACGAATTACGCAAAAAAAAATAAGAATATCGTTAAATTGTCTTGGGTAAAAAAAAATTTAATATTGTCAAATGCCTTCGAGAAAAAGGTTGCAAGTTGAAACGGCTGTGACTTCTTTTTCATGTTATGCATCTCCGGTGTCCATCCCCCCCCCAAGTGGGACACTTTTCAAAATTTTGTTGACACCCCTCATGTCATACATTGTTGGAAAGGTCTGTGACTGCTTAATCATATTATGCATCTCCGGTGTCCATCCCCCCCCCCCAAAGGGTACTTTCTAAATTTTGCACATTACCCTCATGTTATATATCATTGGAAAGGTCTGTGACCACTTAATCATTTTATGCATCTCCAATGTCCATCTCCCCACTTTGCCCCCCCACCCCCCTAAGGGATACTTTTCTAAATTTTGTTGACACCCCTCATGTCATATATCATTGGAAAGGTCTGTGACCACTTAATCATATTATGCATCTCCGATGCCCATCTCCCCACTTCCCCCCCTCAAGGGATACTTTTCTAAATTTTGTTGACACCCCTCATGTCATATATTGTTGGAAAGGTCTGTAACTGCTTAATCATATTATGCATCTCCGATGTCCATCTCCCCACTTTGCCCCCCCCCAAAGGGTACTTTCTCAATTTTGCCCATTACCCTCATGTTATATATCATTGGAAAGGTCTGTGACCACTTAATCATATTATGCATCTCCGATGTCCATCTCCCCACTTTGCCCCCCTCCCTCCCCCAAAGGGTACTTTCTAAATTTTGCACACAACCCTCATGTTATATATCATTGGAAAGGTCTGTGACCACTTAATCATATTATGCATCTCCAATGTCCATCTCCCCACTTTGCCCCCCCACCCCCCTAAGGGATACTTTTCTAAATTTTGTTGACACCCCTCATGTCATATATCATTGGAAAGGTCTGTGACCACTTAATCATATTATGCATCTCCGATGCCCATCTCCCCACTGGGGTACTTTCTAAATTTTGCACATTACCCTCATGTTATATATCATTGGAAAGGTCTGTGACCACTTAATCATTTTATGCATCTCCAATGTCCATCTCCCCACTTTGCCCCCCCCCCCAAGAGATACTTTTCTAAATTTTGTTGACACCCCTCATGTCATATATTGTTGGAAAGGTCTGTAACTGCTTAATCATATTATGCATCTCCGATGTAAATCTCCCCACTTTGCCCCCCCCCCAAAAGGGTACTTTCTAAATTTTGCACATTACCCTCATGTTATATATCATTGGAAAGGTCTGTAACTGCTTTATCATATTATGCATCTCCGATGTCCATCTCCACACTTTGCCCCCACCAAAGGGTACTTTCTAAATTTTGCACATTACCCTCATGTTATATATCATTAGAAAGGTCTTTGACCACTTAATCATATTATGCATCTCCGATGTCCATCTCCCCACTTTGCCCCCCCCGTACTTTCTAAATTTTGCACACAACCCTCATGTTATATATCATTGGAAAGGTCTGTGACAACTTAATCATATTATGCATCTCCGGTGTCCATCTCCTCACTTTGCCCCCCCCCCCAAGGGGTACTTTCTAAATTTTGCACACAACCTCATGTTATATATCATTGGAAAGGTCTGTCACCACTTAATCATATTATGCATCTCCCATGTCCATCCCCCCACTTTGACCCCCAAGGGTGTACTTTTCTAAATTTTGCATACACCCCTCATGTGATTTATCGATGGAAAAGTCTGTGACCACTTAATCATATTATGCTCCCCACTATGAAATTTGTCAAGTTAAAGCAACTATAAATTTTACTTTTATGGTATTATCAAGTTGTTTGCCGTCAAATTTTGACGGGTTCCATCTAGTATATATATATATATGAGATTACATACATTCTATTTTTAATACTTTAAACTTTCTTTTTATTTCTATATCTTACACAGAATCTTGAGTCACGTTTTAATTTACTTTAATTAACTTATAACACTGACAAAAAAAAAAAAAAAAAAAAAAAAAAAGACAGAAAAAAAGAAAGATAGACAGAGAGATGCATGGGTAGGGTGGGGCAAATGGGCACTTATTCTAAGTCACATTCAAAAAAATTATATTCCTTAAAATTCAGAACTATAAAATTATCTGAAATTATCGTTAATAAATTCAGATTGTTTTATCAGATTACCAACTATCATTATTCTCCTAGAAATCTATCGCCATTCATTCATAAAAAAAATATTTAAAAATCTTTTTTTCTCTCTCTCTCTCTCTCATAAAAAAATTGTAATTGAATCTATGAAGTGACATCTAAATGAGTGAAAAAAATAAAATTTAAAAACTAGAAAGAATATAGAAAATGAAGTATAATTTTCTATATAAATACATCTTTTTCAATGATGCACTGGATCTAAAAATAGATGTCTATGCATGTAAAAATATTTTGTAATTACTTAGGCTAATTTATTAAAAAATATTCAAAGGCAGTCAAGTGAATACCATTGAACTTGTAAATCTGATAATGGAAAAATTCTTATACAAAAGGGGTGAGGGAGCTTCTAAAAACTACAAAAAAAAATCAACTTTTTGTAATATTTCACAGTTTTATGTCCAGATAGTATACAGAATTCATTTATCATTAGTTAGAAAAGACTTTACTCGATTCTGTGTTGAATGAAAATTTATATAGTAGCCTTAAAAGGTTTAAAATATTAGTGTTCATTAAAATAACATCTAATAAAATAGCAATATATCCATGGTAGACAGTTTAAACTAAAAACAAGTTTGGAGTTTATTATTTAGCGATTAGTTAAAATAAAATGTTTGTTAACCGATCGGAAGCGATAATTGAATGCGCCGTTGGAGCTCCTGAAAAACTTGGGTGCCTGGTGCCAGGGCGCTGTTAGAACCACAAACAACACCTTTTAAACGCTCTTTGAAGCTCTGTTCCTTTGAAGCTCTGTTGATATTATTTCCACTCTTTTGTTGTTGTTGTTTTTGTCAATGTGCATATTAATTACTATCTAATTGTATTAGAATTAATCATTTTAATTAAATTACTGAAAATAAAAACAATCAAATCAATAGATCTGGATATCATTTAATATATAAATTGATTCGACAAAATAAAAATAGTACTAGAGGCTACTTTCTAGAATTTTTTTCTTTTTCTCCATTTTAATATTTGCTTAATTAGAAATTATTTAATTAATTATTAATTATAGCTATTAATAATAGAAATCAACATGATTGCTGTTGAAATAAAATTTTCATTTTGATCAAATCAAGTTTTCGTTTAGCTACTAAGACAAATTTTATTTGAAAAATAAACTTATAAAATTTACTTTAGCAACTAACACATTTCATATCCCTTTCTTAACTCACATATATGTTTAAAAGTAATAATAATAATACATAAAATTTGAATAAATTGCTAAAAAAAATATTAAACTTTGTAAGAAATTAAAATAAGTTAATGTCCATATTTAGTAATTACAAGTTTTTATTTTGTGCCTATATTTTGTAAAAAATAAAATAAGTACTACATTTAATTTCCTTTTTTTTCCGGCACTTTTCTGCAATAATATAAACAAACAAAGCTTCAACGCGAAACCGAAAACGTCATCTGATTTTTTTAACCAATTAGCACGCTTTATTCAACCGGGGTCGAGTAACTCTGAGTTGGTTAACTTTTCGTCCGAAGTAGACGGTGAATACGAGTTTTCAACTCTCGGTTGAAAACCTCAACCTGGGGTTACTGGACCCTCGGTTCAACTCTCGGTCGAAGTTATTCGTGAATACGAGCGTAAGACCGCTAACAGAAGTTACGGTTTAAAGGATAAATCTAAGACGCAACTCCCATTAATGTTTTGCTTTATCAAAGCAATAATATATTCGTGATTATGATCATTGGATAGATTTTTAATATTTATTCTTTATAAAATAAATTAACAAATGTTTTTAATTAATTCAAGAGATGAATATTGCTTTTAGAATAGTATTTACATTTGTTATTGTATTTTTGTATGTGGAAATTTGTTAAAGCATTTTATAAAAGATATTTATACTTTATTGCAATTTTTTGATATCATGAATCGCCAAATAGACATTCTAAAAGTTTCTTTTTTTTAATTAAAAGAGCTTAATTACTTTTTATGAAACAATAATTATATTTATTATTTTTATTTTATAGTTGAAACCGTTTTATAAAAAGTACGTTAATACAAAGTTTTGATATCATTAATTTGCCAAGTAGAATGTTCTAAAAATCAAAATTTTCATTTTTAAACATAAAAACTAATTAGTTTTGAAGGAAAAATAATTACATTTATTATTTTTAGTTTATAGTTTTAATATGAAAGAGATTTTTATAAAATGTTCCCATACTTTAATATAATTTTGTAAAATCATGAATTGCCTAACGGACTTTATGAAAATGTTATTTATTTTTTTACATACGAATTAGTTATTTTTAAGGAACAATAATTATATTTAAATATTTTTTTTTATAGTTTGAATATGAAAAACATTTTACACGAAATACTTCTTAAAATTTTTAGTAGGATGATTAGCAAAGCAACAGTGATGTAATTGCATATAATCTCTGAGGCTATTTAATTTTATTTGATTTCAGTTAAATCCAAAAATCAGAAGAATTCTTATAAAATGAAAACCTGAAATAAATAAAAATAACACAATCTTGCATTACAAATTAAATCAATTGAATATTTAAATAAATCTAAACTCCATTATTTGTCATGAATTATTATTGCTAACTAGAAATGTAATAAAGGATTTAAGAATAGATTAGGGACACAAAAGTTTGTCTTTTTCATTTATAATTTGTTTTTTCCTTTGTTGTTTCTCTAAAGTATATATTTCTATACCAGGTGCATCAAATGTTTGTAAAAATCTAAAACTTTATTAAATAAGAACATATAATAATAAAAAGCGGTGATAATGCGAGGATAAATTATATTACGCCGTAAAATCAGATATTGTTGTAAGCATGAATGGGGTCAGCGAGAAATCGGATTTTTGTCCATAGCAAAACAATTTGTGGAATCAGAAGTCACCAATAGAGGGAATTCTTACGAAAAATGGCAGACACATGCAAATGAAGTTTGTATTGATATACAATAAACAGAAACAAAAAATAACAGGACGGTGTCGGGGAAGCTTCAAAATCCCCTAAGATGAAACGATCCCTTTTTAGGTCTGTTCGTTCGAATCTGTTACAGTACTAATCATCAGTTGCTGATTCACCGTTTATGTAAACAAGAACGATAAATCATGCGTTAAGCAAATATTATGTGACACTTTCTTACATATTCGGAATACTGTAACAAAATTTCGTAGATTAGTAAGGTGAAAGGTGATACTTAAGTAAACACTTTAAAAAACACATAACATATTTCAAAACCCAGTTTCAGTAATTAACATTAATAATCCGGAAAATATCTGAATTTTTTTGTGCAGTCCTGTATATGATTAATAGATTTGCATGTATGCTACATAGTATGCTAAAATCTAGTTTCGTTAGAAAACGTAGAGCACAGTTGAAACTTTTCATTCCGCAATTTCGGACACTGAATGGTAATGTACTCGACATATTTTGTGCAACCCTGTATATGATCTATAGAATTTATACACACAAATCAATATACAAAAAATAATTAAATTTACAAACGCGTGCTACAGCTGAAAATGTGATTCCAGCCATTATTGTTCATATACAGAACTGTACCGAATTTTTTGTGTGTCGCTGTAAATGAACAATGACTACTATGCACTCTACATCTTTTATGCAACCCTGTATACGATCTATAGAATTTATTCACACAAATCAATGTACAAAAAGTAGTTAAATTTAAAAACGCGTGCTACAGCTGAAAACGTGATTCCAGCAATATATTGTTCATATACACAACTGTATCGATTTTTTTGTGTGTCGCTGTAAATGAACAATGACTACTATGCACTCTCTTAAAACGAAAGAGTGGATTTGGCTTCTCAGAAAAGAGCTGTAATTTATTGGATCGTGAACGAGTTGATTTTTAAACGTTTCACTCATCTTGATTTGAAGTTTTATTTTTCTAATGCATTCCAGAAGAGCTAATACTAAACAACTCATCTCGATAAAAAAAGCACTCATTGGCGAGCGGATATGCCAATGCGGCTGACGTGACCATTCGCTGAGCAGACGACAGGCGTGTGACGTCATCGAGTGGAGGCATGCATTTCGCCTCCGTCTGGTCGTCTGCTGTGTGTAGTTAACGCGGCTACAGCACGTTGTTAGTATTATTCGCGTTGTTCAAAGGGGCAATTTTTAAGAAGGAATACTTGAAAAGGTAAGAATTTCTGCTGTTTTAAATACTCTAATCATGTTTTTTTATAATGATTCTGTTTTATATTTATTGTTATTTTATATATGGCGTGATATTTTTCAGTTTACATCAATATTTTTAACAAATATGTCTTAACCCTAACATTTAGGACTATTTACACGAACGAACATTTAGAGATCTTTTGAGTTGAGTTGGAAGGATAAATATTAAAAAATGCTCTAAAATATAATTATACAAAGCCTTTGCCTCTCATTTTAAGTTTTTTTTAATGTTGTTTCAATAAGTATAATTTATAAATAGCATTTAGTAGCAATTTAATCTTTTAAAGAAAATGTCTCGGCGGTACTGTGCGTTTGTTTATAGATATTTTTTAATGATGTTTCAGAATTCTAACTTTCATAATACTATAAATTGGAAATTGACTTGTCTGACTTTAAAAATATTGTTTTAAAGTAAACAAATTATATTTCTTATTTTATTCTCAGTCTGAAGAAATTTTTCCTGGATATTTTTATTGACCTGCCTTGTTTTTCGAATGCGCATACATAAGTTTGAGTCATTTTATGTTTCTGAGAGTTAGATTATTTTAAATGTATCTCAAATATATAAGAAAAGCTTTAGAATATCAATTTCATGTTGACGAAAACTTTCGAAAAGTAGCTTTATTAGTATATATACTGTTTTTCTAATATTTTAAAATAAATATACTTGATTTGTGAAGCTGTATAAATCACATATTTTTTTTATCATATGTTGTTAAAAATAAGGTAAATATCTCCATTTCCGTATATTCACTGTGTGAATATTCCTAAATAGTGTTAGGATTAAGGGGTCAGGTACCTTTGATCGATAAAAATACAAGCAAAATGTCCAGTATTGATCGCAATATCCCAAAATGTATTAATATAGAAACTTCTAATTTTAAACACATATTTATATAACCTTCCTATATCTCTTATAGACATCAGAATAATTTAATGTCTTCAACAAAATATAATATTAAAGAAATTGTAATAGCTCTTTTTTTTCTTGATCAAAAGTCATATATAGTCTTGCGCGCAGTATAACATACATACAAAACACTATAATGACCTGAAATAACTTTATGTACAGAGGAAAATAGTTTATAATTAAAATGACGAACTGTAGTAACTTTAAATTTTGTTTTTGTTAAAAAAAAAAAGAAAGAAAAGAAAAATAACCAAATTTAGCACTTTTTTTTAAATAAATAAACAGTCATAATTACAAAAATTCTTTCACAAAAGAAATAATAGTTCGTCATTTTAAGCATTTGTATGTTATTTACCAGCGGTCAATTTTTTATCAAATTCTATCCAGCCGTTTTGAAATAATCATGCGCGCAAGTTGAAAAAATAACATTTTGAGAAAGATAAAATTGAAAATCGAATTGATTGATCGAATTGAAAGATAAAATTACTTTTTAAAACATATTATACAAAATATCTTTCATAAATATAAGCATTTATGTAATTATTTACTGACCTAATTACATATAAATATAAATTTAATAAGTTAATATATAAATTTAATAAGTTATATTATAAAAAAGTAGTAAATACTGTACCCTAAAACATGAAAAATGTTGCTACAAAAAAAAAAAAATACTGTTACAACACTTTTGTGAATAATTATTCATAATTAAAAAAATCCTTACATAAAAGTAATAATAGTTCGTCATTTTCAACATTTGTATGTTATGTAAGAGCTGTTAATTTTTTTTTTAATTTTAGCCAACCGTTTCAGAAAAATCATGGGCGTAATACAGCTGCATGCATCGATACAAAAATACAGTTTTCTCTTACAATATTTTTGTAAATAATTGTTCATAATTAAAAAAATTCTTCCATAAAAGTGATAATAGTTCGTCATTACCAACATTTGTATGTTATGTAAGATATATTATTATTTTTTTTAAATTTTAGCCAACCGTTTCAGAAAAATCACGCGCGTAATACAGCCGCATGCATCAATATAAAAATAGTTTTCTCTTACAATATTTTTTGTAAATAATTGCACATAATTAAAAAAATCCTTACACAAAAGCGATAATAGTTCATCATTTTCAACATTTGTATGTTATGTAAGAGCTGTTA
Source organism: Maratus michaelseni (assembly GCA_963931845.1). Taxonomy (NCBI): domain Eukaryota; kingdom Metazoa; phylum Arthropoda; class Arachnida; order Araneae; family Salticidae; genus Maratus; species Maratus michaelseni. The sequence continues at coordinate 54,599,035 of OZ007588.1, read as the reverse complement.
ATCTTTTTTCTTTAATTTTAGCCAACCGTTTCAGAAAAATCACGCGCGTAATACAGCCACCTGCATCGATACAACAATACAGTTTTATCTTACAATATTTTTGTAAATAATTGTTTATAATTAAAAAAATTCTTGCATAAAAGTGATAATAGTTCGTCATTACCAACATTTGTATGTTATGTAAGAGATATTAATTTTTTTTTAAATTTTAGCCAACCGTTTCAGAAAAATCACGTGCGCATTACAACCGCATGCATCGATACAAAAATACAGTTTTCTCTTACAACATGTTTGTAAATAATTGCACATAATTAAAAAAATTCTTACACAAAAGCGATAATAGTTCATCATTTTCAACATTTGTATGTAATGTAAGAGCTGTTAATCTTTTTTTTTTTAAATTTTAGCCAACCGTTCCAGAAAAATCACGCGCGCAATACAACCGCACGCATCGATACAAAAACACAGTTTTCTCTTACAACATGTTTGTAAATAATTGTTTATAATTTAAAAAATCCTTACATAAAAATGATAATAATTCATCATTTTCAACATTTATATGTTATGTAAGAGCTGTTAATTTTTTTTTTAAATTTTAGCCAACCGTTTTGAAGAAGTCTCATACGCAATTTGAAAAAGTAACTTTTTCTGAAAATCCAATTGAAAAATAAAATTACTTTTTTAAAACTTATTATGCAAGGTATTTTTAAATATTATAAGCATTTATATAATTATTTACTTGCCTAATTACATATAAACACAAATTTAATAAATAATATAAAAATAATAATAAATATGATGTTTCAAAGTATGCATAGAAATAAAAATAAAATTTATTATTACAACTGGTAGCAGTATACCTACATTTAAAATGCACCGGCACTATAAACTTCACCTTCCTCCATGAGAAAATTTTCGGTTTCAGCTTTTTCTTTTCTTCTTTTGTTTTTTCGTGCTTCTTTTGTGTTTTCAAGAAAGCGTAAGTTAGATGTATTAATTCTTTGCTGGTCCAACTCATTCAAACATGCTCGTGCATGTACACCTGCTGTCAGACCAAATTCTTCCATTACGTTGACTTTCCCTTGATATCCATCATTAAAAAAAATGACTGATTCATTTGCTGCAATTTCAACTATTCTCCTGCCAGATCCTTTTGTTTTGGGACATAATTTCCATATGAGAGAGTTTATGGACTCGTTGTTGTTTTGGGTCTTACCTCCCAGGCATCTAGACAGAAGTTTCGGATGCGTTAAATCATTAAAAATGGGTTTAATGACATCCATAACACTTGTGGGTAGTGTATTCTTGTGTACAAACTGATTGATAGTGCCAGAAGCAACCGCTCTATTATAGCGACACCAGGACTTGTTTCCAGTAGGGCCAAAAGAATGTAGAGGCTCGGAATCTGTGGAACGGGTATGGAAATATATTGCCCACACTGCTTTGCGCATTTTAGAGAGGTCGTTTTTATGCTCTCGAATAGCATTTCCATAATAAACTGTTAGTTTATCAGTGGTTTTGTTTGTAAGTCGTCCTCTCCCTCCAACAGGCTTACCATCGCTGTATTTTACTTTGTTTAGCTTCAGTTTCCTCAACCGTGTTCCCATTCTCTTTTGAATGTGGCCCACACATTCAATTTTGGATACTTCTACATCCAAGTCATATGGATTAGCCTTTGTTATGGCGTGAAAAGTTTTGGCATCACCATCGCCTATATACCTAGTGTATTTTACATTTCTTGTAGTTGGCGAGCGTTGAAATATGCGAACCATGCCGATTAGTTCCATTTTTCCCGCAGAGCCATGGTGATTGATAAGGCATTCTTTCTCATGATTTTTTTTCCACATATTGTATTTATGTGTCCCTTTTCTGCTTTTCCATGAATCACAGGACTTGCAGTATGAGGAAAGAACTTCCATGTCAATGACTTTTCCTGATTTGTCGCCAATGACTGTGCACACACCTATGCGTGATGTATGACCCCGTGTTTTCCACGTGCCATCACCACTGATATTGATAGCCGGGGAACTGGTCAATGCAACTTCTTCAGCCGCTGCAGAATTCATCGATTTTTCTGAGACTGTAATGGCACATTTCTGTAGCTGCTTTACTGCTTCATTATATGATGTTTTGGAAACAGGTTCAGGCAGATCCATGATGCCACAAAAGAGTTTCATTGCAGCATACCCCATTCCTATTGATCTGATGGCATAAAGATATCTGTAGTTAATTTCTGATATCTTATTTGATGGTCCTATCTTCTTCGAGTTTTTAAATGAGATCAATTCTTTACATTTTACACTTAAGATGGAAATTTTTGATGATAATCCACGTTCAATTTCTTCTTTTAGTTGAACTTCACCATGGCAAGATTTACAGCATAAAAAGTTTTGTAGCATGGAAAACATGTGATTAATATCTATTATTATGTATCCTTGAAACTCAGAATTGATTTCATCAACTTTACTCATAGAAAGTTTTCTAAAAGAAGCACTTTTATTGCTTGAATTAGTTTCACTTTTATCCTGGTCTCTGGTGTGCATATTGGCGGTAAACTTTCTTTTCTTTGGGCGGGTTCCAGACGCTCTTTTAAGTTTTCTTTTATCTCCTACTTCGCTCATTATATTATTTAAAAATTAAAAATGACAAAAAAAAATAATTTACAAGCTAAAGTAATTCTCATCCACCAAAATAATAGCGACGGAAAAGGGTCTTCTTTCAGAATAAGCTCAAGAAAAAAACGGACATGCTCGATTCAAAAGATAAACAACTAGCTAAGTGAAGTAGAAGTAGAAGTTACTATTTTCTACTCGTTTTCCTAGAGAGGAAATGAAAAATAAAAAACCACAGAGTAAATAAATCTCGCAGTAGAAATCGTGGAATCTTATGAGCTGCGGCCGGCGCCTGCCGCGACCTGCGTTATACACGGCCGGTGCATGACCTTTAAAACGTCACATGTAGTGGATCATTTTTACAAGGTGATTGGTGCAAAACTGGGGGCGCGTCGCTTTACACCAATCACCGTGTAAAAATGATCCACTACATGTGACGTTTTAAACGTCATGCACCGGCCGTGTATAACGCAGGTCGCGCGCCTGCTGAGTCAAAAATGTAAACAAACTGTCTGGACCTTTAAATGATGTGGTTTCATAAAAAGAGCTCTGACTATTTTCCCCATAACTTCGTTTCTAATGCGAATTTTTTTATGGGGTTTGTTTTAAAATGATCCTAAAGGATTATATTTTCATATAAAGTAATAAAAAAAATCGAAAATTTGACCATTTCAAAGGTATCTGACCCCTTAAAACATTTAATGATAATATTGATATAAACTGAAAAATATCATGCAATATATCTAATAATATTGCATAGAAAACATAATCATTATATACATTAAAAAAACCAATGATTAAAGTATTTAAAACAGCATAAATTCTTATCTATTCAAGTATTCCTTTAAAATTCTCTTTTTGGATCAAGGGGGCGGGGGGGTATATAGTTCAAGCAGCTCAAAAACAACAACAAAATAAATAAATATAAAATGACACTTTTCACTTAATTGTTGAATGTACACATATATGTATACATTCAACATGCAACTTACTTTTTTTTTTTGAAAAAAAAATAATCAACTCAAATATGAGTTTGCTGCAGATCACTCAAGTGCTACTGTATTTAGTCTTAAAGGACTTCATTTCACTCAAGTATGACTTAGTTATAAATCACTCAAGTGCTACTGGATTTAACCTTCATTGATTTGATTTAACTCAAGTATGAGTAAAATAGAGATCACTCAATCATGAGTTGCTTAAAAACAACTCGTTCACTCGAGTTGTTTCAACTCTTCATGAGAAGCTGACTTTCAAATCGTGAGATGCGTGGATTTCGGCTCAACTTGAGTTATTTTGGCTCTTTTGTTTTAAGAGAGCACTCGACATCTCTTGTGCAACCCTGTATATTACCTATAGAATTTATACACACAAATCAATATACAAAAAACAGTTAAATTTAAAAACGCGTGCTACAGCTGAAAACGTGATTCCAGCAATTATTGTTCATATAGAGAATTGTATCGAAATTTTTGTGTGTCGCTGTAAATGAACAATGACTACTATGCACTCCATAATCTATAGTAAGAATCTTGTAATGCTTCTGAGTGATATATATCAATTTCAACATATTTGAAATGCCGTATATACTCGCGTATAAGTCGAGCCCATAACTTTTAAATGCAAATTCTGCAAAAAATCAAAAACCCGCGTATAAGTCGACCCCCTAACTTTTTACTTCAATTTTGCATAAAATCAATAAAAAGTTAGTATAAAAAGTTAGGATAAAAGTTAGGCTCCATATGGTAGGAGAGATTTGCCATTGCGAAAAAGTGGTAAGTAAACAAAAACAAATCAATGAAAAAATTTTATGATAAATTTTTATTATTTGTATATTTTAAATATTATTTTATTATTCTTACACATAAAAAGTCAGAATTTTTGCAGTATTTGAAGTTTGTTTTTTGTTGTTTTAATTGGCAAGCGTATAAATCTACCAGCCCTCCCCCTCAATTTGCTTGCCAAAAATTGTCAGAAATTCATCGACTTATACGCGAGTATATACGGTATATTAATATCATTAAAATACACCGCAAACGATTTTGTCCATAGGCAGTTATTGTAACGGAATTATTTTGAGTGTCCCTATAAATGAACCATAAATGCTACGCACTTCATTTTCAATACCGAAACATGTTACAGTAAACGTGGATAGCACATATCAATTCCATGGCAATGCGAATTAGAGCACGGACAGACAGACAAACCGAATTCATAAACACTTTTCAACTTTGTTGGGAAAGTTTTAAAAAGCTTATTCAAAGATACTTGATATGGTAATGATAGCATGCTGCAATGATAGCAAGCTGTAATAATAGCATGCTGCAGTAAACGAATTATGTTTATCCAATTGTTTTATCATAAAAGAGTTTTACTGATGACCTCAATTTCCATAAATCTACTTCATAAATTGCATGTCAGTTACTCCTATCGGTGACTTATATATATATATATATATAACTGACATCTTCGTTATCTACAAAATGCAGTTTTTTGTCATAATTTGTTAACATTATTATTAACATCTTTTATGAAACCCTGTATATGATCTATAGAATTTATACACACAAATCAATATACAAAAAAACAGTTAAATTTAAAAACGCGTAGTACTGCTGAAAACGTGATTCCAGCAATTATTGTTCATATACAGAACTGTACCGAATTTTTTTTGTTGTTACTGTAAATGAATAATGACTACTATTCACTCCATAATCTACAGTAAGAATCTTGTAACGCATCTGAGTGATATATATCAATTTCATCATATTTGAAATGTATTAATATCATTAAAATACACCGCAAACGATTTTGCCCATAGGCAGTTATTGTAACGGAATTATTTTGAGTGTCCCTATAAATGAACCATAAATGCTACGCACTTCATTTTCAATACCGAAACATGTTACAGTAAACGTGGATAACACATATCAATTCCATGGCAATGCGAATTAGAGCACGGACAGACAGACAGACAGACAGACAGACAAACCGAATTCATATACACGTTTCAACTTTGTTGGGAAAGTTTTAAAAAGCTTAAATTCAAAGATACTTGAAATGGTAATGATAGCAAGCTGTAATAATAGCATGCTGTAGTAAACGAATTATGTTTATCCAATTGTTTTATCATAAACTAGTTATAATTGCAGCTGCAAGTTTCTCCTGTAAGTCACATGATGAAGGAGTTAAATTTATAAAAAATAAAATTTTAAAAAGAAGAACAAATCAAAAACAAAATTGTTACTCAGATTTTATCAAATCAAATTTTTAGAAGTATTTTTCTTAACCTGACGCAAACGATAAATCGCCAAATATGGTTTTAATAGCATTATTTCTCATTGAATAATTTTGTAAGCATTACGAACATTCTTTATCATGCATAAATTAAATATTTTCGTTTTGCAACATTATTTGTCATTAAAACTCTTTTTAGATTTCTCCTTTTTTATTTTAAATAAAATTAGTAACTTTTTTCTTTTATTTTTCGATGTGATTGTATTATTTTCTAAATTATATAGCAGTTACAATTCTTTCACCAACGATAATGATCGCCAAACAATGTCCAATGGTAACCCTTTCGTGCAAAATAACAGAACTTTCCATCATAATTCTATAACTAATCTACGTTGAACGTTGTGTTATGTACTAAAACCTTCCCTGAAAAATTATCTATCGAACAGTGCAAGTTACATCAAAATCCATTCAGCAGAAATCGAGTTATAAAGGAACGGAACGAAATTTTCGTTTGTGTTTTATATATATAGTAGAAGAGTTTTACTGATGACTTCATTTCCATAAATCTACTTCATACATTGCATGTCAGTAACTTCTATCGGTGACTTTTAGATTTTTTTTTCTTTTTATATAAAAAAACTGACCTTTCCGTTATCTGCAAATTGCAGTTTTTTTGTCATAATTTGTTCTTTTTAATTAATTAATTAATTTTTAACCTTTTCCAACATCGTTGAAAAGTGTTTATGAATTCGGTTTCTCTGTCTGTCTGTCTGCCGTCTCTCTATGCCCAAACTCGCGTAAATAAATTCCGATTGTCATGCAATTGATATATGTTGTTGATGTTTACTATGGCATGTTCGGGATGGTATTGAATATGAAGTGTGTAGCTCTTATAGTTTTTTATAGGGACAATCAAAAGAATTCCGTTATATTCTATTCTATTGGGGAAAATCATTTGTGGTTTATTCTAATGATGTTACACAACTTCAAACACTACATATACAAATTGATATATATCACTAGGGTGCACTACAAGAGGCTTACTATAAAATATTGTGTGCAGCAAGTATAGTTGCTTTACAGGGACACTCAAAAGAAATGTTTTACATGACCGTGTATGGAGAAAATCGTTTGCGGTTTATTTTAATAATGTTACACAATTTTCAAACATATTGAAATTGATATATATCACTAAAGTGCATGCAAAGAGGCTTACTATAGAATATTGTATGAATAGCATTCGTCGTTTATTTACAGGGACACAAAAAATAATTCGGTACTGTCTGTTAACAATAAATGCTCAAAGTGCTTTTTCAGTTGCTGAACGCGTTTTTAAATTTGACTCATTTTTTTATTTATTATCTGGTGTGTATAAATTCTGTATATCATATACAGGGCAGCAGAAAAGTTCTCGAGTCCACTTCCGTTTATTGACAGAAATTCCAGAAGGGTAATTTTAAACTATGCTACGCGTTTCCTAACTGAACTAAAATTTAGCATTCTATGTAAGTATATATACAAATCTGTAGATCATATAAAGGGCTGCACAAAAGAGTTCGAATAGTTTTCCGAATATTGTTGGTGATTCCTGAAATTGTGTTTTTAAATCTGTTATGCTTTTCTTAATTATGTATCATTTTTCACCTTATTAGATTTGTAAAATAATTTTGGAAGTGTTGTAAATTGTTACATAATCTATGCTTGACGCATAATTTTTCCTTCTTGTTAAAGTTGTAATGACGCAATCGGTATGCATATTTATTTTCAAATATCCTCTTTTTTAAAAAAATTCAGTTTTTTAACTTAAATTATTAATATTTTATCAGTTTTTAGGTGCGTTCGTAATTATGTAAATACTTAGCACCTATTGTTGTCGTCTGGTCCGTCCGTCTGTCTGTCCGTCCGTCCGCATATAACAACTCATAAACTACCCAACCGAATGGTTTGAAATTTAAGATATACCATCTTTGCAAAATTTTGTCGAGACATTTCAAATTTTATAAAAATCGAATCAACAGTTTACAAAATATTAATAAAAACATTTATTTAAAAAATTGATTTTTTTTTTAATTGGTGCTATCTTGTTATAGGAGTTTTCGAGGTTTAATCGTCAAGCGACCGAGATACTTATTTTATGACAGAAATTAATCTGCAGACGATGTAATTCATTTCACAGAATTAAAAATCATCAAGATCTAAATATTTATATAACTAGCTATAGTACGAACGCACCTCATTTGTCACGTTTGACGTACACTTTCCAACTTGTTAAAATTTAATAACGCTAGTTATCTGCGTGAGGGCTCTTTTCATCAAAGCTGTAGCTGGCTCCCTCAAATGTGCAAAACTGTAGATGGTAAAAACCAGGCACGTATTCAAAAAACTTCAAGGAACTTCATTGTTAGGAAAGTCACGTCTTATTTTTAGCTTATAGTTTTTAAATGTCAATTTTCGATCATGAGGATTCACCCTAACCATCCCTCCCCCTTATCTCGTTACGATTGCATTTACGAGTCTGTATTGCCATGCGTTTCCGCGTCGTCTGGGTGTACCCCACCTCTCTTAGAACTTTGTTCCTCCACTTTTGAGTTACCCTGCATATAATTGTAATACAGGGTGTTTCTAAATGAATATAGGGGTTTTAACGCTTGGTAGTATTTATTACATACAACTTAAAATTCTAATTAATACATAAAATGAAAGAGCAACTCAGTTTTACCTACAAACTTACAAGTGTTCAATGTGAACACCTTTCGTTACACAGCACACATGAAGTCGATAGCTCAGTTCTACCGAAAAGTTAATTAGTGTTTGTGGGGTAATTGTTGCAACAGCTGCCTCAATCCTGTTTATTATGTTGAGTAGGTCAGCTCTTAGCGGAGACACGTACACTCAATCCTTTATGATCCCCAACAGGTAGAAATCACATGGCGTCAGATCATGTGATTCTCTGGCCGTCAGATCCGTGAGCGTAGAGTGGCGTTTGGGAAGAACTGAGCTATCGACTTGATGTGTGTCGTGTGACGAAAGGTGTTCACATTGAACACTTGTAAGCTTGTAGGTAAAATTGTTTTGAGTTGCTCTTTCATTTTATGTATTAAGTATAGTTTTAAGTTTTTTATAATAGATACTACAAAGCTTTAAAACCCCGATATTCATTTAGAAACACCCTGTATAACTTATAAATTATATGTAACATAACTTTTAGATAGGGGAAAATATTTATAGATTGACAACATTTTTCGATCGATAATTAACTATGAAGAGTTTCAGATATATGTGTATTTTAAAGTACGTGCATGCTAAATTATTCTTTTAAATCATGAACTATCTCATGAACTATTCTTTTAGCTTTAATATTGTTAAACTAAAAATAAAACACATATTCACCATCTTACATAATATTCCCTATAGAAATATAATGCTTCCTTCTATAATATGCATGCTTGGTGTTATCTTAAGTAATAATATAATAATATGCGATGCAACTGTAACATAAAAAGGTTTTTTGAAAGAAAACTTTATAAGATTTTAAATCCTGTTAGCTTCAAACTCGGGTTGATGTACGTGTTAGGAATTATATTTGACCAGATGTCAAAATAAATAATCGTAACATAGTATTGTGATAGGTTGTTTTGATGATATATCAGTTAAGGGGACAAAAAATCATATTCTATGAATGAAAATTTGGTATAACAAAACAAACTTAAAAAATTTATATGTGTTAGAATTATGTGGAAGGAATGTTTATGAAAATATATATTTTTAAATGACAGTAGACACAATTCTTGTAAACATTTTCTTTTAAGCGATAAAATAACCACCGGAAATAGAACATATAGAGGAAGTTTGGGTATTATGGAATAGTCCGATAATATGGAATACCAAGGTTTCTGTTTGGTAAAGTGCTGCCACCAAGCGGCAATATCTCAAACTACTTAAGAAATTTCCCATAATGCACCCAGAATGCACAGTTCGTCGGTCTGTATTACGGTGCGTTGTATGAATGGATATTTGTTTTTCGTCTTCGGAAAGTTTCAAGAGATAATTTTTCAATGTTTTATAATTATAATTAAAAGTAATATTTTTACATTGAAATTAAGCATAATGTACTCTTAAATACTTACAGTTTTTGATGTAATACTCGATTTTTTGCTCGCAATTCACTCCAATATATATAGAGTATTTTTTCCCAAACTGGCCGTGTCGAGTTATATAGAATACCAATATTTCAACTATACAGGGTGTCCCAGGATTATTGGGATAAACTTTAAAGGGAGGTAGGGGACATCACAAGGATTCAGATTTACATAGGAACCCATGGTCGGAAACGGCTTCTCTCGACGTTAGATGGTGTTGTTCACAAGAGCATTGGAGGAAACCAGCGTTCTTAGATTAGGGAATTTTCTGGCGAGAATCCCCATCGCGTGAGACCACATCCCGCATAGCATGCACACTCACAGTGACGTCATTGTGACGTCACTGTGAGTCACGTACGTCACGTCACATCTGTGACCAAAATGACACCACTTTGTAACGTCACACTGTGATCAAAATGTGAACGTCTTGAAGATCTAAAGAAAACTTAAAATAAACTTTAGAACATCTTATGGCATGAAGAAAATTACTTTTTGACAGCTTTAAAAAATTTTGTGACGTTGCAATGACGTCACTGCAAGTCACATAAGTCAGGTAAAACCTATGACCAAAATGCCAACACTCTGTGACTTGACGGTGTGATCGGAGAGAGAATTTGGAAAAAAACTCATAAAATATAGAATTGAATTATGTCATGTACATAAATCATTAATAAAAACATTGTCACACATTATTTAAATATATTGTATTTCCAAAATAAAATAATAAATAAATATTTGTCTACATATATGAGGCAGATATTTTTTTACAATTTTCATTGTCATTTTCATGAAATTTAACAAAATATACTATATAATACACAGGTAAAAATCCTTAAATAGAAATTTAGTAACGTAGGAAAGTTTTGGCGGAAAGTAATTCAGAAATAGATCTCCCATTCTAATAAAACAGTTAGCGATTTAGAGATTTGTTAGCATTTTAAATACAAACATTTATTTTTTTTTCCTACCACCGCATAGAACTCATTTGCTAATTTTGTGATACTAAAAATATTTTTAAAATCTCCAATCTCTTATTATTTTGAGGGGCCACTCAACCCAATCATCAGCTTTCTGTTTAAAAAGTGAGGACACCATTTTTGCGAGTTCGACATCGGGGGTGCGCGGGGTGACCGTCGAACGTGTTCAAGATTTTTCTTGTACTGAATATTTAAGGTGGTTCTCAACTGACCTGCTCCACAACGCGAAGCTTTCTGACATAATTTCTGACTCATTTTTAAACGCAAAGGCATAAAATGGGCAGTACTGACTATGGAAGCAATTTGGAATCGAAATGAGTTTTCCACTTTTTGGTAAATAAATTACTTATCGAGTTATAAGCAATTCGTGTCACGTGACGACTGGTTTTTCTCTTTTCTTTCCCTGTTACGTCGGGTATTTGGTTCAAAACGCTGACTTTGACATTCTTTTCTGAAAGATCTTCTGATTTTACTAAAAAATAGAAAACGTCTTTCAATTACAGAGTTTCTGAATAAAAACAAAAGCCAATTTCATGCGTTTCCGAACAAAAACGAATTAAAAATATGTCATAAAGTATATGTCATTCCTATAGCAATTTATTCCAAAACTGGTCAGTGCTTAATAAGATATCACCTCTGTTAAATATATTGCTCTTTTCAATAGAGTGTAAAAAATGAAAAAATCGTATTTAGGAAATCTGATTGCAGAATAGTATTTATATTTATGTCGTAATTATTTTATAAAGACTATTAAATCCATTTTTATTTAAAATTTATGTTTACTTTGGACGCCTAAAACAAATGCAACTGATTAAAAAATATATAAAAATTTAAATTTTCACAGCTTATTTCCAAGAATATTAAACTCTCTCATATAAAAACAGAATATTATAGTTTTATTAGAAGTTATTTGTCAGCCATATAAACTATAAAGCATTTGAAATGTCTTTATTTAACTGTTTTCTTTCTATTCTTTTTCTGGAAACACCTGCTAGATGTTACTTTGTGGTAAACATTACTGCGCAGATCATGATCGCAGATGTTGAGGACAGACGATTATTTTCATCGGCGGATTAGAGTGTGTGGTGTTCTTTTAAGTTTGTGGAAGTATATTGTGGAATTTATACCGTGAAAGTAAATTAACGTTTTAAAGTGAATCATCCATTTTAACCTATCCTTATGTCCAGCTGGGTGCGTTATTAAGGTCTGCGTGATATTTGATATCTCAGATCTATGAACACACCTAAGCTAGACACTTTGAAAATTAAAGCAGTGGATTTGAGTCTCATTTTTCAATGAAAAGGAAGCAGTCAACGACCATTAAAACTTAATCCCTAGAACTGGTGGTTTTACTTATAGATTAGCAGGTAACTTTTAATGTCTTCGCAGTTTTGTTAATAGTGCATATTTAGTAATGGTACATTAATAGTGCATTATTTAAATGTTAAGATGTTTAAATCTTTTTTTTTTAATCACTTGTATAAAATTTTATCTTTAATGTTTTAAATCGTTTTAAATAGAGAGTTTGGAAAAAAGCTTGAAGTATTTACTAACAATATATATTCTAAATGTAAAGTGTTATTTATAACGAGGAATATATTTATATTTTGCGTTTTTCAGTTCAATTTTCATAGTTATTCATTGTAATTAAAAACATTGCAATTTTTAAAACTATTAATATTTGATTTACAATTTGAAAATTTCTTAGCTAGTGGAGGTTTTGAGAAATAATTTTCTGGTATATTTGAAATAATTGCGACAATTTAACTCATTACAAATTTAGTTGTCAAGATATGTCAATATTAGGTGCACAAAAATAATGAATATTGATGAAACAATAAAACAGCTATTCAGTTACGGTAATTTTTCCAGTTATGTTATCGAATTTTTTCTATAGTAAAAATTGATATTTAAGCTCTGCATTTAGTATTCTATCAAAAACTATAAATAAAATAATTTGTAAAGAAAAAAAAAAATTTTTTTTTTTCTTTGCGTTTATGATCCGAAGTTTTAAATTTCATTTGCTTCGAAAAATGTTTTATTGCTTGATACAATGTTTATTATTTAATAATATCGCACAATAGGTAGATCTATTATTTAAATGGATTCCTAATATAAATTTTTCACAATGCTTATTTAAAAATCTATACTTTTATTTTCATTAAATTTGGAATCAAATCCAAAATAACTAATTTCTGAATTCATTTTTATTCGGAAACACATGAAATTGGCAGGTGTTCTTATTCAGAATATATGTAATAGAATGGCATTTTCCATTTTTGACAAAAGAGGTTTCAGAAAACACTATCAAAGTCGGTGTTTTGAACCGAATTTCCGACGCGCAGCGTCAGAAACGGAAAAAACGTGACCAAAATTGCTCTTAAGCATTACATTTATCTAAAAATGGAAAACGCTATTCATTCCAAATCGCTTTAAAAATCATGCATGCAAGTGCCAAGCGTTTAAAAATTTGTTCATAAATGTGTCAGAAAGTTTCGTGATACTGAACGAGGGGAAATATGGCAAAGTATACACATTTAAAAACTTCAATACTTAAAAGCAAAATAGCATAGTTTTAATTATTGTCAACATTTTTGGTGGTTACATAAAACAAATGGAAGTCGAAGTTATTTTTAAAAGTGGTTATTTGCACAATAGAATTTCATATTATTAAAATATTTATTTTTATTATAATTTTTAATGGATTCACCTATTATTTTTATATTAGTATGCGTTTTTTACATTTATAATTTTCTTGTTTAACGGCTACATTAGCCGGTTTCCCAATCAGATGCAAAGTTTTAATTTGAATACGAGTTGCATAAAAAAAATGATTGCAGATCCAATCCTTATCGTCGATTTTATCCGTATTTGGTGAAATCTTGTTATCCGAATCTATGCGAAACCATTTATCAGGTTCGGTCGGGTTGTGGGCCTACAGAATTTTTGTTGTTGGGTCAGGGTAAGATTACGGGTTGAATGTAAATATAGTTTCAGTCAACCATCATTCATGTTCAAGTAGACATTCAATCATGTTCAAGAAGTATATAACCGGATTCGTGCATGACTCTAGATCCAAGCCGACATCAGAAATTGTATCGTAACACAATTTCTGATAAAATCTGGTTACTTGGTCGTATGCAAGATTCTATTCTGAACAAGACTTACAGTAAAAACATTATACCCGACTCGGGTCAGATCGGGTTCACGAAAATCAGGTCACACGACAACTAATCCAAATCTATTCTGTAGCCAAACAAATCCAAAAAGATCGATCCGAAGTTTCTGGATTGTATTCGGGTAAAATATGGTCACCCGACCCGGTGCAGTGTCGTCACAAACGTCACAAACTTGAACCATAAAAAAATTTTGATCCGAACAATCCGTATAGGATTCGGGTAAAATCTGGTCACCCTATCCGATGCAGATTCGTCACATTTTTCACATTGAAGTCGCAAGATTACTTCACAAAGTAGTCACATTGTGAGGTCACAGAAAGCCTTGAAAACGGCCATAACGACCTCGCATTTACGTCACAGTGACTTCACATCGACGTCACGTGACGTCATGACGACTGTCACAAAGTCGCAGTGTGACTTCACAGTGACGTCGCCGTGATGTCACCATGCCTTACGGGATGCTTCCCATCATCACTTTTCAGTGAATGTTTGGGCTTGTGTGTTCGGCGACCTCTTAGTCAGGCCTTACTTGTTGCCAGCACATCTAACATCAGCAGATTATCGCATCTTTTTGCAAGAGGTGCTACCAAGCTTACTTGACTCTATGCCACAACATGTCAGATGCCATATGTAGTTTAAACATGATGGGGCACTTCCGCATTATGGCAGAAGTGTTCGTGAACATTTGAATCAGGTGTTTGGTCACCGATGGATTGGCCGTCGTGGACCGGTTCCTTGGCCACCACGCTCTCCTGATTTAAGCAGAACAGATTTCTTTCTTTGGGGTGCACTGATAAGGGCTGTGTTTGCAATGCCTGTGGATTCCGATATGGATCTGGTTGCAAGACTCATCAGTGCTGCTGGGGATATCCAACAAAATCCAGGTGTATTTGAGCGAGTCAGCCAATCCATGGTCCGACGGTTTAATGCATACATCGTTAGCAGTGGTGGAAACTTTGAACATATTTTGTGACATTTTCACATATCATCTACCACAGTACATGTAATATATTCGTCCAATAAATTATTTCAGATGATCTCAGTCTTGTGTCTCTTCGTTTCTTGTACCTGTCATACTACTTTCCCATGACGTTTCCGACCATGGGTTGCTATGCAAATCTATATCCTTGTGATGTCCCTTACCTCACCTTAAAGTTTGTCCCAATAATCCTGGGACACCCTGTATATGGAATCCAAATACTCCATGATAATGGTGGCGCAAAGATAGATCCTTACATTTGTGATTTGTGTAAATCTGAAGTATGAACGGGAGTATATTGGCTGACAACCTAGACACTACATTTTTATTATGCTTTCTTGATACAATTACATTTGCTTTTTGCCAAATTGTGTTCGTTTTCTTCATTTTTAATCCCCTACTCCATATTTCCCGTCTATCACACAACACCCTCAAAATAGTTTAATATTATTATTATTTGTTTGGAAGTGATAGAATTTCGTAAAATATTTCTATAAATATAAAAACTATTAGCAAATAGTTGAAGTTTGACATTGTATTCGGTTTTCGAGTTTTAAACAATATCGGGATGTTGTATTGTCCAAAATGTAAATACTATTGCAGTGTACCCGAAGTTCCTCAACGGAAGTGAGAAAACAGACATCTGTATTCATTACATCTGTATTCATTTACATCTGTATTCATTTTGCTTTCCGAATATATCGAGTAACGAAAGTATTCCAATCATTGTTTGTGTGTGTGTTTGTGAAAGATTGAATACTATAAATCTCAAATGGTACTTACGACTGAAGTCCCATTTGGCGAATATGTTAAAAACCGCTGTTGGAAAAACTGTATAAAGTTTCATAGAAATCGTCCGACGGATTAGGTATTTAATCCATTTTTAAACATATTTGTAACCATTTTGCGACCAATTCTCTAGAAAACAATTACTATGTAAATGTGAGAGAAGATAAGTGATAAATATTTCGGCTATGTATTCAAGCATTGGTAGCGCAAATGTAACGTCTCCAGTTTCAAAACGGAAGGTCCAGCGTTCGAATGCAAACGATTCAATTATGATAGACATATATATATATATATATATATATATTTGTCTCCGTATGTCGAATATTCATTAATATTTTGGTTGTCAAATTATATTTCCATCTTTTCTGGATTTTCTTTTGAAATGTTATGAGAGTTAATATTGTCATTTTTAGATCTTATGCCGACAATATTGCATGGAATAACACATTTTCATTATGAATTGCAGGTACGAAGCTCTTCTGACGATTCAGTGTCATTTGTAGTTTTGTACTTTCCCAACTATTTTCATAAATATGTTAATGCGAAAGGATTTTCAAATACAGGGCATTAAAAACACGTTGTACTTTGACTGGAAAACCACTGTGCAAGTACTAACTCCAAGTTATTTTAGTGAGCTGAAGAAAATACTTATGAAACACAATGTGAAAAAAATAATAAATTGATTTGCTTTTTAAAGTTAATAAAGACTTAACTACTGAAATCTTTATCTCAACGTATTTCGATCAATTCTTTGGGAAAACTATTTTTAGACTTGAGTAAAAAATTTCGGGTATATTTCTTGATCGCAAAAGAATATTGAGATCGTTTTTATATTTTTTGTAACACATGAAATATTTATTTTCAAACTTTTTATAAATATGTACTTGCGAAATGATTTTTGATAAGACAAGACGTTTTCATATATGTAGTATTTTGACTCAAAACACCAATTGTTCGTATGCTAACTCTTAATTACTTGGTTGAAGTAGATAAAAAAACACTTCGGACACCATAAGTGATAAATCAATAAATTTATTTGTTGCGGCAAGATACAGAAGTCTTAACCACTTAATTCTTTATCTCAATAGATTTCGATTGGTTATTTAAGAAAACGATTTTCAATGTGAATAAAATATCTCGGCGACATTTTGTTTTTACTTAAGACTATTGGGATTATATTGTTTCTTGTAACACATACGATATTTATTTTCCCACTTATTTTTTTGAATATGTTGATGTGAATTAATTTTTTAAAGACAAGGAATTCTTACATATGTACTATTTCTGCTCAAAATACCATTGCACGTATCCCATATAGCACCAAAGCTCCTGAAAACCTCCCCAGGCGCTCCCATTCATCCCAAATTCCTCCTGAAACTGCAACGACGCTATCAGGCGTTCCTGGGGAAGATACTTTAATCACTTCCCCAGGACTGACCTCCCAGATTCTTCCCAGGGAGCAATCTCCCTGGGATGATATTCCTGAGGAAGAACCTAGGAAGAGACAGTACTGGTGCCATCTCATGGGTGATTTTGGTACTAAAATAACGTATCATAACTTTTTATTTCAAAAAAAAAATTTTATTTGATGTGGTTCGATTTTTTAATTAATAAAGTTTATATCATTATTTGATTTATTTTATTTCCTAAGCACATCTGGTCATTGTTTAACTTTTAAAACTTTTAATTATTGTTGTAATATTTAATTATCCTTATTAAGATATATTTTTAATTTATAAAATGCAATCAAAATGTAGTTAAATAAATTGAATATAGAAAATGAAATTTAATATTCCACATCATATATTAATAATTAAAATAAATTAATCTATAAATATAAATTGAAAATTTATTATTTATTTTATTTCTGATCTTTTAAAAATTAACTTATATATTAATTCATTTTATTATTACATTCATTAATTATTTTTTCTGAACTTTCAATAATTACTTATATATTTATATATTTTTACTATTACTTTTTCATCTAACTAATAATTTTACTTGATTTCACTTATATACGTTATTAGTTTCTATAGAAATAATTTAATTTTAAATATAAAATTGATTTACTTTGTCCTAATAAATTATTTTTATTTTCAATGATAAGAAATCAGAATTATTTTTTTCGAAACACGAAATTTATCAAAAGTTTAATATATATTTATATATTTGTATATAACCATATTTTATAAATTAAAGATTAGAAATACCTAGTAAAAATTATTTCTTCTGATCCTTTAAATATAGAGTTATATATTAAATAATAATAATAATTATTATTAAATAATTAATCATTTCATATTAATTTAAATTATATATATAAATAATTTTTGGATCAATATTTAATTTTAAAATATAAATTCGATTTATTATTATTTTTTTTTTCGCTGCCCATTTTAAACTATCATATATATTTATTTTATTATTCCTAATTAATGAGTTTTTTTTTTTTTTTTTTTTTTTTTTTTTTTTTTTTTTTTTTCCCGTAACTGTAAGAAATCAAAAGGAATAAAAAATTTGTTACAAATAAGTATTTTATCAACAGTTTAACATATATTTACATATTTGTATATATTCAGAATTTGCTAGTTAATTGATTAGAGATAAGCATTTTTAAATTAAACAATCTATTTAAAAAAATCTTATTTCGATTGTAAAAGTTAATTTTCATGTAAGTTTCAAAATTGAATCATATTTAAGTCATATCGAGCATATTTACTTTTATTATTATTCTTTTATTAATTATTTTTTCTGATCTTTCTAAAAATTACATATATATTTATGTATTTTATTATTACATTTTCAACTAATTAATAATTTTATATTTATCGTCATTATCAAATCAATAATTTACTTTTAAGTCTAAATTATAACACCAACTTAAAGAGATTACATGCTCTATTGAAATGGCACATTTGGTTTTAAAAAATACAAACATACCCCCCCCCCCCCCCCTGAATAAGAGTTTTGCTTGAAAGATTTTTATTTAAAAATATACATTCTTACAAAATCGGGTTAAAGATATAAATTCGTGCAGATTATTATCACGGACATGATAAAACACCCCTTCACTTTTCCCTTTTATTGTGATGCCGCGTGGGGAATTCGGTTCAAAACGACGACTTTCACAGTATTTTCTGAAAGATCTGCGTTTACAAAAAAAAAAAAAAGGAAAGGAAAACGTTTTTCTAGCATTACATATTTTCTAAATAAGACCACCTGCCAATTTAATGCATTTCCGAACAAAAAAGAGTTAAAAAATGTGTCAGAAAGCAGCTCTTTTGGGTCTGAGAACAGCCTTAAATAATTGATACGCTTTTTTTCTAGTTATCAATTTAAAATTGTATTGAATATATATCAAAGGGTATGCATCTTTATTTGCAATAAAAGTTACAGAATTCCTGCTATACGAAGCGTAAAAATATGCATGTTTTCTATTTACTCACTTTCATAAGAGGAGAAAGAAATACATGAATACCTTATAAACGATTCAGGTACAACGGCCGTGTAGCGTAATCACCAGAGCGTGTTTCTCGTATGCGTAAGTACCCAGGTTCAAATCCAGTCGGTGGTAAGAAAGTTTATATTCCCTAAAATCTGTACCATAACTTCCATGTGATTCCGTGTGCGTGATTAATAAAAGTAATGTCTCTTATATTGGTTAGGTAAATTTTTAAAATATAATGTCCGTATTTAAAAAAAAAAAAAAAAAAAAAAAAAAAAAAAAACACTTTTTACATTACGTCGAATAATAATAACTTCGGATGTATTTTATGCACATTAAGTGACCCTGAAGTCTCCCAAATTCCTCCGGTATTACTTCCTGAAATCTTCCCTAGAACAACCCGAGGAGGAACTTGAAGGAGGTCCTGGGGAGCTCCCCGGGATGCTATGAGGCGGACATTTTCGGTTCCTGAGGACCTCCTGGTGACAAATTTTTGCATCCTCAGGGATGCCTGGAGGATGAATGTCAATCTTCCTGGGGATGTCCTAGGGAAGCACGTGTGCTATATGGGATACTAATTCTTAATTATTTGAATTAGCTAGGAAAAGATTGATCAATAAATTGTTTGTTGTTTTAAGCTACAGAAGTCTTAAATACTTATATCTTTATCTCAACAGATTTAGATGGGTTATTTGAGCAATTAATTTTCAATTTGAATAAAATAGCTGGGGGCATTTTGTGATTACTTCAAATTATCGGGATTATACTGTTTCTTTCAACACATACGATATTAATTTCCCTACTCATTTTTATGAATATACACTGCTCAAAACAATTAAAGGATATTGCAGTTTTAGGTGGATTTTGTATCTGGGAAACTTTTTAGCTGATTGATACATGGTCGACTGACATAGTAGGTTATATGAGAATAAATTACACATGTTTGGCAGAAAAAAATGCATTTTATTTCGCATTTGTGTACAAAAGGAAAAAAACACAATTTGTGCATATGAGAAAAAAAGAATAAGAAAAGGTGTTTTCTTCAAAGAAAATCATTTTCAGTAGGGGGTATGGTTTCCACGGGCGGCCAGCAACGTTGAACACCTTTGCGGCATGGACTCAATGAGGCTATTAATGACGAGTTGGGGTATTCTGCCCCACTCTTCCAGAAGAGCTCTTTCCAGTTCTTGGAGAGTTTGTGGGGGTTGTTGGCGGCCAGAAACTCGTTTTCCTAGAGCGTCCCAAACGTTCTCGATTGGATTCATGTCTGGAGAACACGCTGGCCATTCCATTCGAACGATTCCTTCCTCGAAAAGGAAATCCTCCACCAGGTTTGCACGATGTGGCCTGCAGTTATCGTCCATTAAAATGAAGTTATCTCCGATTGCTGCAGCGTAAGGGACTACAATAGGTCTGAGGATCTCATCCGTATATCGGCGACCAGTCAGAGCTCCATCTCGAATGATGTAGAGGTCAGTGCGCCCGTCAATGGAGATGCCACCATACACCAACACTCCTCCACCGCCAAATCTGACACTTTCGTGCACGAACGCAGGATTATTCCTACTGCCTCGGTCCCTCCAGATGAAAATACGCCTATTATCCGGATGCACAGAAAAACGGGACTCGTCAGAAAACAGAATATTGCTCCATTCATTTCTCCTCCAGTTGACATGCTCGGTTGCCCACTCCCTGCGGTCGCGACGATGCCTTGATGTTAATCTAAAACATACCATCGGTCGGCGAGCATACAGACCTACAGCATGGAGCCGGTTTCGGACAGTCTGAGTTGAAATCGTGGTGCCTGTAGCCGAGCCAATGTGTTGTTGGAGAAGAGTAGCGTTCATGTTTCGGTGTCTCCGAGCTGTTAACGCTAAATACCGATCTTCATTGGGCGTTGTTGCCCGTCTACGACCTTGCCCTGGTTTTCGGCCTGCACATCCACTCTCCAAAAAACTGTTCCAGATCCTGGAAATGACACTTTGTGACACTCCAATGGCTTGCGCTACTTCGGCTTGACTTTGGCCCCCTTCTAACCTACCAACAATTCTCCAAGCTTCTGAATCTGTCAAATGACTTCGCTGAGACATCGTACTCATCGAAACAAAGCAATCACTGAATGCCGATCATCCTTGTCTTCATTCTCTTTTATCCAGTTGAAAGTCAAATTTCATTCGCTGCCACTGAAGCGACGTTTTTGACGTCGAACTCAAAATTTGCATACTCCACAGTTTGAAAACCAGAAAAATTTGCATTTGTGATTCTCTTCTTCTATTTTCGGCAAAAAAAATTTCGTTTATATCTTTATTTTATATAAAACTTCAAATATCCTTTAATTGTTTTGAGCAGTGTATTAAAGCGACATAATATTTCAAAGACGGAGAATTCTTAAATATGTAGTTAATACTATTAAACACTATTATAAGTATACTAACTCTTAATTATTTGAATAAGCTAGTAAAGAATCACACAAAACACAATAAGTGATAAATCAATAAATTTATTTATTGTGGCAAGCTACAGAAGTCTTAACCACTTAATTCTTTATATGAATATATTTCGATTGGTTATTTCAGAAAACGATTTTCAATTTGAATAAAAGAGTTGGGCAACATTTAGTGATTACTTAACTCTATTGTGATTGTATAGTTTCTTGTAACACATACGATATTCATTTCCAACTTATTTTGTTGAATATGTTGGCGCGAATTAATTTTTCAAAAACAAGGAATTCTGAAATATATAGTATTTTCACTCAAAACACCATTGTTCGTATACTAACTCTTAATTGTTTGGTGGAAGTATATAAAAAACTTTTGAGATACCATAAGTGATAAATCAATAAACAGATTTGTTTTGGTAAGCTACAGAAGTCTTAACCACTGTATTTTTAATCTTAATAGATTTCGATTGTTTATTTGAGAAAACGATTTTCAATTTGAATAAAAGAGCTCAACGACATTTTGTGATTACTTAACGCTATTGGGATTATATTGTTTTTTGTAACACAAACGATATTTATTTCCCCACTTATTTTGTTGAATATGTTGTTGCGAATTATTTTTTTTTTAAAAAAAGAATTCTTAAATATATAGTATTTTCACTCAAAACACCATTGTTCGTATACTAACTCTTAATTATTTGGTTCAAGTAGATAAAAAACGTTTCAGACACCATAAGTGATAAATCAATAAATGGATTTGTTGTGGTAAGCTACAGAAGTCTTAACCGATGTATTCTTTATCTTAATAGGTTCCTATTATATATTTGAGAAAAGGATTTTCAATTTGAATAAAAGAGCTCGGTGGCATTTTGTGATTACATAAGACTATTTGGATCATATTATTTCTTGTAGCACATACGATATTTATTTCCCCACTTATTTTTATGAATATGTTCAGGCGACATAACATTTCAAAGACAGAGAATTCTTAAATATGTAGTAGTATTTTCTCTCAAAATACCATTGTACATATACTGACTCTTAATTATTTGAATGAGCTAGAAAAAAAATCACGTAAGACACAATAAGTTAAAAACATTAAATGGATTTGTTGTGGTAAGCTACAGAATTATTGAACATTTAATTCTTTATCTCAATAGATTTCGATTGGCTGCTTAAGAAAACGATTTCCATTTTGAATAAAATAGCTCGTTGACATTTTGTGATTACTTAAGACTGTTTGGATAATATTGTTTCTTGTAGCATATACGATATTTATTTCTCCACTTATTTTTATGAGTATATTGATGCGATATAATATTTCAAAGACAAAGAATTCTTAAATATGTAGTATTTTCACTCAAAATACCTTTGTTTGTATACTAACTCTTAATTATTTGTATGAAGTAGAAAAAAATCACTTAAAACATCATAAGGGAAAATCAATAAATTGATTTGTTGTGGAAAGCTACAAAAGCCACGTACCGTAATTTTGCGCGTATGCGCCGCACCTCAGACAATTCGATTTCCTACCAGAATTTATTTTAAATAAAATGCGACTTACTTCTGCTTAGCACTTATTTGACTTCTTATTTTCTATAAAATTTCCGGTTTGAAAAAGACTTAACTAAGCTGCGGCGCATACGCGCGAAATTACGGTAATTCTTTACCACAATAGATATAAAACAATTCTTTACGAGGACAATTTTGAATTTGAGTGATGACAAAAAGTTTTTTGTAGCTGATAAGATATTTATTTCTTCACTTATTTTTATAAATATGTTAATGCAAAAGGACTTTCAAAGACATCTGCTGAAGACACTATACAATCATCAAAGACATATCTTTAAACATGTTGTATTTTGACTTGAAACACAATTATTATTAGTTATTTGCATGAAATAGGAAAAAAATAAGAAACTATAGGTAAAAAATCAATAAATTGATTTGTTTTGGCAAATTAAGAAATCTTTAAAAACTTAATTCTTTATCTCAGTGGATTTTGATGGGTTGTTTGGAAAACGATTTTCAACTTGAGTAAAACAGCTCGGGGATTTTTTTTTATGACATAAGATTATTGAGATCGTAATGTTTTTTTGTAGCACTTAAAGATATCACTTATGTTTAATAAATATGTTGATATGAAATGATTTTTCTGAGACCCCCCCCCCTCCCCCGAAGTAGCGTTAAAAGTAGTGTGATTCCCGGTACAAACTACTGCTTTTTTGTATCGCGCTGCTCTTTACACTACAGTGTTCAAAATATAGCGCGCTACACTACAAACTACTGTAAGAAGTAGCGACTACTGTAATTTCGCTACTTGTAGCGAGCTACTTCTGATCCCTGCTCTTAGTTATTTGAGTGAACAAATCAAAAAATTGAAGAATCAAGAAATTGATTTGTTTTGCAAAGTAGATGAACACTTTATCTCAATTATTTTCAATCGATTGTTTGGGAAAAGGATTTTTAGCTTGAGTAAAAAATCTTAGGTATCTTTCTTGATGACATAAGACTATTGAAATCGTAATTTTCTTTGTAGCACATATTATCCCCACTTATTTTTATTGCCGAAACGTCAGTGAAGGCTCACTGTGGAGACTCGAAAAGTTTTTGGTTTCCGTCTGTTTGTCCGTCTGTTTGTCTGTCTGTTTGTCTGTCTGTTTGTCTGTCTGTTCCGCGATAACTGCCGTAAAAAGCACCCGATTAGGTTGATTTTTAGTGGGTATGTTCGTGACGTACCCGAAATTAGCTGTACAATTTTTAGTTACATTTGGTTCATTCGTTCGAAAAATAGAGAACATTTAGTTTTAGGTCATAATGCTTTCCCATGGGAATGCAGACGATTTTCAAATTTTATTTTTAACTAAATTTTCGCTAAATTTTCGATATGGAGGTTTTAAATATATCCGACAGCTTTAAAAATTTGCCTATACGTTTATTATAATTTAGAAATTAATTGTTTAAGTTATTGGAACATTTCTTGCATCTGTTCGGGAAATATAAAACAATTTACTTTCATATTTCTTACAAATTTTAAAATGAATTTCTTTATACTTTGCTCTTTAATTTATTAGTTGCTTAGCAACCCTATTTCAAAGAATATCAAAATAATAAAATTCTAGTAACTCTCACTATTTTGGTGCAATATTTTATTAGCAAAAGAACTTATTTTCGAGAGATTTTAGTATTGTTTTGACATAAGTAAGAATTTATTTTGATACAAGTTTATTTTGTTTATCTAAAAAGTTACATGAATAAGAAGTTCATAAGAATTTCAGAATATCATTGCATAAACCGTGTTTAATTTAACGCTTCTAATTTCTGAAACCTCCGAAGTATTTTATATGCCTATAAATATGTATGTAATATAAAAAAAATAAATTCCGGATTGTAAGATGCTAAACAATTTGAAAAGGGAGATTTAAAAACAGTGACTTTTACAGCTGAAGTTGAGGCTCCTAATCTGCAGATTTACTAGTAATTATATCAATGGGAAATGATATACAATGACAGGAAATTTTAAAACATGTAGTATTTTGAGTAAATAATAAAGTTATATAGTTACTAACTCCTAGTTATTCAAGTGAATTAAAAAAAAACATTTAAGAAACCATAAGTGAAAAATCAATAAACGGATTTGCTGTGTCAAGCTACAAACGCCTTTGCCACTTAATTCTTTATGTCAATTGATTTCGACTAATTGTTTGGGAAAAATATTTTTAATTTGAGAAAAAGAGATCGGGGATCTTTATGCTGGCATAAGACTATTGAGATCACATTATTTTTTATAGAATATGAAATATATTTATATTTCTAAGTGTGTTTTTATAAATATGTTAGTCCTCCGAAATTATTTTCAAAGACAGGGGCCATATGTATAGGTATGTAGTATTTTGTCTCCAGGAACCATTGTCAGCATACTAACCCTTACTTATTTGGATGAACTAGAAAAAAAACACTCAAGACATCATAAGTGAACAATCAATCATAGAAACTCGACAGAGTTTCTCGCCAAGCATAAGTAACAGCAATATATTGAACCGTAAATGAAAGGAATTTCCGCCAATGGATGCCAAACTATTTTACAATTTTTTTTTTTTTAACTCTGTCTAGTTTGTATTTTGCGGACGGGACAAAACGGGTTTTTGACACATCTATATCTCGCGTTCTATTTATGATAGAAACAAAATTCTTGATTCTATGGAATAGGGCGTGCCACGGGACTAAGAATTCAAAAGCAAAGCAAAATCCGACGAATAGTTTTTCAGTAAATGCGATTTTAAAAGTGCTGTTTTTTGCACTTTTTAAATCTTGTTCAGACCAAAAACTGTTGACAGGGCTACAGCAATGTGTAATTAACGGATTTTTACGCGGTTTACGTTATTTGAATAGTTTTTATGAGTAGTTCGGACCTTTGTAAGTTTCATGTAAAAATATTAATTAGTTTTTAATTTATATCAGTTTACAGTTATTGACTCCTATACTTAACATAGAGCAAAAAACTGTTGACAGGGCTACAGCAATGTGTAACTATCGGATTTTTACGCGTTTTACGTTATTTGAATCGTTTTTATGAGTAGTTCAAACCTTTGTAAGTTTCATGTAAAAATATTAATTAGTTTTTTATTTATATCAGTTTAAAGTTATTGATTCCTATACTTAACATAGAGCAAAAAAATAATAAATGACCCAACTCTTTTAGGAATGATCGTATACACATGATATTAAGATATGTTATTACACTCGACCCAAGTAAGCTTCCTATTATAAAAAATCTTAACATTTAAGGTTCGTTTACAGGGTCTCACAAAAGATCTTTTGACATAGGGCTAAAGGGTTGTGTAATTATCCGATTTTTACGCGGTTTGCAGCATTTGAATTGTTTTTATAAGTAGTTCAAATGTTTAATATTTCGTGTAAAAATATTAATTAGTTTTTTATGTATACCACTTTAAAGTGATTTATTCCTATACTTAAGATGAAGCAAACAAAATATTAAATGGTCTAACTCTTTTCAAAAAGAACGTATGCGCATGATGTTAAAATATGTTACTACGAACTACCTAAGTTAGTTTCCTATTGTAAAACAGAAGTGTAGATATTACTGTTCGTTTACAGGGTAACTCAAACGATTTTTTAATAAGACTAAAAAGTTGTGTAATTAGCAAAATTTACGTTGAAGTACATGATTCCTGTATTTAACACAGAGGAAAAACAATAGTAAATTGCATAACTTTTGTCAAATTCGCTATATACACAAGATATTCAAATATGTTACTACATCCTCTCTATTGTAAAGCGGCATTGAAGCATATACGTTTCGTTTACAGAGTCTCTTAGAAGATCTTGATTACACTACAACCGATGTATATTTACTGAGTGAGATGTATTTTAATGATTTTACACTGTTTCAATCTCTGTAAGGTTTCATTATCTTGCTTTAAAATTTAATATAAGATCATTTTGTCCGTCTGAAATCTCGTCGATGTTAAGCTCTAAATCTATTAATATATAGTATTTTCATCGATTAAAAAAACTGTGTTTATTTATAAATATATAATTCTAGCGGA
Source organism: Maratus michaelseni (assembly GCA_963931845.1). Taxonomy (NCBI): domain Eukaryota; kingdom Metazoa; phylum Arthropoda; class Arachnida; order Araneae; family Salticidae; genus Maratus; species Maratus michaelseni. The sequence goes on along the minus strand of OZ007588.1, from coordinate 54,571,665 downwards.
TTAGGAATTGATTGAAATAGCGATTACAAAATTCCAACTTTACGTTCATGCGCTGAGTAATAGAATGTAAAAATGTTGATACCCCAAGATTAGAAGTTTTGCGTTTAAATATTTGCCGTTCATCGAATCTCCGGCTATGACGAACTTAAAATGCTAAATTTCGTATACAATAGGTGATCGGTAACGAACTGTTTGGTTTACGAACAAATCGGTTAACGAACACTTTCGCGCGAGATTTTTATGTTCGGAGAACGAACTCCTCTCGAAACAAAGCCATGATGAAGCAATGCCGTGTTTCATATTTGCCAAGCTATACTTATTGCCTCTATTGTCAACTTTGAGAACATTTTAACAGTTGCATACATATGTCCTAATTAATTCATGGACTGCCGGAGATTGGGGACCTATATTTTAGGATCACCGAATTGGAACGAACAGACTATATGAACAGAAATCACTTTAATAGTTTTTATACTGTTGCAAACGTTGCGAATTTTATATTTTTCAAATTCTCGAAACATTGAGTTAAAAAATTTAAACAAATAAAAAACTTCTAAGGTGCTCAGTAATTTTCAAAAATAATATATTTAATATGTTAGTATAAAAATCCCTGTAAATTTTTATACTAATAGAAATAGGTTCGTAGGGAAAAAAATGTTGATTATTCTCGGTAAAGTATGGTCATAAATTTATCGTTGTAGTTGACCGAAAAAAAGTGCTTCTTATTTTTCCACATTTTTCTAAAACTGTAGTATTTTAATTAGTTTGTAAACTACTGTAAAATTGTGTAATTTTTTGTTTTTGAATGTATATAAACGGAAGAGTGATATAAACAAAAGAAAAAGGAAAATAAATATGTCATAAATAATCTGATGAATACAATGTAAGGAAATTAATATAAAAGTTTCCCAGTTGTTATGGTAGCGACATGTACATTGGAATAAGTCACTCAATAAATTGTATAATTCTGATGTATAATTCTGTTTATAGCATCACTATTATTTTTTTTGCCTCTTTTATCTTTTCTTTTCTGAATAAAAATGGAATCCGTATAATTGAAATTAAATACCTTACAAAAAGGAGTGATATCTCATCAAAAACAACTCGTTGTAAATGATCCCGCCAAGCCATAAACCTAAAACGTCAGTCACAAAAAAAAGTGATATCACATAAAAAGAAGCGATATAGAAGTGCATACTCCGAGTCCCGTGTAAAAATCTATCACCACTCATAATGTTTCCAAAGGACTCGGAGTGAGGTACAGTATGTGAAAACTGCTTGGCGACCTGCAGGCTTTTATAATGTTTGCGTTTCCTGCAATTACATTTGACTATATTAATTTAATTTAATTTAATTTAATTTAATTTAATTTAATTTAATTTATTTATTTTGCTTCCATAAAATTGTAAAAAGTTGATGCTTCTGTGTTTGCTTGTCCTTTCTTATTTATGAGCTTGAAAAATAAAATTGTTGATTTTATTTACCATTATTTAAACTAGAAACACCACTCTTACAAAGAGGATTTTTTAAGTAAACATGTAAAGATTTTGAGTTTGTAATATATATATATATATATATATATATATATATATGATGATCATACGCATATTAATAACATTGTACCTTATAATAAACGTTAACTAAATTGAGATATATTGAAGTAATTCTAGCGTAAGAGGAATCGCATAGATCTGGGGAAAAATCCGTTCTGTCAGTTCTTTCGCATACAAAAATATTTAAAAAATGATGTAACAAAAATTAAAAATTTATTTTTTTCGATTTTCAAAATTGATATACTGCATATATTATAAAAGCCTGCAGGTCGCCAAGCAGTTTTCACATACTGTACCTCACTCCGAGTCCTTTGGAAACATTATGAGTGGTGATAGATTTTTACACGGGACTCGGAGTATGCACTTCTATATCGCTTCTTTTTATGTGATATCACTTTTTTTTGTGACTGACGTTTTAGGTTTGTGGCTTGGCGGGATCATTTACAACGAGTTGTTTTTGATGAGATAAATTGATTTGTTGTGTGACAAGCTTAACCACTTTTTCAACGACAGGGACCCTATGAATAAGTATGTAGTATTTTTTTTCAAGGCAATATTGTCAGCATACTAACCCTTACTGATTTGGAGGAACCAGAAAAAAAAACACTTAAGACACCCATAAGTGAACAATCAATAAATTGATTTGTTGTGTGACAAGCTTAACCACTTAATTTTTTATGTTAATGAATTTAGTACGATTTTCCCAAATCTTGGAGACATTTTGAGATTACTTAAGACTGTTGGGATCATATTATTTTTGGATCATATATGAAGATATGACTCTGTAATTAAACTTTAAGATTATTTTTCTTGCCCAATTTAGCATTTTTGCTAATTAGTTATAGTACATTCCCTAACTCGTTATTTACTTGAAATAACGGACGAAGTACAATTAATAAACTAAGCGCCAACCATATAAATTAATTTGTTTTGAAGTGCAATAAATGCTTGAAATATTTATTTCTTTATCTGAACGTTGTTTTTCTGGAAAAACTCATCTTTAACTTACTTTTCTTAGAGGATTAAATAATGCCTAGAGGGAAAAATATATTTTATAGCTAAGATTTTTTTAAATTATTTTACATTTAATAACTTATAATTGTTTTATTTAGTAAACTAATCAGAATCACTTAAATAAACTATAAGTGGAAAATAAATACGTTAAATTGTTTTTCAAGCAACAAAAGTCTTTAACCACTTTATTCCTAATCTCAATTACTTTCGATAGTTCCTCTCGGAAAACAATTTTCAGTTGAATAAAAAAAACCTGGAGATAATTTCTGACTCTTTAATTCTATTGACATTGGATTGTTTTTGTAGCTTTTGATCATACACTTTAATTTAATTTACGGATTAAAGAAAGTTGGAAAGGGAAATGTATATTTCCGCTAAGATCTTTTTTTGTTATTGTACATTCTCTATTTACTAACTCATAGTTACCCATGTGAACTAATGAAAAACACTTAAGAAACGATAAGAGAAAAACCGATAAACTGATTTCTTGTGGTGAACATGGCAAAACTTAATACTTATCTCAACAGCTTTCAGCGTTTTTTCTGTAGGAAAACAATTTGCAACTTGAATGAAATAGTTTAAGAATCTTTTCGATTACTTGTGACTATATTTTTACACCTAAATACGATAACTTACATTTAGGATTATATATTGTCTGAAAGAAAAATGTATAATACTTCCACCGGTGAGTCTTATTTTTATAATTATACACTGTAAAAAAAGACATGTTTCTTAATCTAAGAAAAAGTAATATAACGACGAACAAAAAAAATACAATAACCTCTTCCGAGTTATCCAGGATTACGAAAAGCGTTCTTTATCATTAGAAAACTCAGAAAACAATATATTTTCAAAATTTAAAGAAGCATTTATAAAAGCAAAATTTCTTTTGCTGCCACTGATTTTCGGAAAATGCTGTAGGGTAGGTTTTATGTTGTATTAATTAGTTTAGTTTTCTCAAAATGGAATATAGATTAATCGGATGCTATCAATTTTTTTGTAAACAATTTCAGCTGCGTATTTGAATTTATATATGGAAAAGTAACAAAATAATATTAACTTTAATTTGAATGTCAATTCTGTTAATTTATCATGTTTGTCTGTATAACATTTTTGTCGAACATGAAAATATTTACTTGAGAACTGATAACATCCCGAAAATGTATACTCCGGTTTGAGAAGACGGATTAATACACTATAAAAACTACTCGGAAACCGTTTGCTGCATATAGCTTACATTCGGAAGATTCTTTGTTGTTTGCAGTGGCTCGAAGAATACTAATGTCAGCACCACTGTCAACTAGAAATTGCACATTTGTTGTTAAATCTTTCATATATAATCGAAATTTGCGACAATCTTCTACATCTTCTGCAGTAGTATGTGCCGCTGGATCTACTGCAGATCAAAGTTTTCCTGTTCGGAATCGTTTTTTTTTTTTTTTTTTGTTCCACGCACATGGCTGAGTGCATTTGTCAAGGAAACAACGATTACAGAAACGGAAATGAAAATAACACAGCTTGCCGTTAGGATTGTAGCGCTGATGCGACTTGCTTAGGGAGCGAAAACGGTTTTTGTTATTTTAAGGGGTTAGACCTGGATTGTCGTGAAACACACAGTTGCGAAATTTGCTGTTCCAGAGAAGCCATTCGATTTAAAAGTTCATTATTGACAAACGATGCCGTGCTATCGGTAACAATTTCAGTTTTATTACTTGTTGCAAATACTTCGGTTTTTGGATTCATATCACTGATTTTATCTGCCATTATAGCTAAATTTTTTAGGTCTTATCTTCACTAACAAGCAATATATTTTTTATGCAATCGGTCACTTTTTCAAGACAAAGTGTTTTTTAATCAGCTTTTCTGAAACATCAGCAGTAGCGACAGTTTCTAGCTTTTGAAATAGCTGACTAGGTTTCATAGTGCCAAGTTCAATTCCGGTTATCAATCGCTTAATTTGAACGTTTTCAATTTCTTTAAATATATTAAGCAATCTAGTTTTCGAGTCGGAATATTTGGTTAAGCTTTCACTACTTGTATGTCCCATATATTTTCTACGAATTTCGGCTCAAGTTGCGCGACTAAATAATTGAATTTAGTGTCTTCTTCAGTGATTTCTTTAATTTTAAATTGAGCTTCAACCTTATAAGACCAGATCTCTGGTCTGTCAGTCCAGAAAGGTGGAATTTAAATACTCAACTTTTTATGTTTCGGCTTTTCCGCGGAAGACGAATCATTATTCTCCGGTGGTTGACTTGTAGGCATTTTCTGTATTAAACGGGTCACCAATTTGTGTAGAGCGGCTCGTACATGGTTGATAATATAATTATTTTTATAGTTAAACCTTTTAATAACACTTATTAGTTATCACAAATAATAAAACATTCCAACGAGCACATTTTATTCTTTTCACAGACTAAAAACGACAAGACTGGGCAATTGCCAGATTTCATACAAAAAACGTGCCGATAAATTTAGCAGCAAAATAAACAAGAACGAAAAATCATGCATCAAGCATAGATTATGAAACACTTTCCAACAAATCCAGAAAACTGTAACGAAACTTCAACGTTAAATAAGGTGAAAGAAGATATGTAAGTAAACAGTTTAGAAAACATATACCACATTGAAAAATACAGTTTTCGAAATTACCTTCTTGTGTCAAAAAAGTAATCGAATTATTTTGTGCAGCTCTGTATATTATCAATAGATGTGGATATATAGTATGATAAAATTTAGTTCAGTTAGAATATTCACAATTAGCAATTTTCGCCAATCGATGAAAATGCACTCGAAATGAAATCTTTTGTACACACCCTGTATATTATCTGAAGACTTTTGTACACACCACCTATTAAACTAAAAGGCAACTTAAAACTCACTCGCAGCAATTACCAAACGTAAACGACAATGTATCTTTTTTGCGTAGCCCTGTATATAACTTTATTTATATTCCACGAACTTCTATTAGTCTACTAAATATAGTTCAGCTTGAAAATGCTTAAACACTATTAAAAACTACCCTTAAGCAATTCACTCTCATAGTCTGTAATACTTATGAATTCCCTTGTGTAGCCCTGTATATGTTATATCGAGTTTATAAACACACACGTGCTGTGAAAAAAAATGTTAAACTTGAAAACGCAAACCAAAATTGAAAACGCACTTATCACCCATAGACTGTAAATATCGCACATGTACTGTAATCAATATATTTTGTATGCCCCTGTAAATAAACGCAGTGAACACAAGACAGCAATTTATAGTGCACCTCAGTAATGCATATAATTTCCATTATGTTTGAAATAGTGAAATATCACTAAATTACACTGCAGACGATTTTTCGTTATAGGACGATGTGTAACATAGTTCTTTTGTTTGACCCTGTAAATGAATAATAAATGCTTTTTACCTCATTTTCTACAAAAAGCATGTTTTAATGCGCTTCATAATAAATTTCATTATGTTTTAAATGACGTATCGTCATCAAAATGCTCTTGAAAAGATTATTCCCCATTGACCGTAATGTAAAGGAAAACTTTTGACTGTCCCTGTAAAAAAACTATAAGTGCTACACACTTCAGTTGAAATAGGGAACATGCTATAGATAACGACAATAACATATAAAAATTGAAGAGCAATCCGAGCATATTTACGGGAGTTGGACAGACGGCCATCCGGCCAGACGGCAGACAAACCGAAGTCATAAACACTTTTGAACTAGGTTGGAAAGTGTTAATAAAAATGAAATAAAATAATGGGAACATGAAGTTAGTATAAAGGAGATAAGTTGTTTAAAACTGCGTAATCGAGCCACTACAATATAATTTTTGTTAATTTTCTTTTCCTGGGAATCATAACGTGGATTTTGGCAGAAAACTCACATCTGACATTCAAGCTTATTAATTAGTAGCGATAAAAAATATTTCAGTTTTTCATTGTAAATATTACGTCATTATCCATCTACTTTCATGACGTACCGATTTTCATGCACCTATTATTATTACGAATATTTGAAAATGCATGTTTTATTCCCAATATGGCGTCATATTTGTCCAAGCCAAGGAGAATCTTTTCATAGTTCCATGGTCTAGAAATCTTTTCTTAATAATATAATTATTGTTAATTTTTTCTTTAATTAAAACGCAATTTTTGTTAGAAAAACTCTTCTTAACGTAACCGACATTCATACTTCATGTATAATAACAAACACTCCATATTTTCGTTTTAAATATTACGGAAATTCATCTTCTTTTCAATTCTTTTTAATTTTCATTTTGCAAGTGGAAATAAATAAATTGAAAATTAATTGTTGGGGTAAATATTATTCCAGGCTTTGTATTTATTGGCAACGATAATGCTTAACAACGTAAAATGATTATTTAAATTTTATATGGAAAATGTTCGTTAATTCTCTATGAAAAAAAAGACATTTTGAATTCTTAAGAAAAGTATTTGAAAATAATAAACATCTCAACATCTATCCTATGTTCATTTCTTGGTTATAATCGATCTATATGCAAAGATACAGGACCATTAAATCCCCCGTTTTTAAGTTTACTTCAGCCAAACATTCACACACACAATCGCATTTATAATATTATTAGGATAAGAAATCCAAAAAGTAAATTAGGATCAATCTGTAATAGCTAAAAAACTAGAAAATAGGAGACACAACTCACCAGTAAAAAAAAAATGGAGCAAGGATAAAATTAGATGTAGATGTGATACTACTATACGAGTACAAGTACTATTCTAAGTACTAGGGAATGCAGAATCGAGGCTAACGTGCAGAATAATATGAGACATATAACAATAATAAAAAAATATAGGATCTTGTGCTGCCCTCTATCCCTAAAAAGAGAAATGATATTCTAAAAATTAAGATATTATTGCAAATCTAGATATACATAGATAAATAGGTAAATAAATATTTGTATATATTTGTTCGTTTTTCAACACAAAAGTTAAAATTTATACTAAGGATAAAATTGTAAACTATTTTCCTATAATTGTATTCAAGTATGGATTGATTTTCTTCCATTTCGGGTGCTCTTCGGGTTCGGGTTTATATATTTCGAGTTGGGTTTGATGTGTGTCGAGTTCAGATCCCGTTTCGTGCGGACGAAATTTTGTGGTCTGGTTCGGGTCGTCTTTTGAATTGACATGAAATATATTTTCGGTTTCGGGTCGGATACAACTCGGCCACGCAGGACTCTAGCATAGATACGACGATGTTATTAACCCGTCAGCACACGCGCTGGGATAAAATCTACCCCAACTCACAACTATTACTTAAAAATGTGCGAAAATCGTTCGTAATCATTTTGAGCTTATAGTACCTTTCAAGCTGAAAAATATCAAGATGTGGCCAAAAAGAATTTACCTCCGGTTGTGAGAGTTATAAAAATGTCACGTGGGAGGAAATTTACCCCACGCGTGTTATAACGTAACCCATAATGATAGGAAAATGTTAATGCAAATGTTTATGTAAAAAATATAGTGTGCAAATAATAATTTTTTTCTTTTAAACGTTAACAACTCTTGCACATGCAGCTTCTGTATATCAGTTTTATATATATTTTTTGTATTTTTATGGCTGAATTTGAATTGTAAAAGCTTTGTATGTAATGATATGTAGAAAAAATCTTAGTGCTAGATTTTTTTATTTATTTATTTTTTTTTTTTTTTTTGTGCTTTAAATATAAAAGAACCTCTTATTTTAAGTTAAATTATGTTCTTTATTGATTTACAGTTTATTTCAAAATATAAATTTTTGTTAGCTCACAGGCTATCAAAGCCTCAGAGCTAATATCTGCCCGCCCGTTCTGTATGTATGTATGTATGTATGTACGTATGTGTGTATGTAGGTAACGCGATAACTATAGGATTATCCGTTTTGCTTCAAATTTTGTTTACAGGTTCATTCTAATAAGGCGCTTCCCTGATTACTTTTGGGAGTTCATTGGTTAAGTATAAAGGGGTGAAAGGGGAGGGGGGCTAACTCCCCTTAATTTAGATATATGGGTTTTTCATGCAGAAATATCCGTTTTTCTTCAAATTTCGTATATAGGTTCATTGTGACAAGGTGCTTCCCTGATTATTTTTGGGAGTTCATTAGTTAAGTATAAAGGGGGTAAACGGGGGGCTAACCCCCTTAATTTATATAAATGGGTTTTTCATGCAGAATTATCCGATTTTCTTCAAATTTTGTATATAGGTTCATTGTGATAAGGCACTTCCCTGATTAGTCTTGGGGGTTCATTGGATAAGTAGAAAGGGGGGAAACGGGGGGCTACCCCCCACCTTAATTTAGATAAATGGGTTTTTCATGCAGAATTATCGGATTTTCTTTCAACTTTGTATATAGGCTCATTGTGATAAGGCACTTCCCTGATTAATTTTGGGGGTTTATTGGATAAGTATAAAGGGGGGAAACGGGGGGTACCCTCCCTTAATTTAGATAAATGGGTTTTTCATGCAGAATTATCCGATTTTCTTTCAACTTTGTATATAGGCTCATTGTGATAAGGCACTTCCCTAATTAGTTTTGGGTGTTCATTGGGTAAGATTAAAGGGGGGTAAACGGGGGGCTAATTCCCCTTAATTTAGATAAATGGGTTTTTCATGCAGAATTATCCGATTTTCTTCAAATTTTGTATATAGATTCATTGTGGTAAGGCGCTTGCCTGATTAGTTTTGGGTTTGCATTTGTTAAGTATAAAGGGGGGAGCGGGGGGTCACCTCCCTTAATTTAGATAAATGGGTTTTTCAAGCAAAGTTATCCGATTTTTTTTAAAATTTTGTGTATAAATTCATTGTGGTAAGGCGCTTGCCTGATTAGAGTTTGGGGTTTTATTGGTTAAGTATAAAGGGTGGGAACGGGTGCTTATCCCCTCCCCCCTTAATATATTGTCGATTTCTTTATTTTTCGAGTGGCATTATTCTTTGAAAAAATAGCATAATATACAATTAGTGTGAATAGACTGTGAGCTCAATACCCTCAGTTTAACTGGGCAGTTTTCTTTATTTATAATCAAACCGGGGGGAAATTGACACAAGAAAACCCATTGGGGTAAAAAATTATCCCGCGCGTGTGGTAACGCAATGGAAAGGGGTGCGTGTGCTGACGGGTTAAGTTTCAAAATTATATCATTTCGGGCATTCCTTAAAGCGGTATTTTATAACTACACATTTACTAAATAATAGTAGCATTGTTGAGCTAAGGGAAAACACTTAATAAACCATACGTAAAAAATTAATATAGTGATTTTATATATCAAACAACAGAATCCTTAATTCTTTATCTCAACTATTTTCGATCATTTCTTTACAAAAACAAATTTCCACTTGAGTAAAAGATCACGTGGATCTTTTTTAATTACTTAAGATTGTTGAGATTGCATTGTTTTTGTAGCACATAAGATTATACTCTGTAATTAAATTTTAGGGTTAAATAAATTCGGTAAAGAAAAGTGCAATATATATTCGCTTATCAGATTTTTTTTAATATCTATATTGTGTTGCATATTTTCTAAGTAATAGTAGTTAACTTTCAGAACTAATAAAAATACTTAATAAACCATTAGTCAAAAATCAATTAACTGATTTTTTTTATCGATATCAATAAAATCTTTAAACAATTATTATTATATCTCAATAATATGCGATTCTTTCTCTGAAGAACGCTCAGGTCTCTCAGGTTAAATTAAATAGCTCAGAAATGTTTTTCGATTATAATATATTATTGGGGTTGTGTTGATTTTGTAGCATTTACAGACTTTAGAATTAAATTTTAGGATTAACTAATGTCGAGAAAAATGTATAGATTCTGCTAAAAAGTTTTTTAACACTTTCAACATGGTTAAAAAATGTTTATGAATTCAGTTTGTCAGTCTGTCCGTGCTGTAACTCATGTAAATATATCCAGATTGCAATGCAATTTATATATGTTATTGAGGTTTACTATGGCATGTTTGGTATTGAAAAGGAAGTGTGTAGCACTTATAGTTGTTTACAGGGACACTCAAAATAATTCCGTTACATTATGGTCTATGGGGAAAAATCAATTGAGGTTTATTTTAATAATGTTACATTATTACAAATATAATGAAATTGAAATATATCACCGAGGAGCACTACAAGAGGCTTACTGTAGAATAGGGTGTGAATAGCATTTATATTTCCTTTACAGGAACACTCAAAAGAATTTTGTTACATTACGGTCCATGGAGAAAAATCGTTTTCGGTTTATTTAAATAATGTTTCACTATTTCAAACACATTGAAATAGATAGATATTACTAAGGTGCATTACAGGAGGCTTACTATAGAATATTGTGTGTATAGCATTCATTGATCATTTACAGGGACACAAAAGGATTCGGAACTGTCTGTTAACAATAATTGCTCGAAGTGTGTTTTCAGTTCCTGAACGCATTTGTATGTGTAACTCATTTTGCATATTACATTGTGTGTATAAATTCTATAGATCATATACAGGGCAGCACAAAATTTTCGAGTACATTTACGTCAATTGGAATCCAGAAGGAATATTTTAAGTAGTGCTACGCGCTTTTTTTTCGAACTGAAGTTAAGCATTCTATGTAGTATACATGCAAATCTATAGATCATATACAGGGCTGAACAAATGAATTCGGATATTTTACCGAATATTGTTGGTAATTCTTGTAAATATGTTATGTGTTTTCCAAATTGTTTACTTAGATAGCCCCTTGACCTTGACATTATTTACTTAGATTGGGCGCGGCTAGTTGAGCTTAAGCCGAAAGGTAGGCCTCCCCACCCGGTTTGACTTTGACCTTGTTTACTTGGATACGGGATTGCACTTACCGAAAGCTGGGTTACCAGGGCGTTCATCCCTTGTTTACTTAAATATATACCATATATAATACCATATTTCACCTTGTTAAACGGTAACGATTTGTAAAATTATTTTGGAAGTATTGGAAAGTGTTACATAATCTATGCTCCACGCATGACGTTTCATTATTGTTAATATTATTTTACATTTATTAAATAATTAATACATTCGATGGAAAAATAAAAAAACTTTAAAAAACTATAAGTAAAAAATCAATAAATTGATTTGCTGTTTTGAGCAGTAAAAGATATAACTTAATATTTTATATCGATGACTTTCGACCGTTTTTCTGGAAAAACAATTTTCAGATTAAAGTGAAGAAATTGGCGATGTTGGATTTTATATAAAACTATCTATATTGTATTGTTTAGCAGCAAACATATGCGACAATCAATTAACTCATAGGATTGACTAATGTCGGAAAGGAACAAACATAATATACTACGGTAAGGTTTTTTTTTATTATTTAGCATTGACCAACATGTATCTCAGCGAAATGATTAAAATATTTTTATAGCACAATAAATGAAATATCAATAAATTGATTTGTTGTCGCAGTAAACCGAAGTTTTAACCAATTAATTCTTTATCTCAATGGATTACGAAAACATTTTTAAGCTTGAATTAAAGGCTCGGGGAACTTTCTTAATTACTGAAAATTCTTGTTGATTATATTGTTTATGCAGAAACTAGATATAATAGAAATTACATTTTAGGAATAAATAAAATCGCAAAAGAAAACTTATTATATATTTATTCTTAGGTGAATTTTTATCATCTATAATATTTTTAACAAATATTTATGTTAAGGATTTTGTTTTATTGAAACAGCATTGTCTTACATGTTGATTTGGAAGAAAACTAATTTCTTGCAAAAATAATGTATAGTATCACGAATGTGCTGGCAATAACTTCAATTTTTATTTATGCAATAATAAAATTATTGTGTTCATTTACAGAAAGTCCTTGATAGATTCATGAGGTGTCTTTTGTCATAACGCGTCGTCTAGATAACTGAGCTGCTTCGAAAATATTTATATATTTTATTATAGCTTAATAACATCATACGTTATATTCTTATGTCATCAGGATAACGGCCTAAATACTGGACCGATTAGAAAAGAGTTTTGCAGGAGTAAGACCAATTTGTTTAATTTGCATTTAATCTTATGTATGCACCTTAAACACATACATAATCAGCCTGTAACCAAATTTAAAGCAACTTTCAACTTTTAACTGAGCCGGAAGAATTTGTTTGATCATTGTAGCCGTAATGTTTTTCAAATCTTCTTCAATAGTTTCTCTGTGGCGATACAATCCCCCAAAGCCCTTTTATTTCCTACTAGCAGACTCGCCCGGCGTTTCCCGTAATTTAACTATATTCTGACCATAAAATGAGCAATAATATGGTCAGAATATAGTTAAATTGCGGTTATGTAACCGTTTTTTACAAAAACGATCAACTGACTGGACAGTTTGCTGCAAATTTTTAACAGTGTTCTTACGGATCCAGGAAAGTTAATTTTAACAAATGCATTTTATATCGATTATACAATTCTGTATTCTAAACTTTGTGATTCTTTGTCATGTTTGTGATTCATCTTTGTGATCCTTTCAGAAATCAGTACTGTTAAAAAAAGATAAACGATGCTGCAAGCCTTATATCGCAAGGATGTAAAATCTCCAACATTTATAAGTAACGATGAAACATTTATGATACACACAACGTATTACATTTTCTTGCGAATCCAGGAAAATTAATTTTAACAATTGGATTTTATATAGATTATACAGTTCTATTTTTCTAAACAGATGTGTTATATTCATCCTTGTGATTATTTCACAAATCAGTAACAAATAGAACTCCTTAGATTATACAATTCTATATTCTAATTATATCTGTTCGATTCATTCTTGTGATTATTGCAGAAGTCAGCAATGTTAAAAAACTAAACAGTGCTGCAAGCCTCACATCGCAAATATGAAAAATGTCTCACATTTATAAATAGCGATTAAACATTTATGATACACACAACGTCTTACATATTCTTGCTAATCCAAAAAAAAATAATTTTAACAGTTGCATTTTATATAGATTATACAATTCTATATTCTAAACAGATGCGTTATATCCATCTTTCTGATTATTTCAGAAGTCAGAACTGTTAAAAAAAAGCTAAACGATGCTGCAAGCCTCAAATCGCAACCATGTAAAATCTGCCACATTTATAAATAGAGATGGAACATTTATGATACACACAATGTCCTACATAATCTTGCGAATCCAGAAAAAATTATTTTTACCAATTGGATTTATATAGATTACACAGTTCTATATTCTAAGCAGATGTGTTATATTCATCCTTGTGATTATTTCACAAATCAGTAACAAATAGTACTCCTTAGATTATACAATTCTATAATCTAAAAAGATGTGTTATATTTATTTATCCTTGTGCTTATTTTAGAAATCAGTACTGTTAAAAAAGGTACACGATGCTGCAAGTCTCAAATCACAACCATGTAAAATCTGCCACATTTATAAATAGAGATGAAACATTTATGGTACACACAATGTCCTACATATTCTTGCGAATCCAGAAAAAAAATTAACAATTGGATTTTATATAGATTATACAGTTCTATATTCTAAACAGGTGTGTTATATTCATCCTTGTGATTATTTCACAAATCAGTAACAAATAGTACTCCTTAGATTATACAATTCTATATTCTAAAAAGATGTGTTATATTCTTCTTTCTGATTATTTCAGAAGTCAGAACTGTTAAAAAAAGCTAAACGATGCTGCAAGCCTCACATCGCAACCATGAAAAATCTCCAACATTTATATATAGCGATGAAACATTTATGATACACACATCGTATTACATATTCTTGCGAATCCATGAAAATTAACTTTAACAATTGGATTTTATATAGATTATACAGTTCTATATTCTAAACAGGTGTGTTATATTCATCCTTGAGATTATTTCAGAAATCAGTACTGTTAAAAAAGGTACACGATGCTGCAAACTTCACATCGCAACCATGTTAAATACCCCATTTTTATAAATGAGGGGCTCAGAATGACAGTGGAGTAAGTCAATATTTAGAAATTTGAGAATTGTAGGGTTTTGCGAAACTCGTCGTATTGCCGTTTCATTAAGTGGTCCAACTTGTTTTTCCCTCTAGTGACTCACTAAGTGAACTATGGCTTATTTGACTGTCACACCGAATAGAAATTAATATACGTTCAGAAAAAATATGGTTATGTAGATTTTTCAAATTTTTGACTTACTCCACTGTTTTTCTAATCCACTCAAATAGCGATGAGGCATTTATGAACACACAATGTGCTGTATATTCTTGCAAATCCAGGAAAATTAACTTCAACAATCGCATTCTATGTATATTATACCATCCTGTATTCTAAACAGATGTGTTATTTCCACCCTTGTAATTATTTCAGAAATCAACAGTTTTAAAAAAGCTAAATGATGTTGCAAACGTAACATCATAACCAGACAAAATGTTCCACATTTATTAATAGCAATACACGAATCTCATATAACAATCAAGAAAATTATCGCACTTAAATATATGATGCATTATTTTATTTATATTTAATCTAACTTATAACAAAATTACGAAAGATAGAATAGTTTACTTCACACCTGTCATCGTCTTTTTATCAAATATTTACACACGTATATAAATCATCAAGTAGTATGAATGCTTTACAACCAGAAGCTTAAGGATACATATAGCATATTCATAGTAAATAACTATAATATTAAAGCTTGCATTTTCGATATGACGATAAAATGAATTACAGAGGAGTGTTGCACTGCCTAGAAAATATCTAATATCCTCTCTGCCCGAATACATTATCTATAATCTAGTTTCCATTACTGCACTTATCTCAATATTTTAGAAAATGTCACTTGTAACCCGTTAGTTCTAACTGAGTCATATAATGAAATTTGTCACTTTACATTATTTAATTTACACGCATATAGTTTGACAATTTGCTTCATGTAAGAAATAATTTTAGATGACGCAGCGCATATGAAATTGATGATACATTAACTCGGCTTACCTGAAGCGATTTCTCTTTGTTATGTGGATGAATTTAATAAGTTGTTCGTTGTTATAACCTACTTCGAACCTCTGGGGTATAAAGTTTGTTAACTGCAAGATGGATTATGACAAACAATAAAGTTTTTATCTTCTAATAATTTATTTCCATATAATTCTCAATTTCTGTCGTCTCTAAAAATAAATTAATTTTCATAAATTTGCTGCGAGGTAATTTTAAGTTGTTTAAGGGGACTCAGCACACTAAAAAGTACGATGATGTCGCTTTAGCAATTTGTCGCTTAAAACGTACTTAGACATTTCTAAAGTCTCGTAAGAATTCAATAAATACTAATATATGAAAAATGCCTTTAGCGGCAATTATATCCTTCCTAAATGAGTGATAGTTGAAATATTTAAGTTCATTTTTCACAATTTCTGTTTTTTTATCTGTATACAGGGTGCGTCAGAAAAATGTTTACATACACTGTTTAACGGATCATACCTTCTAAATTCTATTTCTTTTGAAATTGTTTAAGGGGACTCAGCACACTTAATATGGTAAAAAATGACGAAGATGTCGATTTCCCAATTTGTTGCTTAAAATGTACTTAGACATTTCTAAAGTCTCGAAAGAATTCAATAAACATTAATGTATGAAAAATTTCTGTAGCTGCAATCTTATCCTTTTTAAATGACTGATAGTTGAAATCTTAAGTTCATTTTTCGCAACTTCTGTTTTTTCTGTATACAGAGTACGCCAGAAAAGATGTATACATACACTGTTTAACGGATCACAACTTTCTATTTTTTCTTTCTTTTAAAAATTTTTAAGGGGACTCAGCACACTTAATATGGCTAAAAATGATGATGTAGATTTACCAATTTGTTGCTTAAAATATACTTAGAAATTTCTAAAGTCTCGTAATAATTCAATAAATATTAATACATGAAAAATGTCTGTATCTGCAATCCTATCCTTTTTAAATGACTGATAGTTGAAATCTTAAGTTCATTTTTCGCAACTTCTGTTTTTTCTGCATACAGAGTACGCCAGAAAACATGTATACATACACTGTTTAACGGATCACAACTTTCTATTTTTTCTTTCTTTTAAAATTTTTTAAGGGGACTCAGCACACTTAATATGGCTAAAAATGATGATGTAGATTTACCAATTTGTTGCTTAAAATATACTTAGAAATTTCTAAAGTCTCGTAATAATTCAATAAATATTAATACATGAAAAATGTCTGTATCTGCAATCCTATCCTTTTTAAATGACTGATAGTTGAAATCTTAAGTTCATTTTTCGCAACTTCTGTTTTTTCTGCATACAGAGTACGCCAGAAAACATGTATACATACACTGTTTAACGGATCACAACTTTCTATTTTTTCTTTCTTTTAAAATTGTTTAAGGGGACTCAGCACACTTAATATGGCTAAAAATGATGATGTAGATTTACCAATTTATTGCTTAAAATATACTTAGAAATTTCTAAAGTCTCGTAATAATTCAATAAATATTAATACATGAAAAATGTCTGTATCTGCAATCCTATCCTTTTTAAATGACTGATAGTTGAAATCTTAAGTTCATTTTTCGCAACTTCTGTTTTTTCTGCATACAGAGTACGCCAGAAAACATGTATACATACACTGTTTAACGGATCACAACTTTCTATTTTTTCTTTCTATTGAAATTGTTTAAGGGGACTCAGCACACTTAATATGGCCAAAAATGATGATGATGTCGATTTACCAATTTGTATCTTAAAATGTACTTAAACATTTCTAAAGTCTTGTAAGAATTCAATAAATATTAATATATGAAAAATGTCTGTAGCTGCAATCCTATCCCTTTTAAATGACTGATAGTTGAAATCTTTAAGTTCATTTTTCACAATTTCTGTTTTTTCTCTTTACAGGGTACGTCAGAATAATATTTACATACACTGTTTAACGGATCATACCTTTCTAATTTTTTTTTCTTTTGAAATTGTGTAAGGGGACTCATTACACTTAACATGGCTAAATAGGACGATGATGTCGCTTTACCAATTTGCCGCTTAAAATGTACTTAGACATTTCTAATGTCTCGTAAGAATTCGATAATTATTAGTATATGAAAAATGTTTTTTTCTGCAATCCTATCCTTTTAAATGACTGAAATACATATACTATTACATATACATATACTGACAGTTATACATATACTATTTATCGCTTCATAACTTTCTGATTTTTCTTTCTTTTCAGGGTGTAATTAATTGAAAATACTGAGTGGACCAAGATTAACTTAAAATAAAAAATTACTATTGTAATTATGAAAATGTAGCAGAAGTACAAATACAATATCGCAGAGAGTTTCAGGGAGATCCACGTATGCGGCTTACATTTCATCGGATAAAAGATAAGTTTGAAACGAATGGATGTGCATAGACAACTTTCCGGAACTGCAATTGAGCAAGAATGTGCCACAACATCAAATGAAATACTTAAAATAATGTATTCAAATCAAATACAACTTGCTACATGGTACACACAAGAAAATAGTGATTTTATAAACACATTTAACATATAATTAAATTCTACGTTTCGTTTCACTTCCGCGAACGTCATCAGGATACGATGTTACATCATACAAGTGTAAAATTACGAAAAATCATAGATTTTCGAACTAGCTTCAGACGGAATATTTATAAAACTAGTTATAGTACGAACGCATCTCATTTGTGATGTTTGACGTAAAATTTCCAACTTGTTTTTAATCATGAATCTTCAGTCAAGACGTAAAATCATGATGTCAGCATTACTGGCGGACACGTTTGTGCTTTATAATGAAGACATATATACTACCATTTATCTGTGTCTTTTTTTTTTATTATCCTAGAAAATAATTTTTAACCTCACGAAAATATATATGAGATTTAGGATTATGTACATTAGATAACATTTATAAAAAAAAAATATCATACCATGTTTTGTGAAAATATTTTTGTTATATTGATTTTTTATTTAATATATACAGTATAGTTTTTTTTTAATATCTTTGAGAGTAAGTTGTTTATTAAAAATCGCTTTTATTAAAGTATATTACATTGTTCGTTGAGAAATGACACTTATTAAAAATTATTCTTGCCTAAAAAAAATTGTGCATTAAATTAAATCTGTATTTTAGGAGTATGAAACCGCTTTTGCTTATTATTTTTTTTTTTAGTTTAATGCTATCTTTTCAGGATGTCGTTTTCTTAATTAATCTAGATTAAGATCGTAAATTTCTATTAAAGATAAAAATGTTCGTTTACCTTCTTTAACCTATGACAATTTTTAAGAATTACTACGCATTAAATGACGAAGTATGATTTTTTTTTTCAGTCTTCTACATTTTTATATCACTTCTCAGAGAAAATAATTTTCAACTTTCTAATATAGATTTAGCTTTAGGTTATGGAGCGCAGATCATTTTTGAAAATATGTTATAAATTGTATTATATACATTCGTTGAATTCTACATTTAAAAGCCCGCAATATTTAAAGTAAATTTTTTTTAAAACAGACTTCTTTAGCTATTCATTGTTTATTAAATATAATGTTTAAAAAATGACTTAGATTAAAATAAAATTATTTTTGTTGAAGATAAATTTATTCGTCTGAGGTTTCTTTTCTTTTCTTTTGTTCTTTCTTTCTTTTTTTAGATAGCTTTCATTACAAAAACCTACCTATTGCAGTCGTTCCGAAGAAAGCAGTTCCGGATAATTTTGGTATATTTTCACCGATCATGATCCCCAGGCCCCAAAACCGCCCTGCATTCAAATGTTGATATATATATATATATATATATATATATATATATATATATATATATATATATATATATATATATATATCTGACATTTGTCATGCTGTAACTCACTTTTTTATGATCCGATTTGGATATGACTGAGTATGTGCATAGGTCATACCAAGGTCTCAACCGAATTCGTTAGCCAAATTCTTCCGCCATCTTGTTTCAAAATGGTGACCAGTTACAATTTTTTAATTTTTTTAAAAATCAAAAATATGAGAAAAATATATAAATTGAAAAGTTGTTTCCATTAAGTGTTAGGTCGTGGTACAAGGATTCCAAAGCATTTTTTGTTTCGGCTTTACCTTAAAAAATGGCTGAGATATGGCATTTTGAATTTTTAGGGTGGCTGACATTTTGAAACAGTCTGATTTTTGTTATGCTGTAACTCTCATACTGAAATTCGCATTCCGATTCAGTATTAATGAAAACCGGGATTGAATCTTCTATAATCGAGTTTCAAGCATTTTACCTTCGGGTGATTGAGTAAAGTGAGCTACATTTTTAAAAACATGGAATATGGAAGCTACCTTTTCCTCCCGGTACAAGCCGGAGGAAAAGGTAGTTTTTTTTTTTTTTTTTTTTTTTTTTTTTGAAGATGTGAAAATGTAAATCTTTCGCCATATAATTAATTTTAAATACTAAAAAATAATCAGTTCCGATGTAAAGATGTTATTAAAAACAAACTAAATTAAAATTATACTATATGAGAAATTTTTACATATTAATTGGTACGACGTCATATATAGGACCTCAAATCTAGTAATGGGCATTTTAACTCATATTTTCTGTACATTTTAAACGGTTTTATTATATACTAGTAATTTTGCATGGTTCAAACAGTAAGCTGAAGTAAGCTCGTTGTAACGATCATTTGTGATAGCACCTTTTGCCAGTAAATCTGTTCGATCATTACCCTCTGTTCCAGCGTGCGATTTGGTTCATGCAATTGTTACTTGTTTTTTTTGGAGGGGAATTGACAATAAAATGGTATACATTTTAGTTATTAAATAATTTCGTGGAAACACTATTCTAGAGGGCTTCTAGTGATGAGCGGCTATCTGTTAAGATGAGGAGATTTTTATATTGTGACAAGTATATATCGATTGTGAAAGGCACGTTACTTTAAAAATGTTTGAAGAAATTTACGATCTTGCTGATGCTTTAATGAAACTATTAACGAGTTATCAATATTTTTTGGTTGCGAAATCACTTAATTGTGTTATAAGTTAATTGTGTTAATCACTTAATTGTGTTAAGCTATAAAAGCTCATTGCAATTTTATAATACACTAGCAAAACGACTTTGCTCGCTTAATTCTTGAGAAATACGAGTATTCGTGGGCCTTATGACAAAGACGTTTGTCATATATCTTGCTTTCAGTTCAACTACCCCCCCCCCAAAAAAAAAATAAAATAAAAATAACAAGTTAACATAAACTTTTCCTTTCCTCTTCCAAAATCTAACAAGTTTGTATTGATTTCATGCTTCTCACCCCCCCCCCCCCCCAAAATAGAGATAATAAATTCATAAATATTCATTCATTCCCCCCCACACACACACAAAAAAAAAAAAATAAATAAATAATTACAAGAATAAACAAATATAGTTTATAGATTTTAAATGTCTGTAATTCCCCCCCCCCAAAATTCAATATTTTAACTAAATCCGTTTCTGATTCAATTTAGATAACGAATCTGATTTTCTTTATTCTAAAATGCAAGTCATCATTCGCAGACATCAGAAAGTTTTACAAATCTCTGCGGTTATGTTAAAATAAGTCATAAATGTTCATATATTTCTAATCCAACCGTTTTCTTCTCATGAAATCAAAAGTGCATCTGTCTTAAAACTTAGACAAAATAATAAGCAGCTGTGCTCTACTTGTTAATGTAAAGTAACGTATAACCGACATTCTTTATGCATGCATTAGCACTTCTCATCCGCTCTCAAAAGAATTAATTAAAATATCTGTCGCCCACATGTAAACGGTAATATGCAAGTTCATATTTTTCACACCCTGTTATTAGAATCGAGTCACAAGTAACTGTTAATTGCAGCTACCTTTTAGCAAAATCAAACGCCAATCCCAAAATTATTTTCTTTTCTTTTTCCTTGTTTCGTCTCCATGCAAGAATTCCTGCAGAAATCACCCACCATCGCTTTTTCCCACAAGCTTCCATCATTATTCTCTAAAAGTTCTCTCGCCAAGTACTGGCGATTTTATCATGTTTTCCGCGCCAACACCCGTACATGTAAATAACTTTTCAAACTTATCACTTCTCCCTTTTACACCGACCAGACTAGCTGTGCCTGTAAGCCGCTGAATCTTGTAGGGTACCTCCCCTTGCGCTTTCGTCTATTTGTTCTTGATGCCTAATACTATCCTTGATTATTGGTTCCAAATAAATCACCTTCATCGCTACTCATGATTCTTCTTTTTGCCCGTGTGTCAACTGCCTTCCTTCATGTACTAACAACAACCGTATATACGTAATCATCTGCATTTGAAACTATCAACTCTTAACGTGTGAATCATCGATAGATCTTCTGCATAGGCCTATTTTCATTACAGGAAATTTTACTGACACAGATAATTAAAGAATTACTAAGTAAGTCACATTTTGAGTAAGCTTCATTCTTATACTGCATTAGGTGAACACGAGACTTAAATGAGCTAAAATTAATTCCAAATTAATGGTAATTCAGAATATATTTTAAAGGCCTTTTGCGCATTTATTTTTTTATTTGAAATTTAGTAATTGTTAGAAACGGTTCTAAACAAGTATTTACATCTTAAAAGTAAGCATCATGCCAAATTCCAATCTTCTAGTTAAGCAAATTTCTGCAATAACTATATCACAGAAATTGCAATTTTATTTATTTTTTATCCGTGCACACATTAAAATTTCTAAATTTTTAAAAACCGTTCTGTGGATGAATTTGTGTCTCTAACGTAACAGCCATGTAAAATTTCAAGTTTCTGTCTCTGGAATTTCAGATAAATCAAAGGTTACAAGGTTTTTACAACTTTTTCAGCTCATTTCGCGGTTTTAAATTTTCCATTTTTTAGAAATCGTTCTTAGCGATCATTGAAATCTTAAAAATAGCCACTATGCCAAATTTCAGCTTTCTAGGCCCGGAGCATCAATAAATCGAAATTTTAGAAATTCTTTTGCTTCTGCAACTTTTTAAATTTAGAATTTTGTAAAAACTTTTTTGTGGGAGAATTTACGCCTAAAAGATAACAAGCATGTCAAATTTTAAATTTCTATCCTTAACAAAAAAAACATAGTTTACAACTTTTTCGCTCATTTTACACCTTTAGATTTCGAATTTTTAATAAACTGTTTATACCGAGCGTCTGCACGTTAAAAGTTACCACTGTACTAAATTTCAAGTTTCTAACCCAAATAAATCCAATTAAATCATAATGTAGAAAGATTTTTTCTGCTCCTGTCCTTTTAAATTTTGCATTTTTAATAAACTGTTCTGGGTGATCATTTACGTGAGTATAACAGCCATGCGAAATTTCAAGTTTCTAATCTCAACAGTTCCAAATAAATCATACCACGTGGTACTTTCCATTGAATCAACTTTACTCCAAGAATTCTAACTCTGTATGCTGTCTTATCTTCCACTAGGGCGAGATACGACCAAAATCAAAGTCACACACTTTTGTCCCAGCATACCATTGATGATTGACCTAAGAGACGAAAATTTGCATAAAACCGCTGCGAAATGCAGAAAACTCACAAATTCCGAAGATCACATGCATTCGTCGAAAATTAGAGTAAAATAGTATTTAGATATGTCTCTGCCCGCGCACAAATGTTAACTTGACGATATATTCACAATCAAAACAATCGTGCTTTTATGAGGCAGTAGCTAGTCCGCTACAGATTTAAATTAATAGTCTTAAAAAATCATTTTTTTTAAATTAGTTCTAAATAAATATTTTTAATTAATTCTAATAATATTATATTGGGTTGCCCGGAAAATTCGTGCAGGTTCGGAAAACCAATTCGTACCGTAAAATTCTATAATTTAATGATAAGACATTGATTCTGATATCTAATATCTAATAATTAACGGACAGAATTTTCCGGTACGAACTGATTTTCCCAACCGCCAAGAATTCCGGACAACCCAATATAATATTTAAAAGTGTGAAAAAAAAATACAAATGCTATTAAAACCGAAGATCATATGCATTCGTTGAAAATTAGAGTAAAATAGCATGTAGATGTCTCTGCACGCACACAAATGTTAGCTTGACGAAACGTTCACAAACAAAACAATCGAGTGCCTTTGCTTGACAGTAGCTAGTCTGCTACAGCTTTATAATAATAGTCTTAAAAAATCATTTTTTTAAAAAAAGTAGTTCTAAATAAATATTTTTAATTAATTGCAATAATATTATATAATATTTAAAAGTGTGGGGGGAAAATGCAGATGCTATTAAAACTTTTAAAATACTAAATGGTATCATGTCATATAAAGCCATAATCGTCGTAATGTAAATATCATATTCTAATTTCCTTTTATTTCAAACAGTTTCATAAGTTCATAAGTATATACACATTTTAAAAGATACGGCAAATTTATGTCATCACTTAAAATTAATTTTGCTTGGGGATATTAACGATCTCATGGTTACTTTACTAAAGCTAATAATGAATTTTCATACCTTATGGGCACAAAATCAATTAAATGTATAATTGGTTTCGATAAGTAATAAAGTCCATTGCCACTTCATAGTTCATACTTCCATTTTTATACGTCTTTATATCAATTTTAATAATTTCCAATTTGATAAAATAGCCTTAAGCTTTGAGATTATAGAGAAAGAATTACTCTTGTCTTAAAAGTTATTACTGTTTGTTTTAAATTTAATAATTGATTTAATTAAGATTTACTTAAAATATAGAAAATGTTTTTTTTTTGTAGGCTTCTCTCTAATTGTATTTTCTGTATTGAAACGATATTTTAATGTTAATAAAAATGACACAATTGATATCGAATTTGCAATAAAAAATTGACAGTGTGAAATACTTTTCAAGAAATTTATAAATAACCCGTTTTCGTTTTCAGATTATATCATATTAATGTTTTAACACGTATTTCAATAGACATATAAGAACAAGAATGTTAATATGTATCTTGTTTTGCATACGCTTTTTATTTCACGAAATGCTCTAATATACAAGCTAAATCGAATTGTCATTGACTTTTTTTCCACATTAAATTAGCTTCTCCATAAAATATTGAAAGCTCAGTCAGATTCATCAAATATTTTATTTGAAACGTTCAGAAATTTACTATGCTTTTTAAAATACACTTTTTATTGAATTATAAATCTATATATTTAAAGCAAAAAGCGCATTCTATCAAATTCACATTCTCTTTTCCACACGAAAATCGTCTCATTGCGCATAATTTAACGTTTTTTTAAGACTTCTCCCCTCAGAAACGGGAAACGTTTAAAATATAGCCCTCGCCTTTAAAATATAGCATTTAAAAATAGCCCTCAACTGTTTAGCCTAGGGGGATTGAAAAGGGTTGATTGAAAACGGATTGCGTAATATGGCCATTGCGTTGAAAGCTTTTTTTTTAAGAACTCATGTTTTCACTACTAAATATGCATAGTTTTATATAGGGGAACCCAACGGGGCCCCATTATTTTGCTTATAAACATACATTTGACAATAAAATCTGTAAGCAAAATAATGGGGCCCCGATGGGTTCCCCTATATCTGGACGTTTAGCTGAATTCATATTAAGACCTTTAGAAACCAATATTTATAATAAATTAGATTATACCCCTCATACATGGCTCAGATACGTTGATGATATTTTCATAAATTTGCCAACACATGGATACCTCACTTAATAGTTTTCTTGATCAGATCAATAACCTTGATTCCATGATTAAATTTAATTTGGAAATTGAACAAAATTACACACTCCCTTATTTGGAAGTGCTGTTAATAAAAACCCGCCATGGAATTAATTGAACGTATGATATATAGAAAACCAATAACTAATCAATCCACTATTCCTAATAAAGTTCAAGCACCTTTTTCCTATAAAGTTTCTGCCTTTCGACATTTTATTAGAACAGCCTTGACTGTATGTACACCTAATTAATTAAATAATGAAATAAATAAAATACGTGACATCGCAATAAATAACGGATACAAAGACAGCACCATCAATAAATTAATTACGAGCATGGATAATAAAAAGAAGAAAATTTTTAATGAACGAAACTCAAAAATATCAATTTTATAATATTTTCCAGGATTCTTTGAAAGATTAAAATATAAACTTAGAAAATTTAATATCTGTCTTATTGCAAAACCATCCATAAAATTCAAAAGTGTAGTTTGTAAGAAAATAGACCCAATAGAGCCATATCAACTATCAGGTGTTTATGAAATCCCGTTCACCAGAGCGGATGGAACGTTACAATATTATATAGGAATGACCACCAGAAAGTTTCAAACAAGATTAAAAGAGCATATAGCAGATATCAAATGTGACAGGAGTACTACAGCACTGGCACGACTACATAGAACCGAGGCAATAGAAATTGATTTTAAAAATAGTAAAATAATTTACCCATCAAGAGTCTACTTCCCATCCATTATCCGTGAATCATTAGAAATCTACATGCGTAGCCTAAACATTTGCAATGCATCCGCCTCATTTGAATTGCCTAAAATTTGGCACAAGGTACTTTTCCGTTTTAAAAAGCAATAACGAAATATTAATTTTCACGATTACAGTTGGCTACTCCAAGCACCTGCTTTTCTCTTTCTTTACATATTTCATCTCGTAATTCATGTTTTCAAAGTTATTTTCCAAAATTTGCAAGAATGCTTTGTTTATCATTATATTTCTTGAAAATGGCGCCGTAGTAGCGTTGAAACGTATGTTGATCATTAAAAAGGTTTTTTATAAACCTTTTGGTGTTTCTTTTAGTATCACTTAACCTTCTCACCGTCGTGACCTGATATATCTGTTCACTATGCTGTAGGTTTCACAGCAATACAAGGTTTGTTTAAATTAATATAATTCTACAAATATAATGCATTTTTAAAACATCAGATAATGATTGATACTCTCAAGGATTATACTTATATCCATAATTAAGTTTTTCATCTCAAGTTTGAAAATTCAGATTTTTTAAGCATTTTAAAAAAATTACACAGAAAACAACATTACAAATTTGCCCTTTTGCTCGGCGCGCAGTCAGGGGGTTAAGCATTTCTCTAGATTTTAAGGATAATATTACTTTTCTGAAATAATGGTGAGAGAATTACTACTTTTTTTATGTAGAAATCTTCACCTCACTTTAATACATTATTTCTGCTATTAAATAAGAGGAGTATTTTTCTCAAAGAGCATAAATTAGCACTTAAAAAGAAAATATCTGCACTGCATTTCAATGAAATTTTCCCTTTTTACACATTTGCCGCCTTTTTTTTTTTTTTTTTTTTTAAAAGGAAACTTGACCGCATTGAAATGCATAATTTCTGTCATTAAATAAGGAAATATTACTTTTCTGAAATAATCGTCAGAGAGTTGCCATCTTTAGGTAGATTTCGATGGAAATAGTGCCTATTACATTTTCCCCTATGTTGGAATTTCTGAAAAATTTCTGAAGATCTACGCCGATCATGACTCCTAGAATCCAAAACCAGTTCAAAACCTTATCTATTCATCGGTCTATCTATCTGTCTGTCTATCTATCTATATATATCATTTTTTATGGACATAATAACTTCCATAATTCTGCAAAAATCTCTACCAAACTGATACATAAAATAAAGCGGCATAAAATCTCGGTCATGTTAGTTAGTAGGAAAACAAAGGGGAAATGTTTTTTTTTGGTTTTGTTTTTTTGGGGGGTTTTTTTGTGAAAAGAAAAAAAAAGCCCATAACTTCTTAATTATGATACATATCGAAACGGTTTAAAGTTATTATTACTTATAGGAAAAGTGCCAAAAATTATGCATGAAAGATTTTTGATATCATTAAAAATAATTTCAAGGTGGTGGAAGAATACGGGTTTAAAAATAAAAAAAACATAATTTCGTCAATTCAAAAGATATCAGTACCGCTTGCATTTATTCTAAATTTTCTCAATATATTATCTATAACTTTTGTAATGACAAGTTTTTTATAGGACCAACTATTAAAGCACAAAAAAGAATATAAAATAAAATAAAAACAAATAAATTTTTGCCGGCTCCGGCTATAGGCACATGTAGATTTCGAAGTTGGCGGTCCAAACTGCCATGTCATGTGAAAAAATGATAATAATCAGCAGGTGTCAGAAAAACGTAATGTCGAAAGCACAAAACAAAATTAATATTCTGGCGAAGTGTGGTTTTCATAGTTGCATAATATTAGTCTTGATGTATTTTCTTCTTTTTATTAACAATAAACTTAACAGAACAGTAAATTAATAAAAGTAATTAGACTGAAAATAATAATACATTTCAGGAGAGCGGCCAAGAAGCTCCATATTCAAGATACAAGATTATTCCAACTAAAAAAAAAACAAGTTTTCTAATCAGTTCGGGAAAGTATTACGTCACATTACGTAACGCCGTGAGCTTATCTCCGCCCACAAAACATGTTATCAATGATTTCTCAACATCATGGCAAACAGTCCCTTCTTCTGTAGTTCCCAATAAACAGGTACCCCATGGTCTGCGTCTTC
The DNA here is from genome assembly GCA_963931845.1 of Maratus michaelseni. Classification (NCBI taxonomy): domain Eukaryota; kingdom Metazoa; phylum Arthropoda; class Arachnida; order Araneae; family Salticidae; genus Maratus; species Maratus michaelseni. The sequence goes on along the minus strand of OZ007588.1, from coordinate 54,543,551 downwards.
GAAATCTAACTGTGTCTGTACGCCAAACCGTCAGGGATTTTCTAAACTAGAAATCTTCATCTCAGTTTAATGCATAATAACGTCATTAGATAAGGCGAATATAACTTTTATAAAACAATGATGTGATATTACTGTTCGCAAAAATGCCGTAAATACCACTGCTGTAAAATACCGTAGACAACATTGGTAAAGATAGATTCAGTATAAAAATACATTTCTTTCTAAATATTGAATTTTAACAACATCCATCAATATAGTCTTTCCCCAGAAAAAAAATACGTTTAAGAAATATGTTTCAAAACTAACAAAGCAAGAAAATAATATTAATGAGTTTACATTGTCATTTATAAAAAGATTCTGAAACATATTTCTGTCAGGCAACTGTCTTTAGAAACATACGACAAAGGAAAGTCGTCGATGTAAAATCCTGCAAATAACTCAATTGTTATCGCAAAATCGATAATCTTCACACAATGAAGTAGTTCAGGAAAATAGATAACGATTTAGGAATAATTATGAAATGTCAACTTCATTATATTTGTTGGACTTTCATTTTTTTAATAAAAAATTTTATTTTTAACTTTTGAAATATTGATTAGTGTTTTTGCTGTTTTTTTTTTTTTTGTAATTTAATCCGATAAAGGCATAGCTGTCAACTTTTATGCTTTTTTGTTACCATTAAAAATTAATAGAAAATTTTGCTTTATTGACTCCCATGATTTCGGCGATTTTATAAGATTATATTTATCATAAAATTTTAGTGGTAGGAGAAAAGCGTAAAAGTTGGCAGTTCTGATAAAGGTAATGAAATCCTGACAGGGATTTACAACGCATTTGTTAAAAAATATATGTAATTGTTTATGAATTTGGTTTCCATTTAAAAAAATATATAAAAAAAAATCAGGGAAAAATATTTTAACGAAATAAATTGTTCTTTTTCTTATAAATAGTTGGTGTTGGTATATAAATTGGAATTTTAACTTAAAGTGTGATTAAATTCTGTCATTCTTTTCAAAATACTATAGGTAAATCGTAATTTGCGAGAAAAATTCAAAATCAGTAATGTTAGTAATAATGTTAGTAAATTCAAAATCAAAATGTTAGTAATTATTGATCAATACAGAGAAGATATTTCTTTCTACCTAATTACCTAAAAATGCATCCCTAAACATATTCTGTCCCCAGAAAAAGTACGTTTAAGAAATAGTTTTCAAAATTATAGGGAACAAGAAAATAATATTAATGAGTTTAATTTGTCATTTAAAAAAATAATTCGAAATGTTTTTCTGTCAGACATGTCTCTTTCGCAACACACGACAGAGGAAAGTCTTTGGTGCAAAATCCTTCAAATAACGCATATGTTATAGAAAAATTGATACTCATCACACAATTGTAGTATAGTTGACAACTTGGGAGAGAACATTTTTTTGATGAAATCGGGAAGGAAACACTACATATTTTCGTAAATAGTCACTTAAGCTGTGAGAGAACATCATAAGCGTTTTTTAGGCAGAACCCCTGTTTTTCTTCCTGAGTTAAATGAGACAGATGGGAAACAATGAAAAACAATCACTCCATAGATAGCATTCTTTATTTTCATGAAGACAGAGATTCGCATCAGAGATGGACTCTTTTTTTTTTTAAACTATGAGATGTTATCCTGTCGAGAATCAGAGATGAAGAGCAAACTTCATTAAATTACAATACCAACATAAAAATGCTTAATCAAGACAATGACGCGGAATTAATTATATATGCTGCGGGGGGGATACAAACATTTTGGAATGGTATATGCCAAGAGTGTACCAGAAATGGTAACTTATCAAAATGAGTGAAATGAAAAGGTAACCCTGTAAACATCTGCAAAATCCCGCTAATGCTTTGGGAATGCGGTTTTTGATAGCTTCAAATTGTATATATCGTAATTTCCAGCGTATAATCCGCGGATCGAACAATCATTTTTCGGCCAAGAAATTTCATTTTATAAAATGTAACTTACTACATCGTTGTAAATATTTGACTTTAATTACTGAATAAAATTTCTGCGTTGAAACAGAATTGTTTCCTCCGCGGATTATACGAATGAAATTACGGTACATTAAGTATTAAGTCAGGAACCAGCAGATGGAAATTTCGATAGAAATGCGTTTTTGTTCTTATCTGAACAAAGCATAAAGTGCACTTGTAATATTTACTCCCAGCTATAAGAAACCACAAAGAGCAGATTGCAAGGTTATAAAATGGATAAAGTAAGATCTGTTTAACCCTTTCAGGGGCAAGCACTTGTGCTCCTGTAACGTTGAATTCTCACCGGAGTTTAGGAAAGAATTTAGTTTAAAATAAGGAAAAGCAATTTTTGTACCTTTTTCCTGTCAAAGTAAAAAAAGTAAAATTTAATGAAAAGTTTCTGGTTTTAATTGGATTAAAACTAGGTGGGATTTAATATATCCCACCGCCCCTCAAAGGGTTAACGGGTATTACAATTAACAATACGATAACATAAAAAGCTTTTTTAATAAAGGATTAAATGCACAAACGAGGAGTTAATTTAGAAAACAATTTAGTCTACAATATTTTAATATTTAAAAAACGAAAAAAAAAAATATTACTTTTGAATAAAATAATCCTATAAATATATGAGCAATGTCATAACGATGAAGTAGTTCAGGAAAATAGATAACGATTTAGAAATAATTACGAAATGTCATCTTCATTACATTTGTTAGACTTTCAGTTTTTATGTTGTATGCAATTTTTTTAAACTTCTTGAAAGAAACAAACTATACATGAAATCTATTTAGTGATCTTACTGTTTCTTATACCGTCATAGGATAAAGGTAATGAAATCCTACCAGGGATTTTCAATGCATTTCTTAAAAATATATATAGCGGATATCCTGGCGTAGAACGCGCAGCTTAAACAATCAGGAAGATAGATAACGATTTAGAAATAATTACAAAATGTCAATTTCATTATCTTTGTTAGACTTTTACTTTTGAAGTTGTATAAACTCTGTTTTTAAATTTTTGCAAGAAACAAATTATATATGAAATTCGCTTAATGTTCTTACTGTTTATTTTAATGTGATCTCATAAATGTAATCAAAGTCTTCCTACCGGGGATTTTCAACGCATTTCTTAAAAATATATATAGCATATATTCTGGCGCAGCTCAAACAATCAGGAAGATAGATAACGATTTAGAAATAATTACAAAATTTCATTTTCATTATCTTTGTTAGACTTTTACTTTTTAAGTTGTATAAATTATTTTTTAATTTCTTGCAAGAAACAAATTATGTATGAAATACGCTTAATGTTCTTACTGATTCCTTTGATGGGATCGGATAAAAGTGATCGAATCCTACGAGGGTTTTTCAACGCATTTCTAAAAAAAAATATTTATAGCGTATATTCTGGCGTAGAACGCACAGCTCAAACAATCAGGAAGATAGATAACGATTTAGAAATAATTACAAAATGTCAATTTCATTATCTTTGTTAGACTTTTACTTTATAAGTTGTATAAACTCTTTTTTTAATGTTTTGCAAGAAACAAATTATATATGAAATTCGCTTAATGTTCTTACTGTTTCTTTTAATGTGATCAGATAAAGGTAATGAAAGTCATCCTACCAGGGATTTTCAACGCATTTCTTAAATATATATATATAGCGTATATTCTGGCGCAGCTCAAACAATCAGGAAGATAGATAACGATTTAGAAATAATTACACAATGTCATTTTCATTACATTTATTAGACTTTTACTTTTTAAGTTGTATAAATTATTTTTTAATTTCTTGTAAGAAACAAATTATATATGAAATACGCTTAATGTTCTTACTGATTCCTTTGATGTGATCAAATCCTACCAGGGATTTTCAACGCATTTTTAACATATATATATATATACACATATATATATTAAAAAGTTACGTATATAGTGTAAAAATATATGTATATAACGTATATTCTGGCATAGAACGCGCAATTCCATTTATACCCAGAAATTTTATTTAATTAAATGTTGCTTTTCGATGCATCGAAACTATTTTATCTTAATTAATAAACACATTATTTGGTTGTAAATGCATTTGTTATAACTGCTCGTTATACGCGGAGTATACGGCATATTATTATTTATGAATTTTATTATCTTTATAAGTCTTCCATTATTTGAATAAATACAAAAATAAAATAAAGTATTTTACAGAAATAAATTGGTCATATAGTTTTCTGATAAATTGTTGATGTTAGTATGTAAGTTGGAATTTTAATGAAAGGGTGGTTAAAGCCTGTCATACTTTTTAAAAAACTGTATGTAAATCGTAATTTGCGTAAAAAACGAAATAAAAAATCATACACATTAGTAATTTATGATTTTTAAAAAAATGACACTTCTTTCTCTACGTAATAATGCCTAAGTATATCCCAAAATATCTCCAGGCCTCTGAGAAATGCCTTTAAGAAATAGTTTTCAAAACTAACAGAACAAGAAAATTATATTATTGGAGTTTTCTTTGTCGTTTAAAAAATAACGCTGAAATACATTTCTCTCAGACATTTCTTTTAGCAGTATACGATAGAGGAAAATATTCGATCCTAGAGTTTTCAAATTAATCAATTATTATTGAAAAATCGATACTCTTCACACAATGAAGTAGTTCAGGAAGACAGATAATGATTTAGAAATAATTACAAAATGTTAACTTCATTATCTGTGTTAGACTTTCCCTTTCAAAGTTACATGTATTTTTTTTTTTAATTTCTTACAAAGAAAACAAAGCATATCATGAATTCTATTTATCAATTTTACTATTTTTTAAAAGTTAAATAGATAAAGATAGTTAAATACTGCTAGGGATTTTCAATGCATTTGTTAAAAAAAACATAATTATTTATGAATTTGTATATTTTTGTTAGACTTACAGTTAAAAAATTGAAAAACAAATAATGAAAAATATTTTAAACAAATACATCGGTCATATAATTTATTTAAAATACTGCATATATAAAGAAATAAAGCCATTGACTAATTGGTTATTTGTAATTAATTCTGACAAATTATCGGTTTTAGTATGTAAACTGGAATTTCATTGTAAATAGTAATTAAATCCTTCCATTGATATAAAGAAAAAAGTTGGAAATTGTACGTTAAATTGGACAAATGGGGTGCGTTCGTTTAGTGCTATAACTATTTTTACAATGTAAAAATTCATCATTATTATTTCAGTGAAATAAATTATATCGTCTGCTATGAACGAAATGACGATGTCTTTTTTTTTCTTATTACGTATGCCATGTTTACAGATTTTTTTTCGACACTAGACAGCGCTGTAACTTTACCATGGAGACTTTACCATTACTTTGCGAATAATTACCTCCATGGTTAATATTTCAATGACTCATGATGAATGAGTATTTTGTTTATTTACTTTGATGGATTGAGATATTTGGATGTTAACCTAATTTCCACTGAAGTTATATCAGAATCTATACATTTTTTAATGTAACTCATCTCTGAAGCAAACAATTTTTTTTTAACGATCTTTCTAAAAATGTAACTTGTATGCAGTTTTATTCAAAAAATTAATTTTGAATAAAAATGGCCGCTAGCATATAGAAAACGATGTGGTTAGCCCGCATTTGTTTTCCTCAGTCACATGACTTGCACTTTTATTATATAGATTACGTAGGATAGGATTTAATAGAATAAAGAAAATTTTTATTAATATCTTCTTAAGTTTTGATTCGATTTTCATGAAATTTGAAATGACGCGACAAAATTCTGCAACGATTATATATATTAAATTTGAAATCATTCGATTGGGTAGTTTTTGCACTGTTATATGCGGACAAACGGACGTACAGACAGACGGACGGACCAGACGACGACTACAGGTGCTACGCATTTATATAATTACAGGCGCACCTAAAAAAACCCTAATTTTAAAACGTAATTTGCGGAAAAAAAAAAGTTAGTTAAAAATCATACACATTAGTAACTATCGATTTAATATAGACATTTATTTATACCTAATAATTCCAAAGTATATTCCTCAATATCTTCAAGCCTGGGAAAAAATACGTTAAGGAAATAATTTTCAAAATCCAACAGAACAAGAAAATAATATTAATGAGTATTCTTTGTTATTTATAAAAAGGTTCCGAAATACATTTTTGTCAGGCATTTCTCTTAAGCATCATACGATGGATGGAAATATTCGATTGAAATGTATTCAAATGAGTCAGATGTTATCGAAAAATCCATATTTTTCACACAGTGAAGTAGTTCCTGAAGTCATTTAACGATTTAAAAATAATTATGTGAATTTCCTTACTTTTGTTAAAATTTTGTCAAATTCAAAATTTTAGGTGAAAATAATGAAAGAAATAGAATATCCCATGAACTTTTTAAAAGAGAAGAGGGAAGAAGACTAGAACAATAAAAAAATAATTGCAATAATTGCCAACAGATTGCGTTTTTGAGTGTGAAATGCAATGTGTAATATTGTGTACCGTAGAGGTGTCGCAAACCTCACCATATATCACAACATGTGCTAAACATCACTCCTGATGCCTTACATTCCGTATATGAGCACCTCATGCAACGCCTGAAAAAAAATAAAATAGGTGTAAATAGGTAAAATAGGTGTTCCAATAAATTAGGTGTGCCATCCTGTTTGACGCCTTGAAAAAAAAATTATCTTCACTCATCAAATATCAGGAAGAGAAAATCAACAAAAATCTTCAGCTCCTTAAACATCTCCCTCAAGATAAAGATCCAGAAACAGGAAAACTAACTTCACAACTAATAAAAGAAGACATAACCAATCTCAAGAAACAATTAGATATAAAAACGGAACAAATAAGAGAACTGAATTTTCAACTAAAGGATCAACAAACCTATATAAAATCAACATTACAAACACTGACCAAAGACGAAGAATTAAAATACTTAATAAAGTTAATGCACCAACAATATGACGATAAACTACAGAAAATATTGGAAACAGTACAAAATCAAATGTCACCTAGCAATCTGCTACAACAAGATGAACCTTCGAAAAGTTCCTCAACAACAGAAAAAATATCCATTCCAGATCTTTACTGCGCAAGATTAAAACAAACACATTCTATTCCGGCACCAGCTCTCTCAACTACGGCAATTCTTCTCACACGTAAGAAACAAACGAAGATCTCCATGAACAACATAAGAGGAATAATAGACAGGGAATTTAAAAACGAACCAAACCTACCAAAATTATTCTGCACGCAGTCAAGGGACAAGAATTCTTTCATCTTAAAAGCTTTCACATCAAAGGAAGTTGACAAAACGTTGAACTTTTTGCAAAACAACGAAAAAATACAAAGCTTGTTAGATCTCAAGTATCTGGGAGAAAAAAGAAAAAAAGATCATACTTTTAGGGATTCCACATTATGTTCCGAAGGAAGGGGTGTTGGAAGTAATAGAAACAGAATTAAGCCAAAATGTAAGAGACAATATAAACAAAGTTATAACACGTCCAAAAGCAAAAACCTTTCAATTAATGTTGGAATTAGAGGAACCAATGGCTCTTCGTATGCTAGCAAAAGGCTATATTTATATAGGTTTAGCATCGTGTAGAATTACAAATTATGTCCCTCTTTTAGGATGTGGAAATTGCCAATTATTTGCACACTCCCATGAAAAATGTAGACGCAAACACGCGTGTGCATATTGTATGCACAGCCATGAGTCCAGTACATGTCCTAAGCGCAATTATCTAAACTTACATAGATGCATAAATTGTTATAACACTGTTGATGAGAAAGGCATGACATTTAGCTACAATTGCAGTGCAAACTCAAACAAGTGTCAAGTTTTCCAAAATCTTCTCCAAAATAGACAATATCGCATCAACAATACCATTAGATCATTTTCAACTTAAAGAATAGTTCCTCTAAAATCGTTTCATCAAATACAAACTCAAATTCACCTCCTTTTCAAAATTCTACTAATGTTAATATTCATAAATTGGAAGACCTTAAAATAGCGCAATTAAACCTGCAAAAAATGCGCCCAGCTTCATCATCCCACTTTCAAAAATTAATAAATGAAAAGTACACAATAGCCTGTCACCAAGACTGCCCCATAACAAATAAAAAGCCACATGGTCTTCCAAGCTCACTACCATGCTACTCTTCGTTATCTAGAAATTGTTTCATAGCCATTTTAAACGCGGAAATCCAAAATCTTCAAATAAAAGCAACACAAAATGCAGTATTTGTAAATATATTGACAATAGAAGGATATCTAACAATATGTTGCCAATATATACCTCCCTCTCATGACATACAAGAAGACTTGCAAGAATGGGAACAAATAAAAGGAAAATCACCAAAATTCCTAATGTTAGGTGATTTTAATGCTCACAGTCCTCTATGGGGATACAATAGTGAAAATGACAGTTCATCATTTAATTCATCAAATGTGTACTCACAAACTTTTAGTAGTCAATAACCCACATGCTTTCCCGACATACGAGTCAAAAGACAGGAAAGACTGGCCGGACGTATCATTAGCTTCAATGCCGATCTTCTCTCACATAGCTAGCTGGGAAGTATGGAGGAGGTGGATTTTGGTGATCATTGTTTAATAACTTTAATATTAGATACAAAAATTCCGAAGCTTCCCAGACAACGATTCAGAACAAAAAATGTATTATTTCATAAATTTAACACAGCTTTTCACAGTCAAATAGAAGAAAATAATATATGCTTTAATAATATAGAAGATACAGATACATTTAATGATATTTACGAAAAATTCATCACATTACTCACCAATATCTGTAAGAAAAAATTTAAAAGAAGAAAGTCAGCGTATATTCCACAAATAACATGGTGGACGGAGGATATCAGAAAACAAAGAAATTTGGTTCGAGCTTTAAGAAGGAAATCAAAATTACCAGAGTCTACTCCTGAACATATGCAAAATATAAATTAGAGAAAGCTAAATACAGAAAGTTTATAAAGAAAGCTAAGAATGATGCATGGAATCAATTTTGTAAAAAAACAAAAAATCCCTATGGGAAACTACAAAAAGTAGCTTTTCAAGATTTCTATTATAAAGAATCGTATGCGCTATCTTCAACAGACACCATAACCCAAACTAAAAAGCAACTATTCACAGATCTCACAAAAGGAATTTTTGGTCCATCAGCTAATCCAAAAGTTAATCTGCATCCACAGTCAACGGACACTGTACCACCGTTCACTACTCAAGAATCGAGAGACATCATCTACTCTTTTGATGCTAACAAAGCGCCGGGAATAGATGACATCGATCACCGCATAGTAAGAAATATTTTCAAAATTAAAAAAGATCTCCTACTCCAAATGTACATAACACTATTGAAACTGAACTATTTTCCAGATGTTTGGAAAATAGGGGAGTTGGTGTATTTTTTGAAATCGGGCGAACCCCCTACAGAGATTGACTCCTACAGGCCAATAACTTTGTTCCCTCTTTTCGGAAAGATATATGAAAAACTCTTACTGCGAAGGATAAACTAATCTTTACACAGAAATGGAATACTCTTTGAAAATCAACATGGATACACGGAAGGGAGATCAACAGAAACAGCAATTCAAACACTATTCTCACACATAGAAATAATTAAACAAAACAACTCATATATATCCCTGTTGTCAATAGATTTTAAAAATGCATTTGATAATCTTCCGTGGGAGCAGACATTAATCCTACTTCAACAACTAAATATTGAACAGCCCTATATTAACACGACAAGGTCCTTCCTAAATAAAAGAGGAGCATATCCCAACTGGCTAATGGATGAAATACATTGGTTCTTCAAAGGCTGCTCACAAGGTTCGTGCTATGGTCCTTTCCTGTGGAAAGTGTTTATGCAGCAATTAATCGATATTTTCAGCAATAAAAATATAAGAGTCATAGCATGTGCGGATGATTTAATTTTAATCATTGAGGCAAGAACTAGAGCCGAACTAAAAAGGAAATGAAATGAAGCTCTTCAAATAATTAGCAATTGGGCTCAAACTTCAGATCTGAAAATATCATATCACAAGTGCCAATGTCTGAATTTCAGACGTCCAAAGTACCGGGTGATTATAATTAAAGTTACGATTTCAAAAATCGATAATTGTAAAACTACTGGTCAGAATGACTTGATATTTTAGCAGAACAATCGTGAGGCAATAGAATTTTGTTTGGCGAAGGAAACAAAATAGTTCCAAATTGTGCCGATAGATGGCGTTGTCAGGGTAATGTCAGGGGAAAGACCAAAAATGTGTTCTTGAAACCTTTCCGGCGCGGTGTAAATTTGTTTGCAAAATGATGAAATAATAGACTGACATCGGAATTTACAAACGAATCCATTAGTAAAAAGAAACTTGCTTATTTCTTGGTTCTTAATGAAAGGAAAATTTTAATTAAATATTCTTGGTGCCGTTTGTCAGTTTTAGAATTAAAATTGGGTGTCCTTTTTTGTGACCACCGCCCGTTAAAGGGTTAAACATAGGAATGATGTTGCCAAAAGGAAAAAAAATAGAGTTCAGAGATTTACTAAAAAATTATTAGCGAAAAGACAAGACTACGTGTTTACAGCGACGACAGCGATAATGAAAAAAATGAAAAAAAAGGGCTTCATGGAACAAACACCTTACTGATTATTAAGGCATAAGTTGCTCAATATGCCCTCCGCCTTGTTCCGCTACTAATTGAAAGCGCAAAACGGCATGCTCCACAACAGATCGGAGGGTATCTGTACTAATGCAATGGGTGTGTTGTGTGATGCTTGCCTTCAAGTCGGCTAGATTCTGAATCCGCCCGCTATAAACAACATTCTTCAGGTACCCCCAAAGCCAGAAATCACACGGGTTTAAGTCGGGGGAACGTGGCGGCCACGTTGTTGGAAAATGGCGGCTTATGATCCTATCATCTCCGAAATTATCACTCAGTAGCTGCTTCACAGTAGTAGCAATGTGCGGAGGAGCGCCATCTTGCATGAATATTATGCGATCCACACACTGACGCTGTTGAAGTGCCGGAAGAACATGGTTACGCAAAAGTGCTTCATACTGCTTGCCAGTAACTGTGCAGGTAACGGGACCCGCAGGTGTGATCTCCTCGAAGAAAAATGGACCGACGATAAACACTGCCGTTATTCCGCACCACACAGTGACCTTTTCAGACTGAAGAGGTAATGGCTGTAGCTTGGACGTATTCTCGGTCGCCCATATCCTGCAATTTTGCGTATTTACAGAACCTTGCAAATGAAAGTGGGCTTCGTCAGACCACAGAATGTTCCATGGCCATCCGTTGTCCACTTCCATCCGGGCAAGAAATTGTAGTGCAAAAGATTGACGTGCTTCCAGGTCAGCAGGTAGCAACTCCTGCACATGAGTTATCTTGTACGGATAACAGCGTAAGACGTTCCGTAGGACTTTACGCACCGTGCTGTTCGGCATATCCAGCATTCGGCCAATCCCCCTTGCACTGCCGATTCCAGCATCACTGTCAGTATGTTCCTGTAATGCTGTAGCCACATCTTCCACTGCCGCAGCTGAAACTGGTTTCCTTCCTCTACCCCGTTTAAAGTCAAATGAATCGGTCTCTTCGAATTTAGCAATCATTTTTTGCAGACCATTTGTTGTTATTGGACCTTTTTTTATGGATTTTAATGTCCGAAACTTCCTAATAGCTGTAAGTGCACAGTCATCGTTCTTATAAAAAAGCTTCAAGAGCAGAGCGCGATCCTTCATAGTCAGAGTCATGATGAAGCATTCAGGCAAAGAGCTGCTGCTCTGCATTTTTATGGTTGCTATGTCTGCGGTGCGCATGTCACGTATTAGTAATTTGCATATCTTCAGACAATGTGAACCCAGACAGCGCCATCTATGGGCACATTTTGAAACTTTTTTTTTCCTTCGCCAAACAAAATTCCATTGCCTCACGATTGTTCTGCTAAAATATCAAGTCAATCTGACCAGTAGTTTTAATTAAAATTATCGATTTTTGAAATTGTAACTTTAATTACAATCACCCGGTATTTAATTAAAATTTTCCTTTCATTAAGAACCAGAAAAATAAGCAAGTTTCTTTTTACTACTGGATTCGTTTCTAAATTCCGGTGTCAGTCTATTATTTCATCATTTTGCCAACACATTTACTCCGCGCCGGAAAGGGTTCAAGAATACATTTTTGGTCTTTCCCCTGACATTACCCTGACAACGCCATCTATCGGCACAATTTGGAACTATTTTTTTTCTTTCGCCAAACAAAATTCCATTGCCTCACGATTGTTCTGCTAAAATATCACGTCATTCTGACCAGTAGTTTTAAAATTATCGATTTTTGGAATAGTAACTTTAATTATAATCACCCGGTATTTAAAACGGCGTCCAATCTTCAAACTTGATTCACATAATCTTAAAACTGAAAATACTATGCCATATCTAGGAATACATTTAGATTCAACTCTGTCATTTTGCCACATCTTAGAATCAAACGGGATGTCAGTAACAATACAAAACTTGTTAAAATTCGCATCAACCACAAGTGGCATTTCCAAACAAATCATAAACACTTGGTACACTTCCATTCTAGAAAAGAAAGTTTCATATGCAGCAGCTACATGGTTTCCAAGATTGCAAAAGTCGCATGGCTTTCGCCTGCTCTTATCTATTCAGCGTCGTTGTCGGCTACTAATCTCTGGAGCATATAAAAAATCTCCTACATCTGCTCTGAATGTCCTGACAGGAATTCCACCACTACCTTTAAAACTGAAACAGATTGCAGACCAAGGAATGATACTCCGACTGTGAGTTCCATCACACCCACATCACTCTGATACATTTCAAAACAAAGCTTACAAAATATATATAGATACCTCAAAAGAATATCTTAATATACTGGATGCACAAAATAAAATAGACACAGATGTGAAAATATACACGGATGGCTCAAAAACTGAAATCGGCACGGGTTATGCCTACTGTGCATTTAAAGAAGAAAAAATAATATATACATATCAGCAAAGAATACAGAAAGAAAACTCAACGTATCAAGCGGAAGAGCTGGCGATCTTGGACTCAATACAATGGTCAAAACAATCAAAATATCGCACAATAGTTATAAAATCAGATAGCCAATCTACAATATCAGCACTAAAAGATATATATACAAAAAATATAATAATCAGCCAAATAATCCAATCTCTGCAAGGAGCAACACAAAAAATTTATCTACAATGGGTCAAGGGACATTCAGGCATAGCAGGTAATGAATTAGTGGATCGGTTAGCAAAGGAAGCAACTGACCCAAATTCATTAATACCAGAAAAAATTATACCATATCCATCCTCATATCTTAAAAGAATGTTAAAGCAAACTTTACATAACTCATGGCAACGTGATTGGGACTTATGTCCCACTGGGTGATATACCTATGCATTGAAGCCAAAAGTTTCAGAAGAATATCTTCTAAGTCATCGATACCTATATATATTCGCTATCAATCATGGCCCTTTCCCGGCTTATTTAATTAAATTTAATAAAGTTTTGTCTTCAAGATGCACTTGTGGTGCAAGAGGGGATTCGCTACATTACGTTCTCACATGCCCATTGACAGCTACTCTACATTTGAGGAAAACAGACACCATCTCTCTGTCGAATTGGTTTAAATCAATCTCGGCCAATTCCTCATTGCTTCAAAAGATAATTAGCTGCATGTCCTTAATAGAAAAAAACGAATTGTTATTCCAAATGCCACCAGTACACATCATTGGTGGTGATGATGATGATGATGCTTTTGCTGATGATGAAGTTTATTGAAAAAAATCCACTGTCTCTACTTTTAAAATATTTTACTCTAAAAATCTGACAATTTCAAATAATTTTTAAACTCTTATTAATTGTGACCTTTCTGCTGAGTATGACTTTTGAGTATGACTTTTTGAGTATGACTTTTCTGCAAATTAAGCTGGGCTGCTTTGTCAAATATGTAAAAATATTTAAAAATATGTAATTTTTTTTTAATAAACTTGCCAAGCAGGGCTTGCAGAGGCTAAAGCCATATGGTAGGCCTCCCTGCTTGGTTGAATCTGAATCTGTTATTGTATTACACATTGCATTTCCCACTTAGCAGCGTCATCTATCGGTGATTATTGCAATTATTTTTTTTTTATTGTTTCATTCATCTTCCCCCTTCTCGAATAGTAAGTGTGCCGATTTTGGTTTCATTCGGATTATTCTTTCAAGCTACAGACAGCTTCAAATAGAGATACTTATATTATAACCCCCCTGTATTTAAAGTTGCAAAACAATTTCATTGTAAAGAAATTGTTTTTGGATTTAATTAAACCAAAAACAATTTCTAAAAAATGATATTGTTTTGCATTTAATTAAAATGTGTATAGTAGAAAAATAAGAAAATCCTATCAATGCTGTTAAACGAATTAAGAATAAATTGCAACCGACGAAAATGAGCAAATATAAATGCATAGAATGATAGACATTAGTAGCTATAGTTTCAGTATGAAAAAAAAAATAATTTCCTTCTTACGTAATACTGTTAGACAGTATCGATCAAGTAAAATAAAATACGCTACAGAAATAGTTTTCAAAAACTAGCAGAACAAGGAAATATTATTAATGAGATTTCTTAGTACTTTTTTGAAAACTTCCTAAATTTCTGTCAGAAATATCTTTTTAACAATATACGATAGAGTAAAAATGTCGAACAAAATTACTCAATTCCTCAAAAGACCCAATTATTGTCGAAAAATCAATTCTCTGAGCACAATGAAGTAATTTATGAGGGTAGATTGTGAATAAAAATAATTTTGAAATATAAATTCGATTATCTGTTCTTTTGGCTTTCATTGTTTTTAAATTGTTTTAAAAAAATGTGAAGGGGTTAGAATGACCAGTAGAGTAAGTCAATATTTAGTAATATGAGAAGTGAAGGGTTTTGTGAAACTTGTCGTATTGCCGTTGCATTAAGTGGTCCAACTTGTTTTGCCCGCTAGCGACTCCCTAAGTGAACTGACTTATTTGACTATCGCACTGAACAGAAATTAATATACGTTCAGTGAAAATATGGTTATCTAGATTTTCAAATTTTTGAATTACTCCAAGAAATGTTACAATGAAAATGTCACAATTATCTTGTGAATTTCATCTATAAAGTTTAATAATTTTGTAAGATATTTACGATTTCCTTTCTTCGTTTTTATCACATATGCTAAACTTTTGGACATGAGTGTATATATATACAGTTGTGCAAAAATCTAGGCGCCAGTGGGCTGATTCCCACCACTAAATTTTATTAGTATTCTTCGTCAAATATTATTAGTGTACTTCGTCTAAATTTTATCAGTATTCTTATTATGCAAAGAATACTAAACATTTAGTGGTGGGAATCGGTCCTTTGGAGCCTAGAATTTGCACCCCTGTATATATATATATATATATATATATATATATATATATATACTCTATATATATTAGTCGGCATTTTGTTTTTCATAGTAAACTATCACTTATTTGACTGTCGCACGGAACAGAAAATAATATACGTTCCGTGAAAATATGGTTATCTACATATTTAAAAATTTTGACTTTCTCCTTTGTCATTCTAACTCCCTCATATAAGAGAAATATATTTGGAAGATATAATATCTACAGTTCTGTAAAAACAAATGTGACCCCGTATTCTAGTTATTCTGAATAATTTTGCTTAAAAAAAGATGTAGCTAACAATCTATTAAGAATATTCTGTAATTATTAATCTTGATACTTATGATGGATAGGGATTAAGGATAAATATGAGTAAAACTGAGCACTTAACAACAAGAGAGAAAACTGATATTTTATTGGATGATAATATTAACCCTTAAATGCCTAGAGTATCAAATTTGCTACACTTTTTATTTAACTTTGAATAAATAAATCAAGTTTCTTCGCAACCACTATATTTATATCGAAATTTTGATGCTGTAAAAATCACATAAGCTACTAAATAAATTTAAAAATATATCTTAAAGTTTCTGATGTCTAATCCTTAATATAAGTAAAAAAAAAAGTTTGAAAAGAAAAATTCATGCATTGAAGGGTTAAAGCTTGGATTATACATCAGAAATTTGAAGATATATTTTTAACTAAGATTTCAAAGAACTAAAATTTCAAATTTACTGACAAAGCTATAATAAAAAAAAAATCCATATCAAACAACATGAAAAGTAGTACTTATTATACTTTATAATAATGTTTATTTTTTCCCCTCTGTACCCCAGGAAGATTTCATTGTAATAAAAGGAGGAGTGCGTTATAAGGTGAATAGACCTAAAGATAGAAAAATTAAGTCCGAAAGGCATTATGCACCGGAGCACTTTATAAACAGTAAAACAGTTTATTGGTTCAAGGGGATTCCAAGTTGTGCCGCAATTGCTCTCCTTCTCTATCAGTATTTGTGTATCACATTCTAGAGGAGCCATGAAAAAATTAAAGTATAGCCGTATCGCAACATATGTATTACAATTTTTTAAAAAAGAAAGTTGTTAAATGGTGAGAAATGGTCTTCATCTCACCGAGACAGAAGTCGAAATAAGGAAAGAGAAGAGAAACAGTCTATTTAAGTGACTTGTAGAATTTAATGAGCAATAAAATTATAGGGTACGGTAAGGAGGTGGAATTTCGCTGACAAATTGTCAGAAAGTCCAAAAATATAGGAATTTGAGTAAAAAATCTATAAAATAAAAAAGAAATAAGAAGTAGATAAATACTTTTAAAATGCCGTAAAAGAAGGATAAAATAATAAAAAAATTATTAAAACTGTTTTAAAAAAAAAAAAACATACCGCCGAAAGTCAAGGAAAATGTAAGAAAAATAGCGTAAATATCTAAAATTTCAAAAAAAAGGACAATTTTCTTTGCCATACATTTAAAATAAAGAATAGCAGTTATCAAAAAGTTTAACTGATAATATGTGTAAATAGTAAATAGTAAACATGAATATATATATATTTCATTTTAAGATAACACAAGAAACAAAATACAAATAAGTATTAGCACAAGAAGAGAACTACTCTTCTAATTCGGTAGTATATTTGGCCTTTTTACTATCTAGAATATGCCGCATTTCAAAATAAGATAATTAAATAATTCCGGTGAGAAAGTTAAAAAAATTACAAAGTTAACTTTTATTATTTCTGTTAGGCGTTTCGTTTGTTTTTAGAATTGTATGCAACATTTAACCCTTTAACAGACATTGGTTTCCCTACGAAACCACAAAATTTTAATAACGAAATTCAACAATGACAGCAGAATTTTAATAGAAATGTTTTCCATTTATTATGTATGTGAAATATGGCTTTTTTGTTATATACAGATAAATTTGTTCATAATTTGCTGTGTCAATCATTTATTTCAACATTTTAGCAATTGAAGTGCTTTATCGTTAAAGGGTTAATGGAAGAGACTTTTTAATGGAATTAATAGTATCTATTAATTAAATAAATACAAATATTTCTTCTAAGCATCACAATTTTAAACGATAATATCCAATTTTTTAAAGCGTAAAAAAAGTACGGCATGGAATAGTTTTTAAAAACTACCAAACGAAAAATATATATTATTATTAATGAGTTTATTTGTCATTTATTAAATGATTTCCAAATACATTTCTCTAAAACGATTCTATTTAGCATCATTCTATAAAAAACCTTTCCATCCAAGAGACTTAAAATGATTCAATTGTTATCGAAAAATCAATTTTCTTCAGACAATGAAGGAAGATAAAGATTTAAAATGATTACAAAATATGAATTTCATTATCTTTGTTAGAATTCCAATTTTTATAAATTATACATAATGTTTAGTTGGAATCTATATGACAAAAATTAAATGAAGTACATGCATGTTTTATTAGGAAAACGTACGCCACATTAAAATTTTATTGTTATTATGTAGCTACAAAATTTTATTAAAATAAATATAATTATATCCTTCTAATGCATTTTAAGTCATTATTCGAAAATATATCCAAAACATGCATTTCATTATAAATATTGGCAATTATTGTTTAAAAAAAAGTTACTAATATCACGGTTCGTACGGATCTTTGAATTTTCCAGGAGTTTCACCAGTATTTTCTTTATATAAAAAGAAATCAAGGTTAAACTGTCGAAACTTCGGCTTCTTTTAAGGAGAGATTTTCTGTAAGAAAATACTGGTACCGAAGAACTTCCTGGTCGCCAAATTCCAGGAGCCGTACGAACCCTGTAATATGATAGAGTACCGTCTTGCGCTGTTTTAAAACATGCTCCAAGTTTTATAATTTACATAATTAGGGAGCTCCGCCGCTACCACAGAAATAGATTGTTCATGGCACGTTCGCAACTGGCACTTCACAAAGGTAGGCTGAAAAACAGTTCGACAATTCGTGCAAATAAGCCTACGTTGATCACGTGACAACCGAGATAGTTGGATGGGCCATAGCCAATCTCATAAGTTGGCTGCTAATATCGCCAACTCGCGTTCTGGCACACCGAGATTTAAAAAAAAAATTAATTCGCTATTTCAAAGTGACGCCAAAATCAGCAACTCAGTAGTCATTTAAAGATCAATATTTTTAAAAAGTAATTACCTGAGAGAATGAAAAAAGTCTCAAAAACGCTTTTCACATTATAAAACATCGTTGTGTCAAACGGGCTCTTTGTAAAACTTCATTTTTTACAACAAATTTCGCCAAGTGTGGAAATCTTTTGGAGAACTGGAGAGCTTTCTATTCCAAACTGAAAACTTTGGTTTGAAAAGCGGCTTTAGAAAATATTTCACGTATCAACAATGATATTTGAAGTTTGAAAACATTTAAGAATTTTTAAACTGCATGAAGGGACCACTTGGCCTGGTATCAAGCATGGTGGCCAGAAAATGAAGATCTTGGACAGATAATTCGATACCACAGCGGTCTGGTTGGGATGACTGTAAACATAGCTGCCAACTTTTACGTTATTTTGCTACCACTAAAAATTAATAGATATTTTTGTATTATTGAATCGCATGATTTCTGCGATTTAGAAAGTAAAAATTTACTGTAAAATTTTAGTGGTAGGATAAAAGAGTAAACGTTGGCAGCTATGCTTTAAAAATATACATATTTTTTCCCTTTAATAGAACAATAAATCGGATCTCTTCCACTTAACTCGGGAGAAGTCGGAAGATTATGAATGATTACCCAGATTATGAATGTATTTTGCATTGTTACCAATAAATACAATTAATAATCGTCACCTTATTTATTCTGAGACAATTGTTAAAAATTCTATGATAATATAAATTGTAGATTACTTTTCGAAAAATTGTGGTGACAGTTGTAAAAATCGAACGCACCTTGGGATATGGCATACCCCGTGCGACTGTTCCCGGGTTAAACAGGGTTCGTATACATTTACCACAAATTTTAAACAGAAGTTTTCTATTTACTATTTAGATAGCAGAAATTGTAGACGCCACATTTAATTGCAGGATTTGAAATATTTTTCTGCATTTAAATGAAATGAAATATTTTATTAAAAATTGTGGTAACAGCGTATGAACCCTGTTAAAGTATTTTGGCCAAAGCTGGCCGATGCTGAACATAATATCACCGTCAAAATATCACAATGGACCTCACGCAATGGGCGGAGCTTGCAATGCTTGTGGAAAACTACCCGTATTTTATTTGTTTGTCTCTTAGCTAACCCTTGTGGGGAGAAAATCGGGGTGCTGATTAGCTATATAAAAGAAGTGCAGCATCGTGACGTCGGATGACGTCAGAAATGGTTGTCGTCCATTACCTTTATATTTTTCTCCTTCCATTTTAAAATAAATCTAGTTAAAAAATAGTCGTTAGGGGCCCAACATGGACATGTATAATATAAAATATGAAAATGAAACGTGTGGAAACTATTTATAAAATGCATTGCAATTCGAATAAAATCGTGGTTTGATGCCTTCATAAACTTTAAATGCTCTATTACTGAATTGCGCAAAAAAAAACATCCTTATAACTCAAAAATGGATAATCCTATTAACTACCGATTTACTGCGTTAGATTAAGCGTCCAATTAAAATATATCTTTGAATTGAAATTTGAATGAAATACAGGGTCATGAAAAATCGAATAGTGTGGAAAATAGGATTACAAATATCTGGACAACTCATTACCCGATCGACTTCATTCTATGTTTTATATTGTCTTTTATATTCACTCCTTAAAATAAACAATTTCCAAATTTTTTATATATCTTTTATCAGAACGAATATTTCGAAAGTCCGAAAAAAATAGATCCGGATAATCGAGGTTACTGAAATTCAATAAGATACTTCCCATTATTACATACTAAGTACATACCAAATTTCAAGTTTGTTCGGGAGATAGAGGATTTACAGACACAAACACATACAGACGGACGGCAAAATTTTATTCCTAAACATATGTTTTTCGGAATCTACAGAGTCTGAAACGTGTAAATCCGTCAATTTTTTTTTTCGATTTTCAAAATGATTACAAGACTTACCCTATACTACGTATGATGGGTAAGTAATAGTATAAAATGCTCCTTCAATGCTATTTATTGTATATTAATAAAATGTGTCTTTGTATAGGTTGAATATGTTTATCCGTGTTTTAAGATAGCTTCAGAGACTTAGTTTAGTTACTTTTCGAGAGATGCCAAATGGAAATAGAAAGGTTTTCAGACACATATAATGTGCGCTTTAAGACATTTGGAAAAATATCGAAAAAAAATGGCCAAACCATGAAAATGGTCGGACACTGCACGTAGTATACGCGTATATCATTTGGTTATGTTTCTGTGTACAGTTGTTTATCATGTAAACTAGCCGGAGGCGCCAATCCCAAAACATTGTTCTATCGTATACAAGTTTCACATACACCAAAAACGAATTAGCACCAACTTATATCAAGGTCTAACTGAATCTAAAGTTTTATTAAATTCCGAAAATTAGTTCTTGAGATATGACTATCGCTAAAATCGTGTAAATCTAGAAAAATGCAGCATAAGCGCGCCATCTGTTGCGAGATTTACACCAAAACCTAATTAACAATTTATGTAAACGTCTAACATAATCTGAAGTTTGATGAAAATCCGTGGATCAGTTCTTGAGATATAGCTCTCGTGAAAATCATGAAAAAAGTAGCATAACAGCGCCACCTATTAAGCTGTTTACACCAAAACGTAATTATCGCCTATTTATGGCAAGGTCTAACAGAATCTGAAGTTTGATGAAATTCTGTGAATTAGTTGTTGAGATATAGCTTTCATGAAAATCATGAAAAAAGTAGTATAACAGCGTCACTAGTTATGCTGTTTACACCAAAACATAATTGTCGTCTCTTTATAACAAGGTCTAACAGAATCTGAGGTTTGATGAAATTCTGTGCATTAGTTCTTCAGATATAGCTATCATAAAAATATTGAAAAATACAGCATAGCAGCGCCACCTGTTGGGCGATATACACTGAAAACTAATTAGCACCAATTTATATAAAGGACTAACTGAAAATAAAGTTTTATTAAATTCCGTGCATTAATTCTTGATTCACAGCAGAATTGCCAAGTCTCCGGATTTTTGTACACCAGTATTTTCTTCGAGAAAATGTTGTTCTTTTAAAACGCGAATGCTATGATTTAACAAAACAACATTTTCTGTACTAAAATACTGGTATCCAAAAAGCCGGAGATTTGGCAGCTGTGATTCACAGACTGACATTTTCCAAAAACTGTAAAACCGTGTTCAAGACACATTATATTATTATTACATTATACTATTATTATACATTATATTATTATTACATTATATTATTATTATACATTATATTATTATTACATTATATTATTATTATACATTATATTATTATTACATTATATTATTATTATACATTATATTATTATTACATTATATTATTATTATACATTATATTGTTATTACATTATATTATTATTATACATTATATAATTATTACATTATATTATTATTATACATTATATTATTATTACATTATATTATTACCAGAGGGCCCGTGTGAGGATTTCGCACTGAAATCTAATATTTTTTAGGTATACTTCTCTATTATCCCGTCGACCACTTTTCATAACAAAAGACTATCGCCAAACTGTAAGATTAAACGCCAAAAATGCAGTCCCATTTACTTGATGTCAGAAGCATGTGTTTGTTACATCATCAAGGGGTTTTTAATTCGACATTTGCGTGTATTTTTCATTATGATTTACTGATTTATTAGTTATTTCATTCATTAAAATAAGAATTGTGTCCTTAAATTCTTATATTTTATTTATTTCTTTATTTTGATATTCCAATGGCGACGTTCTCCCGTTTATTTGGCGATAGTTTTTTGTTATGAAAAGTGGTCGACGGGATAATAGAGAAGTACCATTTTTTATCAATATGTAATATTTATTAGATGCAGGTTTAAACTTCTAAAGAAAAAGTAAGGATAAAAATATCTGCAAACAACATTTAGTTTTTAGTCAAGCCAGAATATCATCTAATTTATTCCATCAAAGTTAGAGTAAAAACTGATCCAAGATTGCAAACGGCACGCTAGAGAAAAAAAAAATTAACAATCGTATTTTGACTGCATTCACCGCCCCCTGAATACTAGGCCTGCGCGCTGAAAAAAATGGCGGCTGTCGCAGGCGGAATCGTTTGTACAGTACCTCGAACTTCAACACCAATAATATCTAAAAGTTATCTTTGACTTATTTGATCTCCGAAAAACAAGGCGAAGAAAACTTTTAGAAATTATTGGTGTGTAATTTCGAGGGACCATTCAAACGCTGAAAAAAAAATCGGCCTGCGACAGCGGCCATTGTTGTCAGCGCTCAGGCCTAGTATTCAGAGGGCGGTGCTGCATTAGAGGATGACGTCATCCGCTTCGGGAAAAACATGGGACATAGAAATATAAATCTAAACATTTCAATTTCAATTTCGCTTTTTAATCATAAATATAAAATAAACCCGTGCGGTGTTTTTTATAATAATTACGCAGCATCATATAATGTGGTATTTTATTTCTGTGGCAACAATAATTTGAGGAAAACCTTTCATTTCTTTTAAGAAAACAATGCCGATTTAATTTTTAATTTTCAGCAAATTTTAATCAAAAACATGTTTTAACGAAACGTTAAGTGTGCTATGTCAGAAGCCTATTCAAAATCCTTTCATATGCTATCTCATTCGTCGTTCTGCGCTTCGTATTTTCTGCGAAAAAGGATTTTGACAGGAGAAATAATATATATATGATTATACATTATGTTATATACACTATATACATTATACATTATATTATTATTATATATTATACATTACATTGCATAATAATATTACATTATAATATTACATTATAATATTAAAAACCTCAAATGTATATTTCATTTTTAAATCGTAATATAGCGAACATGTTCCATTTACATTATGAAAATTCAAAAGTACACAATTGTTAACATATTTTTTATGATATTCTATCGGAGTGTATCAAAAAGTTTTGGAAAATAGTAGTATATTAAATATTTCCGGCATAGTACAGATTCCTAAATTACAGTATTTTAAGTAAAAATATATAAGAAATGTATTTGGATAACATATTATATTTATGCGCTAGACAGATTGGGATTAAATACAGTATCATTTCTGCCACCAATTTTTACGCTTTTTTCCTGCTATTAATTTTAAACACAAAAGTTTGTCCAATTTAATCGCAAAAATGTTTGATTTAATAAGGTAATTTTTTTCTGTTCAAAAATAGTTATAGGATAAAAGTGTAAAAATTGACAGCTATATGAGACTATGTTTCATACTTGCAAATGTACTACATTTCGTTCCTTTTTCTTGGTGCATCTGCAAATAAAGCAGATTTTGAATGTTTTCAATTTATAAATTATTTGTAATATTTCAGCCTTTTTTATTTATCCTCTTTATATAATTGGGTTTGTTTTTTAATCCAATGGCGTTTGTTTTTTAATCCAGTGGCGAAAAATATATCTTCAAAACTATTTCCGAAGATTTACAAAAAGAGTGTTATATATTAAATGAAAATAATTAATTCGTTGCATTAGGTTTGGTTTGTATATTAGAATTCCAGATTCAACCAAAATTTCAGAAGCATACTGAGTTTTTTTTTTTTTTTTTTTTTTTTTTTACATTATAATAGTTTTATAATTTTTGGTAACTTTGCTTTTTACTTATCCATCATACGTACTATAGGGTAAGTCTTGTAATCGTTTTGAAAATCGAAAAAAAAAATTGTCGGATTTACACGTTTCAGACATTGGAGATTCCGAAAAAAATATTTTTAGAAGAAAAAAAAATTGCCGTCCATCTGTCTGTGTGTGTGTGTCTGTAAACGCTCTATCTCCCGAACAAATTGAGATAGAGACTTGAAATTTGGTATGTACTTAGTGTGTAATAATGGGAAGAAGCTTATTGAATTTCAGTAACCTCCATTATCCGTAACTATTTTTTTTCGGACTCTTGAAATATACGTTCTAATAAAAGGTATATACAAATTTTCGAAATTGTTTATTTTAAGAAGAGAATAAAAAAGCCGATAAGAAAACATAAATTTTGCATAAAAAATGAAGTCGATCGGATAATGAGTTGCCGAGATATTTGTAATCCTATTTACCACACTCTTGATTTTTCATGACCCTGTATTTCATTCAAATTTCAATTCAAACATACATTTGAATTAGAAATGAGACGCTTAATCTGATGTAGTAAACCGTTAGTTAAAATGATTATCAATTTTGGAGCTATAAGGGTGTTTCTTTTACGCAATTCAATAATAGAGCATTTGAAGTTT
This sequence comes from Maratus michaelseni, assembly GCA_963931845.1. Lineage (NCBI taxonomy): Eukaryota > Metazoa > Arthropoda > Arachnida > Araneae > Salticidae > Maratus > Maratus michaelseni. The sequence continues at coordinate 54,518,639 of OZ007588.1, read as the reverse complement.
ATAATGTCATCAAGCAACGATTTTATTCGAAATGCAATGCATTTTATAAATCGTTTACACATGTTTTATGTTATGCATATCCATGATGGGTAAATATTGCGGTGCCCCCCTTCCAACGACTAGTTTATCATGGAAATAAAAAAAAATCACTAAAACCGCTAATCTGATAGATTGCGTTAATATACGGAAATCATAAAATCCTTAATATAACAGTCATGGGTATCGAAATATTTTATTACGCATCTCACATTTTCTGTATGTGCTTAACGTATAATCTCTGTCGTATTAATCCATTAAACTTTGATACCCAAGTATTAAACGTCTCAATTTAAGATACATAACTTTAAGACTTTACTTAATATTAAAACAAACACTTACGACAACAATCTTAATCTCCTTAAAGTTTCGGAAATTTTCAAAATTTGCATTTGCTTATATTTAATGACAAAATGGCGTTTCATTAGGCATTAATGCAAAATATTGAATTAGAACGGCGAAAGTGTGAAGTACATAATTTAAAATCATTTTTGTTATATTTACATAGTGATGATAACATTGTTAATTTTCTAACCGGGAAAATTTAAGTTTTATTAATGCCGGTGGACACGTGGGAAGATTTTGCACTGCAGTCTAATATTTTTTAACAATATCTAATATTTTTTAGAGTGTCGCGTCAGTTCGTCGCGCACAATTCATCGCGGAACAATTAATCACGGAGACAACTCATCGCAGCGTCAATTCGTCGCAGCGTCAATTCGTCGTGGTGTCAATTCGTCGCGGTGTCAATTCGTCGCAACGAAAATGTTTTTAAAGGCTATGATGATAAAATAAAGATAATTTAGTAAAATTATTTAATGATAATTTATTTTTAGATATAATCCTATGTAAATTGTTAGTTATATTTATCTAGATCTAAAAAACTAATTATCATTAAATATTTTTACTAAATTGTATTTATTTTATCATCATAGCCTTCAAAAACATTTTCGTTGCAACTAATTAACGACGCGACGAATTGACACCACGACGAATTGACGCTGCGATGAGTTGTCGCCGCGACGAATTGATACTACGATGAATTGTGTGCGATGAATTGTTTCCCGATGAATTTTGCTCGACCTATTGACGCAGAACCATTTTTTAGATGCAGGATTAAACTCATAAAGAAAGGTTAAGGACTAAAATATCTGCAAACAACATTAGTCAAGTCAGAATATCATCTCATTTATTCAACAAAGTTACAGTAAAAACTGATAGAAGATAGCAAACGCAAAAAAACAATTATCAATCGTGTTTTAACTGCATTAGAGGGGAACATCATATGTTTCGTGAAAAAAAAAATATAGGATAAAGAAAAATAAATTCAGCATTTGATTTTAATTTTGTTTTTTATTCATAAACATAAAATAAACTCGTGCAGCAACTATGTCACTTTATCGATTTTTTTTTAAATCATTGTTGCGGTGTTTTATTTTTGCGACAAGACTAATTTGAGGAAAACCCTTCATTTCATTTCTAAAAACAATGCCGATTTAATTTTTAATTACTTACAATTTTTAATAAAAATGTTAACGTTTAACGTTTCAATGAAATGTGAGTGTACTATGTCAAAAGCCGCTTCACAATCTTTTGATATAGTATCTCATTTATCGATTTGTGTTTTTTATTTTTCTACAACAGATATTTACAACAGAAATAATATACAGGATTGACCATCTTAATTTAACGTTGTTAGACCTGAGATACGCAAATGTGGACCTGTTTTCTTTGCCTCATAAAAACTAAACTGTTTGATTTTTTTTTTTTTTACATTTTTACTTCACTTCTATGTATCTAAATGTTTTGTTTTAGCTTTGGAACAAACTGAATTGGAAGAACGGATGCTTATTTCCTCATAGAATAAATGTTATTTGCATCTGAGTTAGTAAGATGCCTTGGAGACAGCATGGCATAGAAAGTAAGAAATTTACCTTAAACCCTTTACAATAGAAAATATTGAGAATTTGTCGATCTTTCACTTGTTTAAAGAACTTCAATTTGTTATTGCGTGAAGTTAGCTTACTGGAAATTAAATTGATATTTTAAAGGGGCTAGAAATTTTAGACACATATTTGTTAACCCTGAAGTATTAATTTCAATAAAATGTCTGTTTATATCATCTACGGTGTCTTTTCGTTTGTGTAAAATCAAAGAATTTGAATTTGTAATGTTATTTTAACTTCAGGTCTCGAGAGCTTAATAAAATATTTGGAATTCTTAAGGTATAAATTTGTAAGTTACTGGCGCGGCAATCCCTGCACGTAAAAAAAAAAAAAAAAAGAAAAAAAAAAAGAAAAAAAAAAAAAAGTTTTGGCACTACATTGATGGTTTGACATCTAGATTCATTGAGGTTACTCAAAATACACGAATTGATATGTTGAGATTGTGTAAATTAAAGAAATTAAAAATAATTATTAGAAATTAACTTATTAAAAATTAAAAATAATTATTTGAAGCGTATAATATTCCAATATGGTACTAAATATAATCCTGCTATTAATTATTTTACATCCAAAATACAAGAGCAGACATTTCATTACTCTTTTTTAATAATTTATAAAATATATTTCTCTTTCTAAAAATTATAGTGTAATATCTGCATGTATGTTATAATTATCATACTTTTAAAATCCCAATACATATTTTTCAAGTAATTTTGATAAATTGTTTTTAAAATCATTACTTTTTGATCCACTAAATATGTATTTAGTGCGCGTCGTTATCGTGTAAAGTATGGTTTAGAAAAAAATAACAAAAGGATATAAAAATATTCGCCCCCCCTCGGTCAGAATGTTCATGCACACCAAATTATTACATTAAAAATCAAATGAAATTTGTATCATTCAGCTTTTATCATAAAGCAGCTGACCTGCACGGTGTTGAAGAGCAAAATAATATTTGCTACACAAGTTTTTTATTTATTTTTATTTTTTTTAACGAGTTACACCGTTGATAATAAAAAAATATTATAAGGATTTTTTTTTTGTCTACATATTTTTTTAATGAGGTACACCGTCGATAAAAAAAATGCCATAAGGCTTTTCTTTTTATCTTTTTTCCGTGGCAGTTTAAAATTGAAGAAAAATCTGAAAATTGGATTTTTTTTAAAAACTTTAAGAGATTAATGAGCACAGAAAATAATTTTGCTACCCCGTGTGGGTATTAATCTCCTTTCTGCATGTCCACGTTTTTATTTTTTATGTTTTTTTTCCACCTTAGTTTCGGGGATGGCAGTTTAGAAACTGCAGGAAAAATGGAAGAGATGAAAATGAACTCTGGAGAATATGCTTTTTGAAATAGCAAATATTCATATTTTTTGTAACAAAAGATAGTGTTAGAATTTAGAACACGCATGTATTTTTCATTTTTTTTTCATTTTTTTATTTTTTATTTTTGTTATTCACCAGCATCTCCGCAATTTTTATTACCAATGAAACAAAGCGGAACATTTAAGTACGTCTGTGCTTGAAAAACCTCGGATTCCCTGAAGATGCGTAGAGGCGATCCCTGGGATAATGGAAGCTCGATAATGAAGGGTTTTAATTAATATCTCGACTAATTATTCAAAATTGTAAAATAGGAGTCTCAGGTGAAATCGGAGATGCCTTCGACTATCCTTATTTAAATTATCAGATTTCTATCTACGACAGATTTTCCTAACCATCGTGTATAAACAAACAGACAGACGCACACGACACAGAGAGCCAAATTCTATATATTTATATATTTATTTGTGTTTTTACTTTACAATTCCCTAATTTATACATTTTTTAAAGTGGCAAATAATAATAATATAGATTTTCAGAGGTAAACTTTTCGAACTGGTGTACATAAAAGAAATTACCATAGATTAATGAGATTGTATTCTTGCACTAAATTAATTTAGTGTTTTTCTTACATTGTTTCCATAGCCAAAACATAAATAAATTTGTTATATGATTTTTTTCCTGTATGTAATACTTAAAACCATATTAATAATTTAACTAAAAGTTTCTTTACTACTTTATCGTCAACGTCAATTACGTGTTAATGGAAGTACAAAATAAATTATTCGAAAAACATCCTTAAAAAACTTTTATATCTTCCTAGTGTGTATATTATTTTAATATATTTGAATATACTATCGCATTACTATAAGGAAAATGTAAAATTATATTTATGGAATACCATCTGAAATTTAATTGATTCAGACTGGCGAATTTCATTTAAAGAAACACTGAAAAAGCTAATCAACTATATAAAATACCAAATTCTATCATATAAAATACTTTATACGAAATTTCCTCGTATAATTAAATTTACATTAATATTATTTAACAAAAAAACGTCCATTTATTTGAAATACATTAGAATTTTCATTTCAGAAGAATAAGAGTATCATTTTATTTGTCTAATGTATTTCGTTGCATTAACATTATTAAAAGATGCAAAACAGCTTGCTTAGATTAATTAATAAGTAACTATAGATTTTTTTTATAAAAAAAAAGAAAAAATAATAATTTTAAAATCCTTTAAAAGCACTACGCCACGTTTAAATTCATTATGTTTTTCGTAACCAGTTATCATCATAAACTACCATTTTCAACAGAAGAAACATTGATTTCTGTTGCACATGTTTTGCATCTTAAGCAGAGGAAATAGTATATAGTACATATCTTGCTGAATGTTGATTATTTCATAGAATTTTTACTTATTTACTTAAAAAATTCTACCTTCTATTAGAAACCGACATATTCAGTTTAAGTTTTGATTACAAAAATGCAATGGTCGAGAAAGTTTTTAACCCTTTCCAGCGCGGAATAAATTTGTTTGTAAAATAATGAAATAATGGACTGACACCAGAATTTACAAATGATTTCCTTAGAAAACAATAAATTGCTGATTTTCCCTTACTTTATAAAATGAAAATTTTAATTAAATATTCTTGGTGCCGTTTGTCAGTTTTGGAATTAAAATTAGGTGACCTTTTTTGTGATCACCGCCCGCTAAAGGGTTAAACAAAAAATAGTCAGAAGAATAATGTTTTCTACATGAAATTATACATCTTACCTTGTAACTTTTAAGTATGCTACATGATATACATTTTAAATTTATTTATTTTTAAATAGAAAACAGCTTTCTTTTTTTTTAAACAGTAAAATATTTATATACATAAAATGTAAACCTGTTGTTAATTAAAGGAAACATAACCATTTTATTGAGACTATTTATAATCTAACTTATTATTTAACGGAGCAGTATCACTGTTAGAACTGACTTGTTAGAAACTTGTTTCATTGTGCTTAGCGAATTGGGATACATTAAGTTATATTGAAGGATTCTGGAGTACAATTTGTTATCAGTTTCTGCCTGCATAAAATCTAAATTGATTGCATAACATTTGCAAGAATACATAATCAAAGCTGCCAAATCTTCCGAATTCTGAAAATCCTTTTTATCAATAGATATATTTTATTTATTTAATGACAGAAATTTGCGAGTAAGCAAAAAGAATATTAATGTCCGAAAATAGTGTTACTTCAAAGTAGGAAAATACAGTATGTACTATGTACAGTAATGTTTCTCTGTATAGTGAAAAACGGTGGCGCAGGTTCTTCTGTGCGAATTCTATAGTGTCTTATAATTTTATTAGAAAAATAGTGTAGCGACGATGGGTATGGATGAGTCTTTGTTTTCTGGTAAATCTTTTAATAAAGATCGAAAGGTATATTAGAACATATATGTAAAATATAATTAAATTTCTTGATTAAATATTTAATTTATGCTTATTTACAATATATTATAAAAAATTAAAAACGCTATAAAAGGCTGAAATTAATATTGCAATCAAGGAGCTAGATAAATGGCTTCCCTTGAATTAAAGTATAGTTAGCGAGAGTGACCCAACTTCTTCTCGCTCTACCAAATTTCAATCTAAGGGAATTAAAAAGTATGCAAAATTTCTTCATTACATAGTCTTTTGACACAATAGAAAAATGCATAGTTCGCAATTTCAAATCACTCAGTCAGTCACTGTACTTCATAGTGCTGCTATCTAAGTCACTAGTGAGCACGAGTGAGTCAAGATAACAAGCTTGGCAATAATGGCAGGCCCACCAAGATGATTGGCGATGCACTTTTGCCCAGAATCGTCTCAACCAATCAAATGTTATACCCCATATGCCACCGCTCTCATATCTAGGCTCCCTAGCGTATGTTGTAGTATCAGTTAAGGCCGAGGCAAACGAAGAAGACAGGCTACCGCGGTACATTCCACTTATCTTTTTTTACAGACCGCTAGAGTGACGTGATGCTCTTTTCGTACACCTGCATTGGTGCATTCGAGCATCACGTGACTCCCGCAGTCTGTAAAAAAATATACGCGTAAAGCACCGCGGTAGCCTTTCTTTTCCGTAGCCTCGGTTAGGGCACTGAATAAAAATTAAGAGATTCTGAGTGGAAGTCCCAAATTAGGATTCGATGTTATCAATGAGTCTGATTTCATTTTAAAGCTCGGTGATTTATTAACACTCGTGCACAAAACCACACCGTAGCACCCTAAAACAGACCTTTGAATTAATGCACATATATAATGACTTCCTACATGTGGCATAATCGAGGGACGAATCTTCTCGTTTGATGCTATGTGATTAATGACTGTTTTATAAATATGCTAGTCTGTTCAGTTCAGAATTCTTATTCGAATCTCACACCTCAATATAACAGATAATAACATTTGTAGACCTACGAATGAGCCTTTTTTCTACTTTGGAAGAATATATTATCAAGGATAATACTTGAATTCGTTTAATGTTCATGAAATATCACTTGAAAAGATATACATTAGCCTAATTAGCTGAGTTTGTAATTGTGGATAATGCCACTGCACTTGAATCAGAATGTGTAAATGGCGCAAGACAGACCCAAGAACCTTCCGTCGAGATTAAGGCGGGTATGAGGTTTAGTAGAGAGTTTACCGCCGACGTGATCGTGGTTCTAACCTTTTTTTTGATGTGGCAGAAAGATGTAATTTGCTATAATACTTAAATTATACGACTTACGGCAAACTTTGTTTTGTTAATGTTCATCTCACGTTCAACATAATGTTTTTTTATTCGTTTCCATGTTTTTCATTGTCTTGTGCTTGTCCTAATTTAATAAAAGTGTCCGTTTGAATATGTCGGAGTATTTCCTGAACTCTCCTATAAAATTAATATTCTTTTCATATTGAAAAACAAAACTCATTATCTTCATATTACACGAATGACATGTATTTGAAACTCACGTGTTAAAGATTTTTTTTTTTTAATTATTGTTTTACTGAAAAGCAGTTGCACTTTTTTGTAATATGAAATCGTGCCTTTCCATTTGAACATCTCTGAAATCTCGACATGATATCTTTTTATTTTCTTTAAATTACTTTAACAGAATACTTTTCTTCTATAATCTGTAAAAAGAAATATTTTCTTTTTTCTTTTAGCTTTGTTCTCGCATAATAAGCTCTTGAAAATGATTAAAAAATGATATTGTTGCTGTTGCAATTGCTCCCTGGCTGATCATAAAATCATAATTAGGTTCCGAAGACACTAGACAAAGGTCTGTACATTCCATTTGCGCAAACAGCACTGGACATGACGTCAAGGCTATTCCTACAGTTTTTATCCTAACTGGAAAAAGAAAATCTTCGAGGTCGGCATTTTTATTTCACTTACCGACATCCGAGAGTGAGGACTCCCCTCACCTGAGATTTTACGTGCTGGTTTGTGGCATCAACACGTTGTCAACTGCCGTAAGGTATTCTCCAGGAGTGTCGCAGCATAGTGCTGGCCGATACCGCTTAAATTCGGTGTTCCTATGGGAAGCGGCTCTATTTTGCATTATGTGCCGTTGTTAAATTATTAAAATTTAATTCACACCTTTTTTCTGAATTTCTATAATAATATAACGTATTCTACAGTAAATAAAAACATTATGTATCAATTTTATATAAATCTGAAAAATCGGATTTACATATTAGTTTTAGTATACACTATATACAACAACCTTTACGTGTATTAATGCTTGAATGCAGATTGAAACATTTCAATGTTCTGTAACTATACAGTTGCGCTGATCATCTTGAGCCAAAAGGAGACATTTCAACATATTGATTCGTTCGTAACCATCATACTGATCCTCTAGTTTAGACACTATCTCCGTTACTCAATTCATTATGATATCATTGAACTACGACTAGCTCCTGTCATTATTAACTAGACTAGGTTTAGTAACTAAAGGGATTATGATGAATCTAAACTCCTCTCAAAAGTGAATAGTGTAATATTACATTCATTAAATCACGTTCCAGTGCAATAATAAAGTTTGAAAAACTTTGAAAGACGAATATTTGGATTAAAAATAACGGAAAATATAAAAAGATTAAAGCAGTAAATGTAAATGTATAAATCAATATTGTGGTGTCCCAAAAATAGTTTATATATGGGATAGTTTATATAGACTATGTCTTGAATATTAACTAAAATAAGTAAACACATATTAAATAAATGTGGACGAGTGAAAGCCAGTTTACATATTTAATTACACTTCACAAACACAATACATACTATCACAACATCAAGACATAACTCTACATTCAGAAGCTACTTGCAGTACAATATAACAATGAAATAGATGGCGCTAACGAACAGACACATTTTCAATTTTTCGTGCTGCCATCTACAGTGTTTTAACTGAATTACAAACACGATATAAACTCCAATTGGTGATAGAACACACTGCTCTGTTCTATCACCTACACATTACTATATAAAACTAATTCGACATATGTAAACCACATATATACATATTTGTCAAACACTTAAGTGGATAGAACTGTTTGAAAAAAAACCCTCTAGACAAAACTCCTGGTCGCACCACTGTTTTTATATTTATAAACCGGTCATCCATAAACCGTCAGTGAACAAGGTATATTTTGAAACATAACCAGAATATTAAAAAAAAACAAGAACGAAAAATCATGCGTCAAGCATAGATTATGTAACAACTTCCAATACTTAAGAAAATAATTTTACAAATTTTTACCGTTTAATAAAGTGAAAGATAAAATCTAAATAAACAAAGTCAACGTCAAACTGGGCGGGAAAGCCTATATTTCGGCTTAATCCCAACTAGCCCCTCCCAGTATCTAAATAAACAATTTGAAAAACGCATAACACATTTAAAAACCCAAATTCAGGAATTACTAGAATTAATTGGAAAAAATTTCCGAATTCTTTTATACAGCCCTGTATATGATCTATAGATTTGTATATATACAATATAGAATGCTAAATTTTAGTTCATTTAGTATACGCGTAGTACAATTTAAAATTCCCCTTCTGAAATTTCCGTCAATAAAATAAAATATACTCAATACATGTTGTGCTGCCCTGTATATGATCTATAATTTATACGCACCAAGTAATAGACAAAAAATGAGTTACATTTGAAAACGCGTTCAGCAACTGAAAGCGCACTTATTAATTTATTGTAAATAGCAATTTATTGTAAATAGACAGTACCAAATTATTTTGTGTGTTCCTGTAAATGAATGATGAATGCTATATACACAATATTCGATAGTAAGCCTCTTATAATACACGTTAGTGATATATATCAATTTCAATATGTTTGAAATAATGAAACATTATTAAAACAAACCGCAAACGATTTTCCCCTATAGACCGTAAAGTAACGGAATTCTTTTGAATGTCCCTGTAAAGGGAATATGAGGGCTATGCACACCATATTCTATAGTACACATCTTGTTGTGCATCTCAGTGATATATATCAATTTCAATATGATAGAAGAGTAACATCATTAAAATAAACCGCAAATAATTTTCCCCAATAGACCGTAATGTAACGAAATTCTTTTGAGTGTCCCTGTAAAAAAAATTTAAGTGCTAAAGACTTCATTTTCTTATACCAAACATGCCAAAATAAGGATCAATAACACATGTAAATTGCATGACAATCCGAATATATTTACGCGAGTTAGAGCACGGATAAATAGACAGACGGCAAACTGCCAGATAAACTGAATTCATAAACACTTTTCAACTATGTTGGAAAGTGTTAAAAAATGACAAATTTGTGGTAAATCTCTTATCGTCCAGCTACTTTTCAAAGGCAACCGAAATTCAGTTCGCTGTATATCGGGATTATTTTGAGTGTCCTGTAAAAAAACTATAAGTGCTACACACTTCATTTTCAGTACCAAACATGCCATAGAAAAGCTCAATAACATATATCAATTGCATGACAATCCGAATATATTTACGTGAGTTAGCGCACGGACAGACAGACAGACAAACCGAATTCATAAACACTTTTCAACTATGATGGAAAGTGTTAAAAATAGATATATGATAGAGTTGAAAAATTTCCCTGTATAAGTAGCGTAGAGCGTCAAGTTAATTGGATTACAGCTATTTATTTACTATAGAAAAAAAAATACATTTTGAAATGTATTGAATGAAATGTACTTAATTTTTTTTTTTTTTTATGTTACAATAAATCAGAAATAGTGATATATACAGGGTGTTCTGAAAGGTTATTTATAAAATTTGAGAGATGATAGCTCACACTACAACAAACATTTTTTGTACAATAAACCAGAGTCTCAATCCACTTATTTACACATAATTACGTGGTGTCTCACAGCGATTCGAACCCGTATTTTCGTTAATAACATTAACAATAATAAAGATACTATAACGATAATATCACCAAATTTACATTGCTTTCTATGAAATGTGACAACTTTCTGCGAATAATATTTAAAATTTTAATTGCTTAAGAGGCAATAAATAATAGCCAGCAGAATGAAAAATATCCAAGCTGGGACTCGATCCTGGGTTATCAGTATAGCGCACTGACGTTCTATCAACTGAACCACTTGGAACGATACCCAACCTAGCACTTCTCACTATCACATGTTGGCAAGGCTACAATCACAGCACAAGATGGAATATTTTCCGTGAGCTTCCAACTCTGGGGAAAACATGAAACTAAAGAGAATCCAGCATCGATGATTGAATAAATCTATTTAATACTTGGACATTTCTCCATAGAAAATTTCGCACGCCTTTGCATTCATATTATTTCAAATTTTAATTGCTTAAGAGGCCTATAGACAACAGAGTGAAAAAGTATCCAAGCCGGGCACGAACTTGCCCGGTTTGGATATTTTTTCACTCTGTTGTCTATACGCTTCTTAAGCAATTAAAATTTGAAATATTATGATTGCAAAGGCTTGAGAAATTTTCCAAGAATTTCTTGAAAGGGCCACTATCTGCATTCAAACAACATTAATCTAGTCTATGTATAATTCTGAAAGTTTCCCACATGGTTTTAATTACTGTGCACGTTCCACAGTATAATCCAGCCCCACCAGTGGCTGAGAGGTTCTGTTCTCGAAGCTGGTAGACGGGAGGTGCTGGGTTCGATCCCAATCGCGCCCGTCGGCCTAATCGTTCGGAGTTTTCGTGGTTTTCTTCGAGCCGTGGATTTATCCATGCGTAAATACGGGTTAGGTTCCCTTAGAAAGACCCCCAAGAAGGGCATTCCCCCCGGGCCTATATCCCAAGTGTAGATAATTGGCCGTCAATAATCAACTCAACCCAACCCCCACGGTATAATCACATTTCACACAACGTAAAGATATTCATTTGAATATTTCGATAAGGTATCTTTATTCCTTTAATTGTATGAATAGAGATACGTGCATAACTTCGTGTAAGACATTCTGTATTTATGGATTGAGACCCTGGTTTATTAAAAAAAATGTTTGTTGTATTGTGCACAACCATCTCTCGCAGTTTATAACCCACCTTTCGAAGTACTCTGTATACGTCACCATTTCTGATTTATTATAACAGAAAATTAAACATTTTATGTACATAAACATAATGCATATATAAAGAAGAACGAAAAGTCATGCGTCAAGCATAGATTATGTAACACTTTCAACGCTTCCAAAATAATTTTACAAATCATTACCATTTAATAAGCTGAAAGATAACATCTGAGTAAACAATTTGGAAAACGCATAACTAATTAAAAACGTAATTTCAGGAATTTCCAACACATACAATATTAGGAAAAATATCCGAATACTTTTATTCAGCCCTGTATATGGTCTATAGATTTGTATATATACTACATAGGATGCTAAATTTTAGTTTAGTTAGGAAACGCGCAGCACAGTTTAAATTATCCTTCTGGAGTTTCTGTCAATAAACGGAAATGTGTTCGCGAACTTTTGTGCTGCCCTGTATATGATCTACAAAATTTATACACACCAAGTAATAGACAAAAAGTGAATTAAATTTGAAATCGCGTTCAGCAACTTAAAACGCACTTCCAGGAATTACTGTTAACAGACAGTAGAGAATTCTTATGTGTGTCACTGTAAATGAACGATGACTGCTATACACACAATATTCTGTAGTAAGCCTCTTGTAATGCACCTTAGTGATATATATATAAATTTCAATGCGTTTAAAATAGTGAAACATTGTATAATTAAACCGCAAACATAGACGTATTTTACCATAGACGTAATGTAACGGATTTCTTTTGACTGTCCCTGTAAAGTAACTATTGCACATCATATTCTATATTAAGCTTCTTGTAACGCACCTTAGTGATATATATCAATTACAATGTATTTGAAATTGTGTAACATCATTAAAATAAACCGCAAATGATTTTTTCCCATAGACCGTCATGTAACGGAATTCTTTTGAGTGTCTGTGTAAAAAAAAACTATAAGTGCTACACACTTCAGTTGAAATAAAGAACATGCTATAGATAACGACAATAACATATAAAAATTGCAGGGCAATCCGAGCCCATTTACCGTTGTTAGAGCATGGACAGACGGCAGACGCCCATACGGCCAGACAAACCAAAGTCGTAAACACTTTTCAACTAGGTTGGAAAGTGTTATAATGGCAATTTAACAGAAAAATTAATATGACATACCATTTAAATAATAGTCGTTACATACGTGTTTCATTGTAAATTGTCGCTTTCGAGTACTCTCTAACGACTTAGTTACACCCATTAATTTGGCCAAACAGAGATGTGTCAACATATTGATCCGTGTGAAATCATCGTACCGCTGCTCTAGTTTACACATTACCTGTTTTACTCAGTTCATTATAACGCTATCATTAACTACAAACATACTTAGTAAATAAAGAGATAATTATGAACCCGGTATTTTATAAAAAGTGAATAAGGAAATAATACATACTTTAATCTAAGTTATGATATGCAAGGACAGGGCACACAGTGGGGAATTTGGCGGATTTAGCCGTTCAAAAATATTTCTTCGTAAAAAAAAATGATGGAACGTTTATATTTTATTAGTTTATCATATTTTTAAACTTTTACAGTAATTTTTCTTTGGAAAAAATGTTTTTTGTATATTCAGGGTATGTGAAAATCATTGTAACATGTAACACTAACTTTTATTATAATAAAGTATTAGTGATTAAAATTATCTGGTTGTGATTGTATTTTATCCATCAATATAAACCTAACCTTTTATGTAGAATAACTCAAAATTTAAAATTTTGAAGTCATATTCTAATTTGTTCAAACAATTTGGAGATATATATATATATATATATATATATATATATATATATAGAGAGAGAGAGAGAGAGAGAGAGAGAGAGATAGATAGATAGATAGATTTTTAGATTTTTACGTTTTTTCTTCATGTCTCTTTGAAAGTTTTGAAATCGATTTTAAATTACATTACATTTGATTTAAAAAGAAAACTGTACCAACTGTAGAAAGCTCTTTTTTTCAGTATTTTTACACCTTAATCTTTTCTAAAATGGAAATTCTCATTTACGCTTTTGCAGAGTAAATCAATAATGCATTGAAATCAAGTATTTATTAATCACATATATTATTTATTTAATTTAAACAAAATATTACAAATATCATATTATATATACATAAATGAATGTATATACTTACATATTTGATAACAAATTCGAAGTTTATTGATCATATGTGGCAAAATTGTCATCGTGATGGTTTCATCACTATCCGATGCTATTTGACTTTGATGGGGCATACTATTCAAATATTCAACAGTAACTAGTAGTGCTAAAGCCTTTAAAAATGATTCAGATTTTATTTCACATGGTATACGTTTACTACAAGATAAAAGTAGATCTTAATTGAACAGTTACTAGTTTAGAATATCCTCGTTACACAAATTCTCATAAACTTCGACTCTCTAGATATTCTTTACAATCCCAATTCTTATGGGGCTGCAGAATCTAGGCATGTGAGACGTGAGATTTTGCCAAACGATTTTTTTCTTTCTTTGAAAAAAGTACAAATGAATTCCAAAAAATGTTTCCATCAAAATTGACATAATTTTTTGAGCTCTTTTCTCTTTGTTCAAAGCCCTCACATCCTCACTTTCAATTTAACATAGAGTTCGTCATCATTCATTGTCCAAGCAACTTCTTTCAGATAGTACAAGAAGTGTGTAATGGTGTTGTCTAATAAACATTTAAAACTGAACTTCTACAGAAGTCTCGGTAACTTTGTAGGAGTAAGAGTTCTTATTTCGGAAATATATATTTCCATTTGTAGCGAATTATAGGACGGATATGTTTTCTTATGTGAAAGTCTGACTGCTTTATAATGCATTTTAGAGATATTTGCTTCAGCAAACATTGATAAAGCCTGAACATTTGAGAGATTCCAATAAATTTTCCACGATAATATAACACCTGTTTATTCTAGCTGCAAGATATAGAGCCCATGTCATTTCTTGGACTTCTGTAAACGCACTACTGTGTCCAGTAACATACTACTGTGATTGGCTATCATTAGAAAGGATTTCAAGATTTGATTTGCTGTATACTTCTTCGGTCTTTCTTCTTTTGTTTCTTTGACTACATAAGAAAAATTTCTGAGAAAAGTCAAAGAAAAATTTCTGAGGACAACTTGGATGTATTATTTGCAATTGGAATAATCCCTGCGATCAACATTAACATCTCAGAAAAAATGCTTAAATTATCCTTTATCTGATGATTTTGCTTTTCTTAATAATTATCTTTGTTGACAAGGGAATCCTCATGAAATTAAAATATCTTATCTAATTTTTCCAAACGCTGGTTATTCATAAGGTCGAAGAGGATTTATTTTAATATAATTTTCATTCCAAGTATAAATTTATTGATCAGATATACAAATTTGAACTATTTTATGTCTGCAGATGACAATTTGGGGTTACATTTGGAATTTAGCTATCGTAGAATACATTTTATAAAAGGGGATAAATGAAAACATCATCATTTACAAAAACATACAGATTTGTGTTTGAAAGAAGTTCTTGTAAATTTGCGGTTATTAGCGGCTATTGTTTTCAAAGTTATTAACTAAATATCTTGAACTCCCAACTCATGTAAAAAATATCATCTGATCTCATCCGTAAGGTTAATTAACTCCTTATGGAATATTTAAATTAACAATAAAAATTTTCAAACTATACGATACATTTCATGTCGCTTTATCATATATTTTAATTAAGTAAATATAAACATATTCATGTGAAATATAAACATACTTACCTGGTCTATCACAATCCGTAACTACTTCATATAAGTAAAAGTTTTGAACTAAAAAAATCACACTAAAATGCGCTGTCACAAAATTGTAGTTGAGAGCTCAGATGACCAACCTACTATTATTTATTAATATATATATATAATTCATTAATTTTAGGTTTGTATATATTATTAATTTTTAATTTCTATTTTACATTCACTTTTTTGGTATTTGTACTTTATTATTTAAAAAAATCTAATCAAACAATCCAAATTGCGATAATTAATAACCCGTCCTTCCCTTTTAAAATATTTAAATAAGTAAATATTTAAAATAAACAATTTCCTCTTTAATGATTGTCATTTATTATTTAAAGATTGTTCAGTTTTATTATAGTATATAGGTTGGTTCCTATTTGAGACCACCATTTGGCGAAATTTTGCCAAATCGGCGATAGTCAGCCATATGTAGCTCTTTTATTGTTGGAAAGACTGAGCTATGATATTTTTTCGGGGCTAACGAGAAAGACGGGCTACCGCGCTTCTTCAATTTAGAGTAGTCACGTGACGCTCCCGGTCTCAGCTGAGCTAAGCAAACCAATTGACATAATATATTTTAGATTACTATTATACCCGAGTTGTTTTTTAATTTGATAAAATTCGTTACTGCAACCAAACAGTACAATCATGATTATCAAATCTTACATATATTTCAAAACACTGGGATAATTTTAAGTACTAATTAAAATAATTTGTAACCAGGTATAAAGTTGTTAAAACTGAAAAACAAATAATTGAACCCTTTATATCCTGCAAATCATTGTGAATACACCAAAATATAACACAAACTACGGAAATATAATTTATTTAACATTTCAAAATTGAAGCACAATTGACGATTTTGGAAAAAAAAATTGTCGATTATTTTTTTTTAAATTTTCAAACAGGTATTTTATACCATAAATATCAATATTTCTCCACCAAAATTATAGACGGTCATGGGATATATATTTTATATAATATATAAAAAAAAATTAAAGATTTAGTAGAAAAATAAATATTTAAAACAAAATGAAATGTGCTCAATACTTATCTCAGAGAATAAATAAAATATTTTTAACACACAAAATATATAAAAATTAATATTTTTTCAATAATTTTTTCCTACCAGAGGAATTTTATAAAAAGTTCAAAATACTATCATAATTTTAAGTATATTAAATAAAATAATTTATAAACAGTTATAATGTCAAAAGTGAAATATATATATATATGTAAGTATATACAACTGTACCTAGCTCTCTGTACCCTAGAAGTCACTGTAAATATAAAAAAAAATAACACATACTAGATACTATGATTTATTTAGCATATAAAAATTTCAAAGCTGTAGAACAATTTAAGTTATTGAGAAAAAAAAATACGATTGTTGAAAAATAAAAGAGAGAGAAAAAAGGTGGGGGGGGGGGACTTTTATACCCTAATATCAATATTTTTGCATGAAAATTATACACGGTCTTTGAACACACACTTTATATAATATATAAAATTTTCAAAATTTTAGTTTAAGAATTTAAAAAACATATGTGAAATGTGAAATATGCTCAATATTTATTTCTGAGCATATAATATATTAAAACGAGAAGCAAAAGTCTTCATTTTTCAGTGCAAATTTGACTTTACTTCGCAAACCTCAACTTTTTTGAGTAGTGGATAAAGCTGGGAACAGAATTAAGAAGAATCAAGACGGTTGGGGAAAGAACAGCTCGTCTATTAACCTTCACTGCTCACAACCCTACCCCTAGGAAATACTCTATCTAAATTCCTGTTCATTCCATTTTTAATCCCCCTTCCTGGAGGGAGAATCCATTCTTCTACCTGCTTTATTTGAGAGAGTGGTGAACAAAAGGAAAAGGGAAGGGATGCGCTTTCACTTTTTTGAAGGCTGGAAAGGTAAATGGGAGGGGGGAGTTCTTCCCTTCTATAGAATTTGGGAAAAGGTCATTTTCTGGGGAAGAGAACATATTTATTTTACAACCAAATACCAATAAATCTAACTGATCATAAACAAAATGTAATCGTAATAATATTAGTTGTGTAGCACTCCAAAATATTTAGAGAAGCATTATTATAAAAACTTAGTTATGTATTGAAGTTTATAGAAAATTATAAGGAGCTTTGAGAATTACTTTAAA
Organism: Maratus michaelseni; assembly: GCA_963931845.1. Classification (NCBI taxonomy): domain Eukaryota; kingdom Metazoa; phylum Arthropoda; class Arachnida; order Araneae; family Salticidae; genus Maratus; species Maratus michaelseni. Next base: position 54,500,797 of record OZ007588.1, on the reverse strand, counting down.
AAAATTCGTTTGTAGGATTTAAATCTATATTAGTCTCTTGACATGTTCTCTGCCGGCGTATTGCTTTATTTAGATGTATTTATTTTGGGATGGAATTTTTTTACAGTTGTTAACATATTTTTTATCTAAAAAATGACATTAATGCCGCTATTTTCAATTATTCAATATGAATTTAAATGGTATGGAAAACTGTATAAGATAGCTTTTTAATTTCTGTTAATAATAAATATTAACGTAGACATATATTAATAATATTAATAATTCAGAACTAATTTTAAAGGTATGTACATGCAATTTTTTACATCAAAAGTTCTTGTTCAGTCAGACGGCAGACAGACAGACAGACAGACAAACCGAAATCATAAACACTTTTGAACTATATCAGTCCTGAGTAATGATGCATACACAAAGACAAATATAGGAAAATATGGCAATACTTTAAACAGAAATTATGGCATAAATGATAAGCATATATAGAATTAAGCATGCCGGATTTCCTTGTAAAACAAAGTTTGATTGTTAGAAATTCATACGCAACATAATTGAAAATTTATGGTACAAATGTAAAAGTTTGAAATAATATCTGGCAATTTGTTCTTCGTGCTTCAGTAAAAATCTCAATTTATTGATTTATTATTTTATTATAAACTAAATTAAAAAAAGATTAACACATTTATTAGTGGAATTATATTCAATTTGTTAATAAATAAATTAAAATAACATTTCACTCATATATACATTATTAAAATCATGAATTGTTTAAAGGAACCAAAATGCAAAGTATCATATGTATAGTATTCTTAATATTAATCCGTAATAATATTACACGTGTGGTATTCTGAATATTAAATCTTTAAAAATAATCTGAACTTATTAAAAATTTCGACTTGTTTACATCAATAAGCGAAAAACTTTAAGAATAAATAGTGCAAGTAAATACATATTCATTTAAAATAAATTAGCTTTACTTATATTTAAACAATACAAAACAAACATTATCGTATAATGCATAGGTGTCTTTCATTAAAAAAAAAAAAGTACATCGCCAAGATCAGTAATGCAGTAGTGAATTCAAGGAGTGACATTCCCTACAAATGATTTCATATTTTAGATTTATTAATGGTCTAGATATGAAAAATTATCCCGAAACATTGTAATGTCCTCCCACCGAAGCTGCCCTTAGAAAAAAATATATAATCAATAATAATCTTACGATTTTACTCTGCTGTTTTATTTCATATAAGTAAAGTTACCGGCATTCTGCTAACTAAATTATCATATTTACAACGATTAAAAGTATATAACATTGCACAATTAAATGTTATGCATATTCCATCAAAACGAAAAAATGGTTAATACTTACATTCGATAGATTATCCTAAGTATCTCGTCCTTTATATTAATTGATGAAACTACTTAATAAAACCTCTTAACACAATTAAAAGAAAAGAAAAGAATCGCAATGAAAATTGCGCCTGTATTTATTAATAAAGGTTGGAACGTTGGAACAATTGGTTTTTAAACACACACGAAAACAAAAGTAATGGAATTCCTTTGTGACAGCTGCGCGTCAAAGTACGTTTTCAGTGAGACCGCGACTGTCACGTGACTTTCAACCACGGTAGCCCTCTGCGTTAGCCCCGTATTTTTTGTGATGACGCGTTTGTTACGTATGACGTATTTGTTACGTCATCAAGTGATTCTTTATTCGATGTTTATTTGTATTTTAATGATCTTTAATGATTTATTAGTTATTTAAAACCTTTTTTTATATAATTAAATAACACTTACGTCATTAAATGGATGTGTCATGATATTAAAAGAAAAAAAGCATTTAAAAAAATTCATCCTCTGCTTGTTTATTTAAAGCTTGATTTTTTCTTCTTTTTTTATGTTTGTGAGTGGTTACTCTTGTTACTTTAGAACAGTATAAAAATTTATTGACTGCAGTTTTTATGGAAGTCTCTTGTTCACGAAGCGATCATACATGCGGTATAGTGATCGCCGCATTTACAAATTTTGTGTATTTTTTGTGATATACAAAAAGGTTGCTGCATTCAGATATGTCTTTTTTCGGTTTCATGTACGCGAAGCGATCATACGTGCGGTACAGTGTATTTTTTGGGATTCCGATACGACGAGGTTGCTGTATCCAGTGATGATTTTTTTTTCGGTTTCATTTTCGCGAAGCGATCATACGCCGCAGAGTGATCGCGGCGTTAACGAATTTTGTTTATTTTTGGGGATTCCGATTCGACGGATTGGCTGCATCCAGTGATGTTTTTTTCGGTTTCATGTTCGCGAAGCGATCATACGTATCGTACAGTGATCGCGGCATTAACGAATTTCGTGTATTTTTTGGGATTCCGATACCACGAGGTTGCTGTATCCAGTGATGTTTTTTCTTTTGGTTTCATGTTCGCGAAGCGATCATACATGCGGTACAGTGATCGCGGTATTAACGAATTTCGTGTATTTTTGGGGATTCCGATAAGACGAGTTTGCTGTATCCAGTGATGTTTTTTTTCGGTTTCATGTTCGTGAAGCGATCATATGTGCGGTACAGTGATCACGGAATTAACAAATTTCGTGTTTTTGGGGGGGATTCCGATACGACGAGGTTGCTGTATCCAGTGATGTTGTTTTACGGTGTCATGTTCGCGAAGCGGTCATACGTGCGGTACAGTGATCGCGGCATTAACGAATTTCGTGTATTTCTTGGGATTCCGATACGACGAGGTGGCTGTATCCAATGATGTTTTTTTTTCGGTTTCGTGTTTGCGAAGCGATCATACGTTCGGTACAGTGATCGCGGCATTAACGAATTTCGTGTATTTTCGTTTTTTCAACTTCACGTTAATCGTTAACTTTTGTGTAATATCGATGAAATGTGTATAAAAACGTTGTTTTTTACTGTTCATATTATATTTTTTATATCTATCTTATTAAATTTGTCAAATAAAATATTTTATTACACTCATAAATGCAGTATCTAAAAAAATCAACTGTGTATGGTTTAGTTTAATAATTCTGTATTTAAATTATCATTCTTTTGTCCAAATTGTTTTGAACGAATAAAATTTTACATTCGTTACATTGTTACTCTCGTATAAATGCAATCTATTTTTCAGTGACTTTTTATCGCTAAATTCATTGCTTTTCTTATGTGTAACTATTTAAAAATTAAGAATGGCAACATTTTACCACTTGCTTATTGTGGGTTACAATATGATAAATGTAAATAAACAATTTAGAAATCGCCAATGTGGCATCATTTTTAAAAAGCGCCAAATGGTGGTATGAAATAGGATTATGCCTAGTATATGATAAAAAAAATAATCTCAAATCCTTCTTTACATAATAATGTGTCTCCACATTGTAAATAACACGTAAAATAGTGTGTCGCAAACTGCTCCACATGGTTGAAATGGAGTTTTATTTAAACTGTTTTCTAAGGCACTGTTTTCAGTGAATTATTTGTTTAGTAAGTCAAGTGCTCAAGCAGCACGTAGAAGAATTTATCCTGAAAAAAATGAACAAAGAAAGTTATTTTTTTATGTGTCCCAATGTGCCTACCATCCTATACTGGGAGTTTTATAAATTATGGTTGATGCTTGATTGATTGAAGGCCACATGATCACCTTTTCCACACAATGACTAAATAAATCATTTTAATTAGGAAACAACACACTATACATTTATATCAGTAGATTAATATAATATCATATCACCTTTAATTTATTCTAATAGCTCTGATTTTCCTATAGTCCATTTGTAAGCCTTATAACACGAAAATTAGTTTAAACATTATATATGACTAATTAGTCGTCGCATTAATATAGTTAATATAATTTAATAATCCTTTTGTCTTGTAAAATGTAATTTATGGTATTCATTTACCTTGAAATTACCTATGGTACTCATTTACCTTGAAATGAGGGTAGGTAAAGTAATTGAATACCGTACTTCATTCAATTAATAATGAATCCTGTTATCGTATACTTCGATGAATAAGTGTCTGTGTTACTGAGAAAATCTCAATCTCATAACGTATTAAATTAGTGTAACATAGTTTTAGTTTGTTACTAGGATATTAATCCAGCATGATTTAAACTTTGGGTGTTAAATCTTAAAAGATATTAGCATTAAAACATTTTACAACTGCGTTTATTTTGTTTAACATTTCTTTAATCTGTAAGTAATCTGTAAGTCTAAAATTTATTTCCTTCGTATCCTTCCATTTTATTCGCATTAATCTTTTAAATTAATCTAACTTCTTACATAGTCAGCATTTCCTTAATTCTTAAAAATATTTATTCCTATTTAATGTCCTTTTAAAAGTAAATATCCGTATATTAATAGATATCTTATTCCAAATCTTAATCTAAAATTTTAAGTTCATTCGTAGCTTTTATCAGCTCCCCAATCTATAAAATTCCGAGACGCTTTCTCATTTCGAATGTTTTTTAAAAAGCCATTTTCTTTTTATTATTATTATTATTGCTCTGATTTTTTCGCGCGCTTGGGATTTTCACTTCAAAATTGATTCGCGACCAGCGGCGGTACTCTTTCGTGTCTTAGCTTCTCCCTCGCACCTCATTCGCTGGGCTGGAGCTAGCCTCTCACTCATTGGTTTGTGCGCATGAGACGTAGTTTTCTGTATGTATCCGCTGAAAGAACAAAATCAGCTCGCATCCGTCGGATAGCTATATTTTTGACGTTTTTAGAAGTATAAACAAATATGTATCTGGTGTTTATCGTCTCGCCATTTAACAACTTTAAATCAATGAAGTGAACCATCGTGAAGCCCGAGGGCTATAAGTTTATACCTGTGGGGATTGTCTCTGCATCGCTCGTCTTCAAAATAAACTATTTGTCTGGAAATTGGCTGGATTTACTGGAGAAACTTTTGTGGACTCATTTCATTGCCTCACTACTTCGCCATGATCGTGAATATCGACTGCAATAGGTTCTATCTTTAACGGACCGCCATTTTCTCATGGAAAATTACACCTGGTGGTATCTCATATTCGTCAAAACGTAACATATATATATATATATATATATATATAATGGTGCTATGTTAATTATTGTTTATTTCAACGGATTTATCAATTCGAATTAATCCACTCTGTTTATTATTCAATTCTTATCCAGTGTATTAAAAACAACACATTTAAATTTTCCTAAATATCAACGTGCATTTTAAAATTAATATTTTACATCTAAATTGATGTCAGGATGTTAATACAAAAATCTTTCAGATTTGAATATTAATATTTATCATTGAAGGGGGTGTTGCAATTGAGTTTATGGTATTTAAAATTCTTTGTCCATAGAACAATAACAAGATTTTACTATATTTTTTGTATTGCATTTAATTATAATTTGCCACAAAATAGGCTTTCTGTTTTGTACTGTAAATGTTAAACTACAGTAATATATTTACAAGTAATACGCAAATGCCACTTATTAATGAAGAACTTCAACAACAGGTCCAGCATATTTAATGAAATTATGCTGTAAAAATTTTTTGTCAAAGCAATATTTATAGTATATTTAATTATTCGTTTATTTATCAAAGTACAGAATGAAATCTTTACATTTCGTTTAAATAACTTTATTTGTCATGAATTCATTTTGATTTTCATCAATTCCTTATAGATGGCAGTATTTTTGTAATATCAAATTCATCAAGTCAAAGTAATATGAATGTCAAGTAATGGAAATTCCATAATATTTTTCTATTTATTAAATTTACACTTAATTGCTTTGTATAATTAATATAAATAAAAATATACATTAGTAAATACCATTTATTAATGAAATATAACAAAAAGTGCGGAATGTTTAATGCATTTATCCTGGAGAGAATTTTTTGCATATCTAGGGTTGATTGTATACCTAATTAATTGTTTATTTATTCACGTACAGAATGAATTCTATACATCTGACTTTAATAAGTTTATTTTCTATGACTTAATGTGACTTTTAATTAATTCCTAATAAATCTAATGTGTTTCGTGTTATGAGATTTAAATGACAAGTGAATAAAAAAATTTCAATTAACCCTCAAAAATAATCTAATTTACTAACTATAAATTTAATTCCTGTATATCAATTCCATAAGTAAAATATTTTATTGCATGTTTGGTTTACTGAATTACCTTCGAAATATAGCCAACGTTTATAAAAGTGAAAATGTTAGACGTGATTGTTTGTTAAAGAACACATATGTTTAATTGAATAATTTCATTTCAAGGAAGGCTTTCAATACTACCCTGGGATATTTAATACATTGAAAGATACTGCATGCCTGTAAAAGATATATTTATTTTTGTATGTGTACTTTTATATATAAATTAGATGCATATAATTGAAATTTAAAATAACAAAAATGTACAGAAATTTGTTTCGGATTCACATGGATATTCCATTTATCAATTTAACCTTTAATTCCCGTTAATACTAAATATAACATTCAATGTTTGTTCTGTATTGCAATTAATTGTAATTTACTAAATCAAAAGCATTTGTAATTAAATTGAAAATGTTAAAGAACAGTGACCTGTTCCCAAGTAACATGCAAATTCCATTTATTAATGAAGATATTTAACAGCAGGTGCAGGATATTTAATTCATTTATATTATAAAGAGTTTTTTTCATATGGTGTGTTGAAAAAAATTAACATATATTTAATTGTTTATTTATCAAGCTACACTATATATTCGCCTTTAATAAGTTAATCTGTCGTAAATTTCTATGATTTTTAATCGATTTCGAATACAATTTAGCGTTTTCGAGATATAGAATTTATGAATTCTAAGTCATATAAATGTAAATTAAATCAAATTCAATGAATCTATAAAATTTAACTGAGTTATTAAATATATATTTAATTATTCTATGTGAATAATATTAGTAAAAAGTCGTACTTCAGATTTATTATTTTTATTTTGTTTAGTTACTTTAAAAAGAAATCAAATTTAGATAAAAGTTGGGCATTGTTTATAAAAGTAAAAAATGTACTACCTCAGGGTTAAACAAAGAACACTTGTGCTTCATTGAAAAGTTTTATCACAATTAAAGCATGTGATAGCATTTCTGTTTTTTGTCTTTGCACATTTATATATAATTATATGTGATAAAAAAGTAGCGAGAATGGTGGTATAGAACAAAAGGTATAAATTGTTTAATTCAAAAAGGCATCAACTACTTTTTTTTTAACAGTCCAAAAACAGAACATCCTGCTTTCATAATGCCCATAATACACTATATTTCCAATGATGACTGGTCACTTGCGATTTTACACGTTTTGTTAAATATCTGAAAAGCTACATGAGGAATTATCCTGAAACTTCAGGAGTGTAAACAACATGATAGACGTCATATATTTCCGCGAAGATTTTTTCCGAAACCCCATAAGGGGCCGTCAACAAACTGAAGAAAAACGAATATATTTTGGATAACCCTGTAAAAAATAATATTGCAAAAGCGTTCAAACTGTAGATTATGATTAAGTAGATTATTGTAATAATTTGGGTTCATTTTTATGAAGATAGCATGTATACTCGAAAAGAAGTTCAGGTTTTTATAAAAACAGTCCCAAATTTTATCAAGTTTTTTGCTTATAATTTGCAGAGTTTTTAATATAAAAACAAGTTATTTTCAGAAAATATGACAAACAAAAGTGTACACAATACCCTGCAATCAGAATTAAAAAATAATAAAAATTGTATGAAAAATAAGCAGATATACTAAATATTGTTTTAATGTGCATGCGCGAATTCAATCAAGATATACTGTGCATAATATATTAGCTAAATATATAGACCAACTTTTATGAAAGTCTCAAAAACATAGCTTGAAAATTCTGATAGTAATCGTCGATAAAATAAGCTCGAATTTCGCTGTTCCCAAAAGAAGCAAAAATATGAGGGGTTGTATCAAATATACAATGAGAGACACTTCAATCTTATTATGTCAACTTTCATAAGCTAGTATATTTGGATACAACCCATCATCTTTTTGCTTCCTTTTGGGAACAGCGAAATTCGAGCTCATTCTATCGACGATTACTATCAGAATTATCAAGCTATGTTTTTGAGACTTTCATAAAAGTTGGTCTATACATTTAACTAATATATTATGCACAGTATATTTTGATTGAATTCGCGTATGCGCAGTGAAACAATATTTAGTAAACCTGCTCATTTTTCATACAATTTTTATTATTTTTTAATTCTTTTTGCAGGGTATTGTGTATAATTTTGTTTGTCATATTTTCTGAAAAAACTTGTTTTTATATTAAAAACTCTGCATTTTATAAGCAAAAAACCTGAATTTCTCTTCGAGTATACATGCTATCTTCATAAAATGAACCCAAATTATTACAATAAGCCACTTAATCATAATCTACAGTTTGAATGCTTTTGCAGTATTAGTTTCTACAGGGTTATCCAAAAGATATTCGTTTTTCTTCAATTTGTTGACTACACGTTATGGGGTTTTGGGAAAAAATCTTCGCGGAAATATATGACCTTTATCATGTTGTTTACACTCCTGAAGTTTCAGGATAATTCCTCATATATCTTTCCAGATATTTAACAAAACGTCTAAAATCGCAAGTGACCGATCATCATTGGAAATATATAGGGTATACGTAAATCTTAGTTTTAGTTCTATCAATCCTCAGGCATTAGTATGCATTTTTAGAAAGCAGTAGTAGTATAAATGTGTCTTTTTAACAGTACTATTATTGTTATTTACCCTTATATTGCTTTAAAATATTTTTTTGTATTGTTAATAAAATACATATATTAATAGTTATTAAAAACATAGTCACACACATATGATATAGTTCGACGTTTTAAAAAAGTATAATCTATATAAAGTTTGTCCGCACGCATTTCCTTTAAAAAAAATTTCACTATCTTTCATTTCACGTTTCTCTTGATTTTTATTCTTGTAAAGAACTCTTATATTTCATTTTAACCATGTAGTTGGTTAAAATGTATTCAATTACACCATTCATTTCTCTCTTGAAAAATACTTTCACTCCTGTCTCCGGAGCTTCGTCAGTGCAAATGATGTTTCAATTTCAAAAACAGTTTATTTTCTTGGCACGAGATTCATAACGCCTTTTCCTTTTTTGACAGAATTAAAAATATATATACATATATATATTTTTTTATTAATGTCTTAATTCTTTACATTACCAATTTACTGTCAGGCATCAGGGAAGGTCAAATTTTTAAAATATGGTAAAAAGTTCTATAAAATTAGTCCACCATCACAAATATGTAAAAAGTTTTATAAAAACAGTCCACCAACACAAGAACGTTTCTGATCTAACTTGAACATCTAACTAGAGCACTTGTGGTGGTGGACTGTTTCTATAAAACTTTACAAACACAAAAAAGTTTTCACTCTAACTTTAACATCTAACTAGAGCACTTGTGGTGGTGGATTTTTTTAAAAAACTTTTTAACATATTTGGGATGGTGCACTGTTCTTATTGAGCATTTTACCATATTTTAAAAGATTAACCTCCCATAATGTCTGATAGAAAATTGGCAATCTAAAGAATAAAGATATTAAATGCAGACATTAAAATTGAGATATATAATATGTTTATATTCTTTAATTATATCTCTAATAAATGAGACATGAATATATTTTATTTTTCTGAAGTTAAATTTTTACTACCGTTTGAAGACATCTCTAATTTTATAATTGACAAATACTTGTTTTAACTCATCGCATAATTTTATATTAGCCTACTGAGAAAATGGTGGGCCATGAATAATTTAATAATAGATTTTCGTTCCGTTATTTTTTCAGATTAATCAAGGTCAAAGTCAAATCAGGCGGTGAGGTCTACCTTCCGGCTTAAGCTCAACTAGCCCCGCTCAGTTCAGATTAATCAATTTATTTTTTGTAATGGAGTCACGATACGTCCTCTTAAATGTTCATTTTAATATTGAGAATAAAAAGGCTTCAATTATTAATCACACCGAATTTTTCTGAATACTAAACTTTAGTTTTATATCTAATTTTATTTGGTAAGTCTTTGGTCTTTTTTTTGGTAAGTCTGTCTAACGTGTTTTTTTTTTCTTTTTTTTTGTATTTTTAATTAATTAATAAGAAAGAAACAAACCAACATACGAATGTCATTCACTTTTTGATAAGAAGTAGAAAACAGCGTGTGACCATTGCTTTGTGTGGATAATTGTTCGTTGCAGATTAATCTTATATTCTATCAAATTAATGCACATATATTTCTATTTTTGTTAGTCTGATAACTGTCTGTTTTAAATTATTAAAGATTTTGCATTGTTAAACAATAGATAATAATAATAGATTTTGATAAAGTTATTTCTTCAGATTAATTATTTTATATTTTGTAATAGAGTTACGATATGTGTTTTAAAATGTTAATTTTAATGTTAAGAATAAAAAGGTTTCAAGAATCATTAACCATGCCAATTTTCTCTGAATATTTCACTTAAGTTTTATATCTAATCCCAACAATTTTGTTTTTACAGTAAAATAGTGTAATGTAATTTTTATATATTTAAAGATTCAACTAGACAGAAGGAAATTTGTATATGTCATTCACTTTTTTGATAAGAAGTAAAACAAAACTGTGTGACCTTTACTTCCCTGTAGGTAATTGTTCTTTCAGATTAAGCTTAGATGCTATCAAATGAATGTGCATACGTTTTTAATTTTGTTGGTCTGGCAACTGTCTGTTTTAAATGATTTAAGATCTTGCATTATCAGTAAATAGATAATAATAATAGATTTTCATTATGTTATTTCTTGAAATTAATCATTTTATATTTTGTAATAGATTTACGATACATGCTCATAAATGTTAATTTTAAAGATAAGAATAAAAAGGTTTATATTATTTTTTATCAAGTCAATTTTCTTAGTATAGTTTGAGTTTTATATCTATTATTCATAGCCGTTTCTTTTTATAAGTAAGTCCATCTAATATCTTCTCTGTTATTGTTATCTTTAACCCTTCTTTGTACGAGTTTTTCTTTTACAATTGTGATTTTTTATACATATATTAAACATTAGACACCAGAAGTTTTAAGATAGATTTTTAACTTTGTTCAGCAACATAGTTCACGGGAAATTTATTGGATTAATATTTCTATATAAATATAGTGGTGGCGAAGAAGTTGATTTATTTATTAAAAATTAAATAAAAAGTGATGGACATTTACATCACTATGCAATTAAGGGTTAACGAATCAATAAAACAGAAGCAAAACAATATGCTTCATTAACTTTTTTGATAAAAAGTAGAAAACAACTGTGCGGGCAGTGCTTCCTGTGGATAATAATTCGTTGGTGATTAAGCTTATATGATAAAAATTGATAAACATATGTTTCTATTTTTGTTGATCAGACATCTGTGTATCTTAAATCATTAAAAAGATTGCTTGCATTATCAGTAAATAGATAATCTATATATATATTTGTCTTACGTGGCACGAAAATAGGGCTGAATTTGTAACTTATGGTTTGGCAACAACTGTAGTTTCCAGAGCTCAGACCAATGAACAGACTAGATTGTGTTAGATCAGCTCCGCCTCCGTCCAATATGGCGGTCGGTGTAAGTGCAGGGAAACTATAGAATGAAACTCGAACTAGCAATTATTAAAAATAAAATAACATGTACGTAATCCAAAGCGTCTGAGATGACTCCTCATTTTAATTGTGAGCAATATCGTTAATTTCAAATGAATTCTCAACTCTTATTTAGAATTCATTTCAGTCACTCAAAAGACGGAGAAAAAAAAATCAACTGTCTAGATATCACCTGCCGCCATCTGTTGCTGTATTGACGAAGTAAAAAATAATTCATTTTGTAAACATCTATAATAAATTAGAAAAATCTATAATCAATTAGAACAGTATAATGTCGAACGAAATTTAAACAATGACAAATTATCTTCCTATCACGTATTTTTTTTTCCAATGAATTTAAGTCGTGCTGTACAAAAGATCCTTTTTTCATAGTATTTAAATGATTTATATGCTCATTAGTAGCGCCAACTAAATGCATTTTCAGTTGTTTTTTCAACGGAGAATTACTTTTTTACATTAAAATAAATTGTCAATATGTTCAAATGTTTTATGGTAGAATTTATTCCGGCTAGAATTGCTGAAAAAAAGGGGTAAGCGAGCTGTGACCGCGTAGCCGTCTCAATGTGAATTGCTTCGCAATTCACGGGCGGTTGGCGAGCGTTAGCGAGTAGGGGGCTGAGCCCCCTAGTAATACTACATTTTTGTTCAGTTATTTCTTCATAGTAATCACTTTATTTTTTGTAAGAATGTTATGATACGGTGTTCTTAAATGTTAATCGTAATGTGAAGATTAAAAATCTTTTATGCCAATTTTTGCCAATTTTTTTTTTGACATGCCAATTTTTTCTGAATACTTTACTTAAGTTGTATATCTATTCCTAATAGTTTTCTTTTCTCTCTAAGACCGTCTAATGTCATTTTTGTATATTTATTTATTCAATAACACAGAAGTAAACAATACATGTCATTCATATTTTGATAAGCAGAAAAAAAACTATGTAGTCATTGCTTCCTGTGGAAAATTCTTCTTTACAGTTTAAGCTGCTATTGCTATTTTCCTGTATTTTGAAGGTTACTTAATTAAGTAAGTAAATATAACATAACAAAATTGAGGTGGACGCATAAATTACTTTACAGAATTTAATGCACATCACAACACCAAGTACATACACATAACACATAACAGAACTACATCTACATTCTGTGAGTACTGCAGAGAAACAATAACATCTGAATGATAGGTGGCAGTAGCGAATGGAGAGAATTATTCCTGTGGTGCTGCCAACTAGAATTTATTAGTAAAAATAAAACACCATAGCTATGAAATTCATGTACATATTTTTTCTATTTTTGTTGATGTGTCAGCTGTGTTTTTTAAATAATTAAAAATCTTGCATTATCAGAAAATAGATAATAATAATAAATTTTCGTTCTGTTATTTCTTCAAATCAATCAATTTATATTTTGTAAGATAGTTACGATACATGCTCTTAAAAATTTTTAATCTTAATAATAAAAGTTTTCGAGCATTATTATACATGAAAAAGCACAATGGAAACACATTGATAAAAATTTATTTGTTTCTATATAATTTATTATATAGTAATAAGTAGATATCTATACTAATATTATAATGTAGTAAAGATTGTTTGATTGTTTGTTTGTTTGTTTGTAGGGGGTAATCTCTGGAACTACAGAAGCGATTTCAAAAGTGATGGTGGCAATTTGATGGTGACAATCCCTGCTCCAACATAGGCTATATTTTATGTCGGTGCCACTACACCCAGGGGGGTGCAGAAGAGAAAAACGGTCTAAAATTTCGATTTTTTTTATACTGGAGCTAGAAACATGAATTTGGCATGGTAGTTACTTATAAGATGTAAATGCTCTCTAAGAACAAATTCTAACGAAATTCGAAATTTAAAAGGGTGAGATGAGCGAAAAGCGTTCTAAAAACATTATAAATTACAATTTCTATGGAATATCTGTAACTACAGTACCGTTTTCAAAAGTGATGGTGGCAAATTGATGGTGAAAGGCCCTGCTCCAACATAGGCTATATTTTATGTCGGTGTCACTACCCCCAGGGGAGTGCAGGAGCGAAAAACGTTCTAAAATTTCGATTTTTTTATACTGAAGGAGCTAGAAACATGAAATTTGGCATGGTAGTTACTTATAAGATGTAAATGCTCTCTAAGAACACATTCTAAAAAAATTAAAAATTTAAAAGGTGTGAGATGAGTGAAAAGCGTTCCAAAAACATTCTAAATTACAATTGCAATGGAATCTCTGGAGCTACAGAACCATTTTCAAAAGTAATGGTGGCAAATGGATGGTAACAGTCTCTGCTGTAACATAGGTTATATTTTATGTCGGTGCCACTACCACAGGGGGGTGCAAGAGCCAAAAACGTTCTAAAATTCCAATTTCTTTTATACTGAAGTAGCTAGAAATTTGAAATTTGGCATGGTAGTTATTTAGCGGATGTAAATGCTCTCTAAGAACAAATTCTAAAAACGTTCGAAATTTAAAAGCGTGAGATGAGCGAAACGCGTTCTAAACACATTCTAAATTACAATTTCTAAGGAATCTCCGGAACTATAGAAACATTTTCAAAAGTGATGGTGGCAAATTGATGCTAACAATCCTTGCTGTAACATAGGCTATGTTTTATATCGATGCCACTACTACAGGAAAAAGGGGTAAAAAAGCGAAAAACGTTCTAAAATTTCGACTTTTTTTATACTGAAGGAGCTAGAAACATGAAATTTGGCATGGTAGTTACTTATAAGTTGTAAATGTTCTTTAACAACAACAAAAAAAAAAACGAAATTTAAAAGTGTGAGATGAGCGAATCGCGTTCTAAAAACATTCTAAATTACAACTTCTATGGAATTTCTGAAATTACAGAACTGTTTTCAAAAGTGATGCCGGAAAATTGATGGTCAAATTTCTTGCTGTAACATAGGCTATATTTCATGCAGGTGCTACTGCCCCCAAGGGAGTGCATGAGCGAAAAACGTTCTAAAATTTCGATTTTTTTATACTGAAGGTGTTAGAAACATGAAATTTGGCATGGCAGTTACTTATAAGATGTAAATTCTCTCTAAGAACAAATTCTAAAAAAATTCGAAATTTAAAACTGTGAGATGAGCGAAAAGCGTTCTGAAAACATTCTAAATTACAATTTCTATGGAATCTCTGGAACTACGGAACCTTATTCAAAAGTGATGGTGGCAAATTTTTTATGGCAGTCCCTACTCCAACATAGGCTATATTTTACGTCGGAGCCACTAATCCCAGGGTGGTGCAAGAGCGAAAAACGTTCTAAAATTGCATTTTTTTATACTAAAGGTGCTAGAAATTTGAAATTTGGCATTGTAGTTACTTATAAGATGTAAATGCTCTCTAAGAACAAAATTTAAAAAAATCGAAATTTAAAAGGGTGAAATGAGCGAAAAGCGTTCTAAAAACATTCTAAATTGCAATTTCTATGGAATCTCTGGAACGACAGAACAGATTTCAAAAGTGATGGTGGCAAATTGATGGTGACACTTCCTGCTCCAACATAAGCTTTATTTTATGTCGGTGCCACTAATCCCAGGGGGGTGCAGGAGTGAAACATTGTAGAAAATTGCGACTTTTTTTATATTGAAGGAGCTAGAAACTTGAAATTTGGCATGGTAGTTACTTATAAGATGTAAATGCTATCTAAGAATAAATTAAAAAAAAAATCGAAATTTAAAAGGGTGAAATGAGCGAAAAGCGTTCTAAAATCATTCTAAATTACAATTTCTGTGGAATCTTTGGAATTACAGAAACGATTTCAAAAGTGATGGTGACAATCCCTTCTCCAACATCCTCTTTAATATAAAGCTATATGCGTTGCTGACGACTGGGTTTTTCGCTAATCTTTGCCACAGATTAATCTCGGAAAATGAAACATTTGAAGTTACTGAAAAAAATAACAGCTGGGAAAGTATGTGTCAGAAAATTGTTAAACACACTGCGTTTGAAAGGTAAAAAAATGTATATTTCTTAATATAAATTTCAAATCTAATGATTATGCCATTTTTCAAATATTGAATTTCAAAAATTACCAAATTTCACAATGGAGTACACTCAGAAAAAGGAATTGATTAAAACTACAAAACATTTTTGTTGAGTACATTTTGGTTGTTTTAGCAAAATTGGAGTAAAATTGAACCAATTTACTTCAATTAACAAAACATTTTTGCTGACGATACAATTTTTTTTTTTGGAATTGCAAAAATAAGTGGTTTTCAACAAAAAAAAATTTTTTGTCGATTCAAATAAAATTTCCATTGACCTATATTTAAACAAAATTTTTTTTAAATATGGGTCAATAAAAATTTTGTTTGAATCAACATTTTTTTTTTTTTTTTTTTTTTTTTTTTTTTTTTTGCAATTCCCCAAAAAAAAAATTGTATCGTCAGCAAAAATGTTTTGTTAATTGAAGTAAAATGGTTCAATTTTACTCCAATTTCGCTAAAACAACAAAATATACTCCAAAAATATGATTTGTAGTTTTAATCAGTTTCTTTTTCTGAGTGTACCATAGCGAAAAGATAATGATAAGGGCGACGTGTCCTGACGTTTATATTGGCGAGTCACAAATTATAGTAGCCTTATTATTCTGTTAAAATATAAAAGTGAACTATGAAATGCCAATATTTTGTTTGATTAAAGGTTCGTTAAGAGAAATTGGCCAGTGTAGCGGGCGTAGCTTGCTAGTTTATTATATTGTAATCGTAGTATCGTTATATAATTATAGTAACAAATAAATTTTTATCAATGTGTTTGCATTGTGTTTTTCCAAGTTCTAGAAGGTGAATTTGACGTTATATGGAATTTTCTATATATTTTTAATTATTAATCATGTCAATTTTCTCTGAATACTTCACTTAAGTGGCTACATTCATCACGCGAAAATACTCGCTCGCTAATGTTAATCCTGTGGGAGAGTTATTTTACAAGATCTCGTTTGCTTTTGAATATTTTAAAATGATTTTTTGCACTGGATATCTGTGGTCGATCTATACGCAAGCTGTGTTTTTACTTTATCGGTTTTTTTTTTCATTTCTGCTCTTTTCTTTCTTTTCTTTTTTGTTTTATGAGGATATTTTTACTCTCGAAACCGGTGCAGAAGAAAAAAATACCTTGATAAAGCAAATTGAAACCAAAATCGGTAAAGGAAAAAACGGCCTGTGTAGATATCCACCTCAGCTATCCAATGCAGAAAAAATCATTTTAAAATATTGAAATTTAAACGATAGTGTAAAATAACTGTAAGCTGGTCCCTAGGGTGGGCGCTGTCCGTCTGTCCCACAGGTTTGACATTAGCGAACGAATGTTTACGCTTGAGTGAAGTAGTCTCTTAAGTTTTATATCTATTCCTAACTGTTTTCCTTTTTCAGTAAGGCCGTCTATTGTTATTTTTTGTATCTTTGAAGAATAAGCAAAACAATCAAAACAATATATGTCATTCACTTTTTTGATAAAAAGTAGAAAAATTGTGTGACACTTTCTTCCCAGTGGATAATTGTTCTTAAGAGATTAACACTAGAACCACCAAGGGCCGTGATTATGACGGTTACCAAATTGATATATTCCGATTCGAACCAGAAATTTCTTTTTAAAATAAATTAAATATAAAACTCACATAAATACGTTAAATGAATAAGTTAAGTAGTCTATACTAATATTATAAAGGAGTAAAGATTGTTTTTTTATTTGTTTGTTTGTTTGTTTGTTTGTTTGTTTGTACGGGGTAATCTCTGGAACTACTGAAGCGATTTCAAAAGTGATGGTGGAAAATTGATGGAGACAATCCCTGCTCCAACATACGCTATATTTTATGTCAGTGCCACTACCCCCAGGGGGTTGCAGGAGCGAAAAACGTTCTAAATTTCGATTTTTTGTATACTGAAGGAGCTAGAAACATCGAATTTGGCATGGTCGTTACTTATAAGATGTAAATGTTCTCTAAGGACGAATTCTAAAAAAATGCGAAATTTGAAAGGGTGAGATGACCAAAAAAAGTTCTAAAAACATTCTTAATTACAATTTCTAAGGAATCTCTGGAACTACAGAACCATTTTCAAAAGTGATGGTGGCAAATTGATGGTGACAGTCCCTGCTCCAACATAAGCTATATTTTATGTCGGTGCCACTACCCCCAGGAGAGTGCAAGAGCGAAAAACGTTCTAAATTTCGATTTTTTTTATACTGCAGGAGCTAGAAACATCGAATTCGGCATGGTAGTTACTGATAAGATGTAAATGCTCTCTAAGAACAAATTCTAAACAAATTCGAAATTTGAAAAGGTGAGATGACCAAAAAGCGTTCTAAAAATATTCTAAATTACAATTTCTATGTAATCTCTGGAACTACTGAAACGATTTCAAAAGTGATGGTGGCAAATTGATGGTGACAATCCCTGCTCTAACATAGGCTATATTTTATGTCGGTGCCACTACCCCCAGGGGGGTGCAGGAGCGAAAAACGTTCTAAAATTTCGATTTTTTGAGTACTGAAGGAGCTAGAAACTTCAAATTTAGCATGGTAGTGACTTAAGATGTAAATGCTCTCTAAGTACGAATTCTAAAAAAATTCGAAACTAGAAAGGGTGAGATGACCAAAAAGCGTTCTAAAAACATTCTTAATTACAATTTCTATGGTATCTCTGGAACTACAGAACCATTTTCAAAAGTGATGGTGGCAAATTGATGGTGACAGTCCCTGCTCCAACATATGCTATATTTTATGTCGGTGCCACTTCCCCTAAGGGGGTGCAAGGAAGACAAACGTTCTAAAATTTCTATTTCTTTTATACTGAAAGAGCTAGAAACTTGAAATTTAAATAGTAGTTATTTATAACATGTAAATGCTCTCTAAGAACAAACTCTAAAAAAATCGAAATTTAAAAGGGTGAGAAGAACGAAAAGCGGTCTTAAAACATTCTATATTACAATTTCTATGGATTCTCTGGAACTACAGAAGCATTTTCAAAAGTGATGGTGGGAAGTTGTTTGTAACAGTTCCTGCTGTAACATATGCTATGTTTTATACCGGTGCCACTACCACACGGGGGAGGGGTGCAAAAGCGTAAAACGTTCTAAAATTTTGATTTTGTTATACTGAAGTGCTAAAAACATGAAATTTGGCATGGTAGTTACTTATAAAATGTAAACGCTCTGTAAGAACAAATTCTAAAAAAAAAAATTGAAATTTAAAAAGGTGAGATGAGCCAAAAGTGTTCTAAAAACATTCTAAATTACAATTTGTACGGAATCTCTGGAACTACAGAAATGTTTTCAAAAGTGATGTTGGGAAATTGCTGGTGATAGTCCCTCCTGCAACATAGGCTATATTTTATGTCGGTGCCGCTACCCACAGTGGAGTTCAGGAGCAAAAAACGTTCTACAATTTCGATTTTTTTTTTATACCGAAGGCGTTAGAAACATGAAATTTGTCATCGTAGTTACTTATAAGATGTAAATGCTCTCTAAGGACAAATTCTAAAAATATTCGAAATTTAAAAGGGTGAGATGAGCGAAAAGCGTTCAAAAAATTTTCTAAATTACAATTTCCATGGAATCTGTGAGACTGCAGAACTGTTTTCAAAAGTGATGGTGGCAAATTAATGGTGACAGTCACTGCTCCAACATAGACTATATTTTATATCGGTGCCACTACCCCCAGAGGAGTGCAGGAACAAAATACGTTCTACAATTTCGATTTTTTTTTATACTGAAGGTGTTAGAAACATGAAATTTGGCATGGTAGTTACTTATAAGATGTAAATGCTCTCTAAGAATAAATAATAAAAAAATTCGAAACTTAAAATGGTGAGATGAGCGAAAAGCGTTCTAAAAACATTCTAAATTACAATTTCTATGGAATCTCTGGAACTACAGAACTGTTTTCAAAAGTGATGGTGGCAAATTATTGGTGACAGTCCCTGCTCCAACATAGACTATATTTTATGTCGGTGCCACTACCCCCAGAGGAGTTTAGGAACAAAATACGTTCTACAATTTCGATTTTTTTTTGTACTGATGGTGTTAGAAACGTGAAATTTGGCATGGTAGTTACTTATAAGATGTAAATGCTCTCTAAGAATAAATATTAAAAAAATTCGAAATTTAAAAAGGTGAGATGAGCGAAAAGCGTTCTAAAAACATTCTAAATTACAACTTCAATGGAATCTCTGGAACTACATAACTGTTTTCAAAAGTAATGGCGCCAGTCCCTGCTCCAAGATAGGCTATATTATATATTGGTGCCACTACCACGTGGGGAGGGGTGCAAGAGCGAAAAACGTTCTACAGATTCGATTTTTTATATACTGAAGATGTTAGAAACATGAAATTTGGCATGGTAATTACTTATAAGATATATATGTTCTCTAAGATCAGTTTCTAAAAAATTCGAAATTTAAAAGGGTGATATGAGGGAAAATTTTTCTAAAACGTTTGAAATTACGATTTCTTTGGAATTGTTAAGGACAGAAACTTGAAATTTGACATGACTAATACTTTTTAAGACACAAATACACACACAGAACAGTTTTAAAATATCGAAATATAAAAGGGTAAAAGAGGAAAAGACGCTCTAAATTACGATTTTTTTTTTATATTGACAGAATTAGAAACTTCAAATTTGGCATGACTGTTACTTTTAAAATACAAATGCTCGCTAAAAAATGGTTAGTAAATAAGTTCAAAATTTCAAAAGTTTAAATGAGCGGAAAGCGTTTTAAAAGCACTCTAAATTAAGATTTATATGGAATTGTTAGGGATAGAACTTTGGAGTTTGAGATGGATGATGCTTTTAAGACATAAATAGTCACACAAACAAATCGAAATTTAAAATTGTGAAAGCGTGAAAATCATTCTAAAAACGTAGTAAATTACACCCAGAAAAAGGAATTGATTAAAACAACAAAACCTGTTTTGCTGAGTACATTTTGGTTGTTTTAGTCAAATTTTTAGTTCAAGTAAAAAAATTGGTTTTGTTGCTTGGACAAAAAAATATTGTTAACACTCGTACAAAATTTTAACAAAATTTCACCAATTTTACTTGAACTAACAAAATTTGTTTCTTTTAATTTTACAATATTTTCGTAATTCCAGCAAATTTTTTTTATTTTTGAAAAAATTAAATTCTTGTGTAGTAGCCATATCTCTCTTACGTAACTTGATTTATTTGACTTATATAGCTATATAATTACATGATTAACATAATTTTGGGGTAATTAAAACTTTTTTTCACTGGGACGGACAAAGCTAGTTTTAAAAATCCTACTGTCCCATTTATTACCGGCTTCTATCTTTGCAAGAAGAAAGAATTGGATTCATGAAAATTTTCGATTTCCGGTTGTCCTGAATGCGATTTCGCTGTTTTTATCTCAAGAACTAATGCACGGAATTTAATAAAACCTTTTATTCAGTTACTTTCTGATATAAATTGTTGCTGATTACTTTTTACTTTAAATCGCGCAACAGGTGGCGCTGCTATGTTGCATTTTTCGTGATTTCTGCAATAGCTCTATCTCATTTTCAGCAGTCCAATACGCCTGTGATCTTTGAATAATAACAAGGAAATTTTTATCCTGCTTTTTACAGGCGTAATTCACTGCTGAAAATGAATAAAAAATTAACTATGTGTTGCCGTATGCTGTGCTTTGTACTGTCGTCTCATGTTTGCCGCAGAAATTTGCGTGCTCCTTATGACATTACATCTTGTGCTGCGATTGCAGCCGTTCCGACATATATAAGAGTGAGAAATGCCGAACTCAGATATCGTTCCTGGTAGCGCAGTGGCAAAGCGTCAGGCTGCTGTTCTGAGGACCCGGGATCGACTCCCGGCTTGGGCAATTTTCATTCTCTCGGTTTGCGCTTGAAAAAAAGCCGGATGAAATTCACGTGTTATTGTTCAAGGTTTTCAAGCGTAATTCACTGTTGAAAATGAATTAAAAAATAGTTAAAATTGTTTATGTAGATTGGTTCATTTAACAAATGTTTTTGTAGTATAAACAAAACAAGTTCGTAATATAACATATTTTATTGATTAAACAAATGAAATATAGTTTGTTGAAAAAAGAAAATAGATTGTTAAAATAACACATAGCATATATCTATGTAACAAAAATAATTTTGTTAATTCAAGTAAAATTGAACCATTTTACTTGAATTAACAAAACAGTTTTTTGCTGACGATACAATTTTTTTTTTGAAATTGCAAAAAAAATCAACAATATTTTTTTTGTTGATTCAAACGAAATTTCCATTGACCCATATTTAAACAAAAAGTTTCGTTGGGGCAAACAAATTTTTGTTGATTCAACAAAACTTTTTTCTGGGTGTACGATTTATTTGGAACTGTTAAGGCTAGAACCCAGAAATTTCGCATGGTTGTTACTCACGTAAATGGTCACCCAGAACAGATAACTAAAAACGCGAAATTTAAAAGGACAGAAAAAAACGTTCTAAAATTGCAATTTATGTGGTACTGCTGGTATAGAAGCTTCGTATTTCATGGTGGTTACTTTTAAAATGCAAAAGCTCGCTAAGACTTATTTCTAAAAAATTCGAAATTTAGCAGGCTGAAATGAGCGGAAAACGTTTAAAAACATTCTACATTATGATTTAGTTGAATATATTCTGGTTAGAAATTAGAAATTTAGTATAGTGGTAACTTGTAAGATACAGACGCTCGATATAAACAGTTTATTAAAAATTCGAAATTTAAACGTGTAAAATGAGCGGGAAAATTTATAAATTATGGTTTATTCTAAATTGTTAGGGATAGAAACATAAAAATTGACATTCCTGTTATTATTTAGACGTAAATGCCTGCACAGAACACTTTTTACAAAATTCGAATTGAAAAAAACTTTCTAAAATTGCGAGTTTAGTGATGCTGCAGGTCTAGAAAGTTGAAATTTCGCATGTTGGCTATTTTTAAGTTTTTAGTACTTGCTGAGAAAGGTTTTAAAAAATAGAAATTTAAAAGAGAGAAATAAGCTGTAAAAAGCTTTAAAATCTTCTGAACTATGATTTATCTGAAATTGATAGGGATAGTTACTTATAAGATGTAAATGCTCTCTAAGAAAATATTCTAAAAAAATTCGAAATTTAAAAGTGTAAAATGAACGGGAAAAGTTATAAATTATGGTTTATTCTAAATTGTTAGGGATAGAAACTGAAAAATTGACATTCCTGTTATTATTTAGACGTAAATGCCTGCACAGAACACTTTTTTACAAAATTCGAATTGAAAAAAGACGTAGAAGCAAAAAACTTTCTAAAATTGCGAGTTTAGTGATGATGCAGGTCTAGAAAGTTGAAATTTCGCATGTTGGCTATTTTTAAGTTTTTAGTACTTGCTGAGAAAGGTTTTTTAAAAATAGAAATTTAAAAGAGTGAAATATGCTGTAAAAAGCTTTAAAACCTTCTAAACTATGATTTATCTGAAATTGATAGGGATAGTTACTTATAAGATGTAAATGCTCTCTAAGAAAAAATTCTAAAAAAATTCGAAATTTAAACAATTTCTACGAAATCTCTGGAACTACAGAACCATTTTCAAAAGTGATGGTGGCAAATTGATGGTAACAGTCCCTGCTGTAACAGCTATATTTTATATCGGTGTCACTACCACAAAGAGGGTGGGGGGGGGGGTGAAAATGCGAAAAACGTTCTAAAATTTCGATTTTTTTCGACATTAGTGTGACTTAATTAGTAATTTCTGAATTATCTGTGTCAGTAAAATTTCCTCTAATCAAAATAGGCCAACGAATACCACTTGGCATTTTTCAAGAATTACGCGAGCAAAGCCGCGGGTTTTGCTAGTTTTAAATAAAATTTGTGGTGTGAAATAGTTTTAAAAACTTGAGTAAAATTTCTGGTAGTTCTAGTGTTAAGCTTATATTCTATCAAATTGATGAACATATGTTTATATTTTTATTTATCTGACAGCTGTCACTTTTAAATGCGTTAAACAGTTTTTATTATCAGAAACAAATAAAAAGATTGAGTCTAATAGAATGAAAGAATAATAGGAACAAGGAATAATTGCGTGTGTAACAGTTTTCATTTTTCAGTAAGGTCGTCTATTGTTATTTCTTGTATCCTTAAAGAATCAGAAACACGATTGAAATAATAAAGGTCATTCACTTTTTTGATATGGAAAAACTGTATGACTTTTTCTTCAGCGCCTAGAATACATAGTGTGGAAAACAGCTATAAAATAGTATTAAGAAATTGAATCCGATAAATGTAGAACGATGCTGAAAGATAACGAGTCGATCGCAACGACATCTTCTAGCAGTGGCGTAGACAAGGTGGAGGTCCAGATGGTTTGGATACCACTAATTTTATAAAAATATGTTTACCTTATCTAATAGGAGAATTTTATGGGACCCCCCCCCCCCCCGCTTTCTGGTTACGCCACTGTCTGCTAGCTCTTTTCAACGCAAATATTGTATAAGAATAGAACTGAGAAAACGTTTCAGCTAGTGGTAAATTTTTTAAATAAATTATACCCTATTTCATTTCATTATCGGAAATAAAAGAAAGAGATTGAGTCTAATAGAATGAAAGAATAAGAGAAACAAGCAATAATTGCGTGTAAGGGTTTACTTAAATATCAAGGTTTTTTTTATTTAATTGTACTATTTTTACTTACTGGCACGTATTACTTTCTTTATTGCTATTGACAATGCTTATTATTACTTTTGATTGACAGTAAAGTGTAATTTTGGTAAAAGCTGTCCGATCATAGAAAGAAAGAATTGTTTTAACATAGAGTATGTCCGGGATAGTTGCCCTACTTAAGCCCCCCTTCATTTTTCTTTTTTATATCAATGATTTTGGTATTGTACATATAACCTATCTGCTCCAAATTTTATGTAGAATATCATAAAAAATTATTACAATATAAATACCATATAAAATAGCGTCTATATAAAAAAAACCTAATCAATGATTTTGGCCATATATCCCGGGCCTCAGAGTTAAACGCCCCTCTTGATCCACCAGATGCCCCATTCGTAAAATATTAGAGAGCATACGTAATTAACATTTATAATTCAAAATATGGATTTGCATTTGACTATTTACATCCAATTTATTATTTTTTTTAATTGAACTTACAGGTTCTGCATACTAATCTTGGATTACCCTCAGACATGTCAGTAGAATATCATAAAAAATTATTACTTTAATATAAATGCCATATAAAATAGCGTCTATATAAAAAAAAAACCTAATCAATGATTTTGGCCATATATCACGGGCCTCGGGGTTAAACGCCCCTCTTGATCCACCAGATGCCCCATTCGTAAAATATTAGAGAGCATACGTAATTAACATTTATAATTCAAAATATGGATTTGCATTTGACTATTTACATCCAATTTATTATTATTTTTTTAATTGAACTTACAGGTTCTGCATACTAATCTTGGATTACCCTCAGACATGACAGTAGAATATCATAAAAAATTATTACTTTAATATAAATGCCATATAAAATAGCGTCTATATAAAAAAAAACCTAATCAATGATTTTGGCCATATATCACGGGCCTCGGGGTTAAACGCCCCTCTTGATCCACCAGATGCCCCATTCGTAAAATATTAGAGAGCATACGTAATTAACATCTATAATTCAAAATATGGATTTGCATTTGACTATTTACATCCAATTTATTATTATTTTTAAATTGAACTTACAGGTTCTGCATACTAATTTTGGATTACCCTCAGACATCACAGGATATTTGCTATTCTCAATGCTTCGAATAAATGCATATACAAAATTTGAAGCCAATCCTATATTTCTAACGAAGGCTAAACTTCTTAGAGTATAAATGGTGACACATAGAAACATGAAAGCAGTGGTATGTTTATTAAAAAATTCGTAAGAATCTTATACATAAATCTCAAAATTTAATTAAAAACAGCACTGATAGATGGCGCTGAGAGCGTTAAGAATCCTCCTAAAGAGAGTTCAGAAGCATAGAAAGATTAGCCGTCGAAGGTATCGCCATTGAAATCTGACCGATATTAGCGTATAGTGAAAATAATCCCGAAATTGATGCATACCGTGGCGGAATGTGTATTTATTGTGTTGGAGTACCACCGATTAAATCAGAGTCCTACTGCCAAACGCGATAAGTTTTCAAACGCGACTTCAAGTCGCAAAAGGCCCAAATGGAAAACAAAATAAGTGAGCTTTTTAAAAAATTTCAACAGACAGACAACGTGGCCGATGGGAATTATTTTCACTATACGCTAATAGCGGTCAGATTTCAATGGCGAAATCTTCGACGGCTAGTCTTTCTATGCTTCTGAACTCTCTTTAGAAGGGTTCTTAATGCTCTCAGCGCCAACTATCGGTGCTATTTTTAACTAAATTTTGAGGTTTACGTATGAGATTCTTACGATTTTTTTAATAAACACACCACTGGTTTCATGTTTCTATCTATCACCGTTTCCGTGTTATTGATTTTTAAAGTTAGGGGTTCTTTGTGAAACACCCTTTATATACTACACTAAGAGAGGTTACCCTCCCCTTCCCTTACTTATATTCAATGTACAAACTCTAAAAAACTAATTCGGGAAAAAAAATTTAAATTCTTAAATTAAATACGTTAGATTTTAATGTTTCATAATCAATGATTTCAAAATATTTTATATATTCTAAGGATGGTTAAACTCATGTAATTTAAATTAAAGGGGGGTAGAAAAATTGCCAACAATAAAAGGAATATTATTTAAATAAACAAAGAATCACAAAGAAGGATTAAACCTCAAATATGATGCAAAGTTGTAGTCTATCCGAATTTTCTGTGAGAATGATATACTTAAGGGATTTCAGATTTCGATTTTATATTTCGATTTATATTTAGTGCTCTTGAATATATTCTGTCACAAAGAGAGAAAGAAAGTTCGGAATGTGTGAATTATAATGTTCTGAGCAGAGCTATAAATACCAAATACAGTGGAACTTCCCTTTAACGAAGTCTCTATTTAACGAAGTTTTCTACTTAACAAAATTTTCTGCAGAACTTTGACTTTGAACACCAATAACATGTAAATTAATCTCCATATTACGAAAAATATATTCTATATAACGAAATTTATTCCACTTTTGTATGTGTACAGAATTTTAAATAATAGGTTTATTTTTCAATGGATACGTGAATTTATTTCAGCGGATTGTATGAAACACATTTAAATAATTTCCATTCTGCTTGGTGCTAAATAAAACATTTTTTTTTTCACACTAAGGAAAACACTTGTTATCATCACTATCCCACACCGAGACTTCAGCGCTGACAGTTCAGGGGAGTCAAAATACCCTTTTTACATTCAATGATATAAAGATGCAGTGACGCAATGGCGTCTGATGCATTGAAAGAAAACATATCAGTTAGAGTCAGACAGTTACCATTGCTGATAGACAATTGCTTTGTACATCCACATGAATGTGCTTCAAAATATAAATCGAAGAACATCAAAGTTATTTGTGTTCCTGCCAATACAACTTCTAAACTTCAGCCATTAGTCTAAGGAATAATAAAAAATCATGAAGTACATTATCGAAAAAGACAGAAAAAAGACCATGTAGTGAAAACATTAGTTTGAGAATCTGTGTATCAGAGCTGATGAACGCTTGAGCCAAAGCTTGGGAATGAGACGTGATTTCATCGACCGTGCACGACTGTTTTGTAAAAGACGGTTTCATAATTAAAACTGAATCAAATGCTTCTGAAACCAACACCCGTTTGTCATATCTGAAGAAAAATTTTCATGAATTTAAGTTGATTTCTATTTAACGAATTTTCTTTATAACGAAGTTTTTAAGTGTAACGATGAGACTTCGTTAAATGGAAGTTCCACTGTACTTTAATATTTTTCATCTAAGAATATGAGCGAATTGCAATCTTTTGAATCAACTTTCTAAAATGAAATAAATGATTTTTTTTTATCATTGCTTAAATGGAGAATTTATCAACACCGCCACCTGACTTGTTAGGCAATGACCCCCCGGGAGGGCCATTGTCAACCTAAAGAAGAAAAAGATTTTCTTTCTTCATTACCATGAAGATTAAAAAATATATATATTAAAAACACAACAAAGTTGCTTGATAATTTTAAATGGGGCATCTCATTCCGCATCACAAGTGAGGTATATATCCCCGATGCAGATGCGGCATGTATCCTTTTAACCAGGATAGATGTCCCAGACAGTAGCTCTGGAAGTAGGAACAGATATGGCTGCAACCTATAATTAACACATTACTTGATACCTGTTTCAACAACATTCACTAGTAAATATTTCATGAAAATCATCTAGTAAGTACATTATATTTTATCTGATACTTGTCTCTATCTTACAAGAATATAAAACAAAAGCCAAACTTACCTTTCTTTGAAGAATATGTTTTTAGTTCTTAAAATAAAATCAATTTAGTTCCTAAAATATAAAAGTTTTATTTGTTACAGCGAAAACCCAAAATCTGTCAAAGCCCGAATTAACTAGGGAAAACGCTTTCTAACTGAGAGTTCCAGTTAAAACGGATTTATTCCAGTTAGAACGCGTTCTAACTTACAGCTCTAGGAAAAATACGTTTTATTCGGTATTTGACTGATTTGTTGGACAATATTATTTGTATCTTTTAAAAGTATTGATATAAATCAGTAAAAATGCGTTTTAACTTATTTATTTCAGTTAGAGCGCGTTCTAACTTAGAGCGCAAGAAATACAAGTAACATATATGTATGTTACATTGAAAACCCGAATTAACTAGGGAAAACGCGTTCTAACTGAGAGCTCCAGTTAAAACGGATTTATTCCAGTTAGAACGCGTTCTAACTTACAGCTCTAGGAAAAATACGTTTTATTCGGTATTTGACTGATTTGTTGGACAATATTATTTGTATCTTTTAAAAGTATTGATATAAATCAGTAAAAATGCGTTTTAACTTATTTATTTCAGTTAGAGCGCGTTCTAACTTAGAGCGCAAGAAATACAAGTAACATATATGTATGTTACATTGAAAACCCGAATTAACTAGGGAAAACGCGTTCTAACTGAGAGCTCCAGTTAAAACGGATTTATTCCAGTTAGAACGCGTTCTAACTTACAGCTCTAGGAAAAATACGTTTTATTCGGTATTTGACTGATTTGTTGGACAATATTATTTGTATCTTTTAAAAGTATTGATATAAATCAGTAAAAATGCGTTTTAACTTATTTATTTCAGTTAGAGCGCGTTCTAACTTAGAGCGCAAGAAATACAAGTAACATATATGTATGTTACATTGAAAACCCGAATTAACTAGGGAAAACGCGTTCTAACTGAGAGCTCCAGTTAAAACGGATTTATTCCAGTTAGAACGCGTTCTAACTTACAGCTCTAGGAAAAATACGTTTTATTCGGTATTTGACTGATTTGTTGGACAATATTATTTGTATCTTTTAAAAGTATTGATATAAATCAGTAAAAATGCGTTTTAACTTATTTATTTCAGTTAGAGCGCGTTCTAACTTAGAGCGCAAGAAATACAAGTAACATATATGTATGTTACATTGAAAACCCGAATTAACTAGGGAAAACGCGTTCTAACTGAGAGCTCCAGTTAAAACGGATTTATTCCAGTTAGAACGCGTTCTAACTTACAGCTCTAGGAAAAATACGTTTTATTCGGTATTTGACTGATTTGTTGGACAATATTATTTGTATCTTTTAAAAGTATTGATATAAATCAGTAAAAATGCGTTTTAACTTATTTATTTCAGTTAGAGCGCGTTCTAACTTAGAGCGCAAGAAATACAAGTAACATATATGTATGTTACATTGAAAACCCGAATTAACTAGGGAAAACGCGTTCTAACTGAGAGCTCCAGTTAAAACGGATTTATTCCAGTTAGAACGCGCTCTAACTTACAGCGCTAGGAAAAATACGTTTTATTCGGTATTTGACAGATTTTTTGGACAATATTATTTGTATCTATCAAAAAGTATTGATATAAATCAGTAAAATTGCGTTTTAACTGATTTATTTCAGTTAGAACGCGTTCTAACTTAGAGCGCAAGGACTACAAGTAACATATATGTATGTTACAGTGAAAACCCGAATTAACTAGAAAAAACGCGTTCTAACTGGGAGCTCTAGTTAAAACGCGTTTTAACTTATTTATTCCAGTTTGAACGAGTTCTAACTTAGATCGTTAGGAAAGGACTGATTTTGGGTCTTCACTGTAACAAATATAACTTTTATTTTATGAACTAAGTTGATGTAACTTCGTCTATTGCATTGTTTTACAACAATTGAGAGTAGAATACCGTCAGTATTTATGCCACACATCCAATAGTTGAAATACAGTGTAAAGATTTCATTAAATTATCTGGGAATATTGAATGAAACTTTCCATCCAAGACTTTATTTTCTCACACTAGGAAAGGTTTTTTTCCCACGACCAAGTCGCCGACGCGGTGTCTAGGGTGCTCAAAAGAAAGGTGACATCGAGAATTCGTATGGCGGGAAGTTGATCGATGTGGTTCTTCTCTAGAAACAATGTAGCGAGGGGCTCCCCTGTTTTTATGAGAACACAGAAATTGGCAACAAGGCGACAGGTACGAACTCCTATTTACCAATCCAAGAAGGTGAGTGGATTTTATTGGGCTTTGAGAAAGCGGTAAACACCCGAACCCCCCACCCCCTCGAAGCGTAAAAAGATTACTTTGGGGAGGGGAGTTGAAAGTTGGAGATCAACTGTGAAGGTCGGGGCTTTTCTGACCTGCGAAGAGGAGAGAGTCATCTCTCGGAAGAGGAAAGAGGATCATCGTCCGGACATCCCGTCCCGAGGGTGAAATTAGCTGAACACCAGCGGAGGGAGAAAATAGCAGAGACATCACGCCTTTGTTCTGGAATAGTTGCAGCTCACCGTCAGAGTGATTGCAACTGGTGGGACACCCTGTCACCACACAAAAATCGAACTTATTTCGTATCGCTAGCTAAGCGAGAAAACCTGTGTTAGCAGAGACTTTCGTCGTCCCGAACTTTTTCTTCTGAACTAGAATTTGCATCCTAGAAGTGATACTGGTAATAAGTTAATTATAATAGACATCGAACCAACTAATTACATTCTGTAAAACAAAAGTGATTTCAGTGTTAATTTACAAAAGAAATAAAAATATTTCTCAGGATTAAAGATTCAAAGTTCGTGTTTCGCTACCGTTCAAATTTTATAACACTAAGTACGAAATCATCCCAACAGTAACTAGCGCAACTAATCCGATGGGGCATCTAACCTGGTTTTACCCTAGTTGTATTCTACAAGGAAATCTATTATTGATTATTTTCTTTTAGAGTTAATTTAAAAAAATGAAACTCTATCAGCTTTATCAACGTAATCGATTTATTAATTTTTACTTACAAGGCACAGTTTGCAAAGTCCAATATCTCTTTTATTATTTTAAAACTGTTTTATATGTAACTATATGAAAAATAAAAATTATGTCTTCAAATAAAATTTAGAAATTTATTAAAAACAATACTTTCTTAGTAGCCGCACACCAGAGTTTAATATCTGAAGAAATCGTGAAATATTTTGCACTTTTGATTCAGATTGTTTCAGTG
Source organism: Maratus michaelseni (assembly GCA_963931845.1). Lineage (NCBI taxonomy): Eukaryota > Metazoa > Arthropoda > Arachnida > Araneae > Salticidae > Maratus > Maratus michaelseni. Next base: position 54,469,506 of record OZ007588.1, on the reverse strand, counting down.
TTTAATCTCGCAGTTCAATCACATATCTGTTAAATTTGTACGTTATTTATATTAGTTTATTGATTAATGAAGTGTTAATTTCGTCATGGAATATTAGTCGTGTGCAAATGGGAAAATATTTTGTAATCGATCTGCACGCGATAGAGATATATTTTTTTAAATTCATGCTTGAAAAGTATTTTTTAAAAAACGGTAAATTGAAATACACTTTTCAAACAAATTGCACTTTAAAGTGTATTTATTTTCTTTAGTCGACGGTGTAAAAGTTAAAATTATACAACTAAATTTATGTAACTAATTAAAATTATGTAACTAAATTTGGAAAGAGAGAGAGAAATGAATTGGTTTTACCGTTGCTACCGTCGATATGACATCAGCGTTACACGTCACATGTTTTATATTCATAATCTAGATAGATTTTCAGACTTTATTTTCTGTTTCTTTGGCAATTAAGTGTGTCAAAAGAAAATAATGCGTAACATTAACAGGGTTCGTACGCCTCTTGGAATTTTGCGAACAGGAAATTCTTCGGCACCAGTATTTTTTTATAGAAAATCTCTCCTTAAAAGAAGGTGAAATTTCACGAATTTAACCTAGATTTCCTTTTCTATAAAAAAAAATACTGGTAAACCTCCTGGAAAATTTCCTGATCCGTACGAACCCTGCATTAATAACTTTGACGAAAACTATTCGCAAAAAATATATAGAAAAAAGAAAAAAGAAAAGTCAGGCCAAACTACTTTTATATTATTTTTTCTAGCTGCTTTTTTTTCCTTCGTGCAATCTTGTGATAAAATTTTATCTTTTTTTTTCTGATTGTGGAATAAGACAAAAGAAAAATAATACATCTAATTCACTTTCTTCATAAGAAATATTTGGTATAAAGGTCAAAACTTTCGTTTTGAAAATTATTGTTTCTTGCAAAATAAGTTCACATAGGGATGTTTCTATTTTTATCGATCAAAAAGCTGCATTTTTCAATATGAAGATAATTTTCTTTATCAAAAGAACAAAATAGATTCAGTAAAAATGAATAAAAAAATATCCAAATACCGACAGCGCCTAATTAACAAATGAGAACGGTGGCATTTGCACTAGTTAGAAGGTTACACCATTTTTGAATAGTTATCTTTGTCTAATTTATGCACCGATTTTTTTACTGAAGTAAGGCGAATATGACAATTCAGAAATAGTGATAAATGAAATACAGAGAAGTGAATTACCACTTTATTAAACAGTGCACAATCATTAGAATGACAAAATGTCCTGACCGGGCTTCGATACCGGATCACTTGGTATAGTGCACCAAGTGCTTTACCAATTGAGCCATCCGGACGACATCCAGTCTTAGCATTCTCTCACTCTTATATGGCAAGGCTACAACCTCGTAGCACGAGATGGGACGTCGTTCAGCTCTTCTGAAAAATTAATTAGTATAGTGATAAATGTCTGCCCAAATTCCAAAACTGTTCACTCTGGTCTTCGATACAGCATAAATATAAATTCATTTGAGGTGGTTCTCAAATGATCTACTAAACAACGCGAAACTTTCTGACACAACTTCTGCCTCATTTTTGAACGCAAGGTTTTTATAACATTATCAGGCCTGACTATTGAAGCGATTTGGAATCGAAATGAGTTTTCCATTTTTTTTACAAATACATTACTTTGACAGTAGATTAGATTTAGATTAGTAGTAGATTTAGGTTTTGACAGTATTTTGTGAAAGATATCAAAACGTTTTTACCGAATTACCAAATGCCTTTACCAAAAAATGGAAATCGTATTTCAATTACATAATATATGAATAAGAAAACCTGCCAATTTCATACGTTTCCGAAGAAAAATGAATTCAGAAATGTATCAGACAGTAGCTCCTTTGGATTTGAAAACAGCCTTAACAGTTTTATTATATTTTAAATCTGTGAATTTTAAGTATTTATTTTATTTGCTTTTAAATATATACTAATATCTAATTATCTCGTGTTTATTTTTATGTAATATAAAAAAAACATCTAATTATATCCGAGAAATAAGGAAAAATGTTTTATTGTATTATACATGAGTTATTGCATCTGTGGAAGTATTTGTGTATAACTAATATGAAACATTAATTACTAGCAGATCCGCCCGTAACAATATTATTTATATAATATAATAAAGGCGCATATCTTATCGTTAATTTGCAGAAATTATCTTTTAAACTTTTAATATTCTAACTGGAAATAAATGAGTAAGTGTATAATTTCTTTTGATTTTTAACAATTATACTGCTGGAAATTCATTATTTTTCAAAATAATGCTTCGTTTACATAAGAATAAAAATGCGTATTAGTTTAATATTGTTTCTTACAAAATGCAACATATTAATAAGTTATATTTAAGAAAGAACTATCGTTAACATTCTAAAATTACATTTTTTTGTGTATATTAAGGAATGATATTCCTACTTGCTTGATTTAATATGTTAAATTGCTTTTTAAACTAAAGATTTAAATAAAGATTTTTTAAATGAAATATGAACGTTATCATTTTAAAAAGAGTCATTATTTCTATATTATATAATAACGTTTGGAGATAAGTACTTGCATTTAAATATAAATATTTCCTATATAAGTATTTTAACGCAAATTAATATATTACAAACGTTTTCATTTACTTCGTTAGATTACTAGTAAAATATATTTTAACAATTAATTCCAATTTTATTCCTGGAAAATTAAGTTCGACTGTTTTTCTGAATGATTTTTCATTAATTTAGATAATGAAAACAAAATCCCTTTTAGTAAAGTAATAAAATTTTTCAGAAAAGAGTAACATAATGTATTACTTATGAAGCGTTACACAAACACACAGACAAATATATAACTAAATAATCTAAATAGGTATCTACAATATTAAGTTGTAACGAACCCTGCCGGCCTGACAGCTGGAAAATTAGCCATGGCACAAAATCTAACAATACCGACATTTTTTTTATTTTGATGCAAATGGTATAATGGTGGTGGAGCTGACAGTTTTAACCTAACTATAATGTTTTGAAAATAGGTTATATTAAATAACGACATAATTCAATGATATAGCACTGGTGAGACATATTACTAGAGGTTTATTTACTGAGCATCAACACGTCACAAAAACATATGAGACCATTCTGAGATTTTTTAAAACTGTAAGAAAAATAGTCTTTTTAGATGGCGTAGGATATACTGATACTTTATTTTGATGCTGTTATCTACAAACTATTAACTGAAATATAAACACTACAGTTCTCTCCCACATAATCTTGAAGTCGGGTAGGAGCTCTTCTAATTCATTTAGATCTTCTAGGTACCTGTACACAGTAAGTAAAATTAGTTTTTATAGATTCTGCAGTATCATCAATTGTATTTTTGCGATCAGCAGGTTTTCGAACCGAAGGTGTTGAATCAGAGTCGGCTGGCTTAGGACTTGGAGTATTTGGATATATCAGATGAGAATCAGCTGGTTGAAGATCTATGATGCTAGGATACATTAGTTGAGTTTACACAGTTATTAGTTGATACATTTGTTTAACAGCTGTAATTTCACTTCTGTAAATTTCTGTATCACTTACTTTAGAATTTGTATTATTAGCTAAATATATCTTTGATCCTATGTTAGTTGTTTGAACAATATGCCTTTTGCAGATATTTGAACCAACTTTAATTCTATAATGTAACTAACTCGATCTTGTTATAATGCGACCAAATTTACATTTGGCTTATGGAGTATTATTTCTTACGGGTCCTTTCTTGTTAATTTTAAATTATTTTACTTTAGCACTAGAATTACTCGCATTTTGCTTATCATGAATAAAACTTAGAGTGTTTGGATACATTTATTTAACAGCTGTAATTTCACTTCTGTAAATTTCTGTATAACTTTCTTCAGAATTCGTATTATTAGCTAAATATATCTTTGATCCTATGTTAGTTATTTGAACAACATGCCTTTTATATTTGAACAAACATTAATTCTATAATGTAACTATCCCCATCTTGTTATAATGCGACCAAATTTACATTTGGCTTATGGAGTATTATTTCTTACAGGTCCTTTCTTGTTAATTTTAAATTATTTTACTTTAGCACTAGAATTACTCGCATTTTGCTTATCATGAATAAAACTTAGAGTGTTTGGATACATTTATTTAACAGCTGTAATTTCACTTCTGTAAATTTCTGTATAACTTTCTTCAGAATTCGTATTATTAGCTAAATATATCTTTGATCCTATGTTAGTTATTTGAACAACATGCCTTTTATATTTGAACAAACATTAATTCTATAATGTAACTATCCCTATCTTGTTATAATGCGACCAAATTTACATTTGGCTTATGGAGTATTATTTCTTACAGGTCCTTTCTTGTTAATTTTAAATTATTTTACTTTAGCACTAGAATTACTCGCATTTTGCTTATCATGAATAAAACTTAGAGTGTTAGGATACATTTATTTAACAGCTGTAATTTCACTTCTGTAAATTTCTGTATAACTTTCTTCAGAATTCGTATTATTAGCTAAATATATCTTTGATCCTATGTTAGTTATTTGAACAACATGCCTTTTATATTTGAACAAACATTAATTCTATAATGTAACTATCCCCATCTTGTTATAATGCGACCAAATTTACATTTGGCTTATGGAGTATTATTTCTTACAGGTCCTTTCTTGTTAATTTTAAATTATTTTACTTTAGCACTAGAATTACTCGCATTTTGCTTATCATGAATAAAACTTAGAGTGTTTGGATACATTTGTTTAACAGCTGTAATTTCACTTCTGTAAATTTCTGTATAACTTTCTTCAGAATTCGTATTATTAGCTAAATATATCTTTGATCCTATGTTAGTTATTTGAACAACATGCCTTTTATATTTGAACAAACATTAATTCTATAATGTAACTATCCCTATTTTGTTATAATGCGACCAAATTTACATTTGGCTTATAGAGTATCACTTTCATATCAAACCTATTTTTGTTCTTATATGCCTCGTTATAATATAAAGATGCAGGACTCTCCCCGTTGTAACATGATACATATTTCTATACTGCAAAAGAACGTTATTTAATTTCATTTTCAAGGTACCAGTTTCTGAAGCCAAGGCCAATGGCCTTAATCCACGTTTCAGAATTTCACATAGCGTTCAGCTTTACTAATTGTGACTGGATGATATGCAGCACACAACATATGTTTTACACCCTGATTATTGACCCTGAATGTCTTAAATTCTGCAGAAGTAAATTGAGGAGCATTGAATGATACCAAAGATAACCTAGGATAACCGTATCTGGCAAAAAAGAAGAAAGGCAAGTAATCGTATGTTCTGTAGCTGTATTAGAAACAATAAAAACCTCTGGTAATTTGCTATGAGTATCAACCACAAGTAAAGCATTGCACCCATAACTGGACCAAAATAATCAATATGAACACTTTAACATGAAACTGTAGGCCATTCCCAATGTTGTGTATCTTATGAGGATTATTTTTCCAATTTACACAAACAGTGCAATTCTGTGGCAGATCTTCAGTATCTTGATCAATGCCTGTTCACCACGCAAAACTTCGAGCTAACAACTTCATCTTTAATATGTTAAGATACCAAAATGTGTGTTATTATATGTATTATAATATGTTATTATAATATATGTTAATATATCATCTTTAATATACCAAAATTTCTAAAATGTAAATCATTTGAAATTTGTTTTCTATCAGTCTCAGAAATAATTATTATGCACCCTTTTAAGATACAACTATGTTGAAGAGTAAATTCTTCTTGCTTACCGTCAAAAAGTAAATTCTTAGGGCTTTCAGAACCATAAATAAAGGTGATAGAAAATTTGATAAATAAAGCATCTGATTTTGTAGCAAAGTCGATAGTTTTGGAAGTTAAAGGATAAGACGAAATTTGATTAACTTGAAAAAAAATCAGATTCATCAATAACATTATTTGAGTTAAGTTGTGGTGTTTTAATCTTCGCTACACAGACAGACGAGACATGGAAGACGAGAAAGACTATTGATATTTTAGTGCTCGGTGGTTTTCTTATAACCGATATCATATTGCAACTTTTGTAAATATAATGCAAATCGTTACATTCTAGCCGCTTAAAGTACAGGAATAGTCTTAGTAGTAGAAAAAATAGAAACCAAAGTTTTATTGTCCGTAAATAAAGTAAAGCTATTACCATACAAATAACCAAAAATAATAGCTAACGCTTCTTTATCCATATGGCTATATCTTTTTTTATGCATTAGTCGAAGTTCTTGAGACATTTCATGTGAAAGAACTGCGGAGAAACCATAAGAAGAAACATCATTTGCTAAAACAAAAGATAATTTAGGGTTGAAATGTATACTAATGAACTACTAATAAATTTGAACAACTAATAAATTTATATACCAAGAAATGCTGCGATTTTTCACGAATTTCAAATACAACGTTCAAGTTTTCATGATACAGACAATATGATATAAAAGTTACAAAAGTCACATGTTCACATTCCTCATACATTTTTCATTTGTCAATTTATTCTATAAATGTTCTTAATATTTTAACAAATGTCACATTTCAATACATTTTTTTCTTCGTATTTATTGTACTGATTTTAATTGTAATTTGTTAAAATATAAACATTGTTTACTTAATCGGAAATGTTAAACAATGCTGATGTATTCAAAAGAAACAGACCGAATTCCATTTATTAATGAAATACTTTAACAACAGATGGATTTATCTTGTAAAAAAGTTTTTTCTGCATATGGAGTGTTCATAGTATACCAAATTAATTGTTTATGTATCAACGTACAGTATGCACTCAATGCATTCGAATTTAAGAAGTTTATTCGTCATTAAGTAATGTGAATTTTATGTAATTCTACATAACCCGTAACATTTTCGTGAAAACGAATGTATTATTTAACATTATTATGAATTTCAAGTACTAAATCAAATTCATTTAATATACATAAGCTAATAAATTGTGAAATAGGTATTTACGTTAAGAAAATCTATAAAACAATAGCTTTGTAAGATTACTATATACACATGTATTAAATAATTTATTTTGTTTGAAATACTTATAATTAGAAAGAACGTTATAAAAATTAAAAATAACTCTATAAGTTAATAAATTATATATCACGAATTGCTCACGTATTACAAATTCGACATTTTGGTTTGTATAATACTAACAGTATAATTTAAAAATAATATTAAAGTAAAAAAAAATCGATCCACATATGTAATATAACATTAAGATTTGCATGTTCTGTATGCTTTTATATTGCATTTAATTGTAACTGGCTAAAATATAGGCATTGTTTTTTTTAAATGAAAATGTTAAACTACAGTAATGCACGTAACATGTAAATCCCATTTATTAATGAAGAACTTTATCAACTGTTTCAGAATTAGTAATGCATTTATCTTGTTAGGGTTCTTTTGCATTTGCAATGTTGATAGTATTCCTAATTAATTGTTTAAATAATAAACCGCATAATAAGTATACATTTGTTTTTAATAATCATATTTCTCGTGAATTAATGCCAAAGTTTATATTATTTGTTCATATTATTGAATAATTATACACTTTCATAAAATCTCTAAAGCAATAGAGATTTAAAATTAATATATTCACATGTTTTATTTTTTTTTTATCTATTAAACACAATTATAAAGTGTAGAAGGACATCTATACGCAACTATTATTAAATTTATCAACTCGGAAACTTTGGTATTTTTCACGAATTCAGAAAAACGGCATTTATTTTTTTTATCATGCTGATAGTATGTCATAAATTCATAAAAATAATTTTCTTTATCAACATATTATATATATTCATTTTTAAAAGTGTTCTTATTGCTCAAAACTAGTAGGATGTTCTAATCCCAAAACTTTCTTCTATCTCAAACATTTTTTTTAATTACACTTCTATATTTTTGTTCAATGAATGTTTCAAAACTATTGGGGGAGGGAGAAATAAAATTCTAATGAATTATAATGATAATTATAATTCATATTTCGACCAAAGTGTTCTAAAATATGTTTGGAATCTTCTTCAACGGGAAGTGTTTCATTCAATTTAACATGAACTAATTCAGATAAAAACGAAGTAAGAGTATTTCGCGCCCCCTAGCGGTGTAAATTGAAACTAAACCTTACTGCAGTGTGTGCGTAGCACGCCTGCTATACAACGCCATAGGCAGCGGCGACAAGTGCCTGAGTTTCGTTCGTAAAGAGTTTTGTTTAGAACAGAATGCTCGCCGAAAATGAATATTTTTATCGAAACCGGAAAAGAAAGTTGCTGTTTCCAGGTCAACGTCGGATGGATCAGCTAGTATATAAAAAAGTGAACAATTTTGATTATTTAGAATTTGCAAATTAAACCTAGATGCGATATTTCGGTGATTCAGTATATATTTTTTTTTCAACAGCTACCGCTCCCATCCCAAATTCAACTGGGACCTACAGGTCATAGCAATAAACAAACATATAACATTTTCTTCAATTTTATTCACAACTTCGTACACTTTTCGATGATACAAAGAGGACACACGGACATACAGATATTTAGTAAAAAAACATGTTTTTAGGAATCTCTGGTCCCTAAAACGTAAAAATACATCAAAAGTTGGAAGTCCAAAAAAATTTCGATTGTATTATTTTCTTCTATTATAGATAAAAGAAAGTAATAGCATCAAGCAATGTAATATCTTAAGAAATATGCATTATTTTTTAAATTGAAAATGCTAATTTAGTGTGATATATTTAAAAGTAACACGTAAATTACATTAATTAATGAAATTATCAACATGTACTGAATATTTAATGTTGTTTATCCTATAAGAATTTTTTGCATATGCAACGTTTATAATATATTTGTTTATCAATATATAGAAATAAATCATTTTTTATCACAAATTCAGTACATTTGTCCAATTAGTCTTAATACTTTACGTAATATCAAGGGTATAGTTCATTTTCCTCTATTTTTGTATTTCATTTAATAGTAATTTATTAAAACCTAAGCATTGTTAATCAAATTTAAAATATTCTCAAGTAACACGCAAATATCATTTAACAATGAGTACTTTAGCAGCATATGCTGAATATCAGTACTTTTATCCTGTAAAGAATTTCTTGCATAAGCAATGTTGATAGTATACCTAATTATATGTTTATTTATCAATTTTCAAATTGGTCTCAATGCATTTGGCTTAATACGTTTATTTATCGTGTATTATTTTAATCCTTGTATTAAGTTTTCAATAAATCCTAGCATTTTCATGATGCTGAAATTATTAATGTAAATTATTATGAATGTCAGCATTTCAAAATAAATTAATCCATAAAATTCATCTGATTTACAACACGTATATTTAAGTATTCTATATGAATAATATTATCAAAATATTGTATTACATGTTTTGTCTTCTGCATTGCTTTCAAAAGGTATCAGAATTTCATAAAACGTTAACCAATTTATATTATAAATAACGCTGACGTCATACGGATGGTGGCAACAACCCATTTCTATTTTTTAGCAAATTTAATTACTTCTAAACATTCCAGATTTTTAATTTCTTCACCGCCAATTAGGGAAAAAATGTATTTTCAAGTTCAAATTGTTTGAAAGCTGTATATCTATCTACCAATGTTTTGGTTTTTTCAAATACTTTTCAAGCATGATTTAAAAAGAAAATATGTAGCACGTGCAGCTCAGTTATAGACCCTCTTCACTTTAAAAAAAAATTAATATTTAAGAATTTGTTTCTGGCTAATATTCCATCACGAAATCTACACTTCATCAGTAAATAAATAAACTAATAAAATAACATAAATAAAACAAAAAAGTTACAGGTATGCAATCGAATTGTGCACTGAAACCTTGAAAAATTCAGAATAAAAGTGTCTGCTATTAGTAGCGGAACAAGTAAAAGATTTTCTTCACGTACATTATGAAAATAAAATTTTACCCACAGTACTTCAAGGGATTAAGATATATATTTGGAGAATTCGATTAGGATAGAATTTTTTTCTTTGCACATAAAGTACAATCTATAATTCTTAACACTTTCCAACGTAGTTGAAAAGTGTTTATGACTTCGGTTTGTCTGCCGTCTGGCTTTCTGGCCGTCTGCCGTCTGCCGTCTGGCCGTGCTCTAACGTAAATATACTCGTATTGCCCTGCAATTTTTATATGTTATTGTCGTTATCTATAGCATTTTCCCTATTTCAACTGAAGTAGTACTTTTTGTAGCACTTATAGTTTTTTTTTACAGGGACACTCAAAAGAATTTCGTTACATTACGGTCTATGGGGAAAAATCATTTGCGGTTTATTGTAATGATGTTACACAATTTCAAATATATTGTAATTGATATATATCACTAAGGTGCATTACAAAAAGTTTAATGTAGAATAGGGTGTGCATAGCACTTATTTTAGTACTTATTTTAGTAGTTACTTTACAGGGACAGTCAAAATAATTCCGTTACAGTACGTCTATGGAGAAAAATCGTTTGCGGTTTATTTAAATAATGTTTCACTATTTTAAACGCATTGAAATTAATATACATCACTAAGGTGCATTACAAGAGGCTTACTACAGAATATTGCGTGTATAACAGGCATTGTTCATTTACAGGGACACACAAAGAATTCTCTACTGTTCGTTAAAAATAATTCCTGGAAGTGCGTTTTAAGTTGCTGATCGCGATTTTAAATTTAACTCACTTTTTGTCTATTACTTGGTGTGTATAAATTCTGTATTTAATATACAGGGCAGCACAAAAGTTCGCGAACATATTTCCGTTTATTGACAGAAACTCCAGAAAGAGAATTTTAAACTGTGCTACGCGTTTCCTAACTAAACTAAAATTTAGCCTCCTATGTAGTATATATACAAATCTATAGATCATATACAGGGCTGAATAAAAGTATTCGGATAATTTTCCGAATATTGTATATGTTGGAAATTCCTGAAATTACGCTTTTAAATATGTTATGCGTTTTCCAAATTGTTTACTTAAATGTTATATTTCAGCTTATTAAACGGTAATGATTTGTAAAATTATTTTGGAAGCGTTGGAAAGTGTTACATAATCTATGCTTGACACATGATTTTTTCGTTCTTGTTGACTTATAAAAGAAGATATATTATTAAAATGTCTGAATACATATCAGTTATTTTGAAGAACTTAGGTAGCGGATTATACCTAAAAACAAATGCATATTTTTAATGAATTTCGATTCATTTTTGTACATTTGCATGTTGGTTTTTAACGTTAGATATCAATTTTTAATCCCTAAAAGTTTTTTCATCAGTTTTACTGCTGAAAATATTAGAACGTTTCCTTAATCATGTTTATTTTCCGTTTTGATGCAGTTTCGGTCATTTTTGGTAAAGACATTTTTAGTATTACATTTGGAGATTTTTGTAATTTCGAAAGTATATTTTACAATAGAGTTTCGGCAATTACGCAATTTATTGTTTTCTATTAAATATACAACAAACACTTTTCGTTACGTGCAAGTCGTTTAATTTGTTATATTTAATAATAAAACTGTTATGTGCACTTTCAGATTACAATTTTAAAGGTGAGTATAAAACACTTCCATGTTATTTTAAATTGTACCCATGCTTGATGAATACATTATTAAATTTGATATCTATTCTTCCAGTTTTCTTTTTTCAGTGAGACTCTCTAATGTCATTTTCTCTTTCTTTAATGATACAATAAGACAGCAGTAAAACAATATATGTCACTCACTTTCATGATAAGAAATATCTGGTATAAAAAAAAATGTGAGGCGTCTGCTTCCTGCAATTCATTTCAGATAAGGTTATATGTTATCAAACTAATGTACATATGTTTCTATTTTTGTTCCTCTGACAGCTTTTTGTTTCAAATGTCAAGAGATCGTGCTCTATCAAAAAAAAAAAGGAATTACTTTCGGATAAAGAAAAATAACAATAAGAAAACGATACAATAAAATTTATTGGACCAATTAGATGACAGATATTTTAGTTCCTGTTTTTAAGTTGTTGCATGTAATTGCTTCTTTTATTAAGTTACAGAGTTGCCTGTTGTTTCAATCGCTAGAAAAGCGCATGATGCTGAAACTTTACGAGACCTGGAAACAAAAGTTGTAGTCACGACTTTTAGGATTGCACCAGGTGCTTCATAGTGTATAGCGAAACTTTTAGTTGAATAACGCTTCAACGGTTGAAACTAGTGACGTAAAATTGTGCATGCATGCGTAGGGACCCAATGAAAACGTATTTATGGACTCTGATTACTGTCAAAGATTATTTTGTTTTTGCCAAAATGTACTGATATTCAATCGAAGAGCGTGTTTTTTTAGTCAAAACGTTTTATCTTTTTGAACAGGGACCTGTCGAAACACGCATGAAGTGGTCTAGTGCCTTTAAAAATAAACCAAAGAGCATTAACTGCCAAGTTTGAATGAACAGGCTCAGTGAATGATGACAAAGTGGGCATGAAGGCCAAACAAAAGGCAGCAAGGGCGCCCGAAAGCATCACCGCTGGCAAAAAAAAAAGAGGAAGAATTATCAGCATCAACTCGAGACTTGGTTTCCCGCATCGCTTTGGCCATAAACTTTTTATCCCCTTCGCCTATAGCCCTGACTTATCACCATTAAACTTCTATGTTAACGATCAAATCTACAGAGATCGTCTAAAAACCTCATAAGAGTTGAAAACAACGATAACAATTGTGATAAGGTCGATTCCAACAGACCAACCCAGGCCGGATATCGAGAATTTCGAGCAGAGACTTCTTTTCGTTGTTTCCTTAGATGGTCAACATTTTGGCAACCCCATCTTTTAATTTCCTTTATTCTGATGTGTAAATCCTGAAATTTTGAAATAAAAACCTTTTTCTGTTCAAAAGTTATTCAATGATTTCTATTTCTATATCCAATGAAGCGCCTTGTAATATCATTCTCCTTAAGATATGTTTAGCTAACGTTTATTGCATAAAGTAAAGGCATTACTGTTTATTTTAGTTCAGAATATTGTGATGCTGAAAATTTCAAAAATTAATTATGTTAATTGTATAAAACGGTACACTCAAAAATAATGTTTTTAGGCAATAATGCTTAGTGTTTTATCATGGACAGTATTCCCGGAAAGATGTATCAATAACTTTTGATTGTACGCATTTACAAATTTTTGAAAATATCACCAAATAACTAGCAATCTCTTTGCAAAATTTTATAAAAACATGTTTGAAATCTTACATAATCCAGTCCAATTAATTAAAAGGGACAAACCATTTTCAGTTTTGCATTTACAATACGATTAATTTTAATTGTTATCTTTTGCTATTTTGAGAAAACAATGCTCTGGTAGTAACCTGTGATAGAACTTGTAAATAATATGTTTTTGTTTTTTGTTTTTTTTATCATTTCTGCATTTAAAAATTTAGCATGTTTTTAAAATTAAATCAAAACTCTAAAATCTTCAGTTTTCTGTTCCACTAGTTCTGCCGCTATGAGTCTGGACGCCCAAGTGGCTTAAACTAAATCAGGCTCTGTTTAAGGCTTAGGCATCAGTTGTAGACAGTTTACCAAATTTGATAAAATCGGATTAAGATTTGTGCCAAGTCGTCTCCCAAGTGAAACGGCTTGTTCCGAAAACAACGATTTCGTTCGAATTTAGGAAACCGCCTACAATTGATGACGCTTTCCCGATGAGCAGCTCCTCTTTTGGAAACGTCCAGGGTTGTCAAATTGTAAGTTTTCCGGTTAAGTTCTTCTTATTTTAGGATTTCTCTATGTTGTGTGTTTAAACATTTCTCGTACGACGTTTTCTTGGCTTTTTCGACGTTTTCTTAGCATATTTGAATTTTAATAATTTCAAGATTTTTTTTCCAATTAGGTTATAAAATTTGACATTTTGATGCACATATTCCACTTTGGACGTTTAAAAGTTTTCAAATAAATACTTTTCTAAACACAATAAGTTCTTTTGGAATGGTATCCATTGTTACACTTTTCATGACCATTTCTGAATTTTGGTATGTTTTGATCTATTTCAGCTACTAAAATTAATTTCTGATTCATAATCTGAAGTATGACTGCAAAATTATTTAAATAGATTTAAAATAATTATCAAATACAAGTAGAGTTGGAAAATAATAATTTTAACTATTGATTGATGAACTGTTTTCAAGGAAAACTGCTTAAATAAGCCATTTCTAGCATAATGAACGTGGTTCCTTAAGGTGTGACAAATGACGACAGTGTGAGAGTACCAAAACAATCTAGTGTCAATAAAAACTTTTTATTTTCTTCAGGGATATACCTGGCTATCCTTGAGTCCACGTTCATACACCTTTGCGTGTATAATATTGATAATACTATTATTTATAGTCATATAGATCGGTGGAATAGTAAAAATTTATTCACCGTTGTCCGGTCATCCAATCTGTCTGTTAGATGGCTGGTGACTTTCTTTCCAACATTGTTTATTTGTGAGAAATTGCCGACTCAGGAATCGGGCGGAGTGGCTCAGTGGTTAGAGCAACAACCTGGAACGCTGTGGACCCAGGTTCGATTCCTGATTCTGGCTAATTTTTCACTCCATGTTGGATTATTGTATTTAACCCCTTAGGGACGAGCGACACGTATACGTGACGCATAAGATGCTCAGAATCCTTCATTATTTCCACCAGTTAATTTTTATTGTAAGCTTTGCCTTATTTAATGACAGCATTTCTGCGATTCAATTGGGCGCAAATTTCTGTTTTGAAAAACCGGTGGTAACAGATTAAAAATTCTGTAAAAGACGCTCGTCGCGAAGGGGTTAATGTATGTATTTCTGTATAATAATTGTATATCTTTAAATTGCTGAATGCATGCGTTATTTATGTGTGTTTTAATATATATTCGTAGATCGGTGGAATAGTAAAAATCTATTCACTGTTGTCCGGTCATCCAAGGCTTAGATGGCTGGTGACTTTCTCTCCAACACAGTTTATTAGTGAGAAATTGCAGACTCAGGAATCGGCCAGAGTGGCTCAGTGATTAGAGCAACAGCCCCGAACGCTCTGGGCCCCGGTTCCATTCCTGGCTCTGGCTAATTTTTCACTCCATGTTGGATTATTATATCTAATGTATGTATGTCTGTATAATAATTGTATATCTTTAAATTGCTGAATTCAAGCGTTATTTATGTGTGTTTTAATAATTACTAGGATTGTTTTAAAATATCATTTTATGTAATTATAATTTGTCTTAAAATTACAATAAAAAGTTCTTATTTTGTTAATAATTTTAATCCTCCTGATTTTTATTCTGCACTTTAGTTATGTTTTCTATCCCTCACTACATTGTTTCTAAAGTACAGTCTTTATGCATTTTTCGGTTATCTTGTATTTAAAAAATTAATTTATATGTTACATTTACTTGATAAAGAATATTCGAGTAAATAAAGTGAAGACAAACAAGTTTTATATTCTTTATTATATTTTTTCTTCTTCAATAAAGTCTTCTAATTTTATTTTTGTATTCCTTTGATAATTAAATACGACTAAAGTAAAACATTATATGTCATTTACTTTCTTGGTAAGTTGTTATCTTGTAAAATGAAAAGGAAAAAAAAAAGGCGGGATCAAATATTGCATTTTGGAAGATGATTGTTCATTGCAGACAAAAGTTACATCCAATCATATTTAATTTTTTAACGCTGTAGTCTGATAGCTGGCTATTTCAAAGATCAAAACAGCTTGCGTTATTAAAAAAAAAATCAATATAAATAGTATGAAATGAAAAATCTGGAGTTACTCCAATCTGCTTCCCAAAAAACTTATGTGCGTGTCCCTAAAGTAATATATATACAGGCTTATTATACAAAAGAATCATCGGGTTTCCGAAGCGTTTATTTCGGAACAATCTGGGTTAAAACAATGAGTTATACATGAAAATAAACCGAAGTATACAAGATTGATGTCCATACTACAGATGTTCAAAATGTGCTTCTTGATTGATATGGCAGATGTCAAGTCGATAGTTCAGTTCGCTCCACACATTACTCAGCATGGTCACGTCAATGGTCCCGAATGCAGTCGTGATGCGATTCCGCAACTCAGCCAAAGTTGTAGATAACGGTGGTACGTAAAGAAAGTCTTTAACATATCCCCAAACGAAGAAGTCACACGGCGGAAGGTCGGGTGACCATGAAAACAGTGTCTTGTCATCCCGGCCACATAGACCAATCCATCGTTGTGGGAGTTGTCGATTAACGTAGTCACGAACCTCATTGTGCCAGTGTGGCGGAGTTCCATTCTGTTGGTAAATGAAACCGTTGATATCGTGTTCCAGTTGCTTTCTGCTGTCCAGTCGCCATTTTGAATATGACGTTCGCGCAGCAACCAAGGCAACCACACGCGCATGACACATACGCAGCGCGAAACTGTGGTTAACGCCCTCTCGTTTGAGTTGTCATGGAAACATATACGTTTCCTAGTTCGCACGTAGTAACGTATCAAAACCCGAAGATTCATTTGTAATAACCCTGTATTTATATATATATACACTGCTCAAAACAATTAAAGGATATTTGAAGTTTTATATAAAATAAAGATATAAACGAATTTTTTTTTGCCGAAAATAGAAGAAGAGAATCACAAATGCAAATTTTTCTGGTTTTCAAACTGTGGAGTATGCAAATTTAGAGTTCGACGTCAAAAACGTCGCTTCAGCGGCAGCGAATGAAATTTGACCTTCAACTGGATAAAAGAGAATGAAGACAAGGATGATCGGCATTCATTGATTGCTTTGTTTCGATGAGTACGATGTCTCAGCGAAGTCATTTGACAGATTCAGAAGCTTGGAGAATTGTTGATAGGTTAGAAGGGGGCCAAACTCAAGCCGAAGTAGCGCAAGCCATTGGAGTGTCACAAAGTGTCATTTCCAGGATCTGGAACAGTTTTTTGGAGAGTGGATGTGCAGGCCGAAAACCAGGGCAAGGTCGTAGACGGGCAACAACGCCCAATGAAGATCGGTATTTAGCGTTAACAGCTCGGAGACACCGAAACATGAACGCTACTCTTCTCCAACAACACCTTCGCTCGGCTACAGGCACCACGATTTCAACTCAGACTGTCCGAAACCGGCTCCATGCTGTAGGTCTGTATGCTCGCTGACCGATGGTATGTGTTAGATTAACATCAAGGCATCGTCGCGACCGCAGGGAGTGGGCAACCGAGCATGTCAACTGGACGAGAAATGAATGGAGCAATATTCTGTTTTCTGACGAGTCCCGTTTTTCTGTGCATCCGGATAATAGGCGTATTTTCGTCTGGAGGGACCGTGGCAGTAGGAATAATCCTGCGTTCGTGCACGAAAGTGTCAGATTTGGCGGTGGAGGAGTGTTGGTGTATGGTGGCATCTCCATTGACGGGCGCACTGACCTCTACATCATTCGAGATGGAGCTCTGACTGGTCGCCGATATAGGGATGAGATCCTCAGACCTATTGTAGTCTCTTATGCTGCAGCAATCGGAGATAACTTCATTTTAATGGACGATAACTGCAGGCCACATCGTGCAAACCTGGTGGAGGATTTCCTTTTCGAGGAAGGAATCGTTCGAATGGAATGGCCAGCGTGTTCTCCAGACATGAATCCAATCGAGCACGTTTGGGACGCTCTAGGAAGACGAGTTTCTGGCCGCCAACAACCCCCACAAACTCTCCAAGAACTGGAAAGAGCTCTTCTGGAAGAGTGGGGCAGAATACCCCAACTCGTCATTAATAGCGTCATTGAGTCCATGCCTCAAAGGTGTTCAACGTTGCTGGCCGCCCGTGGAAACCATACCCCCTACTGAAAATGATTTTCTTTGAAGAAAACACCTTTTCTTATTCTTTTTTTCTCATATGCACAAATTGTGTTTTTTTTTCTTTTGTACACAAATGCGCAATAAAATGCATTTTTTTCTGCCAAACATGTGTAATTTATTCTCATATAACCTACTATGTCTGTCGACCATGTATCAATCAGCTAAAAAGTTTCCCAGATACAAAATCCACCTAAAACTGCAATATCCTTTAATTGTTTTGAGCAGTGTATATATACAGAGTGATTCAGAAAAATGTATACACAGTTTAAAAAATTATAACTTCAGTGTTTATTCACATATAATTTATATTTAAATTGTAAAAGTATCTGCAGAAAATGTATAACATTTCCTTCTTACAGATTATGGTCAAATTTATTACCGTTCTGGTGAATACACTGCTGATAATGATGTATATTAATTCATAAATTTCAACAAACATTTGATTTGTTGTTCTGGCTCATTCTTGCTCAATTGCGGTTTCGGAACGTTGTCTATGAAAATCCATTCGTTTCAAACTTATTTTTTATCCAATGAATTGTAAGTCGCGTAGGTGGATCTGCTGAAACTTCCTGTGATATTGTCTTTGTACTTCTGCTACATTTTCGTACTTCCAATAGCATTTTAAAATAATTTTTCGTTCTTTCAGGAGTTAATCTTGGCCGGCTCATTATTTCCAATTAATTACACCCTGAAAAGAAAGAAAAATTAGAAAGTTATTACCCAATAAACAGTCTATGCATTCATTTTTCTGACGCACCCTGTATTTAACTCGTGAACGCCACACTACGGCAAATGCACACCAACGAAATTTCAAATCGCCGGCGTTTTTAAAAAGCATTTCTTTCACTAATTTGCAGTTTTTAATTATCAAACTGAAATTTTTGATAAAAAATAAATAATACAGTTCGATTCTCTATTAAATTTCATATCGGAATCATGTTTTATATTTCATTGTCAATATATCGTCATTGTACTCATAGCACTGAAAAAAAATCTGCAGTAAACTGTACAATTATTTAACCGTTTTTATAGAAAACGGTTACATAAACGTAATTTATCTCTATTCTGATTAACACTGTTAAAACTTTTCAGCAATCTGTCCAGTCATTCTACCATTATACACTATATTTCCAATGATGACCGGTCACTTGCGATTTTAGATGTTATGTTAAATATCTGGAAAGATACTTAAGGAATTATCCTGTAACTTCAGGAGTGTAAACAAAATGATTACCGTCATATATTTCCGTGAAGATTTTTTACCGAAACCCCATAAGGGGCCGTCAACAAATTGAAAAAAAACGAATATATTTTGGATAACCCTGTAAAAACTAATATTGCCAAAGCATTCAAACTGTAGATTATGATTAAGTGGATTATTGTTATAATTTGGGTTCATTTGTTTGAAGATAGCATGTATACTCAAAGAGAAATTCAGGTTTTTATAAAAACGGTCCCAAATTTTACCAAGTTTTTTTGCTTATAATTTGCTGAGTTTTTAATATAAAAACAAGTGTTTTTGAGAAAATATGACAAACAAAATTATACACAATACCCTGCAATTAGAATTAAAAAATAATAAAAATTGTATGAAAAATGAGCAGCTTTACTAAATATTGTTTCACTGCGCATGCGCGAATTCAATCAAAATATACTGTGCATAATATATTAGCGAAATGTATAGACCAACTTTTATGAAAGTCTCAAAAACATAGCTTGAAAATTCTGATAGTAATCGTCGATAGAATAAGCTCGAAATTCGCTGTTTCCAAAAGGAAGAAAAAAGATGAGGGGTTGTATCAAATATAGAATGAGAGACACTTCATTCTTATTATGTCAACTTTGATAAGCTAGTACATTTGGATACAACCCCTCATCTTTTTGCTTCGTTTTGGGGACAGCGAAATTCGAGCTTATTCTATCGACGATTACTATCAGAATTTTCCAGCTATGTTTTTGAGACTTTCATAAAAGTTGGTCTATACATTTAGCTAATATATTATGCACAGTATATTTTGATTGAATTCGCGCATGCGCAGTGAAACAATATTTAATAAACTTGCTCCTTTTTCATACAATTTTTATTATTTTTTAATTCTGATTGCAGGGTATTGTGTATAATTTTGTTTGTCATATTTTCTGAAAAAAAACTTGTTTTTATATTAAAAACTCTGCAAATTATAAGCAAAAAACTTGGTAAAATTTGGGACCGTTTTTATAAAAACCTAAATTTCTCTTTGAGTGTACATGCTATCTTCATACAAATGAACCCAAATTATTAAAATAATCCACTTAATCATAAACTACAATTTGAATGCTTTTGCAATATTAGTTTTTACAGGGTTATCCAAAATATATTCGTTTTTCTTCAATTTGTTGACGGCCCCTTATGGGGTGTTGGGAAAAAATCTTCACGGAAATATATGACGATTATCATGTCGTTTACACTCCTGAAGTTACAGGATAATTCCTTAAGTATCTTTCCAGATATTTAACAAAACGTCTAAAATCGCAAGTGAACGGTCATCATTGGAAATATAGTGTATTTAGATAACGGTTACTTTGTGGTGTACGGGTTCATGGTTAATCATAGCTAGCACAGTGAAAAAGCAGAAAATAAGATAAAACAAGTTTTTATTCAAATTTTAAGGGCAAGGAAGATGGTTCAGTTCTCATATCAAAATTTAGTCTATACTGCAGAATACTTTCAAAAATAAGCCCAAGAAGATGAAGAAACTATAACTTACTGTACACTACTGGAGCACTTGTATGAAATGAATAATTAAACTGAACACTTACAGAATGACAAACAATGTCACTCTACCAACTCCACTTTAATCCACGAGAAAAGCTGAACTGCAAAGCGCAGACATTCACGAAACTTCATTACAGCTGCAATATCATATATATAGTAATGGTAGCCGGTGACCATCGAACACCTTTTTTTGTAATAACAAAATAAAATCTCTTACCACTGACTTCTAATCGGATCATCTCAAGAACACCAAATTATCGATGCTGGCAGGTACTGATTTTTCAAAGCAGACGAGGGAAAGTTTCAATCACAAATCCGACGTTACACACCCATGCATGAACTTAAATATCATTGCCGATGGACCAGGAACGCCAATTTTAGCATAAAATTGCAACGAAGCAACAAAAATTCACAAATTTCGAAGGACACATGCATCCGTTGAAAGTTAAAGTAAAATAGTCTACAAATGTCGTTGCACACACACAGATGTTATTTTCAAAATACGATCTCAATCAAAACAAACGTCTATCTTTAACAGGAGTCGCCAGACCACTACAACTTAATAGTAATTTTAATTGATTCTGACCGTAAAATGGTCAATGGTATGTTCATAATACATTCATAATATGGTCAAGTAACCGTAATTTACAAAGACGGTCGAATGACTAAACACTTTGCTGCAGAATTAAGTAACATTGTGATGCAAATTAATTAAAATTACGGTTAAGTACATGTTATCTTTAAAAACGGTCTAATGACTGAGCAGTTTGCTGCAAAATTATAATAGTGTACAAGTTATACAACATGTCTTTAATAGAAGTTTTTACCTTAGTTAATCGCAGAAAAAATATAACTAATTCTGATGTTTAAATATTAAATAGAAATTTTCTTATGAGAAATAGTGATGTTATATCCTCTTGGAAATACTAAGGATTATATGCACCTTGATCTCTTATCATTGACTTTCAAAAAGTACAAAAGTTTTTTATGAATTAATTGAGAAGAAATGATAACAGACATAATTTAGAATTGTTAGCTATGTAGTTTAGCATGATGCATAATTTAGAAAGATAATATAAATGAATTTTTAAATCAAACTTATCAAAATTATACATCGTGGGGAAAAAATACTGTAGAGGTAGAATTCACCGGCATGTTAGCGAAATACTATTATTGATGAAATCATTTTTTTTTTTCGAATAAAAAATAAATGTTTAAAACACTTTTTGTTTGAAAATAATTTATAAATATTTTTCGTAATATTTTGTAACATTGCAACATCTATAACGAGATATTTTATAAACATTTGAATTTAACAATGCGACAAAAATGAGTAACAAATATTGCTCTTGATAGAAATGGTAGGCAAGTAACGTATAGATTGTAAAAAAATAATAATAGTACAAATTTTAAGTGCTTCTAAAATAAGTTCCATTAAGATAAATACCAAAACTAATTACGTTTGCAAAATAACTCAAGAGTTATTATGTAATATACATTACTAAAATAAGCCATTTTCCCAAGTTGGTATTACGTATTAATATGAGACTTTTGTCAAAAGTATTTTGAAAGACATAATTTTATGACATTTTCTGCAATTGCTTTTCCTCTTTTTAACCCTTACAACGGCGGTGGGATATAATACATCTCACTTAATTTTAATTCCAAACACCACAATGACACCGTAATTTTTTACTCAAATTTTAGTTTTATAATATACGTGGAGAAACGCTTTTATTTATTTCAAAATAAATTTGTTGTTAAATAATGTTGGTGTGATTCACTGATTTCAAAATTTTAGAAACATAAGTACTTTGCCCCTGAAAGGGTTAAAAGAAGTCATTCACCCCAAGCATGAGTGTCCTCAACCTTTCACGTCATGTCGGCTAAATTTCTAGTGGTCATGTAATTAAAAATTCCTTCTCACCAAAATTCTCTGAAAAAAGGGAAACCGAATCCTCTCACGAAATACATTGGTAAACAAGCAAGACAATTATTTCCAAACCACTGCGGCGCCGACCTATTGTTCAATGTGTGCGATGCACATGCACATAGGTGCAAAACTGTTTAGACAAAAAGAAATATTTAAAAAATACATATTACTCATTATTTTTTTAAAGAAATTATTCTTTAAATTTTTATTAAATGTTATTGGTTTACATGGAATAAATTACTTATAAGCACTTATATGTTGTATTAGTAGCTGTTACCCGTGACTTCGTTCACATAACATTAAAGAAGAATAAATGCATTAATTAAGCAAAATATTTCACTCCCGATAATTAAAGACGTAAATAATTAAATTAACTAGCTCTTTATCACATTTCATAGGATACAATACGGTATTTCTTTGTTATAGGGGCCTTGAAATAAGTCAGTTTTAAAAAAGTTAAATTTTGTGCCAAATAATAGCGAAAATGAAATTGCAACCATAGCAAACTAGTCGTTGGGGGCCACCGTAATACTTACCCATCATGGATATGCATAATGTAAAATATTAAAATAAAAATGTGTAAACTACTTATAAAATGCATTGCAATTCAAATAAAATCGTGGCTTGATGACGTCACAAACTTTAAAGGCTCGATTACTGAATTGCTTGAAAGAGGTTTTTCCTTATAACTCCAAAAATAATAATCCTATTAACTAGCGGTTTATTGCATCTGATTAAGCGTCAAATTTCCAATTGAAATATATCTTTGAAGTGAAATTTGGGTGAAATACAGGGTCATGAAAAATCGAAGAGTGTGGTAAATAGGATTCCAAATATCTCGGCAACTAATTATCCGATCGACTTCATGCTTTATTCAAAATTTATGTTTTTTGATTGTCTTTTATATTCATTTCTTAAAATATACAATTTCGAAAATTGTTATATACCTTTCATCAGAACGAATATTTCGAGAGTCCGAAAAA
The DNA here is from genome assembly GCA_963931845.1 of Maratus michaelseni. Lineage (NCBI taxonomy): Eukaryota > Metazoa > Arthropoda > Arachnida > Araneae > Salticidae > Maratus > Maratus michaelseni. The sequence continues at coordinate 54,445,932 of OZ007588.1, read as the reverse complement.
AATTGTTCCGGTTAATCGAGGTTATTGAAATGAAATAGGCTTCTTCCCATTATTACATACTAAGTACATACCAAATTGCAAGTCTCTATCTCAATTTTTTCGGGAGATAGAGCGTTTACAGACACACACAGACACACAGACACACACACACACACAGACACACAGACACACAGACGGACGGCAAAATTTTTTTTTCTAAAAATATGTTTTTCGGAATCTCCAGTGTCTGAAACGTGTAAATCCGTCAAAAAATTTTTTTCGATTTTCAAAACGATTACTAGACTTACCCTATACTACGTATGATGGGTAAGTAAAAGGAAGGCCAAATAAAATCGTTGAAATCGCCGAATTGGGTAAAAACAAATGTTAATTTTACCTGGAGAACAATTTTACTTTTAACGCCTTTGTGAAACGTTTTAACAGCGATCCTTCAAAAATAATTAATTGGAAATAGTATATGTTTTTTTTCTTTAAATTCAATTCTGCCTCTTTGGTTTAATGTGTAGATGAAACAAATCTTGTTTTCTAAATGACAATATGTTGACAGGCGATTTTTGTCCTGCAGAATAAATTGATTCATTAAGTTTGAATATGTGAAAGAAATTATTTTTCGGAACTTTTACTGAAATCAAGATTATTTTTCACCATCTATATCACGAAAATTCATCTTCTTTAGAATTCTTTTTAATTTTTATTTTTCACGTGAAAATCGCTCAATTGAAAATTAATTGCTGGGGAAAATATTGTTCCGGATTTTTATTTTAAGAAAGAAACATGGTTACATTTGATTATCTCTATGAAAATAATGAAATTTTAATTTATAAAGTAAAATATTTGACAAAAATAAATAAAATCTAGACTATCTTCCTTTCTGGTTTATAATCCATCTATATGTAAAGATACAAGGCCATAAAATCCTCCGTTTTGACGTTTACTTCAGCCAAACATTCACACACACAATCATATTTATAATATTATGAGGATTCATTAAAACGAATCTGATAGATTAATCAATTTTAATTCTGATTGTCATTTTCTGTGCATGAGATGGAAAATGCCTTTTAGACTTGCTTCTTATATTAAAAGTATGAAAGAAGAGGAAGATCATTGCTTGCTACGCACGAGTACGGGTGGAGGAGAGGGAAAATGCCGTTTGTGCTCATTTATTACGTAATTTGTACAAAAATCCCGCCAGATTAAATAACTATTTGTCAGTGGCTACTCGTCGACCGCCTTTGTCAAGCCTTGTAAACACTAAAAGTACTACTACTACTAATAATAATAATAATAATTTCAATGAAAGAACCTTTACATTTGTAGTATTATTTTTTTACGTCAAATTATTTTTTCTCCAAGAATTTTACTTTTACAAACCATAAAGTAATGGAATGTTCTTTTTTTGCTTCAGGAAAAAAAAAACTGTTTTACAAATTTCTTAAAATATTTTGATTTAATTTATTGCGCTACATGTATTTTGTCTTATGTTTCTCTTGGTTTATGTCTTTCTCAGTTCCCCAGCATATCCGAAATAAAAATATTAAAATTAAGTTTTAATTAAATTTTTATATTTGAAATACTAATTAATTAATGAAAACATTTTTTTATTTTTCTACTTCAAGCTAAATATAAGTAATGGAGAATTTAAGAAATAAACTATGTTACTCATATACTATTTTTTCTTTTCATGGAATTTCCTTTTTATGGTATATATATATATATATATATATATATATATATATATATATATATATATATATATATATATACACATGTTTCTAATTAACTATGTGTTTATAATTAAAACCAGTTGATTAAAACATTTCATTAAGGTCTTAAAATTACGTTTTTGCTTCTTATTTAGTTTGGTGAAAATATTGGAAATTTTCTATACTTCATTTCCTCCTACGACATCAAATTAAACATTATTCTGCTGTATTTTATACATTAGCTAATTACATTCTGGTTTTTGTGATTCATAAAATGAAACATTTTGTGTAGCTTCCGAAAAACTGTTTTTTCAGAGCAAAATTAAAATATTTTAAATTTGATATTGCTTGAAAGCTTTTTCAATGTTTATATAAAAAACGTTTTAATTAAAAGTCGGTAGTTCAAAAAAAGGAAGAAATTGCGTTATCAAATAATTAAAAAAATTATAAAAATTAACTTTTCAAAATTAACTAATTTTTGAACTCTGTTAATTTTGATATATGTAAAATGTGCCAGTTTTTTGTGCTTAAAGATGGCAATTTCAAACGTGTTTTTTAAAGAGAAAATTATCAATAAGTGAATATTGGGATTTAAATTTTTATTTTTCAATTCATGTAAAAAAGGAAAACTTTAAAATTGATTTGATTTGATTTTATAGCCTAAAAGGGGTTGCTCAGACTGTACAAGTCTGTAGAGCATAGTGCCCTTCCGGTCTCCTTTATTAAGGTCTTTAAAAATACAATCTTCAGCCAAAGTTGAACCTGCCTTTAAACGCGACAAGGAGTGGGGTTGAAAATTTAGAAAACATAACAGTAAATACAAACTAATGGTCAGACTAGATAACATATAGCCAGCCCTGCCAAGGAAGGACCCTCTACGCGACAATTTGCAGAGACTGCGTAGGAGTTCTGCATTGGGAGAAGCAGCTGACGGCTCCCAGGTAAGGTTAGAGAGTTCTGTCAGGAAAATACAGATTTTATGTAGCTTTCTGTTAAGGGTGTGAAAAAACTTAAAATTTAAAATTAACTAGCAGAAATCAGAAATTTTTTTCTTTATAGCTAACGGTAAGCACAGGTAGATAATATATCTCACGTAAAAAAGTAGCCAATTCTCGTGAGTTTTTTACTGTAATAAGTTTTGAGATCATGTGGAGCCAAGTTTAGCTCTCTTATTAACTCTGACATTTTCATTCACAAATCACTCCTTGTGTCTACATCTTTAGTTAAACACTGTCCGCTAACTGAATATCAGTATTTTTTAACACAAAATTTCATGGTAGTTTCTACAACATATCCGCAAAAACTTACCTCAGAAGGTGGTTTCTACAAAATTTGGAAGTAAAATCTAAAAATAAAATTTTTCTAAGAAAATACCAGTATTCAAAAAGCAGACAATTTGGGATCCCTGGTTAAAGAATATTTTGTGGCTCAACAATACTACACAGCACGAGAATGTGACGGCTGTTTCTTATGTTTTAATAATCACATTTATTAATAAAGTATTGCATAAAATAGTATTTCTCTGAGCGCTGAACGTATATGTATTTGTAGCGTGGATTTTATTTTACATAAAAATTGTAAGACCTGGTGTGAAACCTCTCCTACGTTCTAACTCGTTATCCGGAGTTTTGGGTGACTGCCTGCCTATATAACGTGAACACGGCCCAGATATCCACTTTTAGAAAGACATCTATCCAAGGCATTCCTCCTTTAGACTTATATCCCTCGCATTTACGATAGGTTTAATCAAATAATCCCATCCCGTCCCATAACGCTCATAGTAATGTGTAATAACTTCCTTCTACTACATAATTGCCAAGTCACAAAATATACTTTAACTAAATATGTAGAGACTAGGAGTGATTTGTGAATGAAAATGTTAGCATTAATAAGAGAGCTAAACTTCGCTCTACATGATATCATAACCTTTTTATAGTAAAAGAGTCACGGGACAGAGCTACTTTTTTCCATGAAATGTTTTTGATGGGATTTCGCTTCTTCTTGTAGATAGTCCTCCTTTTTCTTGATTTGGGGTTATTTTTGGACATCATCTACTGGTTTCAGTCAATCCTACTCCCTGTTTCTATTATTTGAAGGTACGAAACATTTGGAGCTTTAGTTCTGTTTGTCAAGTCCGTAGCCCTAGTATTTAGAGGGCGGTGGTTTGTTTTCAATGAAATAAATATAAAATTGATGACAATTTTGTATAATATATTTTTTGTTCTAGAAGCATGTAGCTTTTGCAAAAGTTTTAGAAAAAAAAATTATTATTCCTAAAACACTACAATTTTATTATCTTAAAAAAAGTTTCTATTCCTTAAATGTTTTTAAAAAGATTAACTAGGACGAAAAAAGTTTTTTAAAGGATTTTAAAGCAGTGGTTTTTTAAAGGATTAACTCCGCGTCCTCACGAGCTCCGCTCACCAACCTCTGTACACACGCCACAAGCTCTGAAAATAATATAATTTGATCTGTTTTAAAAAGATTACACAGTTACAGAAGATTAAATGATATTGCAGTTAAAAAAAATGTTAGTACGTCACTCGGGTCCATTTAAAAATGACTTACTAAGGGGAATGACTTTTTAAGCGGAATTTATGTTAAATATAAAATAAAATCCCAAATATTTATATAATAAGTATATATAACTAAATTAAGTATGTATGTTATATGTTATGTACTATTTAAGTGTACAATTCAATACCTACCCATCAGCCTTACGAAAAACATCTATTTTTAGTTGATGTCAGTTTTCTGAAATCAAAAATTCTTTCTCTAAGGAATATAGGATATTACATTCGGATTTTGTAGTGTTATTCAAAGATGTAATACAGTTCCTTAGTTCATCAATATATTCTAAGGCTTTTTTTCTGTCTAACAATCAGTTTGGGAGGCTCGCTGTCGGATTCTACTGCTAGCCCGTTCTTCGCTTCTAAAAAATCAGCTACAATTCCAGTTATTTTTGCATTCAGAGCATTTTTAAATATGTCAGACAATCTGTATAATGTTATTAAACTTGTATTCATGCACAACAAAATAAGTGGTTTTGGAGATATAATTGACAAAGAAATTCGACCGAATTTGCCTATCTCAGTCTTAAAACCGACATCTTAAGGAGAGTGATTGAAAAAAGAGTGATGCAATAAGCGGAGTACAATATGTGAAAAGGCGTATGAGAATGGTCGGAACTTCTAAAACATGACGTAATATGCGGAGTAACATTTTATCCAGATGGCTTATTAAAAAATTTTAACTATATATTACGTCCATTGACAATGTTCTGTAATCGGGTTGCTATTCATTTTTCTTTGACTGGGATAGTTTTTGGGTCATACTGCCTATCCACAGCTGTCGCGACAGCTGACTGCTGTGTTCGTGATTTAAGTTTTATATATTACACATTTGAAAACCAGCTTTTATAAAATGGTTAAGTAAAAATTGTTGCTACTTCCCAACCTTTTATAATAAAGTTTTCTTTTCGACGCTAGAAGAAAATTGTTTTAATTGTGACGTTTCGAATGTATTGTTTAAATATCATGTAATTTTCTCTAATGAATGCTTTTCGCACATACTAAATTATTTGTTTTAATGTTTTCTTTCTTTCTTATTATTCACGTTTAAGGCGGTATTCAAAAAAAATATTTTTCTACGCTCAACAACTCAAAAATTTGAGACACATTCCCAGACTCATTTTTAAAAGTAACAACAGGAAACTTGGCGGCGTGATTTATAAAGACATTTATAAGGACCCCATGTTTTTATTTGTCGTTCAATTAATTAGAAATTGATTTACAGACAATTATTTAAAAAAGTACGATCATTTTTTTTGTTTCAAGCGCTATCGCGTTGGGAAATTCGGTTCAAAATGTCCACTTTGACAGCATTTTTTTGAAATATATTCTACCTTTATGAAAAAATCCAGACAGTGGGGACATTATAAAGTTTCTGAATAAGAGAACCTGCCAAATGGATGCATTTTAGAGCAAAAATGAATTTACAAATGTGTCTCAAAATAAGCAGTTTGGATTTGAATACACCCTTAAGTACATTTTTAAATGGAAAAGTGTTTGTAAATATTATTATTTGGGGCTTATATGACCTGATTTTCGCACAATAATTATTTAATTATTTTCATTATTTTTTATATTGACGTGTAACTATAGTTTTTAATGCAAAGAAAATATTATTAATTGTGCTTTTTTTTTAAATCTGGCAACATAGGTAAATAAATTACTTTTGTAAATATGAAAAAAATCTCTATTGAGATAATGACATTTTGAACAAATACGTGGAAAAAAACTTCAAAAATTAGACGAACTTAAAATATTATTGGACACTGCTCACCAAAACCTAGTCCTCTATGCACCTGTAAAATATGGTTAAAATTCTATGGATAGTTTTTGATCCTATAAATCTTTTTAAACTGAATTTATTTTGACATATTTGAACATTAAATACCTCTTAACATAATTCTTCGATTTAAAAAATGTCTGGACTTCAGCGTATTTATGACACATTTCTCCATAAAGATACCAGTTTTCTTATTTTTATATGCAATATTTTTCTTAATATAAACGGAGGAAGAGATCCTGTCACAATAAATTCAACTACGGCAGTGACAGCGTTAGTTATTTTTTATTTATTTTTTTGTTTTTAGAAGACAGAGAGAAAAAAAAGAAATGTCTATTGACAAAATTTTAAGACAAATTAATTATTAATTATATTATTATAGGGAAGGTGGCATAAAATGACCCCCTTAAGGGAAAAACTTGTGTAAAATACATAACTGTTTAAATAAAACCCCGATTGCTAGTATGTTTTACACTATATTTTACATTACAAACATATTTTAATAATACTTTAAACCCAAACTGAGTAATGAAAAAAATAGATTTTTAAAAAAGTGTCCAAAGGATCATTTTACCCTCATCAAAGGGCAAAATGATCCTTCATTTACAAATAATTACAAATTGTTTTTAATCGGCAAAATAAAGCATATAAAAGTAATTATAATCCTAATAATATTATAAATCTGATTGTGTTCAAATGTTAGGCTGAAGCCAGCGTCAAAATGGAACATTTAATGATCCTGTATCTTTGCGTATAGGTTGGTAATAACCCTCAAATGAACATAGGCTGGTTTTTGTTTATTTTATTCAAATATTTTTCTTAATAATTCAAAATTTCATTATTTTCATAGAGAATAAATGGAAATTTTTTCGCATAATATTTTAAAATGGTTAAATTTACTTTACCGTTGCCAGTACTTTATCGTTGCGAAAACTAATTCAAAACCCGGAATAATAATTTTTACTCAACAATTTAGTTTCAACTGAAAATGTTTCACGTGAAAAATGAAAATGAAATAAAAAATTTAAAGACTTAAAAATAAGATAAAATAATATTATTAGAAATAAAACGTACTTTTTTTAGTTTTTGATAATAATACAAGGTCTCAATATGCGTAACCGTAGGAAACAGGCGAATATGACGTCATTCATCTAAAATAAAGCGGATATTCATCTAAAATAAAGTGGGGTATTAAAATGATCTTGGGTTTTTTCTTCACTTTTTTTCTTTTTTTTTTCTTTTGTATGGTAACGATACTTGACGTTTTACCGTCTGCGCACAGCTAATATAACTAAACCGTATTTTTTATTTAAATTTTTAAAAAGTAAAACAAGTTTCAAAAGAAAATGGTTAGCAAATGTTATTAATGTGCTCCGCAAAATTATCCATGTCGAAAATGATGTCATGGATAGCGAGAAATAATTATTTCATTCTTAAAACTATTTCTTAAAACTATTAAGAAATAACTCGATTACCTAAAAAAATGACAAATGTTAACAGTTCCATTTTTGTTGATAAAACCTAAAGATTTAATATTATTTCCTTAAAATAACTTAATTTCTCCTATGCCAGTATTGAAATTAATTGCCTGGAAAAGAAAATTAACAAGAATTATGTCATTAAAAAGGGATTTCTCTGGTGAAAAAGAGACTTCATATTTGAAATAAAACGGGAATTTTCCAATATGTTTTAAAATGAGTGTGAATTAATTTCTTACATTAATAATACAAGGATCAGTAAGTATAGAAAGTAGATGAGTTTCACGCCATATTTATAACGAAAAATTTAAATGTTTTGTTATCTATACTGATTATTAAGCATGAGTATCCGTTACATACAGATGAGAGTTTTCTGCTAAAAATCACATCATAATTTTAAGAAAAGGAAAATGAACACGAATCTATTATATTAAAATCTGACCGTGTTTTTGTATTTCGCAACTACTCTTAGATTATTGAACGCAACTCGATTTACTTGATCCGAGGATGTCGCACAAACTCTCAGAATTTAAAAAATTAAATTAGATTCCATTTTTTTTTTTTTTTTTTTTTTTTTTTGTAAATTTTAACGAAGTTTATCTAAAAACGGAAAGGAAATTACTCCATATTTGTGTATAAAAAAGGAGAAATAAAACATATCAGTATATTTTTTACACCATTTTCTCATTAAAACTGAAAAACCGAATTTATTTTCACTTTGAATAGATGGTGAAAACAAAATCTTGATTTCAGTAAATTACCCGAAAAACAAAAACATATTTTCACATATACAAACTTCATGAATCAATTTATTCTGGAGAGCAAAAAGTGCCTGTCAACATACTGTCATTTAGAAAACAAGATTTGTTTCAACTATACATTAAACCAAGGAGGCAGAATTGAATTTAAAGAAAAAGCATATACTATTTCCAATTAAGGTTTTTTTGAAGGATGTTAAAACGTTTCACAAAGACTTAAAAGTAAAATTGTTTATCAGGTAAAATTGACATTTGTTTTTACCTAATTCGTCTATTTCCACGATTTTATTTGGCCCTCCTTATTGCATTGGTTGCAATTTTATTTTCGCGATTATTTGGCAAAAAATTTCACTTTTTTAAGACTGGGTTATGTCAAGGTCCCTATAATAAAAAATACCATATTGTCTCCTATGAAATGTGATAAATAGTTAGTTAATTATTAACGTTCTTAATTATCGGGAGTGAAATAATTTTCTTAATTAATGTATTTATTTTTCTTTTAATATTGCGTGAACGAAGTCACGGGTAACAGCTAGTAATGCATAAGTGTAATTCACATATAATATCATGCTCCATTAAGTAAACCAAGTGATATTACTGTACATGAAATACTGTATATCTAAATAAATATGAAAATTAGTGCTTACCTTATAACAGATGTTATAAAACCCAATTTTTCGAAGAATTCTATTCAGACTCGTAATATTGCGATCGCTTGAATACCGCCATTATTTCTTTTTCATTTATCACAACTAGTTTCTTTGTTACCCTGAAGGTAGCGCGACTTGTCTGGAAGAAAACATACCTGGATCGTTTTGCCCGTTAGGATAATTTCAGGCCACCTTCCCCTACTTCGTTAATTTTTATTAAAAAAAATTCTTAATATTCTTTTTTTTGCAAAACAAGTACTTTTAATCTTTATGTGTTTAAATTATGAAATATTGTTATTTTAGTTCATTTCTCAAATACTATACTATTTCAACTTATGCAATATTCAAATTGCATAAAACCACAAGTAGGTAATAATTCACATGTAATATACGAAATATCGTTTTCTTTTGTTCTCAAAATTCAAGTAATATTTATTAAAATGCAATAGAAAATGTAACACAAAAATTACTATGAAAATTTGTTTCAAAGCAAAAAATAATGCAAAATAATTCTTTCTAATTCAAACTGAGGCAACATGAAATTCAATAAACCATTATTAAATAACAATTCATTTGGAAGTAATGACTATTCATTTACTCTGTAGAAATGTGATTTATGTGACATTTATTGCATTCGTGAAACCGAAAAGATTATTTTTCAGCAGATAAATATATATAATTGCTCTCGAGTCCGTTCTCGTTTCACTTGTATGAATGGGAACTAAATGATTCACTATTGTTTGGTATAAATTCAGATACATAAGTATACATTTTGGAGAAAGTATGAAATAAAGAGTAGAAATTATATGAATGTGAATTTCTGAATAAATTTCACAATTTATGAAAAGGAAATGCGACTTCACGATTTTTTCTTTCTTAAAATACAATAGAAAATGTAACACAAAAATTATTACGAAAATTTGTTTCAAAACAAAAAAAAATAATACAAAAACATTCTTTCTAATTCAAACCTTATACTCTTTTGAAGCAACATACGATTCAATAAACCATTATTAAATAACAATTCATTTAGAAGTAATGACTATTCTTTTACGCTGTGGAAATGTGATTTATGCGACATTTATTGCATTAGTGAAACCGAAAAGATTATTTTTCAGAAGATAAATAGATATAAGTGCTCTAGAATGCGTTCTAGTTTCACTTGTATGAATGGGAATAAAATGATTCACTATTGTTTGGTATAAATTCAGATACATAAATATACATTTTGGAGAAAGTATAAAATAAAGAGTAGAAATTATATTAATGTGGATATCTGAATAAATTTCACAATGTATGAAAAGTAAATACGACTTCACGATTTTTACTTTCTTCTATCTACAAAAGAACAAAATTATTGGATTCGTGAAAAATTTCGAGTTCCGGTTTTCGACAGATTTATACGATTTAGAATGTCATTAACGCGATTTAACTATTTTAGAAAACGTCTTTCCGTGAGAACAGGTCTGTCTGCATATGACACAAATTTTGTGGGAACTCTATTTGAAGATTTATTGCACAGTATTTAGACCTTGATATAAACTGGTGCTGATTAGGGTTATATGTATATCGACCAAAAGGTGACGCTGATATACTGCTATTTTCACGATTCCCTCCATAGCTATATTTTAAGAACTAATGCGCGGAATTAAATCACACTTCATATTCAGTTAGAACTTAATATAAATAACTGCTGGTTAGGTTTGTGTGTATATCGCCCAACAGGCGGCGCTGCTATACTGTATTTTTGACTATTTCCGTTATAGTCTCAAGAACTAATGAAGGAATTTAATCAAATTTCAGATTCTGGTGAAACTGGACTTAAATAGGTTTGGGTGAATATAGCCAAACTGGGGGCGCTGCTATATTTAAATTTTCACGTTATTCGCGATAGCTATATCTTAACCAATGCATGCAATTTTTATCATTCTTCATATTCTGTTAGACCTTGATATAAATAGATAACGATCGGATTTTGTTGTATACTGCATAACAAGTGCCGCTGCTATGATGTGTTTTTCATGGTTTTTGTGATAGCTATAACTCAAGATCTATTGCACGAAATTTCATCAAGTTCATATTCTGTTAGATCATGATGTAGATAGGTGCTGAGATTAGGTATGGATAGCAGAAAGACTTGTGTTGGCCGCAGCATATTAGTTTTTTTCAAATTTCGAAAAGATGTTTTTAAACAAATGGAAGTGGAAGCTTGCTTCTTGATACGAGTTTATATACGTCTTGACTAGAGATGTAAAATTTTCAGAAACTCTGAATTGGTATTTCCATAAAATATAGGTTGTCCATAAAAGAACTCCGGGATTTTGGAGCAAAAAATTTTTAATTCAATCATAAAATTAGGTTAATGTTATATATATGTACTTAAAGGTAAATTTATCAAGATTTTTACCATTTAGTTTGTGGCACAGCACACATCCAAACGCTATTCAACCTCTTCCCACGTCTTGGCCAACATGTCTGGAGTGATTACTGCCACACAATTGATTATCCTTTGCCTGAGATGGTTTACACCTTGATTTTTCTCAGTTTAAAGAAGATTCTTGATATGTCCACAGAAAAAAAGTCCTTCCGGCCTGTACCGGGAAGAAAAGGTAGCTTTCCTATATTTTCGTTTTAAAATTTTAGCTAATGTTACTCGAAAACAGCAAGCTAAAATGCAAAGAAACCGTTTACAAAAGATTCTTTAATACTGAATTTGAATAAGAAGTTCGCCAAATTATTGAGCTATAGCCAAGTTGGCTTCATTTATGAAGACTTATTTATAAAAACTTATTGCGTATGATTGGGGAAATGATTACAACAATGAAAGAAAATAATTTGCGAGAAATCGCGTTCACTAAAACTCATAAATTAATCGTTGTTTTTTTGTAATGTGCTGTCTTGTTTCAAAATGTCAGCCACCCTAGAATTTCAAACTGCTCTATCTCAGCCATTTTTTAAGATAGAGGTAAACAAAATGCTCTGGAATCCTTATATCAAGGCCTAACACTTAATTAAAAAATAAATTTGAATTTTCAACTTTTTTGTATATTTATTTTAGTTTTAAAATTTTCAGTGGCCGCCATCTTGAAACAAGATGGTGGACCAAGCTGGCCAACGAACTCGGTCGAGGCATTGGTGAGCTTAATACACACAATTAGTTTCATCTAAATTAAATTATAAATACGAGCGTTATCGTATGACATAGGTCAGATATATATATATGGATATAGCTATATATATATATAAATCAAGATTTGAACGGAGGGTGGTTTTGGGGTCTGGGGGTCATGATCGGTGAAAATATATCAAAAATTTCCGGAATTGATTTCCTCCGAACGGCTGCAATAGGTAGCTTTATACTTTTTTGTATTGAAAGCTACCTAAAAGTCTAATGGAATCTAAAGATCTAAACTGAATGGAATGTTGGAATGAGCGTCTGCTACATTACTTGAAGGCCAGTGACGCGAAGCTCTACCTAGTGTTGCAAAAAACAAACTGAAACTGGTGTGGATAAAATTTGATGAATTACTGATACCTTCTAAATTAACTGACCTGACTCATACTGTTAACGCAACATGATTTTTTTAAACCCCGCAGTTCTTTTATGGGCCCCCTGTATAATAAATTGGAACACCTTGTAATAATAGATTTCTTTTAAATGGTAAAAGGTGCAAACTAAAAACATAATCTGCAGTAAAATAACATTTATCAGATTGTTGACATGTTTCGGCTCACTACGAGCCATTATTAAAAAAATGAGAATATTCTATATTTGCACGGTCTTTGACGTTATTATTTGAAATGCTATCATTTAATTTTCATGTACTTTTTAAAATTACGCACGTTATTTTTTATTTTTACTTGATTATTTATTTTCATATTTGTAACCAAGGAGTAACTCGAGCCACAATTTCGGTCTATACTATCCATCATAATAAGAGAAACCAAAGAGATAGTAACTCGAAAAATACAATATGTAACGATGCAGCATCCTTTAACTTACATGGTTACAAATATGGAAATAAACAACCAAGTAAAAATTAAATATAACGTGCGTAATTTTAAAAAGTACACGAAAATTAAATGATAGCATTTTGAGTAATAACATTAAGGCCCATGCAATTATAGAATATTCTCACTTGTTTTTGATAATGGATAATGGCTTGGACTGAGCCGAAACATGTCAACAATCTAATAAAAGTTATTTTACTGTATATTATCTTTTTAGTTTACACATTTTAGCATTTAAAATAAATATATTGGTATTTCTATTTTTTTTTTCAGAAAATAATTGGAAATTTGATTTTTGGAAAATACATTTTCTCTCAAATAAAAGCTGTTCTTGCAATTATTTTACTTCAAAAACGTAAAAAAATTAAGCTGGTACACACACTAAAAATTAGTTTTCACTTTACGTGAATATGTTACAAATAAAATGAGCAAATAAAATAAATGATTTTTGCTGTTAAAAATGAAGTCTTTCTGTGTCAGAGCTTCTATAATAGCTTTCCTTATTTGATGTAACACCATTTTTGTAATACATAATTCAACTGTTAAAATAATAATTTCATTTGCACTTTCTATTTTAAATTGTTATTAAAACAAATTTTGAAGCGTAAAAGGGAGAAAGATACTTCAACTTTAATTTGCTTTCACTACATTTTAAAAGAAAATTTGAACTGTATTATTCAGGCGGCCAACAAAAAATTAACTTTCAAATTATGCTGCAATCTAAATATTAAGAGAAAACATATTTCAATACGTTAATGCTGTTATGGAAATTTACTTTTAGTACACCGTTTTATTGCAAATTATGCTGTTTTCAAATTATGCAGAATTACGCATATTTCTTATGGAATATCCCATCTGGGGTTTTTCTTGAAATACAATTAAAATAAAATATAATATGAAATATAAAATTAAACACAAAAATCACTCTTAAATTTCATTAGATGGGAAAAAACATACATTGATTTGAAGCATGTACTGCGTTTAGCTAAAATGCGAGATGAAAACCTTTATTAAATAATAGAACATATAGAACTAATGATATATTTACTCTATAGAAATATGATTTATGCCAACATATATTGCGTCCATAAAACAGGAAATATCATTCTTCACCAAATAAATGGATATAAGTGCTCTTGAATCCGCTCTAGTTTCCCTTATATGAAATGGAGTAAAATACATCATTATAATTAGATATACAGGGTGTCCATAATTAAACGACCCTACTTTAAAGTTGTCTACAGACGAAACTATTGGTCAGAAAATTGTGAAATTTTGTGAAGGACATAATGAAGGAATGGGGATTTGTTTAAGCGAAAAAAAATTAGTTCAAAATTTCGCCGCCAGAGGGCGTTTTTTTAATGAATTACACATTTAGCATACATTTACGATAGATTACAAATTTTATTTCAACAAAACAGGTTGAACAAAACTTTTTTCGCGACATGTTTTTAGCATTTCCCAGAAAACACTACTGTCAACTGTTGAACATGCTATCTTACGATTCCAGATGGTAGCTGAAAATGATAGCCGTCATGTGGAACATGTTTTGTTGCCATAAAGTATGCAAACTATCCGAAATGTATTCTAAATGTGTTATTCAATAAAAAACGCCCTCTGGTGGCGAAATTTTGAACTAAAATTTTTTTTCGCTTAAACAAATTCCCATTCCTTTATTAAGTCCTCTATAATTATAATATAATATAATATAATATAATATAATATAATATAATAATATAATATAATATAATATAATATAATAATATAATAATATAATATAATAATATAATAATATAATATATAATATATAATATATAATATAATATATAATATATAATAATAATAATATATAATATATAATTATAATATATAATATATAATATATAATATATAATATATAATATATAATATATAATATATAATATAATAATATAATATAATATAATATAATATAATATAATATAATAATAATAATATAATATAATATAATATAATATAATATAATATAATATAATCCTCTATAATTATAATCCTCCTCCATTCCTTTATTAAGTATTTTACTCCGTTTAAATTTCCAATTTTGAGCTAATATCACAATTTTCTTTTATTGTTTTATTTGAAAGGTTGTACAATTAGCTATCCCAGAACAATTTCTGTTTTCTTCGTAAAATCTTTAGAAATGATGTAAGCACCGCTGTTTCTTTCAATTCATTTATCAAACCGAAAGTGTGTATTTAATTATCATCAAGAAGTCAAATATCTTTTAACATCGATGTTAAAGAATGTATCTGAACAACGTATAATTTTGGAAAGTTTTAAGATTTTGTAATGAATATTTCTAAGAGAGTTGCAGAATCAAAAGATTAATACGTTTTCTGAAAAAAGAAACAATTTTCACAAATAATACGCTATGAACGATATACGATATTTTTCTTTATATATTAATATAGAAAAATTTACCAAAGTGCTAATTTGAATGAGTAAATATTTAACAAATATTTAAGACATTAAGACTTAAGACTTTTTACTTTCTTCTATCTTTACAATAAAATAGTATTGGATTCATGAAAATTTTCGACTTCCTGTTTTCGATGGATTTATACGTTTTCGAAGGTCCTGAACACGATTTGACTGTTTTTAGAAAATGTCTGTCTGTGAGTCTGTGACTCTGTCTGTCTGTGACAAACATTTTGTGGGCGCTCTATCTCGAGAACTAATACACGAAATTTAATGAAACTTTATATTCAGTTAGTCCCTAATATAAATTAGTGCTGATTTGTCTTTGGTGAAAATTGCCTTACAGGTTGCGCTGCTATGCTGCATTTTTCAAGATTTCTGAAACAGCTCTATCTCAAGTACTAATGCACTTATTTTCATAAAACATCAGATTCAGTTAGACCTTGACATAAATAGACGCTGAATATGTTTTGGTATAGATATCCCAACAGGTGGCGCTGCTGCACTACTTTTTTCCTGATTTTCCCGATAGCTATATCTCAAGAACTACGGTCTTCATCAAACATCAGATTCTGTTAAACGTTGACATAAATAGATGCTGGCTACTTTTTGGTGAAAATATCCCAATAGGTGACGCTGCTATGCTACTTTTTTCATGATTATCACGATAACTATATCTCAAGAACTAATGCACGGATTTTCATCAAACTTCAGATTCAGTTAGACGTTGACATGAGTTGTTGTTGATTAGGTTTTGGTCTAAATCTCCCAACAGGTGGCGCTGTTATTCTGCATTTTGCAGGATTCACTCGATTTTAGCAATAGTCATATCTCAAGAACTAATGCATAGAATTTAATAAAACATTAGATTCATTTAGACCTTGATATAAATTGGTGTTGATTCTTTTTAATGTATGAAAAACCTGTGTGAGATAGAAGAAAGTTTTTGGATTGGCACATCCGACTAGTTTATTCATGCTTTAGTTCTTCTTCGATAACCAGCAGAACAAGCCCATTTAAAAAAAATCAAAATCAAATACAAATCAAAATCGAAGCATATTTTACAAAGCTACTCGTTGACATTTATTATATACTAACTCCTTTGTTGAAAGTCAGATAATAAAAAATGACAATTTGTGGGAAATCTCTTATCTTCTGGCTACTTTTTGAAGGCAACCGAAATTCAGCTCGCTATATAACTGATATTTTTATGAATTTTGAAGATATTCAACTGAACGTTTTTTAACAATTTCCAATATAGTTGAAAAGTGTTTATGAATTCGGTTTGCCGGTCTGTCTGTCTGTTTGTCTCGCCGTCTGTTTGTCTGACCGCCAGTCCGTGCGGTCAGACAAACTGAGATATATACTCAGATTACCATGCAATTGATATATGATATTGATGCATGTAATGACATATTCGGTAATGAAAATAAAGTATTTAGCGCTTATTCTTCGTTTACAGAGGCACACAAAAAATGCAGTTACGTTATCGTCTAAAGGGGAAATTCTTTGCAGTGTATTTTATTGATGCTACACTATTTCAAATATACTGAAATTTATATACATCACTGAAGTGCACTACAAGATGGTTACTATCAAATATGATGCGTGAAGTACTTATAATTAGTTTACAGGGAAACCCAAAGTAATTCTGTTATACTATGGTCTATGGGGGAAAGTCGTTTGCGGTGCATTTTAATCATGTTACATTATTACAAACATAATATGAATTTCTGGGTGCATTAAAACATGCTTTCTTTAGAATACGGATTGCAAAGCATTCATCATTCATTTACAGGGTCACACAAAAGTATTCGATCCCATACATAATGGTCTACGGAGATAAACGGTTTGCAGCGTATTTTAATTACGTTGCATATTTCAAATATAAGAAATTTATATACATTAATGTGGTTTACTACAAAATACCTGTTGAATAATATGATGTCCATAGTATTTATTGTTCATTTACAGGAACACACAAAAGATTTCCATTGTATCGGAAGTATTGCCTACAAGCTATAATTGCTGGAATTGCGCTTTGAATTAAGCATGCGTTTAGCTAAATTTTTCCATAATATGTGGTATACATAAATGCTATAGATCATATATAGTGTCACACAAAATAATTCGTAAGCATTACTCTATGTCGGAGTAAACTGCTTAAAAGGTTTTTTAATTGCGTTTTGAATTTTGAATGTGAAATATATTTATTATACTAAGAGATATTTGTTGAATATAAATAAAATCATATACATGTCTACGAAAAGAACTGGATACATGACCTTTTATGTATGATAATTTTTGGAAGTGGGATTTCAGTAGTTTACAGCGTGTTTTTGCCTGAATTAAACTTTAGCTAAATATTTATATTGTATAAAAATCTTTAGGTAATAACAAAGTACAATTACACACACAAAAAAAAAAAAATCAAGTATATATCTATCTATTGGTAGAAACTACTGAAGGTGAATTTTCAAACTGCTGAAATCTGTTTTCTAAATGTGTTTTGAGTTTTCTAAAATGTTTACTTATGTATAGTATTTATCTTTTTAAACAGTGAATGTTTATTAAAGTATTGTGTAAGTATTGGAAAATGTTTCATAATCTATGCTTGATGCATGATTTTATTTTCTTGTTTGGTGATGTGTAGGTCTTCATGCTCGTAGGATTGAATAACGGAATAAGGCTTCTCCCATACGTTCAACTTTCTTGGTTGACATCATGCTGGATGATATCTGTTTCTGCTTCTATAGCGGCCCTATTGATCTCGCCACCATCTATTGCTTAAAATTGAATTTAAAACCAGATTCCCATTTATGAAATTCCTGACATCATACATTAGTTACTCTCTTGAAAGAATTTTTCCATACTTCTCACCGTTTACAAGTTATTAAATTTTTAAAACGCTCAGTACATATTAGGTCACCTTGTACCTATTTGCAATAACAGGCTGGTATTATAGGAAAGAGCATTTTTTTTGGAATATATTACATGATTTAAAGTAATTTACTTATGATCTCTCCTTTTTAATTGAGTATAATTATCTTTTACAGTTAAAACTCCATTAAATAAGCTGACGTTATTAAATTTCGTCCATGACGTACTTAAAATTATTAGAGATGTTCAAAATAAATATTATTTGAGCAAAAATATCATTACTTTAGAACTTTAGAAATTTCGAAATCGATTTTGTAACCGTACTTAGCTACAATAACAAAGAATAATTTCGACACAGGCTGGTATAATAGGAAGAACATCTTAACTACACTAATAAAGAATAAATTCGACATATTGACATTTAAAGCAGTAAGTAAGTAAAACAGTTGTAAATATAACTTAAATTCGAATTTGTTGAAGTTGTTTATCTTCGGGAAAATATCTACAGACATGTCGAGTCTATACGTATATGTATAGTGGTTTTAAGTGAACTTAAAACCATATTCACGGTTTAGAAATTCCTGACCTCATGTATTACTCTCTATAAAGAATTTTTTCAATACCTCTTACCATTTACAAGTTATTAAATTTTTAAAACGCTCAGCTTGTTTTAGGTCATTTTGTATCTATTCGCAATAACAGTATCGTATTAACAGTTCGTATCTATTCGTATTAACAGTTCGGTATAATAGGAAAGAACATCTTCTTTTGGAATATATTACAAGATTTTAAAGTAATTTACTAATGATCTCTCATTTTGAATTGAGCTTAATTATCTTTTACAGCATAAAATCCATTAAATAAACTGACGCTATTAAATTTCGCTAATGACATACTTAAAATTATTAGAGACGTTAAAAATAAATTTTATTTAAGCAGAAATATTATTACATTGGAACTTTAGAAATTTTGAAATTAATCTTGTAAATGTAGTTAAACACAAAATTACGGGTAGCAAGAGCAATTTTGTTTTTATAAATAATTCTTTAAATCTCAAAATGCCATTGATGTCTGAGGTTTCTAACGATAAAGAAACACTTTTCAGAATCATGGTTAACAAGGATGAGTTTATATTATACATTTATTCGTGATTATATTATATTTTCGTATAATAAGAAACATTTGTCTTTTATTACAATGTATGCATAGCGGTTTTAATTGAACTTAAAACCAGATTCACCGTTTAGAAATTTCTGACCTCATACATTACTCTCTTGAAAAAATTTATTTCAATACCTCTCAGCGTTTACAAGCTTTTAATTTTTAAAACGCTCAATCCATTTTCGGCCACCTGTATCTATTCGCTGTAACAGGCTGATATAATAGGAAAGAACATCTTTTTTTGGAATATATTACTTGATTTTAAAGTAATTTATTAATGATCTATGATTTTCAATTGAGCTTAATTATCTTTTACAGCGTAAAATCCATTAAATAAACCGACGTTAATAAATTTCGCTAATTACGTACTTAAAATTATTAGAGCCACTAAAAATAAATTTTATTTAAGCAGAAGTATCATTACTTTAGAACTTTAAAAATTTCGAAATGGATCTTGTAAATGTACTTACTTAACTTCAATAATAAAGAATAATATCGACCCATTGACATTAAAAGCAGAAGTAAGTAAAACGTCAGTCGTAAATATAACTTAAATTTCAATTAGTTGAAGTTGTTTATCTTCGGGAAAATATCTACAGACATGTCGAGTGTATAAGTATATACATAGCGGTCTTTATTATTATTAATGGCAACATAACTCCTAGAATACGAAAGGTACATTGCTTGAAGTAAATTAAATACTGCATTCCATTTTTCAATAGTGATTTAAACCATTGGTAAATTAAACAGATCTGCAAACTGAACTTTCGCACTCAATATATTCTAGTTGAAAATTTATGTGTAAAAATGTATTTGATGTTTTAAAATTAAAGCTTCGAAGACTTTAGTTTCCTAAACTTGTTAGTTGCACTTATTGCTTCACGAATTTAAGTATAGTTCATTTTTAAATCAGATTGAAAATTTAATTTAACTTAATTTTAAATAATCGTAGGAGCAAGCCAATGTCATTACTAAGGATTTAGTTTTTTTTATTACTAAATGTAGTACCATTTCATTTTTACACAATGGTTAGTCAATGATCTGTTTCCATTCGATATAAAATGGATGTTTATTTGATTTCTTATAAAATTATTATTTATTTCGCACTGTTAAAGCTACAATTTAAAAATATTTCAAGTAGATTTTGAACTATGTTAAACATAAAAGGCATCTACATCTAATATTTACGGGGATTAATATTAGTATGTCTACGTTTTTCTAGTGATAAAAATAATTCATATTGAAAATAGTGAGAAGAAAGTGATATTTTGGTTGGTAAAATTTAATTTCATTCTAACTATACAATAACCTCTTTCGAGTTAAAATCACTTGTGCAGCTGAAAATGTTTAATTGAGAATTGGTAGCATCTTAAAAACTGATATTCATGTTTTAGAAAACCAATTAATATGTTATAAAACTACTAGGAAACGTTTCCAAAAATCAGTAGTGGACAAATTTGCCTTTATAAATGCGTCTTTAAATCTCGAATATATATGGGTTTCTGAGTTTTCTATAGATAAATAATGCTTTTCGAAATCATGGGAAACTCAAAAGAGTTTACGGTACATATTTTTTGGTGGTTGTATTACACTTTCTTGCATTAAGGAAAATGTATTATTATTTTTTTTTTTACTTTTTGGAAGCACTTGTACGAGTTGGTATTAGCGGTGGCAACTTCCTCAAACATAGACAGATGCACTTTAAACTTAGAGGAAAAGGAATCCTTTGAAAACAACTTCGCAAGACACATTGCTTGGCATCGCACACCGGATGTAGAAAGTGCAATGTTTCTGTTGGCGAATTTTCCAAACGCTGATAGAATTTGATTTTCGCACTCTGTTCTTGAAATACCTTCTATTCTTTCGACGAACGTGATCGACTACAGTTCACCGGCAAGCATTGGCTGGAAAAACCCTGTCCTTTTTTTGCGAATATACTCCTTCCTCACATGTTGCGTAATAGATGCATTTAGATTACGGTTAAATAATTTATTTCCCCTCCAATCCAGTTTGGGGATATCAGCACAATCTCCGGACTTTTGCATTCCATTAGTAGAAATATAGTATATCATACACAAAGAATTTGATGAAGTTCATTGTCAGTTTAAAAAAAAAAAAATTAACCTTCTCACCGCCGTGAATCGATACGTGCGTTCACGATGAGGTAGGTTTCACTGCAATAGAATTCTTATTTAAATTAATATAATTCTAGACATATAGTGCAGTTTTAAAACATTGAGTAATGATTAATACTACCAATTATTATATTCATATACTTAAGTTTTTCATATCATGTTTGAAATTTCCTCTTTTTTTAAAAAATTATTATAAATTACAGCGGAAACAACATTACAATTTTGCTGTTTTTGGTCGTCAGTCAGAGGGTTAAAGATTATTTTATGTTTCCTTTTTTCCCATCAATATACTTTCTTTTTAATATACTTCTATTTTAAAAATCCGCGTTAAATAAATAACATTAAGGTGGTTTCTCTTTTTAAATAATAAATTAGTATTTAAAATGTAAATAAAGATTTTAAAAGTACTGTACATATAATTCTTTCAAAAATTTAAAATTGGAAAATGAATGACAACACAAATGGAATGGCGTTTAATTTAAAACTTTAAATAGAATTTTTCAAATTTTAAATACAAAATAGCTTTTTAAAATGGAAGAACAATATTAACTTCGTATTTTAAATTGAAAGTACACATAATTGTGTTCAAAATCTTATTTACTTGCAAGCGACGCGTGTTTTAAAACGAAATAAAATATCTTTAATGTTTGATAGACACTGTTTAATTTGAAATTGATATATCATACTTCCCGTTACATTACCACATTTTACTTATGCATTTTTTATTTGTGGCATTTATTTGGGGATTTTTACATTTTCGAAAATTTAATGTCATTTATTTGAAGAAATCTCAAAGAAAACTTTTAAATAAAAATAGTCGTTTACTTTGCAGTCAAATTAAATATGCTTTGGAAGAAAATTTAGATAAAAATTATGCAGGCAAATTTTTATTTCCCTTATTTAAAATCAATATAAATTGTGAATGTATGTATGTGAGAAAAAGTATTGATTTTATTTTTTCTTTTGGTTTACGTGTTTAAAACATAATTTTCTATGTTTCCTAAATGAAATAGAGCTTTGTGTTTCCATATACTTAACAATAAATATTTTCTTAAATTTAAGAAAATCAATTCTTAAGTATACTTGTTAAAATGTTTTTTAACAAAGCATTATATTATTAAAATTTCCTGAGGAATGATGTTCCAGTTAAATCTAGAATTATGTACCTAATCTTCAAAAGAAAATCTTAAATCTTTATTAAAAAAAACATTAATGAAAATCTTTTGATTTACCTTACATTATTATTAAATATATTTATGACTCAAAATTAGTGAAAGGCGTTTTACCTTTAATGAAAGAACTTTTATATAAAAAAAGTGTTTAAAACATACTTTTCTATGTTTCCTGTATGAAATAGAGCTTTGTGTTTCCATATACTTAACAATAATTATTTTCTTATATTTACGAAAATCAATTCTTAAGTTTACCTGTTAAAATAATTTTTATCAAAGCGTTATATTATTAAAATTGCCTGATGAATGATATTCCAATTAGTTCTGGAATTATTTATCTAATCATCACAAGAAAATCTTATTTGTTTATTTAAAAAACTAATGAAAATATTTTGATTTAAGTTACATTAACATTGAATACATTTATATCGCGAAAATTTTTAAAGGTGTTTTACTTTTAATGAAAGAACTTCCAAAAAAGAAGTGTTTAAAACATACTTTTCTCTGTTGTCTGAATGAAATACAGCTTTTTGTTTCTATATTCTTAACAATAATTATTTTCTTAAATTTACGAAAATCAATTATTAAGTTTACTTGTTAAAATGTTTTTTTATCAAAGCGTTATATTACTAAAATTGCCTGAGGAATGATATTCCAGTTAGTTCTGGAATTATTTATCTAAGCGTCACAAGAAAATCTTATTTGTTTATTTACAAAATCTAATGAAAATATTTTGTTTTAAGTTACATTAACATTAAATACATTTATATTGCGAAACTGTTGAAAGGTGTTTTACCTTTAATGAAAGAACTTCCCAAAAAAAGTGTTTAAAACATACTTTTCTGTATTTCCTGAATGAAATAGAGCTTTTTGTTTCCATATTCTTAACAATAATTATTTTCATAATTTACGAAAATCAATCCTTACATTTACCTGTTAAAATGTTTTTTTTTTTTTTTTCAAAGTGTTATTTTGCAAAAAAAATTCCTAAGGAATGATGCTCCAGTTAGTTGTGGAATTATTTATCTAATCGTCACAAGAAAATCTTATTTGTTTATTTAAAAAAAAAAACTAATGAAAATATTTTGTTTTAAGTTACATTAACATTAAATACATTTATATCGCGAAATTTTTGAAAGGTGTATGATGATGAAATGAAAGAACGTCCAAAAAAAAGTGTTTAAAACATACGTTTCTGTGTTTCCTGAATGAAATACAGGTTTTTCTTTCCATATTCTTAACAATATTTATTTTCTTAAATTTACGAAAATCAATTCTTAAATTTACCTGTTAAAATGATTTTTATCAAAGCGTTATAACGGGTCATTCATAATTCCCTCCGGGGTTTCGAAACGTTATAGTAAAAAAACGAAGACGAATATGAAAAAAAGAAACATATGAAATTATTCCGAAACTTTTCAAGTTTTACTTACATACATTACAGGTGTTCTATGTGTGAACCCTTGGTCACACGGCATACATCCATGCGATAGTCCAGTTCCTGCCATACTCCGTTTCTTTAAATCTGAATCAGTGGTGTCAGTTCAACGGGTCTTTCGTAATAAATATCGAAAACAGGGACCAACTGACAAAACAATTCATGTGTGGTACCTGAAATTTAAAGAAACGGAGTATGGCAGGAACTGGACTATCGCATGGATGTATGCCGTGTGACCAAGGGTTCACACATAGAACACCTCTAATGTATGTAAGTAAAACTTGAATAGTTTCGTAATAATTTCATATGTTTCTTTTTTTTCATATTCGTCTTCGTTTTTTTACTATAACGTTTCGAAACCCCTGAGGAAATTATGAATGACCCTGTATTATTAAAATTGCTTGCGGAATAATATTCCAGGTAGTTCTGGAATTATTTATCTAATCGTTATAAGAAAATCTTATTTGTTTACTTAAAAAAAACTAATGAAAATATTTTGATTTAACTTACATTAACATTAAATACATTTATATCGCGAAATTTTTGAAAGGTGTTTTACCTTTAATGAAAGAACTTAAAAAAAAAGTGTTTAAAACATTTTTTTCTGTGTTTCCTGAATGAAATACAGCTTTTTGTTTCTATAATCTTAACAATAATTATTTTCATAATTTACGAAAATCAATCCTTACAATTACCTGTTAAAATGTTTTTTTTTTTCAAAGTGTTATTTTGCTAAAATTTCCTAAGGAATGATGCTCCAGTTAGTTCTGGAATTATTTATCTAACCGTCAAAAGAAAATCGTAATTATTTAAAAAAAACTGTTTGTAATTAATTTAATGTAAAAGAAAGGTTTTTAGTAATGGACTGCTATTTATTTAAAATGATATCATCATTAAGGGGTTATACTAATGCCTTTATCAGGAGAAAAATATTAAGTACTAACTTGCCTTGAATAAGTTTATAGAGTGACAGCTAACAACGCCTTTTATCTAAATATATGTATTAACTTCGTTAGCATATGCTTCTACTAATAAATATTGGTGTTACTAATTATTAGATTCATATCAAAATATAAATTGAAGCACTTAAAAGGCATACTTTTTAGTATACGTATTTTAAAGTATACTTTTTAGTATACTACATAGAAGTATATATATATATATTCAAATATGACTGAATGAGGTAGCTAGATGTTATTTGACGGTTTATATATTCATTTAACTAGATATTCATATCTATATTTCATTTAACTATATGGTTATATATTCATTATACTGGTATTAAATCCATTTATATAAAAAAAAAACTATCCAAATATGTTTTAGTACCTGCAATAAAAGAGCTTTTAATATTTCGCTTGTGCTTACGTAGTCAATCTGGATCACTGTGTTCACCTTGAAGTTTATCATACTTTAATTATTACATATATTAATGTGAATAGAATTTATCGGGATATTAATTCTAACATAATGTTTATTTATTGCAATATTTTGTTTCAGCGCTTTAAAAAAAAGACATCTAAGACTTCGAAATCGTTATCAAATCAAAGATTTTATAAGCTATATTAATAATCGTGGATGAAGTATCTTCTCAAAATATTGAAAAAAAAGACAAATGTTTATAAATCCACCTCTTTCCTTTCTTAAGGTTTACGAAAATATAATAATATAACCTCTTCCAAGTTACCCGCGATTCTGAAAAGTTTTCAATATCTTTAGAAGTCACCGAAACCAACAGATTTCAGAGATTTTAAAAGGCATTTCTAAAACAAAAAAATATTTTGCTACTCGTAATAATTCGGAAACGTTTCCGAGTAGTTTTTACAGTGTATTAATCAGTTTTCTTTACAAGGAATATCGGTTTTTATGATGCTATCAATTCTCAATTAAACATTTTACGCTGAGTAATTGAATTTGTACATGCAAGGATAGCAACATAATTTAAATTGTTACTTCTCTATTATACCGTCGACCGCTTATCGTAACAAAAAACTATCGCCAAACTGTAAGATTAAACGCCAAAAATGCAGTCCCATTTACTTGATGTCAGAAGCATTATACGTGTTTGTTATGTCATCAAGTGGTTTTTAATTCGACATTTGCGTGTATTTTTCATCATGTTTTACTGATTTATTAGTTATTTCAGTCATTAAAATAACAATTGTGTCCTTAAATTCTTATATTTTATTTATTTACTAGCTAACCCGATCGGCGTTGCCCGGACCCGAGATAATTACAATCTCAGAGAAAGGCATCAACCCCTCCCTCCCCATATCCGCAAATATAACGAATAATTTGTTCAAGAAAACCACCTTCACCCACATTAACGCGATCATTAAAAATAATAATTTTTTTTTTTGATAAATAGAACAGAACGAAGACGCTATGCTAAAATAGCAGGCAGATGGCAACACCTCCCATCCTCAATTTCAGATCTATATCTTAATTAGTTATCTAAATTTTTGTTCATTAGTAAAAACTGGCAATTATTTCCATTCTTTTTCGCAAACTAAATGGAGGGATCGACCCCAGAAACATATCTCTTTGTAGTTCAGTTTTTAATGAAAGCAGATCCTGTCTGAAACTTTCTCGGATTTTTTTCACTGGCGCCAGCAGATTTTTAGCAGTTTTTTGCATAAATTAAGAAAAATTACCGGCCGAATTTTTCAAAAATCACATAGTCAGATACAGAATTTTTTTTTACATATGATCAAAAATTTTCAAATTGATATCTTAATTAGTTTTCTTAAAATTCGCTAATTAGTAAAATAATTTCGAATTCGTTCATTTTCGCTTGCACATCCACAACAACAGTTCTTTTTTTTAGCCATTTTGATTTAAAAGATGGCATTTTTGATGCGATGTTTAATGATATTCTAATTAATATCTAGAGTAATTATCCAAATATTAAAATTCTGTGACTCAGGTATACCAGGAGAGGGTTTGGACTACCTAAATCTAAATTTACAGACTTCTAGGTGCGCTAAATTTTCCTAGCCATAGCAGACAGACACACACACAGACACGCAGAGCGAAACTTTCTTTTATTAGTATAGATTTATTTTGATAGTCCAATGGCAACGTTCTCCCGTTTATTTGGCGTTACAGTTTGGCGATAGTTTTTTGTTATGAAAAGTGTTCGACGGGATAATAGAGAAGTACCTTTAAATTTTAATGTTATTGTTAATGGTGTTAATTTTAATGTTATGTTAATGTTGTTAATTTATCCTATTTGTTGAACAAAAAAAACGTTAAATTTGAGAATTGATAGCATCGGAAAAATAGATATTTCAGGTTGAGGAAAATTATTATTAAACTATCAAAACTACTCGGGACGTTTCCAAATGTTTCGGCAGCAAAAGAGACATTTGTTGCAGAAATGCATCTTTAACTCTGGGAAATCTGTTGTGTTCTAGTGTTTGTGTAGATAAAAGAACGGTTTTCGGAATCGCGGGGAACTCGAAAGAGGTTATATTATATGTTATAGCAGAGTTGCGTGAAATTCATCGTGATTTCTGTTAAAATATTGGATATTTTCTTGTTAATTTCAGCTTAGAATGGGTAATGTCCATTTGATTTTACTTTCGATTGAAACTGTTTTGATCTTTTGATGAAAAAAGGATGTATTGGAAATTCCGTAATAAAGCACAGCAAGAACGAAAAATCATGCGTCAAGCATAGATTATGTAACACTTTCCAACGCTTCCAAAGTAATTTTACAAATCATTACCGTTTAATAAGCTGAAAGATAACATCTAAGTAAACAATTTGGAAAACGCATAACATATTTAAAAACGTAATTTCAGGAATTTCCAACATATATTTCCAACATATGCAATATTCGGGAAAATATCCGAATACTTTTATTCAGCCCTGTATATGATCTATAGATTTATATATATACTACATAGGATGCTAAATTTTAGTTTAGTTAGGAAACGCGTAGCACAGTTTAAAAAACTCCTTCTGGAGTTTCTGTCAATAAACGGAAATGTGTTCGCGAACTTTTGTGCTACACTGTATATGATCTACAGAATTTATACACACCAAGTAATAGACAAAACGTTCGTTAAATTTAAAATCGCGTTCAGCAACTTAAAACGCACTTCCAGGAATTATTATTAACAGATAGTAGATAATTCTTTTGTGTGTCCCTGTAAATGAACGATGACGGCTATGCACACACTATTCTGTAATAAGCCTCTTGTAATGCACCTTAGTGATATATATAAATTTCAATGCGTTTAAAATAGTGAAACGTTATTTAATTAAACCGCAAACGATTTTTCTCCATAGACGTAATGTAACGGAATTCTTTTGACTGTCCCTGTAGAGTAACTATAAGTGCTATGCACACCATATTCCATATTAAACTTCCTGTAATGTACCTTAGTAATATATATCAATTACAATGTGTTTGAAATTGTGTAACATCATTAAAATAAACCGCAAATGATTTTTCCCCATAGACCGTAATGCAACGGAATTCTTTTGAGTGTTCCTGTAAAAAAACTATAAGTGCTACACACTTCAGTTGAAATAGGGAACATGCTATAGATAACGAAAATAACATATAAAAATTTAAGGGAAATCCGAGCATATTTACGGGAGTTAGAGCACGGACAGACGGCAGACGGCCAGCCAAACCGAAGTCATAAACACTTTTCAACTAGGTTGGAAAGTGTTAACAAACCGAAGTCATAAACACTTTTCAACTAGGTTGGAAAGTGTTAACAACTAGGTTGAAAAGTGTTAAAAACTACTGATGACACTATTTCTCTCAATCCCGCTTGATTTCGCGGAAGTGTAGCTAAGAGTTAAAAATTTGATTTCAAGTTTAACTTTGATTTCACAATTATGCGTGACTTGAATTAAATAAAAATGGGAAACGTTCAAAGATATTTCTTACGGAAAAATATATGTCAGTTGAGTGTTTATTTTTACACAGTTGATATTAAACATTCTTTTCAGAAAATGCTTTGTTATTATGAAGAAATTCTCCTAATACGGTTTTTGAATGAAAGTAATGGAAGTTAGTATAAAAGGAGTTTATAAAGGTAGCTAGAATAAGTTAGTAGAGTCTAAGGCACATGCTCAATAATTGCTCGTATGAAGTAACCTTTTTTTTTACTTTTTTATAAAAGTGAACTCCATTTAAAAAAGTCCTTCCGGCCTGTACCGGGAGGAAAAGGTAGCTTTCCTATATCTCCGTTTTAAAATGTTAGCTAATGTTACACGAAAACAGCAAGTTAAAATGCAAAGAAAACGTTTACAAAAGATTCGTTAATACTAAATTTGAATAAGAAACTCGCCAAATTATTGAGCAAAATTATTGGCTTCATTTATGAAGACTTATTTTGGTCGCCAAATTTGGAGATATTTCGCCAAATGTCGCCAAGTTTGGCGAGAATTTGGAGCTAACGGATATGAATATATAGTTTTATGTGTATGATTGTGAAAATTATTACAGCAATGAAAATTTTTGTAATGTGCTGTCTTGTTTCAAAATGTCAGCCACTCTAGAAATTCAAACTGCTCTACCTCAGCCATTTTTTAAGATAGAGGTAAACCAAAAAATGCTCTGGAATCCTCGTATCAAGGCCTAACACTTAATTAAAAAATAAATTTGAATGTTTAACTTTTTTTATATTTATTTTAGTTTTAAATTTTTAAGTGGCCGCCATCTTGAAACAAAATGGCGGACCAAGCTGGCCAACGAACTCGGTCGAGACATTGGTGAGCTTAATACACACAATTAGTTTAATCAAAATTGTTTTATAAATACGAGCGTTATCGTATGACATAGGGCAGATATATATACACACACACACACACACGCACACACACACACACACACACACACACACACACACACACACACACACACACATATATATATATATATATATATATATATATATATATATATATATATATATATATATATATATATATATATATATAGATATATGGATATATCTATATATATAAATCAACATTTGAACGGAGGGTGGTTTTGGGGTCTGGGGTTCATGATCGGTGAAAATATATCGAAATTTTCTGGAACTGCTTTCCTCCAAACGGCTGCAATAGGTAGCTTTATACTTTTCTGTATTGAAAGCTACCTAATTATATATGTTCAATTATTTTAAATAACAGTTAATTTTTTTCAGTACATTTTCTTCATAAATACTTTTATAAATATATTATAATTATAATATATAATACATATTTATATAATAAATATATTATATAATTATATACTATTAATATTCATTCACTTTCATCTTGTTTCATTTTAAATATACGACGCGTTGAATATTCCACTTTTTAAGAATAAACGTATAAAGTACATAATATATATGCATTAGGCAAACTTTCGGAATGTTTAATTCTCCTTTTTGCGTACATATTAGTAGCATTAATTTACGTTTCACGAAACTAGAAAATACTATTATATTTAGTAAAATTACCAAAATATTTTTGTTTTTAAGCTAGTTTTATTTTTAAAAAATGTATAATCATCTAGGAAAGAAACATTTCGTTAAGTATGAGCAAAAAGTATAAACATAACTTATAATGCACAAAATGATCTGCTAAATATACAGACTACTAACTATATTTTACCGTGATGCATTGCATAATATATTTTTAAATACTATCATTTTGAGCTAATTATCAATTCGCCAAAAATATAAAGAAAACAAATATTTACTACATATTTTTTTCATCAAACACTTTTATCATTTTAATTTGATATCATATTTCTAATATGATTTCCTTAGAAATACATGAAATGAAAATTAACTTACATTTTGTAAAAAAAAAAAAAAAAAAAAAAAAAAAAAAAAGATGTCTACAGATTTTTTTATATTTTTTTATCCATGCATTCGAAACTAACTTTGAGTATGTAATATAAAAAATTTAATTAAAAATATTGCATAAATTATTAGATAAGAAAAATAAAATCTGTATATATTTGAAATATAACATATATGAGAGCATATTTTTGTATAAATATGTTTTATTAATGGTGATGGAATATTTTTTAGATGTTTTAGCGTAGACAAATAGATGAAAGGGATAATAATAATAATAAAATAATAATAAATAATAATAATTGTATATTGTTTGTTTCAATAAACATAAAAAAGTTTAGAAAAACCACAACTTTTCCAAAAGATAAAACAAAAATAATTTTAATAAATAAATTATTATTATAGAATTTTATATTAAATAAGACATTTCTAACTATTACATATTAAAATATTTCTCAATGCTATTACAGAAGTTCAATGAAATATGTACTCATAGAGCCTGGTGTCTTTATTTTATCCTCATTTTTAATATATACAAATAATTAAACACGTTTGTGTATGGATGCATAAAGTGATCCAAATGTCACAAAATAAAGAAATAATAATAATTCGAAAAGCAAAAACAGTGGCATGATAGGATTTCCCCCTAAATATTAGGTTGATGCAAAAGTTCTGTCGTATTTTAATACCTAATTTTTATACATTTAATATTTGATAATTTTACCTATCTCTTCAAAGCAAGCAGGTATAATAAAATTATCAAATATTAAAATTTTACCTGTATTAAATGTACTAAAATTAGATATTGAAATACGACAGAACTTTTTCATCAACTTAATACACAGAAAGATATGGGATATGTTTTTATGACAGCAAAAAGTATTGCTGTATTTGACGCCGAAATCTATATGTGTAGTGATTCAAAAGCTGTTTCCTGTCATTGTTGCCTGGTCAGCGGTCTTAACCCCTTCGGCACTGGCGTCCTACGAATAGGACATATCTTTTATTGAGTATTATTTTGTCTTAAACATTATTTTTATTAATTCCAGCACCTAATAGTGATAGTATGAATCTCTACATTTCCTATTATGACTTCACCTATGTTTAGCGTTCAGTAATAATAATAATAATTTTCATAATTATTAGCAAGCCGTTGGCATTTCTTTTAATTAAAACATACGTTTCACTCTTTAAATTAAAATTTGGGAATCATTTTCCGAATCGGTAATTTGTGATAAAAGATAAAAAAATATTACTACATTTTTAAGCTTGTTTAATTTAGTTGTAATACGACATTTTCCAAACGTCTTCAAAAATTCTTCCTTAGACTATTGTTATATGAAAAACACGCAAAATAACTACATTTGTGAGGTTTTGGTAAAGAATGCATTCGTTAACTTTCATTAAACCCTAACTTCTGTGATTCAGCTATTCTCATTAACGACACAAAGTCAAAATTGAAAAATTACGAAGCTGACGAAGAAAAACAGACTGCCTTACTACGGTTCGCATTTCTCTCCCTTCGGACCGCCAGAATCTCATGATGCTCTTTTCGTGCATCTACATGCGAGTTTTTCCAGCACCTGCCTCACGAAAAAAGCACCACTTTACTTAAGCGGTCACAAAATAGATACACGTGTATCGTAACGTGAAAGCATGTCGTTTTCGTCAGTGTCAGAACAATTGAAATCATACATGCTTGCTGCATCTTTGTACAACACAGTTGACGCACAATTGTAATGCAAATTTTCGGTGAAAAATATAGTTACTGGAAATAATGTTTCGTTTATTAATAAAACGTCGGTACATTTCTGTGAAAAACGCATAATATTATTGTCTTTACTTTTAGAATTATTGACTGTGTATTTCATTTACGACTTTCTGATCGTAATTTATATTGGGTGGAGATTAAAGTAATATAAAACATTATTTAAAGGGAAACAATATTCTGTTCCATGAAACCAGATATACTGATTTTGTGTAAAAAAAATTTGGAGTGACTCCACCAAATTTTCCGAACACAGAATGCAATCGGTGGGATTCGAACGCTGGAACTTCCATTTTGAAGCTGAAGACGTTATTTCTGCGCTTCTAATACTTGATTACATCGTCACAATGCTTATCGGTTACATTCTGTCAAATTTCTCTCACGTCTTTCTACAACACCTACGAAAAACTGTTTGAAAATTGTCAATTTTTTTTAAATACCTAATCCATCGGCCGAGTTTTACGAAAATACAATACAATTCTTGGGCAGTAGTTTGTAATATATCCTCCAAATGGCAGCTTAAACTAGTGGAGTAGCTATTGTAGTGGACTAGTGACTGTCTCATAAAGGCAGTCTATTGTTTTGATTGGGAACGTGATGTCACAGGTTAACATTTGTGTGTGAGCAGAGACTTCTATATGCACTTTTACTCTACTTTTCGACGAATGCACATGGCCTTCGGAATTTGCGGGTTTTCTGCGTTTCGCAGCGGTTTTATGAAAATATTTGCATGTGTCAATGCTCAATCGTATATAAGCAGCCACAAAAGTGTGTAGCTTCGGATCTCGTGGTATCTTGCCCTAGTGAAAAACAAGACCTGCGCTTGCCAGAAAACAGTGCTAGTATGTTTTTAGTAAAGCCTGATATAGAATGATATAGAGTAAAGGCCACCGTGTTTTGATATATTAGTTTGAATAAAGTTGCTTTGGCAGTGAAGGTCTGTAAACATTTCAGAAATTTAGCTGTTCTTTAACAAGTTGTTAGAGCCTGTTTATTTCAGCGAAGGACTTTCAGCGAATTAATCTTGAAGTATCTCATTTAAATCGCTCATCTCTGCGTAAGTGAAAGCTTTAAGTATTTTCTCTTTTGAAGTGATTTTGTTAGTGATAGTGAAGTGCATATTTTTCATAGTAGTCTTATTTTGAGAGTAACTGTTAGTCCAGGCCAGTTTGTGATTGAGACTCCACCATTGACCCAACTCGCTTATCTTAAATAAACATTTGTCTTTACCTTATATGTGAGTATTTCCTGATCTAGACCGGTGCATATTAATACAATAAAAAATGAACTTATTTCAGTATTCATTATAAACAATGTTCCAAAGTACATAGAAATTGTTTTCTGTGCAATTAAATAAATAATGCGAGTTGAACAATTTAAAACATATTTGGATTCAAACCGTAATAGTTAACTTTGAAAAAAAACCTACCTTTTTTTTAAGAAAAATGACAAATTTATTTATAGTTTAAATTGAAAAAAAAGAACTCTAATCATTATTGCAGGTAAAAAAGTCTGCCAGACACATAAGAAAAAATGCATATTGATCCACGAGTACATTCTTTAAATACTTCTGAAAGAAAAGGGAATATAAAATATGCATTTTTGTTTAGTTGCTGCTGTACTTTTTTCTTATGTGTCTGGCAGACTTGTTTACCTGCAATAATGATTAGAGTTCTTTTTTTATTCAATTTAAACTATAAATAAATTTGTCATTTTTCTTAAAAAGTAGTTTTTTTCAAAGTTAACTATTACGGTTTGAATCCAAATATGTTTTAAATTGTTCAACTCGCATTATTTATTTAATTGCACGGTATTCCTTTTTCTTTCAGAAGTATTTAAAGAATGGATCATTAGGCAAGGTAGAATTGAAAATGTAAGTAAAATATAAATATATATATATATATGTTTTCATGATATCAGCATAATTTAAAATTTGATGTAATAGATTTTGGTATAACTATCTTAAATTCATTTTACTCAATTTTTTGACATTGTTGCAGTAAAATAAAATAAAAAACGCAAGTTCCTTTTTTAAAATAAAAATAACGCAAGTCTGTTTTCTAAATTGATGAATTTTCTAACAATGTTACCGAAAACATACACAATGTAATATCCAATATCTTAAATGTCATTAATGATAATGAATATAACTGTTTTAAATATATTCCATTTTTTAGATAAAGTATAATAATTGAAGAGAAACAACTGTGGAAAAAACTATAAGAGTTATTAAAAGTAAATGCGTATTTGCTATTCATTTTTACTCTAAACTGTTTAAAGAATATTTACGTTGATCATTAAGCAAGGAAAGAAAACAGCAGATATATAATTTCTAAAACGATTAGTTTGTTGGTATGATATCAGCATGATTTAAAATGTCTACGTAATAGATTTTGTACAAATAGTTTAAAGTTCCTTTTGTATTTGCTGATTTTTCTAACAATGTTTGTTAGAGTAAACCGCCGACTTCGCGAAGAAGGCGGCGCGGCGACCGTTCCAACGTCCCAATGCCGTTCCCTCGACGCCTGACCGGACTCTTTAAAAGGCAATATCAATAACAACAATCGAAAAAGTAATTAACGGCAAAAATAGAGATCGATCTCAGCTATCTAATGCAAAAAGAAATCGTTTAAAAATACTGAAATGCAAATGAGGTATTAGAAAATAACTGCCCCATAGGATTACCATAGCGAGCGGGTGTATATATAATATTACATATTACGATTACAAAATACACACAAAGGTTATCCAATATCATAAACTTTATTAAGGATAATGAATGAAAATATTTATATGTATTGCATTTTTAATATAAAACCGAAAACCGGAATTACTAAGTACCCATAGGGGTCACTCGGTACCACGAATATTTTTTGAATAAAACTTATCTTATTATCTTTCAAACAATATTGGCGGATTTAAATATAATTCCTCTAGGTATAGCAAATATTAAGGAACTGTAGGCAAGTGATTGTTGTAATTTATTTAATATTAGCAGAGGTAATTTCTGTTTTTCTATAGATTCACACATTTTCTGTCTACAAAATCCCCTTTAGGAAGCCTCAAAAATCTGGTAGACGAGAGGGGCTGGGTTCGAACCCCTGTAGCGCCCGCCGACCTAACCGTTCGGAGTGTCCGTGGTTTTCTTCCATCCTTGCCGTAAATACGGGTTAGGTTACCTTAGAAAGACCCCCAGGAGGGAACCCCCCCCCAGGGCTTATATCCCTAGTGTAGATAATCGGCCGTCATAAATCAACCAACCAACCAACCAACCAACCCGTTTGGGAAGCATACTTCCGGTTTTGACTAGACAAGAACGAAAAATCATGCTTCAATCGTAGATTAGGAAACACTTTCTCACTCATCCAGAAAACTGTAACGAAATTTCACCTTTAAATAAGGTGAAAGAAGATGTGTAAGTAAACAGATCGTTAAACATATAACACATTTAAAAATCCAGTTTTAGCAATTACCTTCCATAGCAAAAAGAAAATAGTCGAATTATTTTGTGCAGCCTTGTGTATAATCTATAGATTTGGACGTATACTTCATTGCATTAATGAAAATTAAATGACATAACAGTGTCAAAGAAAACAAGATTGAAACATTATGTGTCAAGCATAAATTATGTAACACTTTCCAACACGTCTAAAATAATTTTACAAATCTTTATCGTTCGATACGGTGAAATATGATATAAAAGCAATGAATTTGGAAAACGCATAACATATTTAAAAACCCAATTGTAGGAATTACCAACAATATTCGGAAAAAAATTCCGAATGCTTTCGCGCAGCCCTGTATAGGATCTATAGATTTGTATATGAATTACACAGAATGCTAAATTTTAGTTCAGCAATTATTGTTAAAAAACAGTACCAAATTCTTTTGTGTGTCCCTGTAAATGAATCGATAAATGCTATAAAACAATATTCTATACTAAGCCTCTTGTAATGCACCTAAGTGACATATATAAATTTCAATACGTTTGAAATAGTTAAACATTCCTAAAATAAACCGCAAACGATTTTTCTCCATACGCCGTAATGCAACGGAATTCTTTTGAGTGGCCCTGTAAAAAAATGTAAGTGCTATACACACCATATTTTATAGTAAGCCTATTGTAGTGCACCTCTGTGATATATATCAATTTAAATATGTTGGAAAGTGTTAAAAACAAGGTGGAAATTGTACGTTAAACGTGCAAAATGAGGTTCGTGTTATAACTAATTTTACAATGTAAAAAAAAAACATCCTTATTATTTCAGTGAAATGAATTATATTGTCTGCTATGAGCGAAATGAACATACCTTTTTTCTTTCTTATTACGTATGCAACGTTTACAGATGCGAATGTTTTTTTTTTCGACACCAGGCAACGCTGTAAAATTCACCATGGAGATCCTCTTTTGCGAATGATTGCTTCCTTTTTTTAATATTTTTATTACTCGTAATAAACTAATCTGCTATGATTATTTACTTTAATGGATTGAGATATTCGGCTGTTAACCTAATTTTCACTGAAATTATTTCAGAATCCATACATTTTTTAATGTAACTCATTTCTCAAATAAACAATTTTTTCAACGATCTTTCTAAAAATGTGACTTTTATACAATTGTATTCGAAAAAATAATTTTGAATAAAAATGGCCGCCTGGCATATGGATAAAGAAGTGGTTAGCCCGTATTTGTTTTCCTCAGTCACATGACTTATGCTTTTTTTTTTATACAGTTTACGTATGATAAGATTTAATAGAATGAAGAAAACTTTTGTTAATATATTTTTAAGTTTTGATTCGATTTTCATAAAATTTGAAATAACTTGACAAAATTCTGCAACGATTATATATATAGTAAATTTGAAATCAATAGGTGATGACCAAATGACGACTATAGGCGCTACGTATTTATATAATTATGACCTACCTAAATAGCCTACAACAACTAAATAGCCTATTAAACATATATGCATATTTTCCATTTATTTTTTCTCGAAAGAATTTAAAGAATGTTCCCAAGAATCATTAGACAATATATAATTGAAAATCTACTTAAAACAGCAGAAATATGAATGTAATTTTTCTAAAACAATTACTTTGCTCATTTCACATTCGCATAATTTAAAATTATGTGTCGTACATTTTTGAAAGAATAGTTTGATATTCATTTTTTTTTTTAAATTGCTGAATTTTCTAACAATCTTACAGAAAAATAAACAAAACATGTTATCCAATACCATAAACCTCATTAATGATAATGAATGGGAATATTTATTTTATTATTTAGCTAAAATATAATAAATAAATAGAAACAATTGTCTGGAAAAGAAAAATTTATAACAAGAGTTATTAAACTGAAATGCATATTTTCAATTTCTGTTAATCAAAATAATAAAAAAAAATGTTTGTATGAATCGTTAGAATCAAGGTATAATTGAAAATCAGAATAAAATAACAAAAATATTAATTTCATTTTTCTAAAACAAATGCGATTGTTTACATGATGTCAGCATAATTTAAAATTCGAAGTAAAGATTTTCGCATAAATAAATTTAATTCATTTTGAATTTTCAAACAATGATAAAATAAAACATTAAAAATAAAAAATGAACTCCATTTTTCAAACTTTATAATGAATCTAAATATTATTTAAATGTATCGTTTTATTTTAATAAAATTTAAAACGTAATGTGCCACGAGTTAATTTCACTCATTGTAATGAGTTAGATGAAGAAAATTCTTATAAAAATGAATTCTAAGATGGTTTTTAATGATGAATCTAATGTTTTATGTTATATCTGGCTAAGGTTGATTTTAATTAAAATAATTTAGTGAATATTATAACCAGGGCTTAACAAATTTGACAAATTCTGGTAGCCAGGAAAATATACTAGTCGCCAGTAAAAAACATCCCCCCACCCCATCCTCTTCCCCGTCATTGATTTAAAAAAACACAAGTGTTTTTTTTAGGAATTAGTTGAAAAAATTAATAACAAGCATAGTTTAGAATTATTAGTTACATAGTTTAAAATAGTACATAATTTAGAAAGATAATATATAAACTATATTTTCTAATAAAACTTATAATCACTTATATTTTATGTTGACAACTTATATAAACACAAAAATTAGATTTGAAACTTTAAAAAAAAATCGAGCATTTTTTAGCATAGTATCCAATTTTAGATGCCACAAAGACTGGATTGCCACCATTTCTTACTGTTTTACTAAAATATCTTCTCTCCCCCACATTCTAATCACGTGACATATACTTGCTGGCTATAGCTGCAAAGAATGATGTTTTCTATGCACGAGTTGGAAAATGCCTTTTAGATTTAGTTCTTCCATTAAAAGTACGAGAGCAGAAGAAGATCACTGCTTGCCACGCACGAGAAGGGGTGGGGGATAGAGAAAATGCTATTTGTGCTCATTTCTTATGTCAATTTTTTTACAGAAATCAGCCCGAAAGATGGTAGCCCCTGGCGACCGCTTTTGTTAAGCCCTAATATAACACTTTAACAGTATATTGAATCTGATTTCACTTTTGTATTCTATTTCAAGGATGTACTTCTAGATAAGCTTTTTATTTGTATAGTGAAAAAAGTCATGCATTAAAACACTTTTTTTTTTTTCATTTTTCATTTTTAACACTTTCCAACATAGTTGAAAAGTGCTTATGAATTATGTTTGTCTGTCAGTCTGTCCGTGAATATGCGTATAATCAGAGGTGCAAAAATCTAAGCGCCAATGGGCTGATTCCCACCGCTAAATTTTATTAGTATTCTTCGTCAAATTTTATTAGTATACTTCGCCTAAATTTTATCAGTATTCTTATTGGCGAAGAATGCTAAAAATTTAGTGGTGGGAATCGGCACATTGGCGCCTAGATTTCTGCACCCCTGCGTATAATTTAACACTTTACACATTGCAAAGCATAACAAAATAAAATTGTACAAATTACTGAAAACATATGCTTATAGTTTTTATCACTTTCCAACATAGTAGAAAAGCGTTTATGATTCCGGTTTGTCTGTCTGTAAGTCAGTCCGTGCACTAACTTACGTAAATATACACGGATTGTCATGCAATTGATATATGTTATCGATGTTTACTCTGGCATTTTCGGTATTGAATTGGAAGCATGTAGCACTTAAAGTTTCTATACAGGGACACTCAAAATTATTCCTTTACAATACGGTCTATGGGGGGAAATCAATTGCGGTTTATTTGAATGATGTTACACTATTACAAACATCTTGAAATTGATATATATCACTCAGATGCACTATAAGAGGCTTACTATGGCATAGCATTTACAGTTCCTTTACAGGGACACTCAAAATAACTCCGTTACATTACCATCTTAGGAGGAAAATCGTTTGTGGTTTAATTTAATAATGTTTCACTGTTTCAAATATATTGAAATTGATATATATCACTGAGATGATCTTTGCGTCAAGAGGCTTACTACAGAATATCATGTATATAGCATTCATTGTCCATTTACAGGGACGCACAAAACAATTCGGTTAAAGTACTGTACTTTAATAATAATTGTTGGGTGTGCGTTCTCAGTTGCTGTACACGTATTTAAATTTAACTAATTTTTTGCCTATTACCGTATTTACCCGCGTATACGTCGATCCCGCGTATAAGTCGACCCCCCCACTTCCCGATCAAGAAATTTGATTTTTTTAAAATCCCGCGTATAAGTCGACCCCCCACTTTTCCGATCAAGAAATTTGATTTTTTTTAAAAATACGTTATTCAAAATCATCTGGGAAAAAAAAGAAAGTACTAAATATACAATAATAAATAAACTTTATTTTTATTATTATTTTTTTTGTACATTTATCCGAAATTATCTGAAAAAAAAAAGTACTAAATATACAATAATGAAGATAATAATATACTAGAGTAATAGACAGAGCTTAACTGATTCAAGGTCCGATTCAGTATCGGACTCGCCAAACAATTCACAAAAATCCTTCGTCGTCATCGGCTCAACATGGTACACGCTTTCAATCTCTGTATCGCTACATTCTTCCTCGTCGTTATCACTTTCGAAAATGACATCATCTTCTGTGCCGTCTAGTTCGTTGCTTATGCAGCATTTCTTGAACGATTTTTTTAATCATTTCGGAAGGAATTTGATTCCACGCATCTTTAACCCACTGGGCAATTAATGCAATGTCGGGCTTTCTAATATTACCGCCCTTTGTAAATGTTGGACAACAGGATGAAATCCACTCTGCCCAATATTTTCTAACATTTGCTTTGAAGGGCCTATTGAGGCAAACGTTTAGTGGTTGAAGGACGGATGTCAACCCTCCCGGGATTACAACTACAGTCGTTTTCAGTTCTTTCGTCACTTTATTCACGTTTTCAGAAAAGTGGCCACGAAACGAGTCGTAAACTAAAAGGGAAGGTTTCGTGAAAACAGCTCCCGGTCTTTTACCCCACACATTTTTAAGCCAGTCGACTGTTCCGTCAGCATCCATCCACCCCTTTTCATGGGCTCGAATCAGCACACCAGATGGAAATAACGTTTTTCGGCAACGTTTTTCTTTAAAAAATAATCAACGGATGAAGCTTACTACCGTCGGCCAAACAGGAAAGAACGACCATAAAACGAGTTTTTTCGTGCCCAGTCGTTTTTACCAAAATGCTTTTTTCCCCCTTGCAGTTCACTGTTTTATTTTCTGGTAGGTCGAAACAAATGGGTGTTTCGTCCATATTTCCTATATGGCAAAGTTCAAAAGAATTCATTTTTCTTTGATCGATGACATATTTTTGAAATTTCATAATCTTTGCTTCCAAGTCAGATGGTAAATTTTGTGCCAGTTTAGTGCGCTGGCGTAAAGTCAAACCCTGGCGATTCATAAATCTAGTGCACCAATGTTCTAATGCACGAAACGTGTTTGAAACACCATACTTTTCTTCTTTTGCAAGATTCATTTCTCGTAAACGTATGACAGTTCTACTGACAACGAAACCATTCTGCCGGCACTCTACAACCCAATCATGAAATACATTTTCGAGTTCTGGAAAAGGCGATTTTCCATCCCGTAAAGCGTTTTTTGATTTTGGGATGTTTTCTAGCTTTGTCTTATTCTTGCGCCAATCAAGAATCAAACCTTTACCTCAGTGCTGATAAGGAAAATCAATTAATTCCTCTTTTTCTCTTCTGGTATGGAAATCGACAGTAAACGACGTCATTGCAATGTATTACGGAACACAGCCATCTAAATACTGCGAAAAGAGAACAATTGCCTTTCAAAAGGGCATTTTTGACTTCTGGTAAAAAAATAAATAAAATAAGGACCCTCGCATAAGTCGACCCCCCCAACTTTAAAGTCTTTTTTTGTCCAAAATTTCTCGACTTATACGCGGGTAAATACGGTACTTGTTATGTATAAATTCTGTGGATCATACACAGGGCAGCACAAAACATATCAATTACATTTCCGTTTATTGACGGAAATTTCTGAAGGAGAATTCGCAACTGTTCTATGCGTTTCCTAACTGAAATAAATTTTAGCATTCTATGTAGTATATCAACAAATCTATAGATCATATACATCACTGAACAAAAGAATACGGATATTTATCGGGATATTTTTTGGTAATCCATGAAATAGGGTTTTTAAATGTGTTATACGTTTTACAAATTGTTTACTTAGACCTGTGAGGGGCTAGTTGAGCTTAATCTAAAAGGAATCCCCCCCCCCTCTCAAGGTTTGACATTCACTTTGTTTATTTATACATCATCTTTCACCATTTTAAACCGTAGTCTTTTGGAAATGCTGAAAAGTTTTAGGTAACCCATGCTTGACGCATGATTTATCGTTCTTGTTCATTTTAAAAGTCGTGTGCTGCTTTCTTAAAAAAAAAAAAAAAAAAAAACAAGTTGAAAATTGTACTTCAAACGTGACAAATGAGGTGCGTTCGTACTATAGCTAGTTACATAAATATTCAGATCTTGATAATTTTTAATTATGTGTAATGAATTCTATCGTCAGCTGATTCATTTTTGTAATAAAATAAGTATCTCGGTCGCTTGATCATTAAACTTCGGAAGCTCCTATAACAAAAAAGAACCAATTTTCTTAAAAAATTCAAATTTCTTAATATTTTTATTAATATCTCCTAAAGTTTTGATTCGATTTTAATAAAATTTGAAATGACTCGACAAAATTCTGCAAAGATAATATATCTTAAATTTCAAATCATTTTTGCGTTGTTATATGCGGACGGACGGACAGACAGACGGACGGACCAGACAACGACAATAGGTGTCGAAACGTTATTTCGATTTATTATTCGAAATTTTGTCGATTACGTATTTATATAATTACGAACGCACCTAAAACAATGCATCAATGTTGTGTTTAAATTCCTTACAATAGCTTGCTTTCTGGAAAGTGATTGGTAATAAAAAATATTATCTCAACTCATATTACGGTGTGAAACATGGGAAATACTTGATGTAAAATTTTATATGTTCTTATTATTACTTTTTAGATGCGTTCGCAATTATATAAATGCATAGCACCTATAGTCGTTGTCTGGTCAGTCCGCCTGTCTGTATGTCTGTCTGCCCGTCCGCAAATAACAGCGCAAAAACTACCCAAATGAATGGTTTA
Organism: Maratus michaelseni; assembly: GCA_963931845.1. NCBI lineage: Eukaryota > Metazoa > Arthropoda > Arachnida > Araneae > Salticidae > Maratus > Maratus michaelseni. Next base: position 54,402,504 of record OZ007588.1, on the reverse strand, counting down.
AAATTTAATATATATAATCGTTGCAGAATTTTGTCGAGTCATTTCAAATCTTATGTAAATCGAATCAAAACTTAAAAATATATTAATAAAAGTTTTCTTCATTCTATTGAATAATATCATACGTAATCTATAGAATAAAAGTGCAAGTCACGTGACTGAGGAAACAGATACGGGCTAACCACATCTTTTTTCATATGCCAGGGGCAATTTTTATTCAAAAATATTTTTTTCGAATAGAATTGCATAAAAGTTACATTTTTAAAAAGATCGTTCAAAAAAGTTATTTGCTTGAGAGATGAGTTACATTAAAAAATGTATGGATTCTGAGATGACGTCAGTGGAAATTAGGTTAACAGCCGAATATCTCACTCCATTAAAGTAAATAGACAAAAGAGATTCATTCATCATGAGTCATAGAAATATTAAACCATGGACGTAATCATTCGCAAAGCTTGTTATTCAAAAATTCATTCGTAAACGTGGTATACGTAATAAGAAAAAAAGAGGGCATGCTAACTTTACTCATAACAGATGATATAATTTATTTTACGGAAATAATAACGATGATTTTTTTTTTACATTGTAAAACTAGTTATAGTACAATTGTTCATTTCATACAATCATCATAGAGTACAATCGTTCATTTGTCCCGTTTAACGTACAAAATCCAACTTATCATCATACTTACTCATCATACGTAGTATAGGGTAAGTCTTGTAATCGTTTTAAAAATTGAAAACAAAATTTTGACGGATTTACACCTTTCAGACACTGGAGATTCCGATAAACATATTTTTACAGAAAAAAAAATTGCGTCCGTCTGTGTGTCTGTAAACGCTCCCGAACAAATTGAGATAGAGACTCGAAATTTTGTATGTACTTACTTAGTATGTAATAATGGGAAGAAGCTTATTCAATTTCAGTAACCTCGATTATCCGGAACTTTTTTTTTCGGACTCTCGAAATTTTCGTTCTGATAAAAGTTATATAAAAATTTTCGAAATTGTTTATTTTAAGGAGGGAATATAAAAGACAATAAAAAAACAGAAATTTTGCATAAAGAATGAAGTCGATCGGATAATGAGTTGCCGAGATATTTGTAATCGTATTTTCCTCACTTTTCGATTTTTCTTGACCCTGTATTTCATCCAAATGTCAATTCAAAGATATATTTTAATTGGAAATGAGACGCTTAATCCGACGCAATAAACCGTTAGTTGATAGGATTATAATTTTTGGAGTTATAAGGATGTTTCTTTTACGCAATTCAGCAATAGAGCATTTAAAGTTTATGACGTCATCAAGCTACGATTTTATTCGAGCAATGCATTCGAGAAATGTTTCATTTTCACATTTTATATTATGCATATCCATGATGGGTAAGTATTACGGTTGCCCCCAATGACTAGTTTTAGTCTAGTGATAAGAGGTGGAGGACAGATATCGTTAAATTGCAATTGCTAATGGCTGAAGTGTGGAAAAATTGATAAGAAATGAATTAGCATTTCTAAAAATTCAGTTGTTACCGAGATATTTTCACGGCGCTAATACGTCATTTTTTTATTTCAGGAATTCATCGGATTGGATAATATCACCTACAGCCATATTAACCTGCGGTCCGCGAGCCGCTTGTGGCCCAGTAACCTCTTATGTGCGGCCCGAAACACATAATCATTTATAATATTAATTGTGGGGTGTAAAAAAATATTTAAGATATTTTCTGTTGTTTTATAATTTTCGTGGGAGACGAAATCTGTCTTGTAATTTATAATTAATTTTAAATTAGCGTAATTTCCGGCCTATAATCCGTGGATAACACAATTATGTTTCGATCAAAAAATTTAATTTTATGTAATGTAACTTACTAAATCGATGTAAATATTTGACTTCAATTATTATGTAAAATTTCTGGGTCGAAACGTAATTGTTTGATCTGCAGATTATAGTCTGGAAATTACGGTATATTACATCATCTTAAATGCAGTTTTCTTAGTGAAATGTTCTTTTTATATGTAGTTATCATAATAACAATGTCATGGTAAATGTTTAAAAAATTAACACAATTTGTATTGCTGTTTAAAAAGAGAAAATTATCAAGTTATGTAATATAGTGCAGTTAGGTATAAGTATTATTCTTCAGAATAATTTTGTAAAAAAAAAAAAAAAAAAAAAAAAAAAAAAAAAAAAACATTAAAAATAAAAGCATCTATATTTTCCATTATTCCCCGCGGTACAGATTTTAAACAATTTCTTTACATATCATTAGGCTGAAGCGTAATTAAAATATATCCGTAAAACACGAAAATTAAGTAAGAAAATGATTATGTTTCAACATTTAATTAGCACTTTTTTACGTTTTAAGTTTTACGGAGCAATTAAAATATATTGATATAACTTGTGGAAAATCTCACGTTTTTTCAGTGGGAAAAATCATTAAATCCCATTTGAAGCACAATACGTTAAAATTAGTTAACGATAATGAATATTTTTATATTTTAATTTTGAGTTCCATAGACAAAAATAATTGGGAAGAATGTCGAAAATTTAAAAATTGTGACATATTAATTTTAACTCTGAAGATAATGAGAAATTTTAAACAAATTTGCTTCAAACTTTTTCTAATGCAGAACATTTTTCAAGAAAACAATTGCATTCTTAACGATAAAATATTTTATATTTTTAAGTATATGTTTATTAATGGCATATATTATTAAAATGTACTAAATATAGTCCCAGGTTCGTACGCCTTAAGGAATTGGAATAATAGATTTTTTGTAAAGTAATATTTTTCTTGAAAACATGTTGTGTTTAAATATTCCTACCTTTCTTTTTTAATAATTCTGGCCTTCAAATCTGCTGAATCCCTTAACCTGGCCGTGTTCCTATATAGAGATTAGAATTTCTTTATCATAGAACATCAAAATTCTGCTACAGTTAAAAATATCTGTGAACCCACTTGCATCTTAAGCGTGCATTTCAGGTATTTCCTTTTTATTCAGAAATTTCAAATGCATACAAGAAATTGTGAATAGTAATTTTTTGTTTTTGCCGAGGCAAACTTCTACCAATAAAACAAGATAAATTTTTTTGTCTTATTTATGACAGAAATTCTGCATGAATAAATTGTTTAAATAAGCGAGAATTTCCATCAAAAATATACCAGCAAAATTTTGCCCCCTCACTTAATCGAATTCACTAACATTGACAGGAGGATTGTCAGTGTTGTCACAATATGGCGGAATCGCAGGGCTTGACTACCACAAGAACAAATTTTCATCGTTAAAAACACATATATACTTTTTCCTTAGCTATTACAAAAAAATTTGCATGAATAAGGCGTTTAAATAAGGAGGAAATTTCTATTCAAATTTACTAGTACAATTTTCCCCGGCTGTAATCAGTCTCTATGGAACCGGTTGGAGTTGAGGATTGTCAATGTTGTCACAATATAGCGGAATCGCAGGGCTTAACTACCGCAAGGACAAATTTCCATCAGTCAAAGCACATAGTAATTTTTTCCTTAGCTATTACAAAAAATTTGCATCAATAAGGCGTTTAAATAAGGAGAATTTTTTATTCAAATATACTGGTAGAAATTTTCCCCGGCGGTAATCAGTCTCTACGGAACCGGATGGAGTTGAGGATTGTCGGTGTTGTCACAATATGGTGGAATCACAGGGCCTGACTTCCGCAAGGACAAATTTCCACCAGTAAAAACACATAGATATTTTTTCCTTAGCTATTGGAAACATTTTGCATGAAATAGGCGTTTAAATAAGGAGGAAATTTCTATTAAAATTTCTTGGTAGAAATTTTCCCCGGCTGTAATCAGTTTCTACGAAACCAGTTGGAGTTGAAGTTCCACCATTTTCAGGCTATGTCAATTCATCTTTTTTCATAGTTCCATGGTTTTAACATACTTAACCCATAACCTGCTGCTGTTGCGTTAACGCAACATTCAAAATAAAAGTGTATGAAAAAAAACTGCCAAACTAACGCTATTTTAATATGTTAAAAAATACTTTATTTAGTGACAAAAACTTGGCTATTAAAGGTACTGATTATTATCTTTCACTTTTGATGGCAAAGGAATTTCAGTAAAAATTTTGAAGACTCCGCCAAAATAGTTTTGGCAGTTAATGGATTATTACCTATTTCGGTTATCAAAATCGTGTCTAACAATTATGAGGTCAATGTAGTCCAATCTTGCTGAAGAAGATATTTGACCGCAAGATAGTTTTGCATTACTGTACACTGAGTACTGTAATAAAGTTTATGAAGAAAAATTTATCCTTTTCTCAACATGCCTTCAGACAGACATCATCATGCAACCTAAATAAAACAATGCAACAAAGAAAAAATAAATAAAAGTCGTGGATCGTGTACGACCGCTCCATCTCAGCATAAAATATGTTAAAAGCGGTATATAATGTCCATAAACCAATACGTCTATAGTCGTGCAAAACCAGAATTGAGTGTCTTTTAATTACAATTTGCAACAGTTATACTGCAAAATTATTTTTTTTCAATTCATTTAGATACAGTATATGCAGTTTCATAGATTATATACTTAAAATTCTGCTAAGAAACCACACGCAAAAGCTAACGAAGCTGAAATTATTTTTTGCGATGTTATTCTACCTTAAAATGAATGAAAACAAAAGAGATTTTTACATTTTAGCATTAAGCTATTTCAATTTTGTAGTCTATAAAAATTTACCTTTTAAATTAAGATTTTTTAAAGCATAAAAAATGTACAATTCTCTATGCCTGTACAGGAAAAGTGCTTTTAATATCATTCTGCAAAATATTTTCACTTTTATAAAAGCGAATTACTCTTTACATAAAATACATCCGTTCTTTATTGTATTTTGTTAAGCAGGTTGGCAAAATGTTGTTTTGCTTTGCATTCCAGAAAAAAATAATTTTCCTAATGATAAATTAAGGTATTTTCGGCATAGAAAAATGCCTTTTAACTTAGTCTATGCGTTGTCTGTCTTCTATATTTTATATAGGGTTATAATTAGAGAAATTTATTTGAAATAACAGAGTATAGTTTTTTAAATGCAAAGTATACTATATGCGTATAATTTAATACTTTACACACTACAAAGCATAACAAAATGAAACTGTACAAATTGTTGAAAACATTTTCTTATAGTGTTAAAAATAAAATAGTTTAAAATTTTCCTAATCAAATATTTAATAACTAGATAATGCATGAATAAATATTAAAAAATTCTAAAACTTCTAAATAGTTTAATTATATGAGAAATTTGGAAAAAGTTTTACGATAATAATTAGAATCTTTTTTTTTTCTTCAAATTAGTTATTTTTTAACACAAATATTTTACAAGAGTGAAGCAATTACTAAGTGTTTTGTGCAACAAATACTATAAAACAAAACTTAAGATACTTTGCTTATCCTTTTAATTTTATGGGCAAAAAAGGAATATATGTGTTTAAGCTGTTTAAAATATTTAAGAATATTTTTCTAAACGAAAAAGGTTTACTTTTTTACATATATTCGAAAATAAACTAAATGTTTGCTCTAAAATATGATTTTTCTATAGATAATTACAGGGTATTAGTTAAAAGTAACGGAGAATGTTTTTTTAAACAGAAAATTATCCTGCATGCATTTAATTTCATTAATTACTCACTACATGCGAATATTGTAATTTTTGCTGGAAGAAATAAAACTTTATAGTTTTAAAGTATAAATAGTTTAAACACTTTCAACACAGATAATAGTTAGCAAAAGAATTGTACTCGAATGTTTTAGAAAATTACAAAACTTTTAGAAAAAAGAAATGAATGCTAAAATTTCACAAAATATTTTAAATATACATAATTAGTACTCATATCTGTTCAAACTAATTATTGTTTTTTTAATACAATTTGTTAGTATTGTAAAACTTTTATAAGCATTTTATAGAGCCGGTACTATAACAGAAATTAATGATATTTTGAATTTTTTTACGAAAGTCAGTATGTATGTTTAAGTGCTTCAAACTATAAAAAATAAATAAATAAAGTGAGTTATTTTCTTCATACTACAGTTAAGGAGACTAAATATTTACTCCTCAATTTAAACTTCATTACCACATTCATATTTGAAAAGAAAAATCAAGGAAATGATTCATTCACAATCTGCTACAAAAACATTTAACTATAAACAACGATGCACACACAGATCGATACACTACAGCAACATATTACAGTAAAAGCAACAGGAAAATCAAAATATCTGGGGGGAAAAAGTCAATTCAAAGAGATACTGCACACTGAAATAGTAAATATTTTGGCAATGACGTCCCTGTAACGTCACTGCATGTCACAGTGGTAACGTCACATCTGTGACTAAAATGTCATACTGCTCAATGACGTTACATTGTGTTTAAAATGTGAACTTCTTTAAAAACATAAAAGGACAAAGAACACTTCAAACCATATTATTCATTGGGTTAGGTTAATTGGTGACGGCCAATTATCAACACGAGGGATATAGGCCCTAGGGGGGGGTGCCCTCCGTGGGGGTTTTATTAAGGGATCCTAACCCGTATATAAGGCAAAGTTCGAAGAAAACCACGGAAAACTCCGAACGCGGTTAGGTCGACGAGGCCCGACAGGCGCGATAGGGGTTTGAACCCAGCACCTCCCTTCTACCAGCTTCGAGAGCAGAACCTCTCAGCCACTGGTGGGGCTGAGAGGTAATTGGTGATGGGGTAAATTCATTGTGAAAAATATTTTTCTGAGATATTTTAAAATTTTCGTGATGTCACTGAAAGTTACGCACAAATACGACCACAAAAACCACCAAGATGTTAAGTCACATTTTGACCATTATGTGTTTTTAAAATATCTTTGGAAATGAAAAAATATATTTTGAACACAGCCGCCATAATGCATTTGAGGGTCTTGGCTCAATTATTTTCTACGAGTGCCTTGCAATGTAACATATCCTTCTATATTAAAAAAAAGTAATCTGGAACTGAGCCAAAAACGATTTAGAAATGGACCAATCAAATTCTGCGTAGATATTCCGGGTTATACTCATCGCTTTTTTACTAGGGACTTTTTTGAGAAGCTACTACTTTTTTTCTAGCTATCCTACGGATTCGAAAATCATACCACCAGATGCGAAATATAACAAGCTTTCAGAAATTAAAAAATTATCATGGTCAGACAATAAAAACTCAAAAAATCCTTAAAAATCGAATAAAAAATCTTTTATTGAAAAAGTCATTTTTTTATATTGTTGTCAATTTCTAAATAAGCGCAAATGATTATGTTTTATCTCAAATAAAAAATGTATTTGCGCGAGACTATTAAAAACAATAATGAAAGTTTAAAATAATAATTAAATGATCAGGTGTTGAAAGCAGGAAAAAAAAATTACGTTATAAAAATTGTGTTTACACATGAACATTAAAAATAAAAAAGATGAATTAAACGAAAAAAACATTATAACCAGTAAAATGAAAAAGCATTATAACCTGATTACAGAAGATAGTCGCCGTTCGTGATATCATCATCATCATCTTTTTAAAACAGTATACATTACCAGGTTTTAAGAGGCTGTGAAATCCGAACGGGGGTTGGTGAGCGTAGCGAGCAGGGGGCAAAGCCCCCTAGTATTATACAAGGAAAAGACTTCTAAACAGATCATTTTTACTTTTTTCTGTTTATAATAGTAGAATGTATTGCAATCGAAAATTCTTTCGATTTCCAATTTTCGACGGATTTACACGTTTAAGGGGTCAGAGATTCCCAAAAACATGTTTTTACAAAATATCTGTCTGTCGGTCTGTCTGTCCTCATTGTACCATCGAAAAGTATATGAAATTATGCTTTAAATTGAACCAATTTTTTATCCTCCCAATCATCCAATAATTCAGACGCATGTTGCTGAATATTTGCCATAAGTACCACTTACACTAATCATTCGGATACTGAAATAGCTAATGTATGACTGCTAGGTTCAGCAATCAGAATTTGTTTCCTCTCATACTTCGTGTTTTAGAGAATTCCGAATATTTTTCGATTATGGATACACACTCTACGTAAAAGAAAACACCATCACCTAATAATTCAAACGCATGTTGCTGAATATTTACCATAAGTACCACTTACACCAACCATTCGGATACTGAACTAGCTGATGTATTACTGCTAGGTCAAGCAATCAATTTTTTTTTCTGCTTATGCTTCGTATTATTGAGAATTTCGAATATTTTTCGATTATGGATACACACTCTACGTAGAAGAAAACACCATCATCCAATAATTCAAACGCATGTTGCTGAACACTCACCATAAGTACCACTTACAATAACCATTGGGATAATGAACTACCTGATGTATAACTGGCTCAGCAATCAGAATTTATTTCCTCTTATGTTTCGTGTTTTAGAGAATCCCGAATATTTTTCGATCATGGATAAGAAAACACCATCATCCAATAATTCAAACGCATGTTGCTGAACACTCACCATAAGTACCACTTACAATAACTATTGGGATAATGAACTACCTGATGTATGGCTGGTTCAGGAATCAGAATTTATTTCCTCTTATGCTTCGTGTTTTAGAGAATCCCGAATATTTTTCGATTATGGATGCACACCCTACGTAGAAGAAAACACCATCATCCAATAATTCAAACTCATAGCCTTTCATATTCACCAGATATGAATCCGTGTGATTTCTATCCGTGAGGTCAAAAATACGATTTTTTGTTTTTGTCTTATTAATATTTATATAGTTAAAAATATCAATAAATTATCCTATATTTAAAAGTATAATGCATACTTGCCAACATCGCATTAAACTTCCGAACAATGTAGGTTAATTTAACCGAGGTTAAACACGTTTCGAACCAGAATTTGTTGAAAGAAACACAATCAAATAGGTTCCGCGTAAGAACACGAAACTAAATATATATTATTTTTCCATATATAGTTTCTGGTTAGAAATGTCTTTTACCTGGATCAAATTAACTCGCATTCTACGGAAGTTTAGTTGAAAGTTGGCAGATACGTACAATGACAGTCTTTATGTCCCGTTGTTGTTCTGAAGATCGGATATGGATTAGAATCGTGCATGATTTACGCAGGTATATAGAGCTTGAAGCCGCAGGGATTTATCAAAAGCTTCAGAGCCCCAGGCCTAACTCTTTTCGCATATCGAGGTGTTTAATTTGTTTATTTTTCCTTTTAAATTTGTCCGGTTTCAATTTTAAAAATTTCTTTTTCCTTTCTACCTCATTTCCGCAAGTGTCTCGGTACAAAAGGGATGTCGGTTGGCGGTCGGTGGTGGGTGGGCTGGGAGACCGCCGAAGAATTCGCGAAGCGCGGCGTTTCGCGTGATGGTCCTTTTATACCGAGACATTTGCGGAAGCCAGGTAGAAAGGGGAAAATCTGAAAATTGAAACCGGACACATTTTAAAGGAAAAATTAATAAATTAAACACATCGAAATGTGGTACGGGCTGGGTTTGGGGTACTGAAGCTATCGATGAATCCCTGCGGCTTCGATGTCTCATGTTCGTTTATCACAGTCAATTCCTTTTCCACGTTCTTTTCAATTAAAAAAAAGTTTGTAGTACCATCTTCAGCGACCCAAGATTTATTTCAGTAAAAGTTGTAGGTTAATTAAAAGTCACCCTGCATTTTAATATATTTATAAAAGTCAATCTTAACTTGCGGGTTTGAGTTCTCATGTTTGTTTATCACGTCAATTCCTTTTGCACGTTCTTTTCAATTAAAAAAACAATGTTTGTAGTACTATCTGCAGCGACCCAAGATTTATTTCAGTAAAAGTTGTAGGTTTATTAAAAGTCACCCTGCATTTTAATATATTTATAAAAGTCAATCTTAAGATATATTTTCATTTCTCTTCAAAATATTACAGCTTTTAACACATTGTCAACCAGAACGAGAATTTTCATGTTTATTTAACCAACATCATTGGCTAAGGTCGTTTTTAACGCTTTCCAACCTAGTTGAAAAGTGTTTATGACTTCGGATTGTCTGGCCGTCTGTCGTCTCATCAATGCTCTAACTCCCGTAAATATGCTCGGGTATCCCTGCAATTTTTATATGTTATTGTCGTTATCTATAGCATGTTCCCTATTTCAATTGAAGTGTGTAGCTCTTATAGTTTTTTTTAGGACACTCAAAATAATTCCGTTAAACTACGGTCTATGGGGAAAAATCATTTGGGGTTTATTTTAATGATGTCACACAATTTCAAACACATTGTAATTGATATATATCACTAAAGTGCATTACAAGAAGCTTAATATGGAATAGGGTGTGCATAGCACTTATAGTTACTTTACAGGGACAGTCAAAAGAATTCCGCTACATTACGTCTATGGAGAAAAATCGTTTACGGTTTAATTAAATAATGTTTCACTATTTTAAACGCATTGAAATTTATATATATATCACTAAGGTGCATTACAAGAGGCTTACTATAGAATATTGTGTGTATAGCAGTCATCGTTCATTGACAGGGACACACAAAAGAATTTTCTACTGTCTGTTAACAATAATTCCTGGAAGTGCGTTTTAAGTTGCTGAACGCGATTTAAAATTTAACTCATTTTTTGTCTATTACTTGGTGTGTATAAATTCTGTATATTACATACAGGACAGCACAAAAGTTCGCGAACACATTTCCGCTTATTGACAGAAATTCCAGAAGGATAATTTTAAACTGTGCTACGCGTTTCCTAAGTAAACTAATATTTAGCATCCTATGTAGTATATATACAAATCTATAGATCATATATAGGGCTGAATAAAAGTATTCGTATATTTTTCCGAATATTGTATATGTTGAAATATATGTTCGAAATTCCTGAAATTACGTTTTCAAATATGTTATGCGTTTTCAAAATTGTTTACTTAGATGTTATCTTTCAGCTTATTAAACGGTAATGATTTGAAAATTATTTTGGTAGCGTTGGAAAGTATTACATAATCTATGTTTGACGCATGATTTTTCGTTCTTGTTTACTTTACAGAAAATGCGCTTATATCATGTTGCTTATATATTACCCATATTTTGTATATTTCATTAGATTGCAATACATTTTATAGTATATCCGTACATTGAAATATATTTATTGACGTATAAACTTGAAAAAACTATTTAAGAAACCAATTTACGAAAGACTTTCAGAAGAAGGCGGAGCTTCTACTGTTTTAACCCTTTTTATCCTAACGGTACTTATAACAGGGTGGCTAGTGGTCAGGGAAAAATACAGTAAAAAAAATGATAATTACCAGTATATTCTTATAGAAAAATTCAAATTGATTATTTGCTCGAATAATTGAAAAAAAAAAATTTCTATAAGAATATACTGGTGTTTATCACTTTTTTGACTGTATTTTTCCCTGACCACTAGCCACCCTGTATAAGTACCACTTTAATAAAACACCTATATATTCGTAATATGACAGTTTTGCTAACGGTATTCAGAATGGCACAAAGAGTGTATTTCTGACAGCAGGCAAGACATTTGCAAATTCAAACAGATATCCTCTTTCTTTGCATTTTAGGGATTTTACATCCCTACAATGCAAAGAAAGGTTTGCCACGCCACATTCGAAATCCATTTTGCAATAGAATCGACATGCATCTTGTTCTTCATTTGAGTAATTTTAGTGGTTTATTACCGGTTATTGAGTACTGTTATTTTCTATTGTTTTCTATACTCTACAGGTGAACATTTCCTATATTTTATTTGAAATTTACTATTTTATTTTATATCATAGGGTAAAAAAATTATGGTGGTTACAGTTGCATAATTAACTACTAAAACACTATAAAAATTATTTTCCTCTTTCCTATGTTTATTCTGCACGAAAACTTATCCAATGATGCAAAAATACAATTAAAAAGTAGCTGGAAAATTAATTCAGGATATAAAGGGTTAAAACCTAGATTACATACAAAATTACTGATCGGATATGTCTTAAGCTATTGCGTTATAAAAAAAATTAAATCGCGAAAAGAAAAAAAGTACAAAGTTTTGATTCATTTGATTGTTGAAACTTTACATGTGCTTAAAAATGTTTCATGCATTTTATTCAATAAAACTTTTCTCTTTCCTGTTTTTTAAAAAAGTAATTTTCACTTTTAAAAAAAGTGACCTTAAATTTTCACTGGATTTCGGGATTTGTAATAGCTAAAATGCAGCTTACTTACACATATTTAAAGTTTTATGATATTGACAAAATTTATATGTCCTAAATTTCCAGGAATATAGGTTAACACGTTCTTTACCGTGAACGCATACATAGCATCGCTTGGTCATTCATTTGACATAACATTTTAAATCCAAAATTACGATTTCATATCGGAAATTTTGGAAGGATTTTTTTTTTATCTTAAGTAATTACACAACGTCTGTCATTAAATAAAAAAATATTTCTATTAGTATTTTCTGATGTGAGTTAGGTATTCCTGAATAAAACAAATTTCCGTTAATTTTAACCCAGTAGTGAAAGAGTTAAGTGGTAAAACAATTATACTTTTCTATTAACTTGTTTCATAAATTAAGGTCAATCCTACTTAATCAGAATGCTTATTTTTTACTATCATTACTTTCGAATAGTATTGGTGTCCCAAAAGTCTCCGTACAACTTCAAAAATTTATTACAAAAAAATAATAGGCCTACAGCAAAAATAATTACAACAGTACATAGAGTAACTTAAAAAGTTTTTTTCTACTGCCTTAGTAAACTTCAACATGAGATCCTTTCGTAATATGAAGAATATCAAGACGATATTCCAACCAATCCACGAACATTTTAGCATGCTAACATCAACAGTAGCTACTGCATTTTGGATCTTTTGTTTCAAATCCATGAGACCATTAACTTTTGTTCGGATTTCATCAAACAGTTGTAACTTGTGTTGATGTTTGCACAGTGTTGATGATAGCGTTCTGAAACGCACGTGGATGGAATTGGAATATCGACTTGATATACTTTGTGCAACGAAAGGATCTCAGGTACAAGTATACTAAGGTAGTAGAAAAAAAACTTTTTAAGTTACTCCATGTACTGAATTACTTTTTCTGTAGGCCTATTATTTTTTTAAAATAAAATTTGAAGTTGTACGGAGACTTTTAGGACACCCTATATTATTTGCAGTGATGGAACAGTGGCACAGCAGAGAATCAATCAACACCACTAAACTTAAATAGTATTCTTTATCTTATTTAATAAAAGATTTCTGAGATTTTTTAAGATAAAGAATACTGTTAAAAATTAGTGGTAACAATCGCCAAAATGCTGCGCCATTTCAACACAGTATTTGGTTAATTACAGAATTATGCGATTAAATAAGGCTCAGTTTAATTACTATTCGGAAATAATGGTACTCCAAAATAAGCGTTTCAACGCATCCTGTTAATACACTTATATATTTTAAAATTTATAATACAATTACTATTGTACTAACTCCAAATTATTACTCATGTAAAAAAACATATTCTATAAATTCCAATAACAGTACACAATAAAAGCCAGAATAAATTAACCATTAATTTTCATCATTTGGACTTTTTTGTTCATTCCACTTCAGACATATTTTTTTTACAAATGTGAAATGTATTTCCGCAGATAAAATTAATTATGCGTATTCTTTGTATTTAATGTCACAAATTGAACAAAAGTTTTTTCGACTATACATAATTTTACAAGCACATACGTACAAAAAAAAATCCTTTTGTCTGTCGAAAAAAAATTGCATGTGTATTGAATCATTTTTTTTTGCTAAATAAATCATCTGGCATTTTCCGTGTAATTATGAACTTTTATTTTCTTTAATGTACAATTTTCAACTTATCTTTGTCTGAATAATTTTTTGTTATTATATAATAAAAATATATATATATGGATATTATTGTTTAAGTTTTCAGTAGAAGTAGTTAATTAATATTTTTTTGTCTGTTCCGTTTGTTAAATTTCTTAATCACATAATTAGTATATAAATTACCGGTAACTAATATTTTCATTTAAGACAATTCTTAAACTAATATTTAAATTTTACAGCAGAAAAATTTAGTAATTATTCACTTAGTAAATTAGTATCGATTATAGGTAGACTAGTGATTCTGATTCTGACTGCAGTTGTAAAATCAATCTTGAGACAATTCAAGATACTTATTTTAATGAACTAGAATAGAAAACAGCAAATTCTAAAAAATGTTCATTTGCTATTAATAAGTATCGTTTAATGGATTAGGTATTAACATATGGGACAACAGAGATAATTTTAACCGTTCTATTTTACAGAATTTCCTCTCATTAACGTTAAAAGACATTTACTTAATATTTCATTATGTAAGAATGCTGCAAATCATACTTATTTCGTGCATGGAAAAACAAGAAATATGTATGCAATTTTCAAAAAGGGGTCATTGTCTCAAAGGGTCATTGTATGAGTGTCTACATCGCATAACACTTTCCGAGCTGTTTTGTTCCAAGGAAATACAAACGTGTGTGGAACAGTTCAGCTGTCTTATGTGAGCGGGAACTGTTATCAATGCACAGAAATCCAGGACTAACAGCACCACGGGGAAGATGGATATAATCCTGAAGAACGCATGTGCAGTACCACTGCGATGTCACCGTACCGTTTTCAAACATGTGAAGCAGAATTCTGCCATCATGCCTGATACCCGCTCACACAATTACTCTTTGGCCATAGTTATTTGTTTCCTGGACATTCTGGTGATGTACATAAAATCCTCTCTCTTTCCACACTGGCTGGTTCCTAAAATCATTGTTTATGGTGTAGCGGGTTCCATTAGAGAACATGATTCTGGACCACTGTTTCTGACCTCAATGAGTTTGCACCTTACACCGAGGTAAACGTTCCCTATGATGATGTGCTCAAAGTGGAATGCATGTAGCAAGCTTCTAATCATCTAAGACAACACTGTATGCTTACCCAGAAAGTGTGCTCGTAGAAAACCAAATACTAGTAGCGTAAGTAATGTCTGAGGTTATCTGACCTGATGTATCATTTATGTTCCTCTTTACCACTAGACAGACATATCGATGCTCTGCATGTGGAATTTTCCTACCATGGCCTTCAGAATGCCTTCTTGTATCACTTCCACATTCACAGGTCTTTTTAAACCTCAATATTACACTCTTTGACACGCCTCTTGCTTTGATAACTTTAGTGACACTTTGCCCTACCTTAATACATCCAACTGCTCAACCATGATCGTACGCAGTCAAATGATGTCTTACAGGAATTTAACGGTCAATACCTGTCGTCCAGAAATGAAATTTACAGCCCTATCTTCAGGAACCCACAGTGTGACTCGCCCATCAAATGTTAATACACTCAATTTGAAAAAAGGACACCACGAGGATGCACTTCTTTTACCCTGAGACATTGACCCTGAGAATTTGACCCTGAGACATCCAACTGCTCAACCATGATCGTACACAATCAAGTGATGTCTCACAGGAATTTTTCGGACAATACCTGTCGTCCAAAAATGAAATTTACAGCCCTATCTTCAGGAACCCACAATTTGACTCGCCCATCAAATGTTAATACACTCAATTTAAAAGAAGGAAACCACGTGGATGCACTTCCTTTACCCTGAGACATTGACCCTGAGACATCCAACTGCTCAACCATGATCGTACGCAATCAAATTATGTCTTACAGGAATTTAAGGGTCAATACCTGTCGCCCAAAAATGAAATTTACAGCCCTATCTTCAGGAACCCACAGTGTGACTGGCCCATCAAATGTTAATACACTCAATTTGAAAGAAGGAAACCACGTGGTTGCACTTCCTTTACCCTGACACATTGACCCTGAGACATCCAACTGATCAACCATGATCGTACGCAATCAAATGATGTCTCACAGGAATTTAACGAACAATACCTGTCGTCCAAAAATGAAATTTACAGCCCTATCTTCAGGAACCCACAGTGTGACTCGCCCATCAAATGCTAATACACTCAATTTGAAAGACGGAAACCCCGTGGATGCACTTTCTTTACTACAGACAAGAAAATCTTACCTTACCGTTTTTCGTGATTGCGAGTCTTAATGAAGCGCAAAAATTATACACAAATTCGTTGTTCCTTAGCATTTGTCAAGCAGTGTATTATTAAAAAGGTTAGTTAAATAATACTAATGTATTATACATAATCATTATACTACACATTAATCGGTGAAACTACCATTGAATAATACGCTAAAAAGCTTAACGTTGATAATCACTTGTCTCTCATTTCATGTATACTAAAATGCATGTATACAATGTGTCAACAATTTCTTTATGGCTTTACTGGTGGGAATTGCTGGCTTTGTAAGCATGTAATTATTACATTATTCTATGAAATGTTTTAGTAGTAATATCACACATTCTTCGAATTGCATTTCTCAATAATGATAGTGTAACGAACACATGTTAACTAACATTTAGTGCGTTTTTTAAGATACTCGTAGAGTAAGAAAACGTTCTATTCAGGAAACGTGTAGCGTGACAAATATAGTATATAGAAAACAAAAAAAAAACAATTTTGATGCAAACAGTCTTATTTTGCGACATTTGTAATTCGAAAAATTGATATTATTTGCATTTTTCTTTCTTTCTTTCTTTCTTTTTTGTCTATCTATGTTTCTCTTTTTGTCTTCTGTTCCAGGGTTGCCAGTTTGGCCTCATTTTACTTACCCATCATACGTAGTAGGGTAAGTTTTGTAATCGTTTTGAAAATCGAAAAAAAAATTTTGACGGATTTACACGTTTCAGACATTGGAGATTCCGAAAAACATATTTTTAGGAAAAAAAAATTGCCGTCCGTCTGTGTGTGTGTGTCTGTGTGTGTGTGTCTGTGTGTGTGTGTATGTGTGTGTGTCTGTGTGTCTGTAAACGCTCTATCTCCCGAAAAAATTGAGATAGAGACTTGGAATTCGGTATGTACTTAGTATGTAATAATGGGAAGAAGCCTATTTAATTTCAATAACCTTGATTAACCGGAACTATTTTTTTCGGACTCTCGAAATATTCGTTCTGATAAAAGGTACATAAAAATTTTCGAAATTGTTTATTTTAAGAAATGAATATAAAATACAATAAAAAAATATAAATTTTGCATAAAGCATGAAGTCGATCGGATAATGAGTTGCCGAGATATTTGAAATCCTATTTCCCACACTCTTCGATTTCTCATGACCCTGTATTTCATTCAAATTTCACTTCAAAGATATATTTTAATTGGAAATTTGACGCTTCATCAGATGAAATAAACCGCTAGTTAATAGGATTATTATTTTTGGAGTTATAAGGATGTTTCTTTCAAGCAATTCAGTAATCGAGCCTTTAAAGTTTATGACGTCATCAAGCCACGATTTTATTCGAAATGCAATGCATTTTATAAGTAGTTTACACATTCTTATTTTAATATTTTACATTATGCATATCCATGATGGGTAAGTATTACGGCGGCCGCCAATGACTAGTTTTATTAGTCAGAATTCCAAATTCATACCGGAAATTCAGGAAGAATTTTTTGTTTTACTTTATGCAATCACGAAAAGTCTGTCATTCAATGAAGCAAGAAATGCAATTTCGAATTTATGTTGTGAATTCCGAATTTCTTTGTGCACAGAAATAGGTAAGAAGTTTCTGTATGTACAGCAATATATTTGCATAAAATTCTGTTCTGTACATATACATTCTTTACAGTGAAAAAAAAATATATTACAGTGCGCATGAACTTGTTATTTACTTTGCTAGATTTTGCTGATATATCAGCAACTTATCAGCAACTGAGTACGTGCTTCGGGTAGTATTATGAGTGTATTTTCATTAAAATACAGGGTGGTCATAAAGTATATTCCTGTATATTTATTGCAGAATTGATAATTTATTGCAGAAAAAGAAATATAATTCAATATAGTGTAAAGACATTCATGAAGTTTTTAACACAAGTACTTACGTCAGTAAATTTCGATGTGAGCACCCTTGGTAGACTCGAAGAATATCAAGGCGGTATTCCACTTCTCGCTACGCATTGCCCAACATTTGGGCTGTCACACTAGACACAGCATCCGTGATCCTGACCTTGAGTGTTTCAATATATTTTACTGGTGTTGCAAACACTCTGCTCTTTATGTACCACAAAAGAAAAAATCTAGAGGATTAATATCAGGTGAACGAAGAGGCTATGATGTTGAATTGATAAGAATGGAATGAAATTTGAAAATAAGTGGCGCCATCTAATGGACTAAAAAACGCTTAATAACATGCATTTTCCATAATAAAAATTTTACAGTATTCAATGGTTATTTCGTATTATTTTTCTGTAATCAGGGAAAGACTTTATGACCGCCGTGTATAACTGTGTTAGTTGAATATTTTTTATAACAACATTTAATTTTCTTGATTAAGTTCTATAAATATTTATTCGTCTTAACATAGAAAACGATTTTTTTTCAACCGAGGAAAGAAAAAACACAACTTTATTCAAAATATATATACAAAGTACTTATCTGTGTTCATTCTAAAGCTAATTTTGTTTGTCTGCAAAATGTTTTATTTCAAAAGTGATATTTTTATAAAAGGAAATAATAATTCTTCTTAAAAAAATGTATGTAAATAAAATATATTTCAATTTTATTTTTCTATATCTGTTTTTAAATGTATTAAATGTTTTTCTTTTGAATTTGTTAAGATAATTAGAAAGCGGATTTTTTTTTTTTTCAAGTAAAAAATGTTTTTCGTAAAAAGTTATTTGGTTAAGAATTTCATTTCATGTTAGAAAATTAGTAATTAAGTTTTAATTAACTTGCTTAATATTTTTCTTTTATTAAATATAGAAATACTACAATTTAAATTATAGTTAATGAATGTATTGGAAACGTTAACCACATCTTTTTATAAACATCATATACAGAGTGTCCCAAAAGTCTCCGCACAACTTCAAAAATTTATTTAAAAAAATAATAGGCCTACAGCAAAAATAATTTCAACTGTACATAGAGTAACTTAAAAAGTTTTTTTTCTACTGCCTTAGTAAACTTTCACATGAGATCCTTTCGTAGCACTAAGAATTTCAAGACGATATTCCAAGTCAATCCACGAACGTTTTAGCATGCTAACATCAACAGTAGCTGCTGCTGTTTGGATCTTTTGTTTCAATTCCATGAGACTATTAACTTTTGTTCGGATTTCGTCAAACAGTTGTAACTACTGTTGATGTTAGCATGCTGAAACGCACGTGGATGGAATTGGAATATCGACTTGTTATTCTTCATTTCTTGATTTCAACGAAAGGATCTCATGTACAAGAACACTAAGGTAGTAGAAAAAAACTTTTTAAGTTACTCTATGTACTTTTGTAATTATTTTTGCTGTAAGCCCATTATTTTTTTGTAATAAATTTTTGAAGTTGTACGGAGACTTTTGGGACACCCTATATATTAAAGCAGAGGGCTGATATTTTAATTACGAATTATTCACGTGAAATGTGCATAACTGCGTAAGCGTTTTTTGGATAGAGCATGCGTAATTGGCACTCGACAATGTTTTTCAGCTGCTAAACCAGAGATAAACGGAGATGAAATTCTTCCGTGCCGTAGATTAACATACAGGATACGATACTATCACAGAGCGTAATGGTAATGCGTTGACGATCGCTGCGCCTCTAGTGACAATGGGGAAGAAAATTCTCAAACGAATCTGCCTTTGAAAATCTATCTTGTTATGTTCTTTCGGTTTTCAAATGTCACATGTTTACGTTTTCAACTTAGTAGAAATGCGAAAAACGAAAGCTTTGAATTCTGATTTGTATGCAGACAAGAGTCTGCTTGATGTGCTATAACATATTGTAAAGTCTTTGACATTTACACCATAAAAAATTAATACAAATAATTATAAAAGATTGCTAAAATGATGTAACATTTTAAAAAGATACAGAAACACATTTAAACATATCTACACGTTTCAACCTTCTTCCGAGATCGTCATCAGGATAATTGTCAATCATAATGTCTCACGGACTGAACTGTTGTTGGGAATTTGAAGATCCGACTGCTCCACCAACCACCTTCAACACAATGAAACAGTATACTGGATAGCCAACGCCATCTATTAACTTAACCCAAATAAAATGTACTACCAATAAATTAATCTGAGAAAAAACAATTACTTAAAACCCCCCAAAAGAAGCAAACTATTGAAAAACTAACACTAACCAACCCCCCATTTAAACTGAAAAAACAACCCATTACTCAAATACCCAGTAAATCCAACCAAATCTCTGAAATATTTTACGATAAAATATCATTACACACCTCCTATTTCACGAAAGCTGATTTAGAAGCTAGCTTTTCCCCCAAAAAAAGGAAGATCTCTCCGACTTCGTTTTCCAACAAGATGGGGCACCACCCCACTTCGTTACAGAGGTACGTCATTTCATTAACACGGAGCTACCTCTCAGTTGGATCGATCTCACTGGACCAGATGACTTGATGTTACACAGCTATAACCACTTAGGTCACCTGATATGACTCCATGCGATTTCTTCCTTTGGGGTTTGTAAAAGATAATGTTTATGTGTCACCATTATGCACAAATTTATGTGAACTTAAATAATGGATTTCTACAGTCAATTATCAGTGGCATTTTACAACATGTTTGGCAGGGATTTACATACCCACTTGTGTAACTAAACTAATTACACCATGTGTGTAACTAAAGGAAGTTATATCTAACACTTGTAAAAAAACTTTCAATATTTTTTCGTTGTATTCATGTATTACTTATCTTCCTCCAGCTGGTCCTGACTCGGCCCCTGCAGTTGGTAAGATGACCGGAAGCCAGGCACTGCTCTCTCGTTGGGTTGTTCCGACTCGGCCCCTTTAGTGGGGGGGGCACCCAACCTGGAGCCCAGCGGTAAGGCTGAAGGGCGTACCACCAGGCGGAAATTCCCATCTACCATCCAAATCCACCCAGCCACAGGAGCAGACTAAGACAACGAGCGTTAATTAAAACAATAATCAAACTCAAAAGCAAAAATGGCGACATCGCCAATGAATCCAGTTGATTCATTCTACTAAACTAAAATATATAAACTAATCCTAATATAAAAAAAAATAGCAAGGTAACACACAACCTCCTTATGCTAAAAACTAAATAAAAATTAACTACAAACAAAACAATAAATGAAACAAAATTTTAAGACCAGTATGGTTACACAAGTCTAAATATTATGACATTCATAATTTCAAATTTCATAACAGTTCATAGTCTATAAAAGTTCATAGTCTATTTTGAAAAAGTTCATAACAGTTCATAGTCTATAAAAGTTCATAGTCTATTTTGAAAATTTTCATAGCCTATTTTGAAAAATTTCATAGTCTATTTTGAAAAAGTTCATAAGTAGTCATACCAATTTAACTCCAATATATGTACGTCAATAAATAAATGTTTTCTTGAGCAGTAAAAGAAAATTATCTATTTAAAAGCGATATCTGATAAAAGAATAAAGATCATTTAAAATATTGTAATTGTCAGCCAGTTTTTTATAATTAGCGGGTTATTCAAAGTTTTGAATAAATTCTGTCTAAGAGTCAAGCTTGAATTGAATTTGAAATGATGCATCATTAAATTACATCTGCCATAAATATAATGTACCACGTCTCCTCTACTGCCGCATTCACAAAGATCGTATTCTCTCTTTCCAATCTAATATAGAAAGTGAGGAAAACTGCCATGTCCAGTGAAAAAGTATTGTGCTACTTGTGAGCTGCACAAATAATCTGTTTTACCTCCTTAATTATATTGTGCGTGTCTCGACCAACTGTAGAAGATTGCCATTCCAACTGCCAGGTCTTTAACACTTCTCTCCTACAGTACAACTTTATGGCCGAGATAGGTACCGGAAATTCTATGTGTATATCCGCCTGACCATTAATGATCACACTTTTGGCTAATTCTTCTGCTCTCTCATTTCCCGATATACCGATGTGTTCCTTAATCCAGCCAATGTTCACCACCTTATCTGGATTTTGATATAATAGATCAAATATATCTCTATGATATTTGCAGGAAAAATCTGCTGGAGAACTAGGACCGAAGATTGACTGTCTGAAAATATTTTCACTGATTTAAAATTTAATTGTACAAACCACTTTATTGCCTGCTTAATTGCCTCCAATTCAACCTGATAAATTGAGTTCCATTTTGATAAACTGACTTTATAATCAAATATATAATTTCCTTGGTGGTATACAGTAACAGCTGCAGAGGTACCGTCGGCCATTTTAGAACCGTCTGTAAAAATAATTGGATTAACTGAAAAAGGTGGACTGTCGCGCAATGGGTTCATAAAAACTAAATTCTTTATCATATTATAATTTGAATATTCATACTGCTTAATGTTAGTCATAAAATCTTTGCCGCGAAGCTCTTTCCCCCACATTTGTATTGCAGACTTCCCTTTTAAAACATTGTATTGCAATGCATCATACTTCAGTTTGATACCAATTGGAGGGACTCCCGCTAAAACACACAGTGCCTCCGTTGAGACATTCCTATAAGACTTTATAATTGTCCTCAAACCCACTCTTTGACAGGAGCTGAGCTTACGCTGCGCATGGTATTTCAAATCATCATACCAAATTTCGTGACCATATGCAATTTGCTTTTCCATTACGGTCAAATACCAAGTCTTCAAAATCTCATGACGAATACCTTTATCTTTATAACCTGTTTTTGCTATATTAAGTACAAAGTTTCTTAGATTTGACCTCACAGTGTCCAAATGAATAAGCCATGTGAATTTACTATCAAGATTGAAGCCCAGGTATCTGAATGAATCAACAATATCAATTGTGATGTTGTTTAATTTGAAAATCGGATGTCTATTTTCCATAAGATTTGAACCAAATAACATTGCTATTGATTTATCAATACTAAGATTTAAGTGGAAGTTTTGACATCCAATCACAAACCTGTCCAAAGATTTGTTCATAACTGTCTCCAAATCTCTTCTTGTATCAGAACCGTTTACTATAAGGAAATCATCTGCGTAGGAGACTATGAGTGCATATTCAGCCTTATAAAATTTAATTAAAGCGTCCGCATTTAACAACCACAACAGTGGGCCAATGCAAGAGCCCTGCGAGCAACCCTTGTGTAACAGAAACCATCTGATGTCATCTGAATATTGAAAACCTATTTTTCTTTCAGAAAGGTAATTTTTTAGGATTGATTTTAAATAGCTTGGAATTGGAGTAGAATCAATGATCTCCGCCAGAATAAACCAGTCTGTACTATCAAATGCACCCTGGATATCCAGTGACGCAACTGCACAATATTTGAAGTTAGATAAAACGTTTCTAACCATGCCTCTAAAATAAGACATAGCAGACAATGTGCTCCTTCCTTCATGGAATCCATGTTGATCAACGTCAAGTTAATTATCTTTTTCCAGCTTTATCATAACTCTTGTTTTAATTACTCTTTCTAAAAGTTTACCCAATATTGATAACAGAGTAATAGGACGATATCCCCTAGCAGAACTAGGGTCTTTATTCCTTTTTCGGAAGAAGATTACAATTCCCGATTTCCAAATTCGTGGAAAACGTCCAAAGATCAAGCACTTGTTTAGGATCGCTTTTATAATTTCAGGAAACTTCTTGCATAAGTTTCTAACCACCAAGGCATCTATTTTGTCTGAGCCCGGAGCCTTCGAAAGTCCTTGCTGGGCAACCACAAATTTTAATTCCCTGGTAGTCACAGATGAACAATCCCCATCGGCAGAAAAAGATTTATCTGAAGAGTACGAAAAGATGTTATTCGGAGTATCATTTATATTAAAATGTTCACTCATTAATTCTGAGGCAACTTCATCATATGAAGAAAAAGGAGCCGAATTTTCCAAATACGTAAAAATTATATCTGTATGTTTCAATTTCTTGTTTGATATAAATCTATATAAATTACCATAATTTTCATTTGTTCTCTGACAATAGTCAAGCCATGCTGTTTTTTTAGCATTCTTTACCATCTTTTTATATTTATTCCTTTCTTCAATATAAACATCTCTATAGCTCTGATTATCCAAATTTTTAGTACTTCTTTTATACAAAGCACTTACTCTATTTCTGTATATTTTCAGATCTTTAGTGTACCATGTAATAGTAGGTTTGTAAGATAATACACCTTTTGTAAAACATTTGTCCATTACATCAGTAATCAAAACCTGAAATTGTTCCATCCAATCATCTAGCACTGTCACGTCATTTACATTTAGCAAAGAGCTCAACCAATTCCTCTTAATTCCTTCAATTATATTGTTAAATTTAACAAATGATTTATTTTTAGTTTTATATCTTTTCTTATCCATAATTACTGGAGCACAGTTTAAAACAAATGTTAAATATCGGTGATCACTGTAGGAAAACGTGTCAGCATCAACTTTCCAACTGTCAACATAGTTACAAATTTCATAACCACTCAACGTTAAGTCCGGACGTCCATGTAAATCACCTTGATTAAAAGAATGTGGTGCCTCTAAGTCATTCAAAATACACAAATTATTCTGCATAATGTAATCTAATAGAGTTTCTTTTCTGTCATTTTCACGTGAATAACCAAGAGATCGTAATGGAACATTAAAGTCTCCACCTATTACTATATTATCAAATTCTGGAAATAAACCAGACCAATCCTCCATGTCTTCTTCCAAGTTTCCCTACGGGGCTGAATATTGTGAACCAATATATATAATTCTATCTCTCATGTTTAAAGAGATAAACACACTATTATTCAGAGTAAGGCACTGTATACAAATATAATCCTTGTTAGTTGTATAAATAGCAGCATTATAATTAAAAGAATAAAAGGAAGGCCAGTGTGATGGAACACCCGAAGCAACTTTATTAAAGACATAAGGATCCTGGACCAAAACCACATCAATTCCTTTCTCCAATACATAGATCCCCAATGCATCATTGGCAGCTCGACAATGATTCAAATTAACTTGCAAAAACTTAAGACCCAAAAAGATGTCCAAATTACCTACGGAGCCCTTAGCTCCGTTTAGGAATAGCCTTTAATCTCACCTGCTGATAAACCTGACAATCAGGACTATCTGCCCTGTGATCACACGCACCCGATGCCGATTCAAAATAGCAATTGTAACATTTAACCTGTAATTTAAATTGTAACATTCTAACATTTAACCATGTTCACCAGCACACTTGACACAATGTTGAGTTCACTTACAACCACTAGCATAATGGCCAAATTCTTGACAACGGAAGCACCGAGTGATGGAAACAAATTCCACCACCCTGTATCTCTCGAAGTCTATACATATTTTCTTTCTGTCAAGTGACCATTGTTTACTATTTGCATCGACATCAAGTAACCAGTTAGATTTCTCATTTCTTGTCTTTATACTCTTAACTATGGTGAAGTCAGGACGAATTTCATCATATAAAGTTTCCGATGCCTCTTTTGCCGCACCATCTAAGTCAGGATCCCTCAATTTCCTGGAGATTTACCTAGTCATATTATCATTACTGACAGAATCATCCAGTAGTTTCTGTACTGAGCCCTTTACCATTTCTTCATCCACTGCCGAATCTACACTCAATATAAGTACTCACTCTCTTTTTCTCTGTGGAACCGAAATCTTGATTTTATTCTGTATTGACTCAGCCTGAATCACCTTTTCTCTCATTTTCTCTGTATCCCTTCTATTTCCCATCTTTAATATAACCTGTTTATTTTTTGTGACAACTACATCTCCAGGAATAGGAATACTAACGTCTGATCGGCAAAGAGTCTTAATTTCACTCTTGATCAAATCCACATCCTCGTCCTCCTTATTCATTGTAATAATCATCGCGTGATCATCTCTTTTACTTTTTGATTCAGTTACTATAGGCCTCTGCAGTTCATCAGCAGAGCTCACCGATTGTCTGCTTATTCTTCCCGCTATATCCTCTAATCTCTTATTGTATTTGCCGTAAGCTTCAATCTTTGTTTCCATCTGCACAATTTTTTTGAAGACATCAGTGGCTTGCATCACAATATGATCCAGAACACGTTTAGCCATTAATGCAGTTGGACCACTTATCTTATCCTGTTTACTTCTCTTATACTCCAGAAATGAATACAACTTCGAACTCAAAGTCTGTATCATCGGCAAAAATTCAGCAAACCAGCTATCCGGATCGTCCATACTGAAATAAGCCTAACCAAGACCTAAACCAGAATTACAACTAATCCAAACTCCGAAAACACCTTAGCCAAAATATAAGACCAAAGATATTCAACAAAAATCCAATAAATCAGCAAACCGCCAAGGGACCTTCACACACGAAACTAACTTTCAGCATATATGTGGACCAACCTATGGTTGGAACCACCTGAATGTAATCCAATTTCACAACGAATCAAAACCAGCAACGCTATGAATAATCAATCATATGCCTCAACTATGACCGGAAATGAAGCACCGGAAGTGACAGTATAACAGACCAAAATCACAAAATTTATCAAAATCCAAACACGACCTGCCCAAGAAATCAAAATATCACAAAGGCAATCTAATCACCTTGGCAACCAATAACAATACAAAACAGCCGTAAATACACAAAGACAAATCTTCAATTACTATGAATTACAAAAATCAAAATTAACAAACAATAACTGTTACCTAGCAACCCAGGAATCAAACACCAATAACTTGAACTCCTCCAATACACAAGCACCGGAAAAACTGAGTGACCGCACAGATCGCTAGCTCTTTACGCAACACGAAAACTAAATCCACAAATTACCAAACAGCAGCAAAATACAACTCATCTTAACTCCAACACAAAATGGATGTCAACAACGAGCGCTGAAACGCCCACCTTGGAGCCATCGAAATACAAAAACTACAATAACTCAAGAAATACAAGTCAAAAATAAAATACGACTTAGCGGTTAGATACAGCAAAGAGGTAAATACCCGATCTATACTTCAATTTATAAAAATTAATAAATTAATAAGAAAAATTAGTAAAATATTAATCTGAAAGACAGAATCAATGGCGAATCGCCATGAAAAATTTTACGTCCATTTAACATAAAAATAGATTAAATAAAGCAATAATATTATACAAAATAGAAACTAGAAAAGATATAGAGTAGGATTATACTGTATATTAAGGATTTGAACAAAAATTTACCAAATTATGAACCTAGTTGTCGGAGCTCCAAAAATTGCACGCAACACACGACGTAGTAGATAGGGCTTTTCTCCCCTTTAGTGGGGAAGAGGATCTGACTCCCGACATGGTGAGATGTTAGTCGACACGACAGGAGCAGGAGGCTGACGAACCACCACCTCAACGTGGTGCGCCAGTGGAAAACTGATGTCCGAGTAGCCGATGGAACTGGGGGCTGGGGAAAAGTCCCCACACGACCTCGGGCCTTCCCCTCCTATGGGCTGGTTCTCGGCTGCAGGAGATTTGCGGCTTCAGGCCGTGTCTTGAGGTCCTATGTGTAGAGCCTCGTCCTTGGACCGTGGTCGGTAACGCCAGCCGAAGTGGATTCAGTCGTCGTCTCCGCGGGACTTCGGGATGGGCGGACGGTGAAAGGATATTGCGCAGGCCAATCCCTCGCGCCTAGGTGCCCTGCACCGAGGATGGTGAAACAAGGGCAACGGCTAGCGAGCGGTGGTCAGGCAGCTTCCAAAGCTTACCTAAGGTGCGATGAAGATGCGGACAAACTCTGTAGAACAATAAACGTTAGGGTTCCATTGTGACGCTTGTCCGTGTGGGAGGCGGTGTGTAGCAACCTTCGGTACTGTGCAGGCGGGGAAACGTAGACGGTTACAGGGAGATGGGCTTCGACCAATGCGACGTATCTCCTTGCGTTCGTCTCTTGCATTCGTCCCCTGCGTCTCCCTCTTTAACTGGAGTAGTGGTGAGCCGCCATCAAGGTCATTCAGAAAGGGGATTGCCCGCTTGAACCAAGGCCGGTGCGAGTCCTTGTAGCCACTCAGGTTATCGTGCGACCGTATCAGTTTCTTAGGAGGGTGTGGGTTCTTTCCCTGGACTGTTCGACTACAAGGAGCCGGGCCGGAGGCTAGTCAGTAAAATGACGGCGTCCGAACCTGAAATCAAATCTTTGATCGAAAACCAATCCAGCGCGTCTATGCGCAATCGGAGTTTGCCGTGTCTGAGGGTTGTATTAGCGGGAATATTCACATAACATTCTATCTACTAAACTCGACCGGGACCGCTTCTTTAGCGTTCTTGAAGGCGTTTTCCATGTTCTTGAGAGTCCGGTAGTGGTTCTAAAATAACTTTCCGTTGATTCTAACATTTGTTGTGTTTTTGTTTTGTGTTTGTGTTTATGTTGTGTTGTTTTTACATGTGCAGGATCCTCAATGATTCTCAATGGAGTCGATCGGGGATCACCTGCATTGTGACTGTAGGGCTCACTGAATACAAAGCCATTGGAGGGGACAACCTTAGCGAAGACGTGTCTATGCGTCAGGGACTGTTTTTCCTCGCTGGCAAAAGGTGCTTCCCACTCACCGCGGCCGATAAACTAGTTGTTTCCTCCCTCCCTAGGACTCGATGATCGGAAGCCGAGGCAAAGCAAGGGTCGTTGGGGATACTCGACATATGGCCGAGGACCCGGTTCCCTTCATGTGGTTCCGGCTACGGAGCCAACGGGGATCTCTAACGATCCATCAGGTGTCTTCGTGGTGGTTTCCTTTGATTTTGGGATCCACCGCGTATCGTAGCGACCTAGGTCGTCACCTGATGGGATCAATCGGAGTGATGCGCAGGTGGTGGTGCTCCGACCGGTCGCAGCGCTTACGGGAGGATTTTCCTGGTCGAGCGCGTTATAAGTCCCTCAGGACTTGGGTTCGACGGTTGACGCGCATAACTGGCGCATCTCAGTTTTAACAACCTGTGTTGTTTATTTATGAAAATATAGCATTTTAAAATCGACTTTTGATAATCACAATCGTGTATGATTTATCGGTGTTGTGCCAGTAAATGGAAAAACATCAGATGAAAGAAATTCTGTGAGGTCATGTGCAAGTGTTTCGCTGTCAGTTGCCGGTCCCAAAATTATTTCTACATATTAATTGAGGTGGTGTTTTTTTATTTATTCGAATTATTGCTATGATTTATTCGGTAAAAATGTATTTGACTTCTTAATTACATACATTAGATGTTTCTACATGTTTCTACAAAAACTTTATATTATAAAAAAGAAATCACATTTTAAGATTACAAGTTTTAGCTCGTATTTGACGTAAAAGAAATAAAGCTGTTACATACTAATGAAAAAAAAGAAATTATCTAATATTTTTATAAACAGCTTACCAACAATTTGAAAAGAAAAAAATTAGATGACTATTAAGATTATTTTTATGATAATGATAATGTTACATTATTTTCGACGAATAGTAATTGCACTACTCTATCTTTTTTTTTAAAACTCATTATGTATAGATCAGGCAGATATATTTTAACGTGTATAACGTTGCGAAGCCATTGTCTATGTAATTTAATAAATTTAAGGTATCTTTAATTACACTAGAAGTTTTATACACTGAATAAAATTATGAAAGTGTTTTCAGTGCTTAAATATTTTTGCTTAATATAAAGGTATTTAAATGAAAATAATTTGTTTGATGCCCATACAAAATACAACATTATTAGTGGCATAAAACATTTTGCAAATTTTCTGAATTATCTTTTGTAAGAAAATGTCTTTCCTTATTTAATTCAAATATAATAAGAAATTTTAAATTACAAGACGATCATATCTACCTACTTTAGAAAGTTATAAATAAAAATACTATTTATGAAACCGAAATAATGTCAAATACTAAATATTTGAGACAAGTTATCGATTCTTGTAAAATCCATAAGTAATAAACCAGCAGAATGAATAATTACTATGAATTACAATAATAAAATTGAAATTTTACATTTGAATATTTCTTTTATTTTTATTAAAAACATTTTAAATAGCATACCACATGTTTAAACAATATCCACTTAATCATCTCTGACTTTGAGTCAAACATAATGCATATTTTTATTTCAAATTTCAAATATTTCGTATTTATAAAACACTTAAAAATTATATTTAAATACTTAATCTTTAATATATCCTCAAAAATGTGTTTTCAGATATAAATTCAATTTGTTCTATAATTTTTCACATCTGCCCACGTTTATTTCTGTAAACACTTGCATAGTAAAAATTATTTCTGTATCTTAGTCCGCCAACGCGCATTGTCATTTACAGGTGATACGTCTTTGGAATGACCTCTAAGCTCAGATTTTGAGTAAATATGAACTTTATTGTGATACATAAAAGTATATCTAATCATAGAAAACAGTCCCGTATACCTCGGACTTTTTGATATAATAGTATAACCTTGCAAAAAGTTCTGTACTTCCTCCAAACAAACAAGGATTTGGGCTGGTCTTTTTTTTTAGGTGCGTTCGTAATTATATACAGGGTGATTAATAATTAAAGTCCCACTTTCAAAATATTGTAAAAAGGGAACCACTGGTCAGAATAACTTCAAATTTGAACTAAATATAGTGGAAAAAGGGGGAAACGGTACGGCATAGGGAAAAAAGTTCCAAAGTCTATCAATAGATGGTGCTGTAAGCGTCATACT
The DNA here is from genome assembly GCA_963931845.1 of Maratus michaelseni. Classification (NCBI taxonomy): domain Eukaryota; kingdom Metazoa; phylum Arthropoda; class Arachnida; order Araneae; family Salticidae; genus Maratus; species Maratus michaelseni. The sequence goes on along the minus strand of OZ007588.1, from coordinate 54,371,774 downwards.
ATGCAACTTAAAAAGACACTCATATGCGCAATTAAAACCCATATCATTATGTGCTTTTTATGCGGTTTTTGGACCAAAGGCAGTTAAAAACCGATTTTTCCCATTCAATGTGGTACGACATTGCCGTGGTGGATAGTGGACTCCACTAACAATACCACAACTGTTGACTTATTTGGAAGTCATATTTTCCGTCAAACAACCGAAACACTCATGCACATTGAACAGAATGGTTGGTTTACTGTGCAACTCATGCCAAAGCCGTCGTATTTCGATTAAAAATGTCACTTGTAACCGAATTCACTTTCGTTATACCGCTTACAGCGCCATCTAATGATACACTTTGGAACTTTTTCTTTCTTGTGCCATACCATTTCCAACTTCTTCTAGTATATTCAGTTCACATTTGAAGTCATTCTGACCAGTGGTTCCTTTTTTTACAGCATTTTCAATGTGGAACTTCAATTATAATCACCCTGTAAATACGTAACACCTATAATCGTTGTCTGGTCCGTCCGTCTGTCTGCATTTAACAGCGCAAAAATTATCCAACCGGATGGTTTAAAACTTAATATATATGATTTTTGCAGAATTTTCTCGAGTCATTTCAAAATTTATGAAAATCGAATGAAAACTTAAAAAGATATTATTAAAAGTTTTCTTCATTCTCTTAAATCCTATCATACGTAATTAATTCAATGATATCCCATGATAGGTAATGATTCTAAGTTGCCATTGTGATTACGTCCTATTTAAGATGGAGTCCTATTATTTCCGTATTGCTGAATTTAAAAACCGAATTAGTTTACTGAAATTGTTCAATTGTAGCAATCATATAATCTACGACAGTTTAATGGATAGAGGTTTCCAGAGAAATAGATATTTAATGGAAAAAGAGTCTAAATATGGATTTCAAGATGGATTTTTAAATTTTCAAAGCTAGGCTTTAGTTTTCCATTGGAATTTTCAATAAATGCCAACGAAAGATAAAACGTTGCCAGGTTAAAATGTACGTATTTTATTACAGAAGTTAAGCACACATCATAATAACAGACTATATAATTATTTTTTACAGTGAAATAATAACGATGACTTTTTTACATTTTCTTGTTTTGGATATTGGCGCATACTATAATTTTAACGTAACACAATTGTAATTAATTGTTTGTAAAAGTGTATTGAAACTTAATTTCATAAAACAAAAATTAATATCTATAATATGAAAATCTACATAGAAAATAAATTTTATATTCATGCATTTTTGCATAAGAGTGCAACAGCTACTGCACCAACACCTTAATATTTATAAAACTAGTTATAGTACGAACGCATCTCATTTGTTACACGTACAATTTCCAACTTATTTTTACTTTAAATAATAAGACCCTAAGAACTAATACATACCAGTAGGCAGCAGAATACTGTAACCTGAGATCAGGCATCGATATTTTGTAAAATATTATGCAATTACAGAAAATAAAATATTTCACGCATAGTTCAATGAGGTTAAAAGCAAAATACATTATTGTGCAATAAAAATATTATAACAAAGATACATTCTTAGCATGTATTCTAGTTTTCAAATTTATAGTGCATTCTTCCTATGCGCAATTGTATTTTATGAATTTCATTTATTAAACAGACATTTATAATGTAAACGCCATTTCATAAAATTCAAAGCTAAGAAAAATGTGTTTTTCTTTAAATTTCAGAATACAAAATAGTCTTTAACCTATCAATCTTGTTTCAAAGTATCAGTGGATTATTAAGAATTATACCTTTTAATAACTAGTCGTTCGGGGACACCGTAATACTTACCCATCATGGATATGCATTATATAAAATATGAAAATAAAACATGCGTAAACTATTTATCATATAATTAAAATGGTGGCTTGATGACGTCCTAAACTTTAAATGCTCTATTACTGAATTGCGTAAAAGAAACATACTCATAACTCCAAAAAGGATATCCTATTAACTAACGGTTTACTACGTCGGAATAAGCCTCTCATTTCCAATTAAAGTATATTTTTAAATTGAAATTTGGATGAAATACAGGGTCATGAATAATCGAAGTGTGTGAAAAATAGGATTATAAATACCTCGGCAATTAATTACTCGATCGACTTCATTCATTATGCAAAATTTACGTTTTTTTTATTATCTTTTATATTTATTCCTTAAAATAAACAATTTCGGAAACTTTTATATACCTTTTAGCAGAACGATTATTTCGAGAGTCCGAGAAAAATAGTTCCGGATAATCGAGGTTACTGAAATTCAACAGGCTTCTTCTCATTATTACTTACCAAATTTCAAGTCTCTATCTCAATTTTTTCGGGAGATAGAGCGTTTACAGACACACTGAAACAGAGACACACAGACAGACGGAAGACATTTTTTTTTCTTCTAAAAATATGGTTTTCGGAATCTCTAGTCTCTGAAACGTGTAAATCCGTCAATTATTTTTTTCGATTTTTAAAACGATCACAGGACTTACCCTTTACTACGCATGATGGGTAAGTAATAATATGTTCATTCTGCACATTGATTCATGTTGAAACACTATATATCGTTTCATTTATAAGCACCTTGTATTTATTACTTGAAGATGACAGAAAACTAATTATTATTCTTTTTTGTAAAGGATTTATATGAGAAAAATGGAACATTTTTTTCAACTGTCGCAATTATATACCTTTGAATTATGTAATATACAAACTTATTTTTTCCAAATTAAAAAAAATAATGTTTTGGTATGGAAAACTATAATAAGTTTTCATTTTTACGAGCTTTATATTTCTGTTTACATTTGAATTCCACAAAATATTTGTAAAGTAGAAAAGCAGACTAATTTCATAACTGCATTTTTTTCCGTTTCTTACGTTATCTATAAAGAAAAACATTTGAGGAATCACGAAAATATTCCCATTTAAATTTTTAAGAAAGTATGAACTCAAATTCTGATGTGTATTTAAAAAATCGGCATAGTATTTCTATCCATAACTATATAATATACCTCATTTCGTAATGTGTTCTTTTAAACAGATTCAAAGAGAGAATAGGTAAAATACTTATTTACTTTACTTTTTTCTAAAAAGAAGTAAACTCTTTTTTTCTAATTATGCGTTAAAATTTTAGTATCGTTATTTATTCGTATACTTAGAGTAATTTAGTTAGAATAACTCATTATTATCTTTTTAACAGAAAATTAGAGCATACATATAAAATTCTATAATTCGTTTACTGCATAGCATAACAGAAGAATATTGTACATTTTTCTGAAGCAAATATGCATTTACTTATTTAAAATGAAATGTGTTTAAACATTTTCCATCCGAAAAAATAAAAGTGAACAAAAACTTTTCACCTCTACAAAATTCCAAACAGTATAAATGTTTGGCGGATTTCAAACAATTATTTTAAATTATATAAAATTAGTATATTTTCTCTTAACTAGTTATTTATTTATTTTTGTTTAAATATTCTTCAACTAAACAAAAGAACTTCACAAAACTAACACTAAAGCAAACTTCAAGAATTTTACTCTTTGTGGATTTTTAAGGAAAATGAATTTAAGAAAAACAATTATTGCAAAAATTTCTGAAAACAATTTAATTTCATGTAATTCTTTAGACTTGTGTTGCAATATAAATTGCAACGAATATTATTTAGGGAAATTTTGTAACGACATATTTCGTTTTGAAAGCACTGCTAGATAAAGTAAAAATGTATTTATTTATATATATATTTTAATATCTGTTTTAAGCAAAACCCTCTGAAAATAAAAAAGGCAAAATCTATGAAAAGGAAAGCGTTCTATCTAAAAAAAATAATGAGACTAATGAATGTGAATTCCATAGTAATTATTCAGTAATAAAATATTAAGAAGGAATATGGAGGAGACATCCAGAAGCGTATTTTTAGGTAGATTTCAATACAAAAAAGTATAAAGCAGCCGTTCTATTGCAGCCGTTCGGAGGAAAGCAGTTCCGGAAAATTTCGATATATTTTCACCGATCATGACCCCCAGACCCCAAAACCACCCTCCGTTCAAATGTTGATTTATATATATATATATATATATATATATATATATATCCATATATATATCTGACCTATGTCATACGATAGCGCTCGTATTTATAAATAAATTTTGATGAAACTAATTGTGTGTATTAAGCTCACGAATGTCGCGACCGAGTTCGTTGGCCAGCTTGGTCCGCCAGTTTGTTTCAAGATGGCGGGCATTTAAAAATTTAAAACTAAAATAAATATACAAAAAAGTTAAAAATTCAAATTTATTTTTTGATTACGTGTTAGGCCTTGATACGAGGATTCCACAGCATTTTTTAGTTTACCTCTATCTTAAAAAATGACAGAGATAGAGCAGTTTGAAATTCTAGGGTGGCTGACATTTTGAAACAAAACAGCAAATTAACGCGATTACTCGCAAGTTATTTTCTTTCATTGTTGTACTCATTTTTCCCAATCATACGCATAAAACTGTATATTCATATCCGTTAGCGCCAAATTCTCGCCAAAATTGGCAACATTTGACGGAACATCGCCAAATTTGGCGAACAAAATAAGTCTTCATAAATGAAGCCAATTTGGCTATTGCTCAATAATTTGGCGAATTTCTTATTCAAATTCAGTATTAACGAATCTTTTGTAAATGTTTCTTTGCATTTTAACTTGCTGTTTTCGTGTAACATTAGCTAAAATTTTAAAACGAAGATATAGGAAAGCTACCTTTTCCTCCCGGTACAGGCCGGAAGGACTTTTTTTTTACTGTGCTTTCGAAGCATAGAAAATGTTTAGAAAAACCGTAATTATTCATTTTGGAATAAGTATTTTTTGAATCGCAGTTAATTGTTTTATACTGAACGCATTGCGCTGCCACACCAGGGCAGGCGTAACCATCCAGCAAAAGAGGCGGCTGTATCCCGCGGCACCTGAGGTCTTGTTAGGTTCCCCGAGTGTCTCTATACAATTCTAAATAACGTTGCCTCTGTGTTTCATAATGACATTTTTTCTGTAAATTTGCTTTTAAATGTCTTTTCGTGAGAAACTGTGTATTAACTATATTTCTTACACTCAGATTTGATATAATTCTTGGGGAATGCATGGATTTGAGGATACTGATAATAACCGTGAATGTAAAAATTAAATATTGAAACTAATGTTCAGGATTAAAGTTTTTTTTTAAATAACTATGCACAATACATGTGAAAGAAATTGCATATATTTTTCATGCATTTTATAATTTATATTTTTAAATGTTCCATGATATATACCAGTTAAAAATATTTTTAATTAGTCCAGTATTGCAGTCAGAAGCGTTGAGTCCCGCTAAGTGATTTGGCAGAGCCCCTCATGACCTTACGCAGGCCCTGTTGTCACATTATAGATCCGAAGTTTGCCTCCGGACGTACACATGATTTACCGAACATTTCAACGCTTCAGAGTCGATAAAATTAGTACCGAGCGCTTTGGACACTAAACGCTGAGGATTTCATATCGTCCTGACCACTTGAATAAATATATAAAATAGCAAAAGTTCCATCTAAACAATTTAATGGGGAAAATGAGAAAGAATATATAGGATGTATTCAGTAATAAAATATTAAGAAGGAATATGGATGAGAATATACATTCACAAGCGTATTTTCTTACTGTGCTTTCGAAGCAGAGAATAAAGTTTAGAAAACTTTTCTTATTCATTTTGGAATAAACATTTTTCTGAATCACACTAAGGCCCCACCAGTGGCTGAGAGGTTTTGCTCTCAAAGCTGGTAGACGGGAGGTGCTGGGTTTAAAACCCTGTTGCGTTTATGGACCTAACCGTTCGGAGTTTTCCGTGGTTTTCTTCGTACTTTGCCGTAAATACGGGTTAGGATATCTTAGAAAGACCCCCACGGTGGGCACTTCCCCCTAGAGCCTATATCCCTCGTGTAGATAATGGGCCGTCATAAAAATCAACCAACCAACCTGAATCACACTAAGTAGGTTAAAGGTTAATGCATTGCGCTGCCCCACTATGGATACGAATTTCGCCTAAAGGTTTGCACAAGGTTTACTCTACCGTTCATCGCTTTGAAGTCGATAATGTGCCAAGCGTGTTTGGAAACTATACGCTGGGCGTTCTGTCTCAGTCTGACCAATTGAATAAATATTTAAAATAGCAAAAGTTCCATCTAAAGAATTTGATGGAGAAAATGTGACAGAATATATTAGATGTATTCAGTAATAAAATATTAAGAAGTAATAAAATATTAAGCTTTCGAAGCGTGGGATAAAGTTTAGAAAGCCTTTATTATTCATTTTGGAATAAGCATTTTTATGAACCACACCCAGTAGGTTAATAGTTAATGGATTGCGCCGCCCACTATAGATCCGAAGTTCGCCTAAAGACTTAAGCAAAGTTTAAAGCCTTATTACACGAGATAATTTGAAGCTACAAAAATGTCCGCGACAGTATCAATCAAAACTCTTCCCTCGTCAGGTTTTCAATGATTTCATTGGCTATTCCGAGCAAGGCTTTATCCTCCTCAGTTTCTCAAGCATTTCATTGGCTATTCCACGCGACCTTGGGTCTGATTTATTTCGAGGTACACTACAGACGACAAAATTGCTCCGATAATAGAAAGTTGCTTGTTTTTCGAGCAACTTTGTTCCAGACATACGTTAACACGCTGTTGCCCAAAAGTACCTGTAACTTTGAAGATTCGTGTAAAAGCACTAGCGCAGTCCGTTATCGCTTCGGAGTCGATAAAATTAGTATTAAGCTTGTTTGGAAACTAAAGGCTGGGGTTTCCTCGGCAGGTTGCGTAACCAGTTGAATTAGACGTATACTATATACAATAAAACATACTAAGTTGACCATTCTTGTGTCCATCTCTGAAAGTTGACCTATTTTTAAGAGTGCACTAAGTATGGCTTGTATGAATTTGACAATTTTTTAAGTTGCCGGTCTGTTTCAGTTGACCAGAAAATGGTTGCACAACCGGTGGTCACCTTACACAAATCTTCATTGTATAGCACCTCGGGGAATATAATCAAGAAAGCGGCGCTGGGCACCGGAGGGAGATCTTGATCCTTTATTCGTTGTAGCGCCACGAAGATGCTACTAGTTTTAATTTTATGGATATATTTTCCTTTCTTTTCAAATTATCTTACATATTGTTTTGTTGAAATTACATCCGATATTTTTACGTTATCTATATTACGAATATTAATAAAATTATTACGCAGTTCAACTTCAAAAATACAACATTTTCTACTATTAATATAATCTGAAATTTTAGAGGCCAAATACAAGCTACCGGCTCGATTAACTTTTCTTTTTCTTTTTGATGATATTGATCTTTATTTAAACAAAGGGAAAATTAAAAAGTAAAGCAAAACATTTCTGGGGCTTAAAGATTAGCTTTGCTTGTGATTCCAAAGTGAAATGAATTGTATCCAAATAGATGTTATTATTCCAAGTGCATAAGATTTAGTTCAATAATAATTCTGAATATACTATAAAATCTTCTGGAAAAACAGACATATTTTAAATATGATTTTAGTGGGAGAGGCGTTCACTTAAGTTCATGATTGTTGGTACGAAATTTGTTTGCGTAATTTAACATAACTTTTAAAAATTTTTGTTTATTCTTACATACAACGTAATTGCACTATTTATAAATGAAAATATACATGAAAAATATTTTCGTTTACTGGAAACCAAGACATTTTTAATAGAATTCAAAAAACTTGTTCTTCCATTTGTACGATCAGATAAATATGCAGGCTTTCTTGTCGCATCCAATATCTATACTAATAAAATAAAGTTTCGCTCTGTGTGTCTGTGTGTGTGTGTGGGTATGTGTCTGTTGGCGATGGATAGGAAAATCTAGCCCACCTAGAAGTCTGAAAATTTAGGTGAGGGTAGTCCAAAGTCTGACGATGTGCACCTGAGTCTCAGAATTTTAATATTTTGATAATTACTCTAGATATTAATTAGAATATCATTAAACATCGCATCGAAAATGCAATCTTTTAAATCAAAATGGCTAAAAAAAAGCACTGCTCTTGTGGTTTTGTAAGCGGAAATGAACGAATTCGAAATTATTTTACTATGAACAAAAACAAACAAAAAAAGTCATATTTTATAAACTTATCAACAGATATTTTTTTCTAGTTACAAACAAACTGATAATTCTTCACAACATAAAATTTTACTTTAACTTAATTTCTGAATAATTTATTATTAAATGTGTATTTAAAAATATTAGGATTGTGTTTACTGATTTAGTATGATTTAATTGAAAAAAAATGAAATTTTACATGTTTAATGTTTGCATTAAATTATATTTCATTACTCATAATTAATAAATTTAATGAATTGTATATAATGCTCATTGAAAAACGGTGTAACGAATATTTTTAATAAATAAAAAAAAATAAACCTAGTATTTTAAACTGTTTTTGGAAATAATTTAATTAAATTTAGTTTTTTTTTAATTTAACTACTGTTTTGTTTTAAATTCTCATTATAATTTTATTTTTTATTTTTCCACTTTTTTTAAATTTTCTCTATTTTTAATCATCGTAATACAAAGTTTTAATTTTTTATGAGCGTTGATTGTTTAGTATGATTTGAACCATACATTTAATTCTAATTAATATATTTTCTTACGATCTGATTTTATTTATTAAGTTTATATTATTTTATTTTTCTAATTAGAAGCATGAAAAACTTCAAAGTGAGAATAAATAGGGTGAAAAAAGTCCCCAATAGTACTAGGACAGGATTCCGTCAGTTTTTGAAGTATATCAGTATTTCCTAATAGAAAAAATCTACATATATAATCTCGGGATTACATAAAGTGAGTTTTTCTCTATGTAAATATTGGTATATATTTTACCTAAATTCGGGGATATTCCCTGACCTGTAAGAACCCTAAAGTAGGGTTAATTAAGTATCTACTGAAGATATATTATTTAACATAAGTAATTTTAATTTCACCTTACTTATTCTAAACAAGTGGGATATTGTACGTCAAACGTAACAAATGAGGTGCGTTCGTACTCTAACTAGTTTCAGTGAAATGAATTATATCGTCTGTTATGATTAATTTTCGTAATAAAATAAGTACATTTTAAGTTGCCAACATTTTATAATTTGTTGACATTTGCTAAAAATTCTAAAGGGAAACTTAAGCCTAGCTTTGAAAATTTTAATACTTGAAATCCATATTTAAACTTTTTTCCATTTAAAATCTATTTCTCCGGAAACATCTATCCAAAAAACTGTTGGTAGATTATAGGATTACTATAATTAAGCCATTTTGGTATAGAAAGTCGGTTTTGAAATTCAGGAATAAAGAAATAATATGACTCCATCTTAAATAGGACTTAATCAACATGGCAACCTAGTATCATTACCTATCATGTGATATCACTGAATTAAATACGTATGGTAGGATTTAATAGAATGATACATCTCGGTCGATTGACGATTAATCCTCGGAAACTGCTATAACAAAGAAGTACCATTTAAAAAAAATTCAAATTACTTAATAAATATTTTTATTAATATCTTTTTAAGATTTAGTTCAATTGTCATAAAATTTGAAGTGACCTGACAGAATTCTGCATAGATTATAAATAGTAAATTTTAATCATTTGGTTGGGTAGTTTTTGCGCTGTTGTATGCGGACAGACGGACGGACGGACGGAACAGACGACGACTGTATGTGCTAAGTATTTATATAATTACGAACGCACCTAAAAAGTAATTTCTGAAATATAGTCCAAAGAAGTTTATGGATCATATTAGGTTGGTGAATACGTTCTTATTGTCATTCTGGATAATAAAAAATATATAAAGTTTATTAGTTTAGTCGATTTTCTTTTGATAAATGTTTAAGAAACTTTCCGTCATTCCGTCACGTCAAATGATAGTTAATAACTACAACCCTAGGACAGGTGGGTTGCTCTAAATTATAACTTTATATTGCATAAACTTCATTTTTAAGATATGTATTAGTTTAAAAACGTAATGGCTTCTTAATTCACCAAAGTTTTCAGTTTTAAATACCAGGTTAGAGTCATGGTAGCAAAAATGTAATTCCGTCACACTATAAAAAATTGCTAAAAAATAAAAAGAATAAAATAGCTAAAAAAATTGTTTCATACATTTTTTAACTCATTTATGGAATAACAGTCCTGTGCAAACTGAAAAGTCAATTTTCATTTGAAAATAGCTTCAGGGTAATTGCTTTAACTTGATTGTACAACTCAAAATGTCATTCTGTCACACACGGAATTGCCCTGATCTATTCTAATCTAAAAAAATTTAGTTTGATTAAAAAAAAAATATAACACTACAACCTTCATACGATCAACACATCTATTTTAATAGCTACTATACTGTAATAAAAAGGAAATGGTTCTTCATCTAGCAAGACTGTTTACGAAAATATAAAATATCCTCTTCCGATTTACCCACGATTCCGGAAAATGATTCCTCATCTTTAGAAACCCCGCAAACAAATATGTTTATGCGATTTAACGACACATTTGTGAAAAAAAAACATTTCTTTGCTGGCAGTAATTTTTGTTTTACCAACAGTTTCTGCAGTATATTAATCAATTTTTTCAACCCGGTATTACAGCGCCTAGAATACATATTCTGGAAAACGGCTACAAAATAGTACTAAACAAAATAATCTTATAAATGTAGAACGCAGCTGAAAAAATAACAGGTCGATCACAGTGACATCTTCTAGCAGTGCCGTAGACAGTGTGGTGGTCCAGACGGTTTGGATACTACTAATTTTATAAAGATAATTTTGCCTTATCTAATCGGAGAATTTTCTGCGATATTGAAGCCGAAGAAAACTTTATAATATTACTGGTGTCTCTTCTCTAGCTACGCCACTATCTGCTAGATCTTTTTATCGCAAACATTGTACAAGAATCGGACTGAGAAAACATTTCAGCTAGTGCGAAATATTTTAAATAATCAAATTATACCCTATTTCCTTTGTCTTGGATAGTGGTTTTCATAAGCTTCGAAAATATGAATGATGTTGATCATGGCCAAACAACATGATACGCATTTTTTGTACCTGGTTGCAGAACTCGATGCAAGACAACAAACTACAATCTATCCTTATTTAGCATACCAAAGGATGAATCTCTGCTAGAAGAGTGGAAAAGATTAATTCCCTGATATGATAAAAAACTAACTTCAAAATCAGTTACATCTGAAATATATACTTTGTAGAAGATTTTATTAATAGAAATTATGTTTATGTTGTCAGTAGTGAAACTTTGTTGTTGATTTGGCCCATGGGCCCGGTGAGCAGCTTTTTATTCCTATACAGCTGTCATACTCCGCAAGTACCAGACTCCTGCAAGAGGTGAAACAATCCGAAATAACAAAAACCTGCTACCAGCAGACGCCAGAGCTCAAACTAGACCTTTCACCCAGCCTACCCAGCACCGTCAGTAGTGAAACGGTTACTTTTGATAGAGGTAAATCTATTTTTAAAGCAGATGTTGCTGCAATCGCCCTATTATTGTACTGTATCGTTGCACGTTTACCGGCTACAATTTTTCTTACCACTTTTTAAAGCATTACCAGTTTGGCTTTTCTTAAATTCCGAAATTTCGCATTCATACCAGAAATTATCTATAAGTTCTTTTCGTGACTTCTTAAAGTAAATTTTCATGTTTCAGAATTTCCGGGTTGAATTCGAAAATTTTGATTTAAAAAACGGTAAAACCGTTTTCCACGCTATGTATTCTAGGCGCTGTACCCGTATCAACAAGAAATATATTTTTTTGGATTTTATTAATTCCCCAATCCTCTAATCATCTACCCTCTTTCTGTTCCCCCAAAACAACTTTATTCAGTTGGAAACAATTTTTTTTTAACAGATCTAAGTTATAAGGTGTAAGACATACATATAAACATACATGAAAGGCATACCAGCAACAAACTGCGAAAGAAAATTTAAATTATCCTGAGTTTTATGGAAATTTTATTGGATTGTTCGTGAAGTTCCTTCCATTTGGTAAAACCAATTCAACCAGAAATTTCTGCCCGTCAATTATTAGATATTACATATCGGAATTAATGTCTAATAATTAAATTATAGAATTTTCCGTACGAACCAACTTTCCCAAAAAGAAAAAAAAAACTTTCCGAACAACCCAAGAAATGAAAAGCAAGAAAGGCTTTTCTTAAGTTAACATTTTACTGTTTAACAAATATGTTCAACAGACAAACATGCTAAATTAATTTCGTAAAATTAACATTTTCTTAAACTCTTACATTCATAAATTCTGTTATGCTCTTGAAAATTTACGGCATTGAAGTGTTCAAAGTACATTAGAAAAGAAACATTGCATTACACTTTTTCAGTATTTTTCTATAATTTTACACTTAAGTCCACTTTGACTTGTAAAAAAAATTATCATTTAGTCAGTTTATAAGAATACTATTGGGTTTACAAATTAGCTCGGTCCGTTTTCAAAAGATAGCGCTGGCTGTTCTGAATGTTTTATAGTGATGGCGGAGAAGCCTCTTTCTGTACAGCCAAAAAAATTCAAAGACAAAGATTTAGAGGCATTACTGGATGAAGATTTCAGAGTTGGTTGGTTGGTTGTATAGGGTTTTATGGCGCAAGGTCCCATTGGGGACAAGCTGCGCCAAAAAGATTTCAGAGAGGTTAGACATCTGTCATTAATATTCTGTTTATATCGCTTTGAATTTCATACAAAAACCTTGTTTTTTAATGTGTTGAATATGTCAAATTTTGTGTTAACTAAGCATCATTTTCGGGATTTTATATTTCTGCTTTAATTGGAAGAAACGTGCAGCTGAAGCCCATTGAAAACTTGTGGAAGTTTATGGTGGCGCTACTCCAACTGATAGATCATGTAGGGAATGGTTTTTCAGCGTTGAAGACAAGCCTCGCTCTGGACAACCAAAAAATTCGAAGACAAAGATTTAGAGGCATTACTGGATGAAGATTTCAGAGAGGTTAGACATCTGTCAGTAATATTCTGTTAATATCGCTTTGAATTTAATACAAAAACCTTGTTTTTTAATGTGTTGAATATGTCAAATTTTGTGTTAACTAAGCAGCATTTGCGGGATTTTATATTTCTACTTTAATTGGAAGAAACGTGCAGCTGAAGCCCATTGAATACTTGTGGAAGGTTATGGTGACGCTGCTCCAACTGATAAATCATGTAGGGAATGGTTTCGACATTTCAAGAATGGCGATTTCAGCGTTGAAGACAAGCCTCGCACTGGACAGCCAAAAACATTCGAAGACAAAGATTTAGAGCCATTACTGGATTAAGATCTGAGTCCAACGCAAGTGGATCTTGCAGAATCATTGGAAGTGAGTCTACAAGCCGAAAGCCGATTCCGTTCGATTGAAATTTACGGGAATGATTCAAAAGAAAGGAACTTGCTGGGTGTCTTATGAGCTGAAACCGAGAGATGTTAAAAGATAATTTTTCACAAAAATCGTATATTTGGAAACACTCAAGTGGGATGTTTTATCGCACTCGCCGTATTTTTCGGACATTGCTCCCCGTGATTGCTCATTGTTCCGACGGATGCAGCACGATTTAGCAGTTCAGTGGTTCACTTCTTTTGCAGAAATCAAAAATTGGCTCCAACATTGGATCGCCTCAAAAGACGAGTTAGTTTTTTCGAGATGGAATTCGAAAATTTCCTGAGAGGTGGCAAAAAGCAATGGAGAATACTTTGATTAATCAGTTCATTCATTTTGTTTTGACAAAAATGCAAACTTGAACACAAAAAACGGGCTGAAATAAATTGTACTCCCAATATTTAAAACTTCTGTTGTATTTAGTGTCAAATAATAAACACAGTCATTTAGCGAATATGCAGTAATATGTTTAAAACACTTATTTATAAAAAAGAAAATCACCTGCAGAATTAGAGGAAAAATTCAAATTAACAATGTGCTAGGTAAAAAATATTTCTTTTTCTAATTATATAGTACAGTAGATTCCTGTTAATTTGGACATATAGGTTGTGTACAATTTGTTTCAATAAAGTAACTTCTCCAATTCTCAGAAGTAAATTTAATAACGTTTTTCTATTTTGTTCGTCACGTTGCGTCCTAATTAAATGCTACCCCAAATTACCATAAGAGACTGTATCTATCCAAGTTTCCAAAAATGTAACTCACTTTTCTTATATAAAATCGATTACCTGGAATTGAACAAAAAGAGATATTTTATGAAAAACAATTTTCCCAACTTTAAAATCTAAAGAAATTTTATTCCTTTAAAATTAAGAAACTATCGAAGTTTGTCTTGTATATTTTAATTATTTTTCTATGAATCTAATTTCCATTAATTTTCTAAGAATCTAATTTCCATTAATTTTCTAAAAATTTTATTTCAATTAATTTTTTATAAAACATGTTTGTCAGTTGGAAAAAGTAAATCCTTCTTTATCAGATTATTTGAAGGTGATTCTTAGTATTTTACATGGCAGAAAATTGTTTTCTATCAAAGAAAATTATTTTTTGTTTAATGGGTACATAAAGTAAAAAAATAATAATAATGAACTGCAATGCAAATTGTTGAATTATGATTTCATTCATGTGTATGTCAATTTTTTGCATTTTACAAAATCAATAATACGTTTTCCTGGAAACAACATAGCAATTTTTTCAATGTGTTTTTAAATATTTTCTAATTTGTTGGATTTTTAAATAATGTTTGTCTTTCATATATTGAAATATTTTTAAGAAATTATAAAACAAATTAGTATGTTGTGGCCATCAAAAAATATTCTTCTATATTATTCTAATATATTAATTTAAATAGCGCTTTTCCACTCCAACAATTATGAAATAAGGGGATGTGCATATATAACGTTATCACTTTAGGGGGAGGGGCGGTCTGGCACTAGATATCGAAAGATATCTCTAGGGTTAGAAAATGATAGATTTTTTTTGTCACTTTTTCTCTACATCAAAATAGTCTGTTATCTTTTTTTTGTCTTATCTATTGTTAGGAAAATACAAAGCTATTATTAGATACAGCCATTAATACTACGTTCAGATCGGATAGTTAAGATATCTTAGACCACCGAACTCACTGAGGGAGTTCCAGAAATTCACTTAGTGAGTTCGAACTTTCTATTGCTAGATACAGCCAGTACCACTCACTCTAATTGACTCTGGAGGCCGATTGGCTGTTGAGGTTGCCTTTAACATATGCGCATGCGCACATTTGATCTTTGTTCAGATCTCAGACACCGTGATGTTCAGTGAGTTATCTTACCTGAGTTTTGCGGTGTGGACAGGTATTCAATTCCGGGAGGGTATCACCTCAAAAATGGCGGTCTAAAATATCTTAAATGTCCGATGTAAACAGGGTATTTTTCCGTTTCATGTAGTCGTGTTAAAATGGCTGTAGATAAAAATATTTTTAACATAATACTTTTTTGAACCGTATATAGAATGAGGAGATATAAAAGATATCATAGCATCAAACATCAATTAAAAATATATATATATATTCTGGGATTTACAAGTATATTTATAGAAATATTGGAAAATCTTCAAACGGTGAAAGGGTGAAATAAATTAAAAATCATTTCATTCCAAAATTTGGAATACCACAACGTCTGGCATTCCTGTTGTTTTTCTGTATGCGTGTATAATCTGCTGTTGGAAAAACGAAATGCAAAATATGTTTGAAATTATTCTTGTATTTACTAGTATTGAAAGAGGAACAATGTTGTCCACCTGTTCTGTTTTCACCCTCCCCTTGCAAGGGGCAAATGCAAGAAGACAATTATCAATATTACTCTTCAATTATATTAAAAAAAACATTTGTTCTCTAGAACCATTTTTTTAAAACCTACCTAACTAAAACTGTCTTTCGAACCAGTTAATTCTCCTTTATTTTAATAAATGTTTCTTCAAAAAAAAGAAAAAAAAACTGGTGAAAAATTGGACCTATAAGGATATAAAACAAGTTGGAAATTGTACGTCAAACGTCACAAACGAGGTGCGTTCGTACTATAGCTAGTTATATAAATGTTCAGATCTTGATGATTTTTAGATCTGTGAAATGAATTATATCGGCTGCAGATTAATTTCTGTAATAAAATAAGTATCTCGGTCGCTTGACGATTAAACCTCGGAAGGTCCTATAACAACAAAACACCGATTTTTTTAATTCAAATTTCTTAATAAATATTTTTATATATATCTTCTAAAGTTTTGATTCAATTTTCATAAAATTTGAAATTTCTCGACAAAATTCTGCAAAGATATTATATCTTAAATTTCAAACCATTCGATTGGGTAATTTTTGCGTTGTTATATGCGGATGGACGTCAGACGGACGGACAGACAGACAGACGGACCAGACGACGACAATAGGTGCTACACATTTATATAATTACGAACGCACCTAATAAGATATTTTTAAATACTTTTAAATAGTAACTATCTCTTTTAAACATTGTTTAAAAGAAATGTATTTCATGTATAATAGTGATATTTTATTAACTTCTTCTCTTCATTTGAATCCATAAGGTATGTGAATAATAAATGTATAACCCTATCTGTATATATGAATTGTAATTTTCCAACTGGACAAAACATGTCTGGACCAGGATTCGAACCTGGGATATCTTTTGGGTGAAGCTGCCATGCTTTACCACTGAGCTATCCCGGTCGAGTCTGGAGGACCTAATTCATCCAGTTAACTTTATTGATCACAGCTTCAGCCACCTGTTCTGTTTTCACCCTCCCCTTGCAAGGGGCATGTGCAAGAAGCCAATTATCAATATTACTCTTCACTGTACTATATTAAAATAAGCTATTTTTAAATACTTTTAAATAGTAACTATTTCTTTTAAACGTTGTTTGAAAGAAATGTATTTCACGTATAATAGTGATATCTTATTAACTTCTTCTCTTCATTTGAATCCATAAAGTATGTGAATAATAAATCTATAACCATATCTGTATATATGAATTGCAATTTTCCAACTGGACGAAAAATGTCTGGGCCAGGATTTGAACTTGGGATTCTTAGCTGAAGCTGCCCTGCTCTATCACTGAGCTATCCCGGTCGAGTCTGGAGGACCTAATTCATCCATTTAACTTTATTGATCACAGCTTCAGCCAAGAGATCCTAGCCCGGACATTTTTCGTCCAGTTGGAAAATTACAACTCATATATATGATTTCTTTACCAGTTTGAATAATTGTGTTAAAATTAATCTATCATATCTGTATATCACTGCAAACGTATAAAAGAGAAAAACAAGAAAAAAAATGTTAAAAAGAAAAAAAGAATGTTTTCAAACATTGATAACGATATCATTAACGGGGGGGGGGGGTCGAGGAATGCTAACGTATGATATCGTAAGGGGGGAGGGGGTCCAAAATTAACAAAATATTGATAACGTTATATATGTACAGCGCCTAAAGTGCATCTCTTTAAAATTTAACTGTTAGTTATAGTGACCAGGCAATAAAAAAACACTTTTCAAGAGTGTAAGTGCATGCAGTGAGGACAAATATGTTAGCATATTGCTCTTTTTCAATACAAACAGTCTCTTTGCAAACTAAAAGAACAATTTATTATGGGCAGGAATTCAAAATTTAGCTTAGAATACAAATTCGTGTCTTATTTTCCAAAGTGGCGTGTTCCGGCCAAACATTTTCAAAAATATTCAAATTCCATTCAGTTTGGTGTCATTTCCATATGTTTTGAATAGTAGAAGACTGATATAATGTCAACATAAACATCAAACATCAAAGTAAAACGAAATATTAAAATTTCATTATATGATTACACAAAATGGTAATGCAAAATGACAAAATATTTAGAAAAACTTAATATGAAATAAAAACGACAAATAATTTATATTTTTTATGGATTTTGACAATTTTCTCTGCCGTTTCTGCACGTAAGTAAAGTATGCTCTGGATATCGGCTGTTTTTCAAGAGCATTTACTCGATTTACAGATGTTCTCTGCATACTTCCGAAACATCTGGACGTGTAGACCACTGCGGAGTCCATTCTTTATCTCACTTGGTCCCAATGATTTAAAGATGGTTTATAAGTGATAATTCTGTCTGTTTCACATCATATATGTCCAGCTTGGTATATGGCTAGAATAGTGTACCATCTAAAATAAAGTCACAAACAGAGAACTTGTAATAACTGGAGAAATATAAATGGTTTATTGCAAGGAAATTAGGTACATAGAGGTATTACTATGAGAAAGCACACCGGAACATAATAATATGGAAGTTAATTGCTAGTTAAGATACAGGTTATACCGAAAATGGTAAAGCCATGATGTATCATATCTCGAGAACCATCCGTCTAATATAGAACGTGGTCACAGTGCACTGTTATACAAGCCGCACAAACGAGTCACCATACTATTAATAGGAATGTCCAGAAATTCTTGCAGCAATAAATCCCATTTTTAAAAATTAAGCTGATGTTAAAGCCTTCAGGTTCCTGGGAGAAGGGTGAAATCGTGCAATTACTCTTCCTAAACCATCCTAAACATGCTCTATAGGATTGAGGTCCGTAGACATTGCGGATCAGTCCAATAACCTCTTCTTCCATCAAATTATCAACAATATGAACTCTGTATGGCCTCGCATTATCGTCCATACAAAGGCAGTTCGTGTCTGCTTCACTCAGTAAAACCCCACACGGGCTTCATGGATCTTACCAATATAGAGCTGTGCGGTAACACTGCCAGCATCAATGACGTGCATTGATGTAGAACTGCCCAGCATGATATCGCCCTAGACAAGGATTTATCTGCTCCCAAAGTGGTCAATTTGCCTTATGCTAGAGGGATGACAGCGGGCTATAGCTTATCTCCATACAAAAATTCGTCAAGAATGGCTTTCTGTGCTGAATGTGATTGATCAGTGAAAATAAGCCGCCACCATTCTTGGTGTGTCCAAGAATAGATAGATAGATAGATAGATAGATAGATAGACAGACAGACAGGCAGACAGACAGACAGACAGATAGGTAGGTAGACAGACAGACAGACAGACAGACAGATAGGTAGGTAGACAGGTAGGTAGGTAGGTAGGTAGATAGATTTTTGAACTGGGGGTGTTTTTGGGTTCTGGGAGTCATGATCGGCGTAGATCTGCAAAAATTTTTCAAAAATTCCAACTTAGGGTTAGAATGTAATAGGTAGTATTTCTAACGAAATCTACCTAAAAGAAAAAGAAAAAGATATTCTACTGAAGATGATGAGTTAGAATATTTTTCTAAATTTGGCATACTGTTCATGTATCTAATTACAGTTATTTTGTTGAACCCAGTGGTTTTATGTTTTTAATAAATAGCAGACCACGGTGTATGCTTAAAATTTTAGGATCCGTTTACTGCATAGAGTAAGAACAGCATATAATTCATGTTGCTAAAAGAAATACATTTTTATTCTTTTGTTAGGAAAATATTTTAAACATTTTCCGTTCTCAAAAATAACAATTATGAAATTTTGAGTAAAACTTTTGTCATATTACGAAATTTATAAAAAAATAAATAAATGTTAAATTTTAAACAATTATTCCAAATTACTTGAAATTAGAACTATTTCTTCAAAGTAGTTATTATTATTTACAGCAGTTATGCTGCAATTAAAAATAATTTTCAAAGTGTGCGATACAAAAGACTACAAAACAAAATTTAAGTTTTTCTTTCTTTTTATCAACTTTTTAAAGAAAATACGTAAATATTTTTAAGCTGTTTAAACTTCTAAAAATAAATTTCAGAATAATTTTGCGATGAGATACTTTTATTGATGTGTGTCTTTCAATACGTATGTAGTTAAAAGTTAAAACAAATATATACTCATTGATATTTAATTGTTTAAACAAAAACAAATTACAATTGAAATTTACTTATGAATTTCAGCAATTACATATTTTTCCTCGTAGATATAGATCTAGAGATAAAAAAATGTTTAAGTAAAAACTATTTTTATATTTTTTATATTAAGAAAAAGTTTTTATATGGGGTGTCCACTAAAGTCCTTTCTCCCGCCCTTAACTTTCTCACGTGATAGTTATAGTGTAAAACCTGTGTCTAGATTTAGTAATGGAACTATGTGTGCTTTGCGCAGACTACTTACAGCGCTCTACAGTAGCGAAATTAAGAGTTACCTTACGTATCTTGAAAATATTACCAGATACGGACGAATATTCAATTACAAAGCTATAGAGTAGCTTCGATGTTGCATAAATATATATTTTTCACACAAAAATCTTCTTAATAAAATGTTACCGTTACAGCGCCTAGAATACATAGTGCGGCGAACGGCTACAAAATAGATTTCGATAAATGTAGAACGATGCTAAAAAGATAACGGGCTGATCGTAGTGACATCTTCTAGCAGTGGAGGTCCAGATGGTTTGGATACCATAGAGATACTACGGTATTTTTACTGACCTATAACTAATTTTATAAAAATATTTTTGCCTTATCTAATCAAAAAATTTTCTGCAATATTGAAGGTGAAGAAAACTCTATAATATTACTGGTTTCAAGAGCCCCCCCCCCCTTCTCTGGCTACGCCACTGTCTGCTAGCTCTTTTGAACGCAAATATTGTATAAGAATCGAATGGAGAAAACGTTTCACCTGGTGGTAATATTTTAAATAATTAAATTATACCCTATTTCCTTTGACTTGGATAATGATTTTCATAAGCTTAGAAAATATGAATGATATTTATCATGGCCAAAAAACGTAATACGCATTCTTTTGTGCCTGGTTGCAGTACTCGATACAAGACAGCAAATTAGAAATTATCCCTATTTAGCATACCAAATGATGAATCTCTGCTCGAAGAGTGGAAAAGATTAATTCCCTGATATGATAAAAAGCCAACTTCAAAACTAGTTACATCTGAAATATACACTTACAAGAAGATTTTATTAACAGAAATTATGTCCATGTTGTCAATTGTGAAACGGTTACTTTTGTTCGAGTTAAATATGTTTTTAAAGCAGCTGTCGCTGCGATCACCTTATTGTTGTACCGCATCGTTGAACGTTTATAGGCTACAATTTTTTAACACTTTTTAAAGCATTACAAGTTGGGCTTTTTTAAAATTCTGAAATTTCGTTTTCATACTAGAAATTCCCTATACTGTTTTTTCGTTACTTAATGGCAGATATTTCGGACTTCTTAAAATAAGAATTCTTGTTTCAGAATTTCCGGTTTGAATTCGAAAATTTTGAATTAAAAAAAGGTAAAACAATTTTGCACACTATGTATTCTAGGTGCTGTAGTACCGTCATCTGATATGATGCGAAATGTGTTGCATGAATTAAAAACAAGTGTCGTGATGTGCATAGTAGCTGGCGGAAAGCAGGCGGAACACCTACAATAAATATATGAAGTTACAACTACACTGCTCAAAACAATTAAAGGATATTGCAGTTTTAGGTGGATTTTGTATCTGGGAAACTTTTTAGCTCATTGATACATGGTCGACAGACATAGTAGGTTATATGAGAATAAATTACACATGTTTGGCAGAAAAAAAATGCATTTTATTGCGCATTTGTGTACAAAAGGAAAAAAACACAATTTGTGCATATGAGAAAAAAAGAATAAGAAAAGGTGTTTTCTTCAAAGAAAATCATTTTCAGTAGGGGGTATGGTTTCCACGGGCGGCCAGCAACGTTGAACACCTTTGAGGCATGGACTCAATGAGGCTATTAATGACGAGTTGGGGTATTCTGCCCCACTCTTCCAGAAGAGCTCTTTCCAGTTCTTGGAGAGTTTGTGGGGGTTGTTGGCGGTCAGAAACTCGTCTTCCTAGAGCGTCCCAAACGTGCTCGATTGGATTCATGTCTGGAGAACACGCTGGCCATTCCATTCGAACGATTCCTTCCTCGAAAAGGAAATCCTCCACCAGGTTTGCACGATGTGGCCTGCAGTTATCGTCCATTAAAATGAAGTTATCTCCAATTGCTGCAGCGTAAGGGTCTACAATAGGTCTGAGGATCTCATCCCTAAATCGGCGACCAGTCAGAGCTCCATCTCGAATGATGTAGAGGTCAGTGCGCCCGTCAATGGAGATGCCACCATACACCAACACTCCTCCACCGCCAAATCTGACACTTTCGTGCACGAACGCAGGATTATTCCTACTGCCACGGTCCCTCCAGATGAAAATACGCCTATTATCCGGATGCACAGAAAAACGGGACTCGTCAGAAAACAGAATATTGCTCCATTCATTTCTCCTCCAGTTGACATGCTCGGTTGCCCACTCCCTGCGGTCGGCGAGCATACAGACCTACAGCATGGAGCCGGTTTCGGACAGTCTGAGTTGAAATCGTGGTGCCCGTAGCCGAGCGAAGGTGTTGTTGGAGAAGAGTAGCGTTCATGTTTCGGTGTCTCCGAGCTATTAACGCTAAATACCGATCTTCATTGGGCGTTGTTGCCCGTCTACGACCTTGCCCTGGTCTTCGGCCTGCACATCCACTCTCCAAAAAACGGTTCCAGATCCTGGAAATGACACTTTGTGACACTCCAATGGCTTGCGCTACTTCGGCTTGAGTTTAGCCCCCTTCTAACCTATCAACAATTCTCCAAGCTTCTGAATCTGTCAAATGACTTCGCTGAGACATCGTACTCATCGAAACAAAGCAATCACTGAATGCCAATCATCCTTGTCTTAATTCTCTTTTATCCAGTTGAAAGTCAAATTTCATTCGCTGCCGCTGAAGCGACGTTTTTGACGTCGAACTCAAAATTTGCATACTCCACAGTTTGAAAACCAGAAAAATTTGCATTTGTGATTCTCTTCTTCTATTTTCGGCAAAAAAAAATTTCGTTTATATCTTTATTTTATATAAAACTTCAAATATCCTTTAATTGTTTTGAGCAGTGTAGTTGGTCATTTATCTTTCTAACACGTTTCCATTAACATAGAAGTATATAATGACTTCTAACGTAATAGTGTTAATATCGAGTCGTAAATTTGAAACTAAATGGCACCCGGCGTACAACTATGGAAAGGTAGCGCCACCTACAAACAACAAATGAAAATGGTCACAAAGAATATATCGTTCTGCATATCGATATATATTGCTATCGCTGTTGGAGAATGTTCATGTTAATATGATTTTCTAATTAAACTAAATAACAATATAACAATAAAATTCATATATCAGATACCTTCCAGACGATTTGAAGAATCAGACGAACTGCAACTACTGTCCTACACAGGCGCCACCTATTTCAAATATTTTTCGAGGAGCGATTTTTTTTCTTCGAAATGCTATCTTGTTAGAAGTTGTTATCTAACACATGGGCTGATAAGTTCCCGGTCTGGTACACAGATTGCTTTGCAATCACCGAACCGATGTTTTTTTCAGTAAATACTAACCTTTAAAAGGTAGCAGAAAAAATGTCATGACGATTCGCCGTGTGGATAAAACGTTAGAGTGGTTTCAAATGAACGACTTTGTTGATAAACAAAACTAGTCGTTGGGGGCCACCGTAATACTTACCCATCATGGATATGCATAATGTAAAATATTAAAATAAAAATGTGTAAACTACTTATAAAATGCATTGCAATTCAAATAAAATCGTGGCTTGATGACGTCACAAACTTTAAAGGCTCGATTACTGAATTGCTTGAAAGAGGTTTTTCCTTATAACTCCAAAAATAATAATCCTATTAACTAGCGGTTTATTGCATCTGATTAAGCGTCAAATTTCCAATTAAAATATCTCTTTGAAGTGAAATTTGGATGAAATACAGGGTCATGAAAAATCGAAGAGTGTGGAAAATAGGATTCCAAATATCTCGGCAACTCATTATCTGATCGACTTCATTCTTTATGCAAAATTTATGTTTTTTTATTGTCTTTTATATTCATTTCTTAAAATAAACAATTTCGAAAATTTTTATATACCTTTTATCAGAACGAATATTTCGAGGGTCCGAATAAAATAGTTCCGGTTAATCGAGGTTAATGAAATGAAATAGGCTTCTTCCCATTATTACATACTAAGTACATACCAAATTGCAAGTCTCTATCTCAATTTTTTCGGGAGATAGAGCGTTTACAGACACACACACACACAGACACACAGACACACAGACACACAGACGGACGGCAAATTTTTTTTTCTAAAAATATGTTTTTCGGAATCTCCAGTGTCTGAAACGTGTAAATCCGTCAAAAAAAAAAATTTCGATTTTCAAAACGATTACAAGACTTACCCTATACTACGTATGATGGGTAAGTAAAATGGATAAGCAAGAATTTCAAGAATTGTTATTGATGGGAAAAATCCCGTTCAAACAAAAGCTTGGCTTGATAAGTGCTATCCACTGCACCAGGTAAATCAACCATTATTGACTGGTTTGCTAAATTTAAACGTAGTCGTACGGACACTAGTGATGCACCACGCAAAAGAGGTGGTTACTCCGGAAAACATAAAAAAAGTCCACAAAATCGTTTTGGGGAACCGTAAAGTGAAGTTGCAGGAGATAGCTCAGACTCTAAAGATATCCAAGGAACGTGTAGATTTTATTTTGAATGAACATTTGTCTATGAAAAAGCTGTTGTCAAAGTGGCTGCCGCGCGTGTTGACTTTTGACCAAAAACAACTACGAGTCGATGAGTCTGAGCACTGTTTGGAGCTTTTTTGTTATAAAATTATGTTATTTATTATAAAATTATTGTTTTTATTCATTTATTAAATTATTATTATAAAATTATTATTATTAAATTATTATTATTTATTATTAAAGTTATAAAGTTATAAAGTTTTGTTAAAAAGTTGTGTTTTCTTTATTACACCGGGAACTTATCAGCCCATGTGTTATTTCTAAATTTATGCACATTTCTTCATTTAACAGTGTTTGAAACTGCAAACATATAAATTAGTACTTTATGCATTCTTTTTGTAACATTACAGTGTATTTTCAAAGGTAATCGATGCTGCTCTAGAACTTTATTTTTGACCATTTTAGGTGCGTTCGTAATTCTATAAATACGTAGCATCTATAGTAGTGTCCATCCGCATATAACAGCTCAAAAACTACTCAACCACCGAATGGTTTGAAATTTAATATATATAATCGTTGCAAAATTTTCCGAGTCATTTCAAATGTTGTGAAAATCGAATCAAAATTAAAAAATATATTAATAAAAATATTTATTAAATAATTTGATTTTTTTAAAAATTGGTACTTCTTTGTTGTAGCAGCTTCCGAGGATTAATCGTCAAGCGACTGAGATGCATCGCCAAGTTAAATGACATGTATGACGTTATAGTCATATATGACGCATATGATATTTTATAACATCTATGACCAAGTTATAGTAACATTCTTCATTCTATTTAATCCTATCATGCGGCGTAATTAATTCAATGATATCCCATTATAGGTAATGATTCTCTGTTGACACAGTCATTACGTCATATTTAGAGTAGAGTCATATTATTTCTGCATTAATGAATTTAAAAAACGAAGTTGTATGCTAAAATTGTTTAATTATAACAGTAATATCGTCTACCAACCGTTTTTTGGATAAATGTTTCCTGAAAAATAAATATTAAATGGAAAAACAGTCTAAATATTGATTTCAAGTTCTGAAGTTTTCAAAGCTATGCTTAAGTTTCCCATTGGAATCTTCAGTAAATATCAACAAAAGATAAAATGTTGCCACCTTAAAGTGTACTTTTTTTATTACGGAAGTTAATCATATCATAATCACAGACGATATAATTCATTTCACTGAAATAATAACAGTACGAACGCACCTCATGTGTCACGTTTGACATACAATTTCCAACTTGTTCTGTATTTCACTATATCTTTCGAAATGAGAAATCTAACTTCTAATTATGGAATTATGGGACGTTGTAAACAGTTTTATTTAATAGTCCATAATTGCTTTATATATAGATACCATTTTTATCACTTTAGCTCTAGCAGTCCAAAAGATAATGGCTTGAGAAAAGTCTGAATGGTTCGACTGCCTTTTGAGAATTCAATGCGCATGCGTAAACTAGAGGGTGACATAAGGATATGGGGAAAAAATAAAAAAAAATCCCTAGCCGACTTCGGAACATTGTTTTTTATTAATATTTTGTTGCTGTTCGGTTGTGTGATTGGTGGGTGAATGGTTAGGGCGCTGATTTTGCGCCTAGATAGTTTGAGTTCGAATCACACGATTTCATCAGATTTTTTTTTCTGCTTTTTTATTTAAAAATGTTTTGTAGGTTGCAATATGTTTTTCAATATGTCAATACACACTATGTTTTTCAATATGTCAATACACACCATGACTTGCTGATAATTCTGGTGGAAAAAGAAAATGTTTATGGTAGTTTATGCTATTTTATTGCTGGGATACAGCATTTAATGTTAGTCTAGCAAACAAATACCAGCATGAATTTTGACTTGGGTACATTTTTTCTTTGTGGTTGGACACCCAGGTCGAAATTCTTGATAGTACCAGCAACAAAAGAAGGCTAATTATTGCTATGTATTGCTTTGTATGCTAGATTTCCATGCTATTATATGCTTTATAATGCTAGCCAGCATCAAGTAGGTCAATACACACCATGAATTGCTGGGTAATTCTGGTGGAACCAGCAAATGTTTATGCTAGTACCAGCAACAAAAATAGGCTAGTTTTGCTATTATATGCTTTATAATGCTATCCATCATCAAGTGGGTCAATACACACCATGACTTGCTGATAATTCTGGTGGAACAAGAAAATGTTTATGGTAGTTTATGCTATTTTATTGCTGGGATACAGCATTTAATGTTAGTCTAGCAAACAAATACCAGCATGAATTTTGACTTGGGTACATTTTTTCTTTGTGGTTAGTAGCTGCTTCATAAGATTTCTTTCACCACGAATATAAATGTTTATCACTATAACGATTATTAACCATGGAAACATAATAGTATTTTTAAAAAAAAAACTGTCTAGTTATCAGAATTTTCTGAACTAGAATATGAAAAAGTAGAATATGTTTATAATCCTGTATAAAGAAACTTTCAATGTAGATCAAAAATTTTTTGTACCTTTTTAGTATCCATATTTTGAACGATATTGAAATAAAGGTCGTACTAATCGGTGGTAGATAAATATTTTGCTGATGTTGCACTCATTACGCGGTATTGCACTCGACCACCGTTCTCTAAATACTAGACCTACGCGCTGGCATTAGCGGATAGGGACAGGTTAATGCCAAGACCCCCTTATCATAGATCAGACTTGACAATCCGGAGAAAGTCTATGGGAGAAAATGTCCGCGGTAATTGCCAACTTTTTAATTGACTTTCTCCGGAAAGTATCGCCGCCTGATGGATACTACCGCAGAGTTGCCAAGGCTCCGGCTTTTTGAACACCAGTATATTTTTAGAGCAAATGTTGTTCTTTTAAATCCCAGAATTCTCCGATCAAACAAAACAAAATTTTCTGTACTAAAAAACTGGTAACCAAAAAGAGAATAGAAAAATCTAGCAGCTCTGCTACCGGCATAGCTGCCAACTTTTACGCTTTTTTCTTACCACTAAAATTTAATAGAATTTTTTTCGTCATGTAATCACACGATCTTATCAATTTAATAAGATAAAATTTATTATAAAATTTTAGTGGTAGGAAAAAAGCGTAAAAGTTAGCAGCTATGCTACCGATACTAGTTCATAAGCAAATGCATAGAACAAATGGAGCTGTGAAAAAATTTCGTGTTATTTCGTGTCGTAAATACTCCTATTACTGACGATTGATGGCGCTAGTAGCAGGACAAGTATAGCGGTCATAGGAAACTTGATGATTGAGAGGTCTGATACTATGATAAGGAGGGAGGTCTTTGTTAATGCAATAATGTTAAAACTTCGACTGCCTTTTGAGAATTCAATGCGCATGCATAAACTAGAGGGTGACATAAGGATATGGGGAAAAAATTAAAAAAAATCCCTAGCCGACTTCGGAACATTGTTTTTTATTAATATTTTGTTGCTGTTCGGTTGTGTGATTGGTGGGTGAATGGTTAGGGCGCTGATTTTGCGCCTAAATAGTTTAAGTTCGAATCCCACGATTTCATCAGATTTTTTTTCTGCTTTTTTATTTAAAAATGTTTTGTAGGTTGCAATATGTTTTTCATGATAAATCGTAAATTTTTACATTAATAACAATTTCAGATAATTACTTATTGTTAAAATAAAAAATACTTATTTAAATATTGTTTTCAGATTTTTTTTTCAATTTTTTTTAATTTAAAATGCTTATTGGTTGCTTTATGTTTTTCATGATAAATGGAATATTTTTAATAAAAGTAAATTTTGATATTAATAACAATTACAAATTTATTTCTATTATTGCAAAATAACTCATTTAAATACGATAAGTGTGGGCAATCTCCTGATTAAAATTTTACTTTACAGTGCTTTATAATGTTTAAAATTTCACACACACACATGTATGCTGAAAACTCTCCATAATTCTTTATGGCAGTAACATCAAAATCAAATAAATAATTTTATTGTTAAGTACTAAGAAAACGAACATCAACAAAACAACGTTCCGAAGTCGGCTAGGGATTTTTTTTTATTTTTCCCCCATATAGTTATGCTACTCTCTAGTCCACGAATGCGCACTCAATTCTCAAAAGGCAGACGAAGTTTTAACATTATTGCATTAAGCTGTCCCTATCCGCTAGTCGCGCTGGTATGCAAATGGCGGCTGTCGTGGATGGATTTTTTTCAGCGTTTGTACGGTCACCTTGAGTTTTAACACCACTAAATTCTAAAAGTTTTCTTAAGCTTTTTTTTTTTTTTTTTTTTTTTTTTTTTTGAATTAAATATAGGTGAAGAAATCTTTAAAAAAAATACCGGTGTCCAAATTGTAGGGACTATACAAACACTTAGAAAACCCGCCTACGATTGCTGCCATTTTTGTGTCAGCTCAGATCGTATATTCAGAAAACTGTTACAAATTGCGTGTTTCAATCTTTATCCCTAGACAATTGCACGTTAAAGTCTTTATCTGTCACAAACGAAGATACAGTTCAATGGAAACCGATTTTTGTGCCATTTTAGTATTCATATTTCGGAAGATATTGCAATAAAAAGCATTCTAATTTATCTGTTACATCCTGGGTTTTCTTACCTGTCGACTTTTCCTGGTACCAGTGACGTCAGTAGTAATAATGTCTAATTATTAATGTTATAAAATTTTTCTTAAGGAGCCGTCATCTTATAGAAATTGTATCAAACTTTAAAAAATTCGGAGGGTAACTTGACATCATATTTGGATTCTTCGGAAAATTTTACCTTCGGATATCAAACGCGAAGTCATTCGGTTCTGCAGTTTAGGAATTATGAACGTACTAGCAGACTACGCCCGCTGCGCTGGTCGGTTTCTCCAAAAGAACCTTGAATCAGACGAAATATATCGGTGAATTTAACCTTTTATTTTAAAGTAATCTGTACCTTTACCTGGAATATCCCAAAATAACATAAAAATGGATACTTATTTCACTAAGTTATGTTTTTTTAATACGGTTTACTATTACGTTTACGATTTATTACTTACCGTTTTCCATTGATTTATATGTTTTATAGCTACATTTCTAATAACGTGAATTAACCTATATTATTCACAACTAAAAAGAAATGGCGCATCTAGTATTTGTCGAGAATTAAATAAAAATCATGCGCTCGTGACATCCTAATTCACTTTTACATTTTAACAGAATAATAAGGCTACTATAATTTGTGACTCGTGCTGGCATATTGCTGTTATCATTATTTTTCTACGCATGAAGTATTCGCTATGGTACTCCATTGTGAAATTTGGTAATTTTTGAAATTCAATATTTGAAAAATGACATAATCAATGGATTTGAAATTTATATCAAGAAAAATACAATTTTTTACCTTTCTAACGCAGCTTGTGTAACAATTTTGTGACAAATATTTTTCGAGCTATTAATTTTTTTCAGTAACTTCAAATGTTTCATTTTCCGAGATCAATCTGTGGCAACGATTAACGAAAATCCCAGTCGTCAGCAACACATACCTTTTTATTAAAGAGGTTAAAAGTCGGACCTCCTAGCTTTAGATTTAATTGTAATCGTAGAAAAACAGATTACAATGAGGTAGTTTTTTTTTCGAATCACAACTGAAAATTTATGCGCAGCCGAAACAGCTATAATTTTGCATTCGCATATATAAACCGTTTAAAAATCGATTTCTGTTAAGAAATATAGGTTAAAATTCATACTTTTGCGAAAATTAATTTAAATGAATGTCTATTTTTTTTTTTCAAATTGTATTTGTTCCCAAAAACATTCATTAAAAAAAGACATCAAACTGCTTTTTAAATATGGAAATAGATAGAAAAAAATAACATAATGGAAGACATAATCAATTAACTGTTATTTTTAATTACATTGCCTTTACCTTTAAATTTTTTTTCTGTATTTCATTTCATTTTTTTTCCCAAATGCTAAATGTGTTTCCATAGATAAAATTAATTATGCGTATACCCTTTATTTAATAGAGCGAATTGTGGTAGATTATATTTTTCTTTTTTGACCGCGTTAATTTTTTTTTCAAAGCAAACAAAAAGTGAAATTTCTGTTTCATTATAATAAAAATTATTGAACCATTTTTACTAATTATTTTTTATTATTAAAACCTTAACATTTTAATTTATTTCAACTTTTGAATACATTGATCAAATTGCATATTTTTAAAAAGTAATTATAAATATAGATTATATTTTTGATATTATATAAGGTAATTGAATGATAAAAAGGTTTTTAAGTTTATTCTGCATTAAATTTCGCGACGTATTGTCAATCCAGGGCCCCGATTACCACAGGACCTCCACCAGTAAATTTAATTAAGCGTCGTCTTATTCAATCTCTGAATTTCTGGCATAAATAAGACGGGAATTTAAGGTATTTGATGGTGATATGGTCAATGCAGGTAATATGGCCAACCCGCAATAATGTTATTAATTTCAGTGGAATCCGAAAGATGGCACTTGAATCTGGTTGCCGGAAGTCAGAAGAACATAGTTTAGTACCGGGTGCCTGAAATCCTTGATCACGTGCACAGGAGGGCAAGGTATCATGGTGATGGTGATATGGTCAATGCAGGTAATATAGTCAACCTGCAATAATGTTATTAATTTCAGTGGAATCCAAAAGATGGCGCTTGAATCTAGTTGCCGGAAGTCAGAAGAACATAATTTAGTACCGGGTTGCCTGCAACCCTTGATCACGTGCACGGAAGGGCAGTCATCGTTGATTCGTTCTTAGTTGCGTTCGCATATTATAAATTTGTCTCCGGTAAGTTTTTTACTTTTCTTATTTAACCAAAGTATTTGTATTTACTGTTGTACACAATATTTTAGTTAGTTTCATGCAGTTTTTAATTGTATAAACAAATTTCAATATTGGTATTTTTAGTATTTATATTTTAGAAGATATTGCAATAAAAGTAATTCTAATTAGTGTTTGATAAATAATTTGGAGATGTTGCACTTTTTACGCCGTATTGCACTCTAGAAATACGTGATTCAGTCAGTACGAATTCCCAACTAATGTTGCACCGAACTAATGTTGCAGAAAATAATCGTAAATACATGGAAATGTTAACAGTCAAGTACTAATAATTTAACTTTAAATTTTCAATACTAACATTTATTTTTGACTTCATACGTAATTTCTTCGGAAAATTATACTATTGGATACCAAACGCGAAGTCATTCGGTCCAACAGTGTAAGAATTATGAATGAAAAAAATTTAGACGTCCTAATGTTAAATTCATTTTTAATCGTTGCAAAGCAGATTATAATGCGGGTAGTTTTGTAAGCACAACTAAAAATTTACGTGGCTAAATGAGCTATAATTTTAGATTCGCATATTTAAACCGTTTAAAAATCATTATTTTTAAAATATAGTTTACAATTCATATTTTCCCGAAAATTAGTTTAAATGAATATATACTATGAATATACTTTTTTCAAAGTATATTTGTTCTCCCAAACATTCATTAAAATAGACATAAAACTGTTATTTAAATATTAAAAGATATAGAAAAAAAGAACATAATGAAAGTTAACTATTATTTTTTATTACATTGTCTTTACCTTTAAAACTTTTTTTCCTGTATTTAATGTCATTTTTTCCCAAATGCTAGATAAAATTAATTATTCGCATACCTTTTATTTAATGGTGCGAATTGTGGTAGTTTTTTTATTGTTTGACTACGTTAATTTTTTCAAAGCAAACAAAGAGAGAAATTTATGTTTCATTATAATAAAAAAAAATATTGAATCAATTTTGCTAATTATTTTATATAATTAAAAACTTAACATTTTAATTTATTTAAAATTTGGAATACATTGTTCGAATTGCATATTTTTAAACAGAAATTTTAAATAAAAATTATATTTATGATATTATGAGCTACAGTCGAGTCTCTCTATATCGAACTTCCGTGTAACCAATTTCTCTGTATAACGAATTTTTTACAAAAACGGTCATTTTTTTCCCATGATTAACTTAAAAATAATCTACATATAACGAAAGATCAATCTTCATATAACATTTTTTTTTACAAAAACGGTCATTTTTTCCTATGATTACCTTAAAAATAATCTCCATATAGCAAAAGATCAATTTTCATATAATGATTTTTTTTTTTTTTTTTTTTTTTTTTTTTTTTTACAAAAACGGTCATTTTTATCCCATGATTACCTTAAGAATAATCTCCTTATAGTGAAAGATCAATCTTCATATGACGATTTTATTTACAAAAACGGTCATTTTTTCCTATGATTACCTTAAAAATAATCTCCATACAGCGGAAGATCCATTTCCATATAACGATTTTTTTTTGCAAAAACTGTCATTTTTATCCCATGATTACTTTAAAAATAATCGACATATAGCGAAAAATCAATCTTCATATAACGATTTTATTTACAAAAACGGTCATTTTTTCCTATGATTACCGTAAAAATAATCTCCATACAGCGGAAGATCAATTTCCATATAACGATTTTTTTTTGTTGCAAAAACTGTCATTTTTATCCCATGATTACTTTAAAAATAATCTCCATATAGCGAAAAATCAATCTCCATAGAACATTTTTTTTTTCAAAAACGGTCATTTTTTTCCGTGATTACCTTAAAAATACACTATATTTCCAATGATGATTGGTCACTTGCGATTTTAGACGTTTAGTTAAATATCTGGAAAGATACATGAGGAATTATCCTGAAGCTTCCGGAGTGTAAACAACATGATTGACGTCACATATTTCCGCGAAGATTTTTTCCGGAAACCCCATAAGGGGCCGTCAACAAATTGAAGAAAAATGAATATATTTTGGATAACCCTGTAAAAACTAATATTGCAAAAAGCATTCAAACTGTATATTATGATTAAGTGTATTATTGTAATAATTTGGGTACATTTTTATGAATATAGCATGTATACTCGAAGAGAAATTCACGTTTTTATAAAAACAGTCCCAAATTTTACCAAGTTTTTTGCTTATAAATTGTAGAGTTTTTAATATAAAAACAAGTTATTTTCAGACAATATGACAAACAAAATTGTACATAATACCCTGCAATCAGAATTAAAAATAATAAAAATTGTATGAAAAATGAGCAGGTTTACTAAATATTGTTTCACTGCGCATGCGCGAATTCAATCAAAATATACTGTGCATAATATATTAGCTAAATATATAGATCAACTTTTATGAAAGTCTCAAAAACATAGCTTGAAAATTCTGATAGTAATCGTCGATAGAATAAGCTCGAAATTAGCTGTTCCCAAAAGAAAGCAAAAAGATGAGGGGTTGTATCAAATATAGAATGAGAGACACTTCATTCTCATTATGTCAACTTTCATAAGTTAGTAAATTTGGATACAACCCCTCATCTTTTTGCTTCCCTTTGGGAACAGCGAAATTTAAGCTTATTCTATCAACGATTACTATCAGAATTTTCAAGCTATATTTTTGAGACTTTCATAAAAGTTGGTCTATATATTTAGCTAATATATTATGCACAGTATATTTTGATTGAATTCGCGCATGCGCGGTGAAACAATATTTAGTAAACCTGCTCAATTTTCATACAATTTTTATTATTTTTTAATTCTGATTGTACAATTTTGTTTTCCATATTTTCTGAAAATAACTTGTTTTTATATTAAAAACTCTGCAAATTATAAGCAAAAAACTTGGTAAAATTTGGGACTGTTTTTATAAAAACGTGAATTTCTCTTCGAGTATACATGCTATCTTCATAAAAATGAACCCAAATTATTACAATAAGCCACTTAATCATAATCTATATTTTGAATGCTTTTTGCAGTTACACAGTAACTGCTTTTAGTTTTTACAGGGTTATCCAAAAGATATTCGTTTTTCTTCAATTTGTTGACGGCCCCTTATGGGGTTTCAGGAAAAAATCTTCGCGGAAATATGTGACGTTAATCATGTTGTTTATGTTGCCCGTGTTACGGAATAAGCCTCCTAATTAAGATAAGTGCTAAAAAAAAATAAAGAAAAAGTTACATCTCCATCTCATAGAACTTACATATGGACAATCTTTCTGTGCCGCTCACATCTGGTTAGCTGACAGTAACGAGGCAAATTTATTGCCTGTTAGAAAAGACTTTATTCGTTAGGCATCTGCAGAAAATTTGTGTTAAGTATCGTCGGACACTTTAAAGACAGTTTAGCTGAACTTATTTTTAACGAGACTTTTACTGACTCTTTTTTTATAAACACTTGAATTTGACTTTTAATGATGCAAAATGGCCAATTTTAGATAATGATGTTTATCACGCATATAACCTTTTGAATGTAACCCATTTTTTGAGAAAAGCACGTGTGTATTTTCGTGTATATGTTTTTTGCTTACTTCGTGCTCAAACACCCAACTAAGAGGGTGGAAAAATTTCAGTCTTAATTTTATCTTATATTAAATTCTTTCTTTTCAAAGTGTGAAGATGATTTTCTCTACTTAGTATACTACTACGATACTATGGAATACATAATTCTATAGCAGTGATCATCTGTCTAGTGAAATCATACAATTTCTTTTCAAATGGATACTTCAAACAAAATAATATTCACACAGCAAACAAAGTTGTTAAAAACGGATTAACCCGGATACATCACTGACGAAGCTACCAAACGGTAAGAACATTCTTTTTTACTTCTATAAGATGTTGTGAAGAAAAATGATTAAGTATTTAGAAATAAAATAAAGGAGGTAATTAACCGTTCTCACGCCTTAATACTCGTTAGGTAAATATTGTCTAACAATTGGATTATGAGACTGAGATGTCTCATTAGGTAGATAAAATAAAACATAGAACCTCAAATAATAAAGAAAAATCCGGTAATCCGATAAAAGAAAAATATGTATATATTCAATTAACTTGAAGAACTTAAAAGAAAAGAAAAGAAAGATAATGGCATACGCAAAGGGCAGTGCGGCTATAGAAAAACTATACTCCGTTCGCTGAAACAAGATAACGAAAGTAAACAAATGCGCGTGCGGATTGGCGATGCTTAAACCTGGCGTTGTGCCAGAAGCGCCAATTGTTTGAGCCTCTGCTTTTTTTCCCAAACGGCTGTTTGTTTCTTGTCTTTCACTTTTAAAATTGACGATTTTTTTCGATTGATTTGGTATTTTATATACACAAATGGAGTGTGAAAATTCCTCTTTGAGCCCGCCTAAGAAGAGAGTAAAGAGAAAAGCTTTGAGTAAGGTGGAGAAAGATATGATTTTAAATGTATATAAAACGGAACTTGAATCGAATCCTGAACTTCCGATTTCTCATATAGGAGATAATGCTGCTCGTATAACAGGCGTAGGTAAAGCTTCTGTTTTTCGAGTGTTAAGAGAGTATAAAAAATGTGGTGTGTTAAACTCGCCGAAGAAAATAAAATTACGTAAACGTGTTTTAGAAAATATAGATGATTTTTATAGGAATGCTCTTAGGAGAAAAATCCACGAGTTCTTATTGAGGAATGAATTGCCCACTATAAATAAAGTTTTGGAAGTTGTAAATGATGACCCTGATTTGCCAACCTTTAAAAGGACAACATTTTATCATCTCCTGAAAGAATTAAACTTTAGATATTCACGGAGAGGACGAGACAGTACTCTCATTGATAAAAACGAAATAATTGTGTGGCGAAGAAAATATTTAAGGCAAATCAAATCTTTCAGAGAAGAAGGGTGCAAAATATATTATATGGATGAAACTTGGTTGAATGCAGGCCATACAGTTAGTAAAGTTTGGAAAGATACCTCAGTAAAATCATCAAAACAAGCATTTTTGTCTGGTCTTTCTTCCGGATTAAAATCTCCTTCCGGAAAAGGAAAACGGATGATAATTACCCATATTGGTAGCGATTCTGGTTTCGTGGATGGAGGGCTTGACTTATTCGAATCAAATAAAAATAAAGATTATCACGAAGACATGAATTCAGAACGTTTTGAAAAGTGGTTTGGTGATATCTTATTTCGACTGGAAGATAACTGTGTGATAGTAATGGATAATGCTCCTTATCATTCCCGAAAATCAGAAAAAATACCGAATACTTCGTGGAGAATTCAAAAATTGCTGATTGGCTTTTAACAAAAAATATCCCTTTTGAGGACGGAATGTTAAAAGCGGAACTGTTGCAGTTAGTGAAGCAAAATAAAAATAAATATGACAAGTACGCTGTCGATGAAATGGCAAAAGCACAAAATAAAACTGTCTTACGATTACCCCCCTATCATTGCGAGCTTAATCCTATTGAACTGATTTGGGCACAAATAAAGAACTTCGTTGCGAAAGAAAACAAAACATTCAAAATGCCTCATGTAAAAGAAATATTCTCTCAAAGTATAAGCAAAATTGGCACTGAAGAATGGAAAAGATGCATTCAACATGTAACAAATACAGTGGAAAAACAAATGTGGGATTTAGATAATGCTATAGATAATATAGTAGATTCCATGATAATCAATCTAGATTCTAATAGTTCCGATACTTCAACTTCATCTTCTGAATGATTTATGAGGTAAGTGGGCTTCAATAATGTAAGATATAAATAGTTTTGTACTATTTTGTATTTAACAAAATTAACTCCTGATGATGGTTTATAACAATGTTGAATTCAGAAAGTTTGCCCCGGGAGGAAATTCCGTTCGGGGCATTAAAATGTCCCCTCTCGGAATATTTCAGATTTTATAATTTTAATGGTCAAAAAGTATAATCCCCCCCCCCCCCCGAAACTATATAATGTCTCGCCTGGAGGCACAGAAATCCCACCAGGAAAAAATATGTCTGAATTCAACGCTGTTTAAAATAAATAGAGAATAATTTATATTTTGACGTCTTAAACTTTTACATTTTTGTTTAAAATCTCGATGTAAGTCAGTTAGCAACTTGTGTTGTTTTCATATAGTTATCAAAATAAATGTTTAAAAAATTAACAAATCGAAATAAAAAATACAATTCGCCAACCTAGGGATTTGTGCCAAATGTGTGGCTCCTTGGCGATTTTTCTGCAACCCGTTTGTTTACTTTCGTTATCTCCTTTCCCTGAACAGACTATAAATGCGAACAACTACTCAAATTGGCGATTTAAATTTGAGATGCTATTGATACGTAAAGAGCTTTTTGAAGTCGTTACCGACGAAGCTCCAGATCCGATCACTGCTGATTGGACGAAGCGGGACCGGAAGGCAAGGGCCTTGATAAATCTTAGTATCGAAGATAGCCAAATAATAAATATAAAGCATCTTAACACAGCTAAAGAAACCTGGACCACTTTGAAAAATATACATGGGCGTTCTAATCTTTCAAGCAAATTGCACCTCCTTCGCAAACTTTATAGCACAAAGCTAAATGAAGGAGGGAATTTAATAAAACATATTACCAAATTATTGGAACTTGTAGATAAATGGGCCGGAATAGGAGAAGATATCTCAAATTCACACATATCTGCCATTTTATTATGTTCGTTACCCCCATCATACGATACATTGATTAACGCGATTGAAGCGAGAAATGAAATAGATTTAACGCCTGATTTTATTAAAGGAAAGCTTATAGATGAGTATATTTGCAGAGTCGAGAATTCGGAAAATTCAGGCAACGGGTTTAAAGCTATAAAAGACAGGGTAAATTAGGCTACACAGATCAAAGAAGAAACAATAAATTTTGTTCGTATTGTAAAATGAAAAATCAATCATACAGCGAATGTTGGTTTCAAAAAAGGAAAAATAATCATACAGTACAGCATAACAAACCGTTCAAAAATAAAAAATCATTCTACCTCTTTGTGTTTTGAAGAAAATGTATCCGACAAAATCACGGAACGGCGTGATACAAAACAAACTGAAAATAAAAACGTAGCGTTAATGACTGAACAATCGGAAAACAAACAAACATTTATTATTGATAGTGGAAGTTCAAGTCATATTGCTAATTCTAAAGAAATGTTCTTGAAAATAACCAGCAACG
Organism: Maratus michaelseni; assembly: GCA_963931845.1. Classification (NCBI taxonomy): domain Eukaryota; kingdom Metazoa; phylum Arthropoda; class Arachnida; order Araneae; family Salticidae; genus Maratus; species Maratus michaelseni. Next base: position 54,333,140 of record OZ007588.1, on the reverse strand, counting down.
ATGAGACAAATGTGACTGTTGCAAATGGTAATAAATTAGTTTCATACGGGTCAGGTGAAATAGTAATAAACACTGGAAAACAAGACAGGCAAATTACACTTCGTGACGTATTGTATGTACCCGATATCGAAACAAACTTGCTATCAGTTAGCAAGGCCACTAAAAACGGATGTCAAGTAAAGTTCGATAAAGATACGTGTGACATCATACATAATGGGGAAATAATTCTACAAGGTAGATTGAAGAATAACTTATATGAAGTGCATGTAAATAATAATAAACCAGGGGATAATAATTACGCGAACATTACGCACAATTGTACAAATACAAGATGTATAGACTTACGGCATAGGCGACTTGGACATAGAAGTTACGATGCAATTAAAACCATTGTACAAAAACAACTTGTAAATGGTATAACCCTAAATTTCTGCAAACACAACACCTATTGTGAGGTATGCATTAAATCCAAAACAAACGATACCCCATTTCCAAAATCGGTCGCATATAGAGCCACAAAAAGGTTAGAGTTAGTGCACACTGATGTGTGTGGTCCGATAAATACTCCTACCATAGGGGGAAAACGCTATTTCATCACTTTCATAGATGATTACTCCAGATTTTGTGTCATCTATCTAATGACGAAAAAAAGGTGGAGCGTATGAAAAGTTAAGGGAATACATTTCGACCGTGAAAAATAAATTTGGAAAATTTCCAACCGCCATCAGATCCGACAATGGCGGAGAATATGTTAACGATGAATTAGAAGAATACCTCAAGCATAACGGTATTGAGCATCAGCACACAGTACCGTACTGCCCGAGCCAGAACGGGATTGCTGAGCGTAAAAATAGATCACTTTTAGACATGACTAGAAGCATGTTAAGTGAGGCTAACCTCCCACATAGACTCTGGGGAGAAGCCATATGTACAGCCAATCATTTGCAAAATCGCTTACCATCGAAATCCATTAGCTCTACCCCCTACGAACTATGGTTAAACAGAAAACCAAATATAAAATATTTGAAAGTATTTGGGTGTACCGCATACGCATATATTCATAAATCTAAACGCGGCAAATTAGACGACAGAGCTGAGAAAGGCACGTTCGTGGGATATGACAACCGGTGTAAAGCGTACAGAATATTTACAGGAGACGGAAGAGTAATTTTACCCAGAACCGTCAAATTCGCTGAAAATAACATGTGTAATTCAAATGTTGAGAAAAATGTTGACACAATTGAGCTGATGTCAGAAACAAACAAACAAGCGCAACAGAATGACACTAGTATAGTAGAATTTGGTCTAACACCAAACCAAACTGCTCCAGATACACCATCCGCGTCTCAACAAACACAACAACCGAGAAGATCTGAAAGACACAATAGAGGTGTGCCACCGGACATGTTTGCATATGCAGTCCGGCACGATCCAGTATATGAACCAAAAGGTTGGGAAGATATGCTAAACATTGAGAATCCGCAAGAAAACAATAACTGGATTGACGCGACACGAGACGAAATAAATTCACTTATGGAAAATTAAACCTGGATTTTGGTGAAACCAGCACAGGGAGCCAAAGTAATTGGATCCAGATGGACCTACAAGGCTAAATATGATGAAAATGGACAAATAAAGCGTTATAAAGCCAGATTGGTGGCTCAAGGCTTCAAGCAAAAATACGGGATAGACTACGATGAGACATATGCTCCCGTAGTATCACACACCACCTTAAGATGTTTCTTAACTGTCGCAGCTTAAAAAATCTTAATGTTAGTCAAATAGATATAAAAACTGCTTTCTTGCATGGAAAAATTGATGAAGAAGTGTACATGGCACAACCCGAAGTGTATGTGAACGCAAACGAACCAGAAAAGGTCTGTAAACTTCGTAAGGCCATATACGGGCTGAAGCAAGCAGCCCGGGCCTGGTATACAAAAATTACTGAATCGCTTAAAGAGTTAAATTTTATACAGAGTAAATCAGACACCTGTCTATTTTCTAGAGGACAAGGGGAAGATACAGTGTATATAGTTGTGTATGTAGATGACATACTTGTTGCAGGAAGCATCCATTTAATTGAAGATGTCATAAATAAATTAAAAACACAATACACACTCGAAGATTTAGGGGAAATCAGCAATTATCTTGGGATAAAAATTCAGAAGACACACAATGGCTTTAAATTAAATCAAACAGCGAAAATAATGGAAATTGTTAAGAAATTTAATCTCGAAGAATCAAAGCCATTCGCGACGCCAATGGAAACGAATTTCCTAAGATCAGAAAAGGAAGAAAATCCAATGCCCTATAACACAAAATTTAGACAAGCGATCGGTGCGTTATTATATATCGCGACAATTACAAGGCCAGACATATTATTGGCAGTGAACATTTTGAGTCGATAATGTGAAAATCCGTCCGAAGAAGATTGGAAAGGTGTTAAACGGCTTATTCGTTACCTAAATCACAGTAAAGATCTAAATTTGGTAATCAGCAACGAACATCCACCACTGTTAGAAGTGTACACCGATGCTGATTGGGCTGGTGATACACAAACCAGAAGATCTACTACTGGAAATTTATACCTGTTAGGGAAGAATCCAATACATTGGATAACAAAGCGTCAGTCGTGTATTGCTCAATCATCAGCAGAAGCTGAATTTGTAGCAGCTGCAACAGCCGTTCAAGAACTTACATGGTTATTAAGACTGTTAGAAGACTTAAATTTAACCCAATCTCTTCCGATTACTGTCTATGAAGACAACATTAGATGATTGAATTACGAATCATTATCATTGCATTAAGATGATTGAATCGGACAAATATACAAATAAAACAAAGCATATTGATTTGAAATACCACTCAATCAAACATATGAAGGAAAATGGAACAATAGAAATGTGTTACTGCCCAAGCAAATCTATGATTGCAGACGTGTTTACCAAACCGGTACCGAAACCTGTATTTCAAGAAAACAGGGACAAACTGAAACTGCTAAGTGATCTTCATTAGGGGCTTAAGTGGTGCTTTGTTGCCCGTGTTACGGAATAAGCCTCCTAATTAAGATAAGTGGTAAAACAAAAATAAAGAAAAAGTTACATCTCCATCTCATAGAACTTACATATGGACAATCTTTCTGTGCCGCTCACATCTGGTTAGCTGACAGTAACGAGGCAAATTTATTGCCTGTTAGAAAATACTTTATTCGTTAGGTATCTGCAGAACATTTGTGTTAAGTATCGTCGGACACTTTAAAGACAGTTTAGCTGAACTTATTTTTAACGAGATTTTAATGACTCTTTCTTTATAAACACTTGAATTTGACCTTTAATAATGCAAAATGGCCAATTTTAGATAATGATGTTTATCAGGCATATAACCTTTTGAATGTAACCCATGTTTTGAGAAAAGCACGTGTGTATTTTCGTGTATATGTTTTTTGCTCACTTCGTGCTCAAACACCCAACTAAGAGGGTGGAAAATGTTCAGTCTTAATTTTATCTTATATTAAATTCTTTCTTTTCAAAGTGTGAAGATGATTTTCTCTACTTAGTATACTACTACGATACTATGAAATACATAATTCTATAGCAGTGATCATCTTTCTAGTGAAATCATACAATTTCTTTTCAAATGGATACTTTAAACAAAATAATATTCACACAACAACAAACAAAGTTGTTAAAAACGGATTAACCCGGATACATCACTGACGAAGCTACCAAACGGTAAGAACATTCTTTTTTACTTCTATAAGATGTTGTGAAGAAAAATGATTAAGTACTTAGAAATAAAATAAAGGAGGTAATTAACCGTTCTCACGCCTTAGTACTCATTAGGTAAATATTGTCTAACAGTTTACACTCCGGAAGTTTCAGGATAATTCCTTATGTATCTTTCCAGATATTTAACAAAACGTCTAAAATCGCAAGTGACCAATCCTCATTGGAAATATAGTGTAATCTCCATATAGTGAAAGATCCATGTAACGATTTTTTTCGGACATTTTTCTTTACTTTTTCTGAAAATGCCTCAAAACCACGTGGAATGAATTTTCCTTCACTGTTTCCTGGGTTTATCTTTGAATGCTGAGTACTTCTACCTTATTCTTAATTTTGTATATCAAGTACATTTTCACAAACATTTTGCGAATTCAAGTTATTTATCATTATTGTTCTTGAAAATGTCGCCGAGATAAAGTTCGAAACTGGTTTATTTGTTTATTAAAAGGTATTTATAGTCCATTATATGGAGGGGCTTGATTGACAGTGGTGAAAGTCAAAATTTAATGATTTGAGAACGGAAGGGTTTTGTGAAAGTTATTGTAATGCCGTTGCATTGAGTGGTCCAAATTGTTTTACCCTCTAGCGACTCCCTAAGTGAACTATGACTTATTTGAATGGCACAGTGAACGGAAATTAATGTACGTTCACTGAAAATATGGTTATCTCGATTTAAGATTTTTTTGACTTACTCCACTGTCATTCTAATCCCCTCATATGTACTGTTATCACTTCAAGCATATAAATTTTCATTTTAATGATAATAAGTGATTTTCTTATATAATTCTGCATTCCTTGTTAAAAATGTGAAATGTTTTATTACGAGAGTGTAACAGCTTGGAAATCAAAACAACCAAAAATTACATCTTTCTTCGTCTAAAACAAATGTAAGTTTTCCTTATGCATTTTTTTTTTACTATGCTTTCAAATTAATGTTTCTTTTCCATTTTGAATTTTTTTGTTATTCTAAATATAACGAGTTTTCTATATAATGATTTTTTTTTTACTGGAACGAAATGATTTTCGTTATACAGAGACTCGACTGTATATGAAAGGTAATGCAATAAAAGTTTTCAGATTTGTTCTGTATTAAATTTCACGTCTTATTATTAAGAGTCATTGCATGAGCCAATCAGGCAAAAAAAGAAAAAAGTTTCCATCACCATCTCAGAATTTCTTTTTTTTTTTCTTGTGTTGTCTTGCCCAAGGAAATAACAAATCTCAAGCATTTTTGTTATATCTCTTTTAGTTTTGGAGTTAGGGGAGGTCAAAGTTCCCTAGACCAGGGCGTAGAAATAATTTTGTGTCATTTTTGCCACTTTATTCACTCAACTGTAACTGGCTCTGATGTGCTTCAGAGATTTTTTGTACTCTAACTGATACTATACTTTAAACATTAACATCTCAAATTGAAAATTCATTTGAAGATGATCAGAGCCCCCATACAGGGCCTACCCAAATACCCTTAATTTCGTAAAAAAACGGTTTTTAAGAATGCTTTAAATCTTGGCTCTGATGTGATACAGAGAAAATTTTTGCACAATGTACTTAGACATTTCCATACAAAAGAAATTTAAGCTTAACATTTTTTGAAGGTGACCGGAGCCATTCGGTATGGGGACCCAAACATGGACCTGGACGCTAATTTGTGTAACTTCAAAGCATTGGTGTAGCGGGCTCTGACCTCCTACATGAAAACGTTTTGCATGGAGTTGTAGCACCAAGATAGTAGTTTCATATTATGAAAAAATATATATTGAAGGTACCACCATTTTCAAGAAAAATCCAATAAAGTACCTACATACTTGGGATACTCCCCTGACATCCCTGGGACACTTTGTACAATGTAATACACATAAATAGGTTGAGTCAGGTGGACAAAAATTATTATAATGTATACGCATATTCCATTTACAACTAATTTTCTGAAAATTTCAAAGGATTATAATTTTTTCTTATAACATTTCAACTACGATTTCAGTAAAAAAAAATGTAAAGGTACTTTTCGGTTAGCCGGGCGCCAGTGATATATATATACATATATAAATATATATGTATGCACACACACACACACATATATATATATATTCATACATATATGTGTGTATATGTATAGATACACTGGTGTGCAAAAATTAAGGACAAAGCTGATAAATTAGCATAAAAGCCAAAAAAGGCAACAGAACTAAATGAAAGACCAATCAGGGGATAGACCTGAAATAAATGCAGCAGGACATGCCCATATATGTCATATGGCGCAAAAGGAAGAGGTGCTAAGGGGAAAAAAGCACAGAGGCGGTGACCGTTCAGAAATTTGGTAAAATCTATTGCACTGTGTAATGTGATTTCAGTGACTTTTTTTTGCCATCATTGTGTGATATGGCCAAGAGGCAATCCAGAACATATTATCTGAATGACCTTACACGAGGTCGAATCATTGGGAAGTTGGAAAAAGGTGGAAGTGTGGCACAAGAGTTCGGTATCGCTCAGAACATCTTTTCACGAGTCTGGAGTGCATTTCAAACGAAGGGAATAGCTGTCCGAGCATTCAGCAGTGGTCGCCCACGCGCAACAACAACAGTAAAGGACCGTTATATTGTCCTACAGGCGAAAGGAAACAACTGGAGAAATCGCAAGGCAGATGGAGCAGACTACTGGCCGTCGGATATCACGTTTTACCGTAGCTAGGCTGCTGCATAAAGGAGGCCTGTATGCACGACGACCAATATGGTGTGTATCACTAATGCCTGCTCATCGGAGACGCAGGTTTCTGTGGTGGCAGGAACATAAGAATTGGATACAACAGTAGTGGTGTCGAGTACTCTTTACGGATGAGAGCCGATTTAGTATGACGAGCGATTCTGGACGTATACACATCTGGAGAGAGCAGGGAACACTTAATACCCCTCCAACATTATCGAAAGGGACCGTTTTGGAGGTGCCAGAGTTCTTGTTTGGGGTGTATCATGCTTGGTAGCTGTACGGACCTCCATGTTTTCCAAGGAGGTTCAGTTTCTGGTTCCTGCTAGTGTGCCGAGATTCTCTTGCCTCACGTGCGTCTTTTTAGAGGTGCTGTGGGTCCGGACTTCCTCTTCATGGACGACAACGCTCCCCGGCCTCGTACACCGGCTGTCGAAGAGCTGCTGGAGAGAGAAGATATTCAACGCATGAATTGGCCTGCAAAGTCCCCGGACCTTAATCCTATAGAACAGGTGTGGAACCTTCTCGGGAGACGCTTGGCATCATGTGATCAGGCGCCAACAACGATTCTGGAACTGAAATTGGTGTAACAAGAGGAATGGGACTCTATTCTTCAAGAGCTACTAGACAACCTTGTCCTCAGCATGGACAGACGTTTCAAATCCTGCATCGCAGTCAGGGGTGACCATATCCCCTATTAGAGACAGAATTATTACTGCCAGGTGCTTGGAAGATGAACGTTTCTGTCTTCTCTGCATTTGTTCTCCAAGTGACCTTTTCAATAAAATGCTTTCATATCCTTTTGATTCTTTGTTTAGATGGTTTTTATCACTTGTCCCATATTTTCACATCTTGAAGATCTTATGGTAAGATTTTGGTCGATGTGGAAATCTTCTGTGCGACGTTACATTCGAAAAACCCTCTCGTCCTTAATTTTTGCACACAGGTGTATGTGTGGATATATGTATATATATATATATGTGTGTGTGTGTGTGTGTGTATACATGTATATATATAACTGCCGCCCAGATAACCGAAAAGTACCAATGTAAATTGGGACTTATAATGCAATTTGAAACTTGTTTTCAATTATGTAAAAAAAAAAAAAATGCAATTTCCTATTGAAAATAACCCCCAGGAGTAACTGAAAATTGCCTTCACTAATTAGAAGTATTTTTCATACTGATTGTAGGTTTACAAAGGTAATTCTTTTTTGTTTGAAATTTGTTAAACCTAACAATAGAACTGTTTTATGTCACATAGTTTTTTATTCCAAAATATAAATTTGTCTTTTAATTCTGTAAGTGTTTTAGGTAATATGCTAGATACATTTTCTAAAACTCACCTTTTAAAATGTACTAAGCTAGTCTTTCTCTCCAAAATAATCAAGTTACCATAACAAAAGATTTCAAAATGGCCACAACTTAACAGCATTGCCACTCAGTTTGTTACATTTATACAATTATTCTTATTCTTGTAAACACTGTTGCCATTTATATTTTTCTACATTTACAAAATATATAGTTTTATTCTTATTAATTAACTAAATATTTGATAGTTATATTTAAAAAAAGAAGCTTCAAACACATAATTACACCACCAAAACCTATGTACTTTATTGGATTTTTCTTCAAAATGGTGGTACCTTCAAAATATATTTTTTCATAATATGAAACTACTATGTTGATGCTACAACTCCATGCAAAAAGTTTTCATGTAGGAGGTCAGAGCACGTTACACCAATGCTTTGAAGTTACACAAATTAGCGTCCAGGTCCATGTTTGGGCCCCCATACCGAATGGCTCCAGGGACCTTCAAAAAATATTAAGCTTAAATTCCTTTTGTATGGAAATGTCTAAGTACATTGTGCAAAAATTTTCTCTGTATCACATCAGAGCCAAGATTTAAAGCATTCTTAAAAACCGTTTTTTACGAAATTAGGGGTATTTGGGAGGGCCCTGTATGGGGGCTCTGATCATCTTCGAATGAATTTTCAATTTGAGATGTTAATGTTCAAGGTATAGTATCAGTTAGAGAACAAAAAATCTCTGAAGCACATCAGAGCCAGTTACAGTTGAGAGAATAAAGTGGCAAAAATGACACAAAATTATTTCCCCGCCCTGGTCTAGGGAACTTTGACCTCCCCTAACTCCAAAACTAAAATAGATATAACAAAAATGTTTGAGATTTGTTCTTTCCTTGGGCAAGACAACACAAGAAAAAAAAAATAAAGAAATTCTGAGATGGTGATGGAAACCCCCTGCCTGATATGCTCATGCAAGGACTCTTAATCGATGAACAATTTTCACAGAAATTTAATTTTACTAATACAGTAAATTCTGTATAAGCCAGATTCTGTAAGACGAAAATCTGTTAAACACAGAAAGTCCTGCTGAACGATTTTCAATACAGTAAACTCTGTGTAAGTTTGAATGCTACATACGACGGAAAATATTCTAAATCCCACTAGATTCCGTCATAGACAGAGTTTACTGCAATTTTATTACTTAAAATATTAAAAATAAATTTTAAACTTTAAATTTGAAAAAAAAACTTTTTCTACAGAAATTATGCAACATTTTCAAATACTGTGTGTGGTTTTTTAATATGTGAACAATTTTCAATTAAGTATTTTAGATATGGTCTGCGGTATAATATGAAACATTTAAATACTTTCTTGCTTTATTAGTAAAAGAAAAAAAAGAGTTTTATTGTTTAAATTTTACCCTTTTTCGAAATTAATTGGGGGAGTAAAAAAAAATAAATCAATGACCGTTTCAACAGTTTCAAATTGGTAACATTTCAACAATTAATATTTAATTTTATCTTCAATTATAATTTAATTACATTTTAAATGTCTTTTAACTCTTGAAAAAAAGCTTTACATTTTTGAAGTTCATTTTATTAGTCTTATTAAAATAAGAGTGTATGATTTACTAAATTTCAGAAAAAATTATTTATATCAAATATTATATTATGATGTTTCTTCGCCAGCGAAAAGATAAACCTGCATTGTTCTAGGGCAGCGGTCGCCAGATTTTCAGATCTTATAGATCTCTAAATTCACAATGTGAGATATCATGAACAAATAATATATATAAAAATCATAAATAAATAAAAATAAATAAACATAAAAACATTTTTACAAAAGCATCCAGGGGATTTTCATTTTATTAATATGAAATTGTCTCAAAAATTTATTTAAAAAAATTACAAGAATATCGTAAATGCTCAGTTAGTCATGTCCAGGGCATTACAAATTTCGATAAAATGTGTTAGTCAGCAAAAAATTCTATTCGCCGAAACCTCTAAAAAATATTTCTCGACTCCCTCTTCTCCCAAAATTTATTTTAAAAAGCACAAACTTTTTTTTATCAATTATTTGAAAAAAAAAGAATGAAAAATCATGCGTGAAGCATAAATTATGAAACACTTTCCAAAACAGCCGGAAAACTGTAACAAAACTTCACCGTTAAATAAGGTGAAAAAAGATATGTATGTAAACAGTTTAGAAAACATATAACATATTGAAAATTACAGTTGTCGAAATTACTTTCCAGTGTCAAAAAAATAGTCGAAGTATTTTGTGCAGGCCTGTATATTATCAATAGATGGCGATATATAGCATGATAAAATTTAGTTGAGTTAAAATATTCACGTATAGCAATTTTCGGCAATCAATGGAAAAGCACTTGAAATCTTTTGTACAGCCCTGTATATTATCTAAAGACTTTTGTACACACCACCTATTAAGTAAAAGGGCAACTTAAAACTCACTCGTAGCTATTACCAGCCGTACACGACAATGTATATTTTTCTTTGCGTAGCCCTGTATATTAAATTCTTTATACTCCACAAACTTCTATTAGTCTACTAAATATAGTTCAGCAGGAAAATGCGTAACACAATTAAAAATTACCCTTAAGCAATTCATTCCCACTTACGGAATCCCTTTTGTAGCCCTGTATATGAATAACCGAGTTTATAAACACACACGTACTATGGAAATATGTAGTTAAACTTAAAAACGCAAACCAAAGTTGAAACCGCACTTATCATACATTAGACTCTAAATATTGCACCTGTACTGTACTCGATATATTTTGTGTGTCCCTGTAAATAAGCGCAATGTACACCACACAGAGCAATTTATAGTGCACTTCAGTAATGCATATAATTTTCATTATGTTTGAAATAGTGAAATATCACAAAATTACACTGCAAACGATTTTTCTCCATAGAACAATGTGTAACAGAATTCTTTTGTTTGATCTTGTAAATGAATAATTAATGCTTTGCACACCATATTCTACAAAAAGCATATTTTAATGCACTTTTTCATAATCATATATCAATTTCATCATTTAAATGATGTAGCATCCTCAAAATGCACTTGAAACGATTATTTGTTATTGACTGTAATGTAACGGAATACTTTTGATTGTCCCTGTAAAAAAACTACAAGTGCTACACACTTTAGTTGAAATAGGGAACATGCTGTAGTAAACGACAATAACATACAAAAATTTCAGGGTGATCCGAGTATATTAATGCGAGTTAGAGCACGGTCAGACGGCCAGACAAACTGAAGTCATAAACACTATTCAACTAGGTTGGAAAGTGTTAAAACAAACATAGTTGAGAATTATTACTTATATAGTTTAGAAAACTAAACTACAGTAGTACTAAACTAGTGTTATGTTATAATTCTAAAACGTTAAATGCATTTTATAGATTTGTCAGAATATTATTTTTGTTTTATTACTTATAAACAAAAGTGATTCAAATAACATTCAGTTTTTCCTGCGGACCATGAAATTTTCCTCCGGACTACTTGGCGACCACTGCTCTCGAAAAAACGATAGTATGAAATGACTTTAAACTATAATTTTTCTAAGCATCTAATTTTTATGTAAAATATATATTCTTTTACATGATGTTTTTTTCTTTTTGTGTGTAGCGCAGTTAAATTTTCTATGTATTGAAAAAAGATTCATTTAGAAAATGAAAGCTAAACTCTTTAAAATATTATTATTAACCTTTTAGCGAGTTCGTTGGTTTTCGTTTTCTTTTTTTTTCTTTTTTTCTTTCTTTTTTCTTTTTTTAACTCGAGTACGCTCATGTCATGTTTTCTACTTCCAGTATTTATGACATTACACATTCAAAATATTTCATATCAGTAAAAAGAGACAATAAGATCCCACACAACACATACGTCAGAATACATGCATTTTTCATCGACCAAGTCCGAAATATGTCTATAGATATATTTTGGACGTAGACCGCAAGCTAACATACGTGCAGAAATTTGTTGAAAGCTTGACATATACGCATCGACGAAATATCTATAAAATATGGAAGTCAGTTTAGGGACGTAAATTGGATGAAAACGCAACTAATCAAATTTTCGTTAATTTCAGAACTAAACCTTAACCTGTTTGACTCCATTTTCTGTTTTGGACGTAAACTGAATGAAAACTGTACTAATCCAATTTCCATCAATTTCGGAACAAAAACTTGTCCTCGCTATGCAGGTATTGACAAAATATGTACAAAATATAGAAGTTAGTTTAGGAATATTAACTGTATGAAAATTATATCTGGCCAGCCTCCATTTTATTTATGGCTGCGAAGTTTTCAACTGCTCAACCTAACAGACTTCAAGGATTTATTTATGTTTATATTATAAATTCCTTTTTGTGAAGAAAGGAACTCAGTCTGGGTATGCATTACCTATGCCTGTTTGTGAGCGATGAATTTGAAAGTTTAGTGTTAAAAGGCACTGACATGACTTGGAAAGTTCAAAACTAGGACTTATATCTTTTCAACAATCATCGATTCAATTATAAATATTCTATGGGAAAGTGGGACATTCTGATTATTATCCTATATCAATTTCATTGCGTTCCAGATTATTTAATCGCTTACATATTCTACTTATTATATTTCAGTTTATGAAATTGGGAAGATACATTGGATTTTTAAAATTAATATGTTTTAATAATTTTAATTTTTTATTGTAATATTTCTTATAACAAATTTTGCCTAAAAAATTCTAATAGCAGAAATAATTTTTTTTTCTAATGTTTAAAAAAAAAATGGAAAGTTATTTTTATTTTAGAAACGCATAATTTGAATTTTTATGTTGGTACCTATGAATTAGATTTAAAATGTGTCGACTGTACTGACTTGAATTTAAGAAGTTATTTAAAACGCGTACGATAATCCATGTAAAAATTAAACACTTTGTAACTTAAAATATCTTGAAAAAAAAAACACAGTTAAGTAGGAATATTAAAATATTATTAAATTCACATTGCAGTGTTTTGGAAACAACCAATTTCAAGTAAAGTAACATAACCTATTGGCAAAGAACTTAACTTAAGCTATATTAAAAAGTATTCTACGCAAAACAACAACAGAGATAGTTTAAAAAATACTTTTCGAAAATTAAAATAGGACTATGTTAATATGTCCTATTTGATTTATATGCATGTAAGTAGGACTATTATGTTAACAAAAATAGATAACGAAATATTGTATAAACGTAACGAAATATTGTCTTTCTCCCTTTTTAGGTTTTACTGATATTACGTAACCACTTAGTATATGGATCTGAAGAAAAAAAGGCTTTTGAAACCAAATAATGAAACACTTTTTACTTACCCATCATACGTAGTATAGGGTAAGTCTTGTAATCGTTTTGAAAATCGAAAACTTTTTTTGACGGATTTACACGTTTCAGCCACTGGAGATTCCGAAAAACATATTTTTAGAAAAAATTTTTTGCCGTCCGTCTGTGTGTCTGTTTGTCTGTGTGTGTGTGTGTAAACGCTCTATCTCCCGAAAAAATTGAGATAGAGACTTGCAAATTGGTATGTACTTAGTATGTAATAATGGGAAGAAGCCTATTTCATTTCAATAACCTCGATTAACCGGAACTATTTTTTTCGGACTCTCGAAATATTCGTTCTGATAAAAGGTATATAAAAATTTTCGAAATTGTTTAGTTTAAGAAATGAATATAAAAGACAATAAAAAAAACATAAATTTTACATAAAGCATGAAGTCGATCGGATAATTAGTTGCCGAGATATCTGGAATCCTATTTTCCACACTCTTCGATTTTTCATGACCCTGTATTTCATCCAAATTTCACTTTAAAGATATATTTTAATTGGAAATTTGAGGCTTAATCAGATGCAATAAACCGCTAGTTAATAGGATTATTATTTTTGGAGTTATAAGGAAAAACCTCTTTCAAGCAATTCAGTAATCGAGCCTTTAAAGTTTATGACGTCATCAAGCCACGATTTATTCGAATTGCAATGCATTTAATAAGTAGTTTACACATTTTTATTTTTATATTTTACATTATGCATATCCATGATGGGTAAGTATTACGGTGGCCCCCAACGACTAGTTTAAATTGGTGCAGACTTTTAAATAACAAATAAAACAAAATATCTGAGACGCTTATAGTGCTTTTATCTTACAACATTCTAAGCATTCAAACCTGAATTAGGAAGAAAAAACCCTTTATGGTTAAGAAATACCTTCTACACAATAAAGTCTTAAAATATTGAGGAACACACATGCTTTTAGTATTTGTTTTTGTTTAGTGTTTATCCTAACGTTGGAGAATTTTTAATTAATGTTTTGTGCTCAAGAATACGAAAAATCATGTTTTTTTTTCTCCTTCAAAGATAAAGAATATTAATATATTTCCTTGTAAAATGTAATCAAGAGACATTCTTTAAATATTTGTCATAATAAAGTTTTTAATAAATACACTGCAACGAAATTCTTTTCTCTATATTTTAAGAGCATGTGCATAATTTTAACTATATGAAAAACTAATGACATCAGAAATAATAAGAAAAAATAACTTGTTTATTATACATTCAGTATTTATATGTTTTATTATATAAGTTAATAAACATAATTTGAAAAGCAAAATAGATTTTCTTTTGTGTGTGTCTAAATTTAATGTTACATAAAGTAATTTTAATGACAAATGTTCTACCCTTAATTAGAAAAATATTTAATAAACCATTAAAATTTTTCTTGACTTTATTATTTGTCTCCTAAATTTTAATTTAAGAAATTCAAATATCCACAAAAGTTATTAAGAATTATGATGCGAGAAATGGCAGATGTTATTTTCTAAACTAGATTTTTTATGAACGATAAAGGCAAAAAAAAAAAAACTATTAAACTGTATAAACATAGTTATTTATCTATTCTCACTATTTCAATAAATGGGACTGTTGTTTGTTTTTGCTTTAAAATAAAAATATGTGCTCTAAAAAAATTACATTCAATGATAAGTTTTTCAATGCGGGCATTTCACAACTTTCTAATGTAGAAACAACGTTTATTATTGTGGGGTATTTTTTTTCCAATAAAATCATACCAATATAATTGGTAAATTATGTCACTTCAATTAAACACAAAAACATTAAAAGATAGATGAATTTAAAAGTCAAGTCATTTATAATTAGAAGCTACGTTCATATTTTGTGTCGGATATACTAAGTTATATAATTATGATTCATCGACATAGTATATAATGAAATGTCATTCTAATTACTTTTCTCAAATGCATTGATAAGACGCTGCAGAATGTTTACGCAGTTCCCTCCTATGTAAATATAATTTTAAATGTCAAAGATAGAATCTCATTTTTCAAAATTACTTTTATTTATTTGGTAAAACAGATAGGATGACTGTTTTTCTCAATTTTTTAATCCTCCACTTGGAGACAAAATCATGTTTTGTTGAATACTGCTGCTACACTATGTAAAATTTTATTAGCTTTGTTTTTGAGTGTTAACATGAAATAAATAAGTCTTGTATCTACCATGTTTTGAGAAAACATTTTAAAGAAAATTAAGATTACGATATGTCATTTACTTGGCTGTCATCGCTACGATTTCTCGCTAGTAAGTTATATAATTAATATACTAAGTTATATAATTATGATTCGTCGACATAGTAGATAATGAAATGTCATTCTATTTACTTGCCTCAAATGCATTATTACGATGCTGAAGATTGTTTACGTAGTTCCTTCATACGTAAATATAATTTTAAATGTCAAAGATACAATCTCGTTTTTCAAAAGTACATTTTACTTTTTTGGAATAATAGATAGGGGAACTTTATTGTTTGGATTTTTTTATAATCCATTTGAAGACAAAAGCTTGTTTTGTTGAATACTGCTATACTATGTAATTTTTATTAGCTTTGTTTTAGAATGTTCACATGAAATAAATACGTCTTGTATCTACGTTGTTTTGAGAAAACATTTTAAAGAAAATTAAGTTTGCAATATGTAATTTACTTGGCTGCCATCGCAACGATTTCTGGCCAGCGGTATTTCCGAATAGATAGATCTCTCTGCCTTATTTCATCGCAGAAATCTGCGTGAAATAAGAAAAAGTTTTCAAAATTGCTAGCGGCTAACAATTGTATTAGTTTCCACTGCGCATTTAACATTTGGAAATTAAAACGTATTTAGCCATTGAAATTAAAAAAATAAAGTTTTTGTTTTTCCTTGTAGGGTAAATGGATCATATTTTGCTGCTAACTAGAAAATAACTAGTAGATGGTACTGTCTAATCGGAGAGTCTAATATCATCATATCTGTCATATCGACATATCGAAGTCAAAGAAAAAAACAGGCCCCGCTACTTCCATTTTTATTGTCTGTCACATTATTAAGTTACTCTCGTTTCTACCAATGGGGAAATTGCACGTTTTTCAATTTAACTTGCATCTGATAAAGTGTAAAAATACGAACATTTTGATACCATTTTTACATATATTTGAAACTTGTATAATTCATTAAATTAACTTTTAAAACGCAGTTTTTGCCGTGGCGGGAAAAAGCCACGTCACGTGACGAAAGCTGTTCTGACGTCACTACACATGTAAACAAACCCTCGCTGTATTTCTCCCTGTTATTTCCTATGGGGACGGCTTGCTTTACGCTGGACTATTTCTTTTTTTCTTAAAAATGATTAGTATTACAAATTACTAGGATTTATTTCATTAGGGAGGGTGGAGTCAACTTATAAAAGGTTTTTGTATTTATATTTTATACTTAAATTATGAATTTTGCTTGGTTTCACTATATGTTTTATCTCTTTAATTGTTAAATAAACTGTTTTGAATATTTGAAAAACAGCTAAAGTTATTAGAAAGAGCGAAATGTGCTAAGATAGCTTTAAGACAGGCTTACAGAATTTTTATATAAATATACACGAGAAAAGTTTAATAATTTTTCAAAAAATGTTTCCAGGGACCTATCCAGATTTTCTCACATGGTTCTTTTTGTGTGAAATTGTGAAAAGTATTTCATATTTGTGAAAAAACTAATTATAATTTTGTGAATTTGAAATAACTGTTATATTCAGTTTCTTGTTTATGAATTTTTGACAAGATCCTTTATATATGTAAAAGCTACATAAATAGATTCTTTAACGGATTCAGTTGTTTTGTGTCAGGTCAGATTTTTCTTTTAAATAATTAAATTTGTAAAAGGTTTAGTTTGGAGATGGAAAAAAATTGTGAAAGGTCTATTTTTAAGACAAAAAATTTTGTGAAGGTTCTTGTTTTAAGGTGGAATGTATTGTGAAGGTTCCTGTTTTAATATGAAAAATTTTGTGAAGGGTCCTTTAAAGGACTCATTTTTTTCCTAAACAGATATCTGGCCTACACTACACACAGGCAAAACAATCAAGTAATTATTTTAAATACTGTCAGTTTTGTGACATTTTCAGAATGTGGGATTGAAGGTTTTATGCTTTATAGAACTTTGCAGATTAGAGATGATGTTTAGTTTAAAAATTATCTGTTTTATTTTTGTTATGAATGAACAATATTTCTACGGAAATTAAAAACGCCAAAAGATAAATATTATGCAGAAATATAATAATTCTAAATATATTTGAAGAAATGTTATGTATATTTAAATTTTATTGCTGTTATTAACATTTTAAACATTAAAAGAATGGTAGTATGTTTGAATTTTCATTCATGATCTATAAATGTTTTTCTTTATTCTTTTGTTCTATGTTAAATTTTTGTTGCTAAATTAATATATAATCCATACCTTCCAAATAATTAAAAAATTAATCATGCAAATTCATGCCTTACCTGTGAATTGAATTTAAAAACCATTGTGATGTTATAGCATAATATCTCTCAACAAAATGCCCTGCCCTTATGATACTAATGCATTGTTCAAACAAAGAATAAACCTTGTATGATAATATATCTTGATTTCTTTTTATGTCACTATAAAAAGTTTACGTGTAATGAGATGGCTGTTTTCAAAAGTGAAAAGAGTGGGCTTCAACAACATATTCAAATTCTCAGCACATCTCACTCTGTTTTAAAAAAGCTTTGTGCAGTATAATGCTTATTTTCAAAATTAAGATACTGACATAAGACAAGATTTAAGATAAGACAATATTTTCAAATATTGTCATTATTTTTATTTTTTACGAAAGTTAGAACACTGAGGAAAATAAAGATATAATATTTTTAGAACCTGATAAATCTAAAAATAGGACATTCTGAGAAATTATATTTCAAACAAACAAAAAGTACTGCATCCATTCAAAAATTAAACGTAAGCAAATAATAATAAAACGATAATTAAATTATTTTTACACTTTTCTATATTAATTGAATTATGATTATACGTTGAGAAATCAATTTAGCAATCCTAAAAAGATAGTTTAAATAATGTTTTTTTTCTTTCCTTTTTCCATACCTTAAAACAGAAAAAAAGCAAAGATTATACATTTATTTTAATAAGTTTATTAGCTCTCATTTTCTACCAAGCGTAAAAAAAAAAATTCCCATTAAGCTTCGGTGTCCACGCCAAATTATAGTATTATATTGGACATTTTTTGAAAAATCACGAATTCCAATCATAAAAGGAGGCGTGATTATGAAAATAAACATTGGATGCTTATAAAAGATGTACATTTAAAAAATATATTTAATTTAATACTTATTTTTAAGTAAGTACATAATTACATCTCTAAGTAAGTACAAAAATAAAAGACAATAGTGATAAATTTACTCACGTATGTTGCAGTAATTTTTTTTTTCTGAAGAGTGAAAACACAATTATTATTGTCAGTATTTAATTAAAATTTTTATTCAATAAATCAGTGTAATAAAAGTATCTTATTTCAATTAAAGACGTTCTTATTTCATTTAAATAAATCAGAGTAAGTGAACAATATACGTGCCTTTTAGCTTTAGCTTCCTGTATTTTTACCCACATGAAATGCAGTTTTTCTGTCCTAAAAGCAAATTCGAATTAAAAAAATAAAAAAACTATTTCCGGAAGACATAATTTTGTATTTTTCAAATCCCGCCAACTTCAACACTTTTCTAAATGAAAATTAATGCAAATGTATAAATTAATAGTGCATTATATTTAGATATGATAAAATAATCTTTTGTCTTTAATTTTTGTTTTTGTGTAAACGAGTCTTTAAAATATGTTTATAGTACATAGAAAGTAATATAAAACAGCCTATGCGAGCACACGGCTCTAAGCAGAATTCCCTGTTTCATGTGTAGTGACGTCAAACCAATCCCGTCGCGTTTTCCGATCACATGGTTTTGTTTTGCTTTTAGCGGAGTTTAAAACTCCAATAACTACATAGTTTTAATTATTTTTGCGATTCCGAGTTAAGTTTTGAGGTATGTAAAGTTGTCTTCATCAATTAAACATAAAAGAATGCATAATCTAAAGTGAGTGCAACTTCCCCATTGCTGAAGTATCATATGAAGGGTGTAGATCCAAAATTCACACTCTCCCCATAACCTAGTTTTTAGAAAAATGTAAAAAACGGATTATTATTAATAAACATGATATATTGACACATTTTTTTTGTGTGATTTATTTGTTGTCATAACAACTAGTTGCACATAGTCCTAAACCTGTAATAATTGTGGTAAAGCTAGAATTTAAATTTAAATATGAAAAATGTGAGTTTTGCAGTAAACTTTTATGGATAATGCTAGTTATAAACCAAAATAGTTATGAATTTAAAACAACAAGAACCAAAATAAATCTGAACATTAGTTTTCATTATGTTATTTTGGAAGGTAATAAACAACAAGACTCGAAAAAAGCATTTTTTAAAAATAATTTGTGCAAAAATTTTACTATTTGACATGGCTCCACCTTTTCACAGTCATTAAACTAGTGCAACATTTTACACTACTTCTTACTGCTGAACCTCCATGATTGGTTGAAAGTGTGAGTTGTCAGTGTCCATGATTGGTCAGTGTGAGTTTCGCAGCAAAACAGTTGTTGGATAATGTGAGTTATGCATCAAAACGAGATTTTCAGCATTTATTTTCAACCTTAATATGTTTTTTATGGTCCAAATCACTATTACAGTCAGATTTACCTGAAAAAGATGAACACGGTCATATGAACAACTCAATACCTTAAAAAAGAGGATAATGTGACTTTATTCATCTGCACCATTCATATGATAAATATAGGCTAAAAAGTATCTAAGATCAGTATAGTAGAGCCGACTGTTTCTTTCATTGACTGCTGTGTCATATTCTCATCCATTTGCTTTTCATGATTGAATTTAAATAGTTTATTTTTCTTATGGTGCATGTGAATTTCATCTCCATATTGGACACGTTTTTATTGTTATTGATATACATCCAAAGAGGACAGTAACTGTAAAACTGAATAGATTCATTTTTAAAAAGGAACAGGAAAATATATTGAAAATGGTCTGCGAGCAAATTCCTTTAAATAAAAGTTCTTTCTTAAAAAATAAAAGTTACGCCTCACGTCATAAATGCTAAAGGTCGATTATAAAAATTTCACAGTCAGGAGATAACACATTCAAATATTCCAATAATTCGAGATTAAAGGCTACAAAATTAAACAAGGTTTGGCGAGAATGCATTGTTTCATATGGTACCAGTAAAATAATGAGACTCCCTAGGTTTGTAACTGGTTAGAAAAAGGTTTAGAAACAGTTGAGCAAGTAGGTTGGTTGGTTGGTTGAATAGGGTTTAGTGGCACAAAGTCCCTTCTGGAACATGCTGCGCCAAGAGAAAGTGAATAAAGTACATAAAATTATATCAAGAAGTTATCCAAAACCTTGTCAAAAAAATAAATAAAAGAACACAGTTTAATGAAAACAGTAATGGGATGATATATGTAATTAAAATCACTAAAATTACTTTATACTGACGTTTAAAAAACACAAACAAATCTTTACATTCTGTATAGTAACATTTATCTAAAATAGTATAAAATACCTAAATAATGCAGAAAAACTGGTATATTTACACACAGAATATTAAAAAACAAAATTAAATCATGTCGGTTCAAATTCCTCAAAAACAGTATTTTCTTCATCTGTATCAGAGTCATAGCTGTCGGACTCCATAGCCTCTTCCATATAGTGGAGTAGCTGTTTGGAATCCTTCGTATTGGCTATTAATGGGCTGAGACATGATTTCCTGTTTTTTCTCTTCACAGTTTTCCACTGTGAAGAGGCTTGGGTTGAGGTTTTCTTTTTCTCTTTCTGTGCACATGACTTTTGGTTTGCTTTTTGAGTAGGGGAAACAGGTTTTTCTATTTTGTTTGCAGATGAAACGGAAGTTTTTCCTGACTCATGTTCGGTTGACTGTTTAAATTGACGATTATTAGGGTATTCTATTTTCACAGGTTCTGATGATGGTGCCCAAAGTTTTAGTGCAGGTATGGCTTTTTTAAAAGTCGGACAGTACACATCACGGGTTTTCTTCTTTTTAGTGCTGGTTAGTGTCATAGAAGAATCATTTGGTGGTAAAGAGAATTCAGTTTGGGTGCTTATGTGTCTTAAGCATTTTGTTTGTTGCTTAAGTAAACTGGAATAAGAAACTCCTACAGATGGAGTTCTGGATTCAACAAGTTTACGAGCTTCAGGATAAGAAAGTTTTTGAGAGATTTTGACTGCAAGAATTTCTTTTTCACGAGTCCAGTTTGGGGAAGAGTGGAGGTGTGCTGTATGATCACCTTTACAGTTTGTACAACGCTCAGGCTTTTCACATGACTTACCATAATGGCCGACTTCTGCACAACGTGTGCAGGTAACAGAACCACGACAGGTAGTTGTAGAATGACTATAACGCTGGCATTTAAAACAACGGAGTGGGTTAGGTATATAAGGTCGGACAGGACAGCTCAGGTAGGCAGCTTTAATTCTGGTTGGCAAAGTAGGGCTATTGAAAGTCAGAATAATGTGCTTCGTAGGAAGCACTTTCTCATTCCGACGGATAGTAATACGGCGTGCATCTATAACATTTTCATATTTTAAGTTTTTCAGCAGTTCTTCCTTTGTAGAGAATAAAAGTTCTGGTTCAGATATTACACCACGGGTAGTATTTAGAGTTTGATGAGCCTGAATAGAAACAGAAAAGGAACCTATTGTTGTTGAATTTGAAAGAACTTGTGAATGTTTGGCTTTAGAAACCTCAACAAGCAAATTCTCAGACTATAGTTTTTTAAGTGAGTAACCATCTTCAAATACAGATTGGAATGTTTTAGCAATAAGAAACGGTGAAGTTCTCTTAAAAGAGCTATCTGAGTGACTATCAGTAAGTTTAATTATGAAAAAACGTGTGAATGACTAATTCTGAACAATTCGTTACTCTCCAGATGGGAGAGAGATAGGAGGGGTTAAAGTTTTTACATCCATGTTAAAGAGAAAACTAATTCAGATCCCGGTCGCACCACCCACTACCGAGCCCAACAAGGGGATGCACATTCATGCACCAGTGCTAACCAGGGCCCATACGCTCACATGACACACCTATTTCAGTTTCCATCCTTAACGAAATGACTAGTATGTGCCTGCTCATTTGATCCCGAGCCATTGACAGACAAGTCAGCTGACCAGCCGATTGATGCATACGGGACCAATATGCACCTCCCGTCTATCTGAAGCAGAGGCCAAAGCAGTGTATAGTATTTTAGGTACTTAAATTAAAGAAATTAAAGCAGCAGCATTATTAATGATTCGAGGTGGAATGTAAATACGTTTAATTGACATTTACTTCACAACACAACATCGAACATAATACAGGTTACAGATACATTTTACATATAACAGTAAACAAACGTTTTACCGGTAATTGACAGAATTTCCGCAGTGGTGCTGCCATCTAGTAATTAGATTAATAACTAAACACCATAATTTCCCCCTCCTTAATTGGGAAATTTACAAGGAACTTTTCTTTTCCTGGTGGATCTTCTAGGTACCTGTTGGGAAAAAGAAGAGTTAATTAAAGTATCTTTAGCATCATCAATAGAAGTATTGGACACCATGGGTTTTGGAGCTGAAGCTATCCCTTTAGAGTCTACTGGAACCGGACTTGGAGTATTTAGGAGAACACAGTCATCTGGTTTAGGATTTGGAGTAGATGGAACAACAGAGTCATCTGGTTGAGGATTTGGAGCAGATGAGACAACTGAGTCAGCTGGTCGAGGATTTGGAGTAGATGGGACAACAGAGTCAGCTGGTCGAAGATCTGGGACACTAGGAGGCATTAGCTGAGAATCACTTTGATTAACAACTGCATTATCACTTTTGTGACTTTCTGTACCACTCTCTTCAGAATTTGAAACATTAGTTAGATGTATCTTCGAACCGACATTAGTTATCTGATCAACATGTCTTTTCCAAATATTCGAACCAACTTGAATTCTATAATGCAACTTGCCCTCTCTTGCAATAATGCGACCAATTTTCCACTTAGCTTCTGGAGTATAATTTCTTACAGCCACTTTCTGGTTGATTTGAAATTCTTTTACTTTAGAATTGGCTTTTCTCGCATTTTGTTTATCATCCACAAAATTCGTAACGCTTGGAATTATCAAATCTATTTTCATTATTATATTTCTCTTTAGAAATAGAGATGCAGGACTTTCCCCCGTAGTAACATGAGGCATCTTACTATATTGTAAAATAAAGTTATTTATTTTCATCTGTAAAGTACCAGATTCTGAAGATAAGGCTTTTAACCCTTTTTTAAGAATCTGCACATATCTCTCTTCCTGACCATTTGTAGCTGGATGGTATGGAGCACTAAACCTATGTTTGACCCCATGATCCTTCAAAAATGTCTCAAATTCTTTAGAAGTAAATTGTTTTGCGTTATCGGATACCAGAGATATAGGATACCCGTATCTGGCAAAAAGAGAAGAAAGACAAATAATTGTATATTCTGACGTTGTATTAGGAACAATAAAAACTTCAGGCCATTTGCTATGAGCATCAACCACAAGCAAAAGCATTTTACCCATCACAGGACCAAAATAATCTATGTGAATTCTTTGCCATGGAGCTGTAGGCCATTCCCAATGATGAGTATCTACCTTAGGAGGATTATTTTTTAAATTGACACAAGTAGTGCAATTTCGTGCAAGATCTTCAATATCTTGGTCAATTCCTGGCCACCAAACAAAACTGCGAGCTAAGGACTTCATTTTCACTATACCAAAATGTCCATAGTGCAAATCACGTAAAATTTGTTTACTGTGAACTTCTGGGATAATTACTCTACATCCTTTTAAAATACAGCTATGTTGAAGAGTAAATTCTTCTTGTTTGCCACCAAAAAGTAAATTTTTAGGAATTGGAGAACCAGAAATTAGATGATGAAAAAGTTGACGTAATAAAGGATCAGATTTTGTAGCTACAGCAATTGATTTGGAGTTTAAAGGCAATGTAGAAATTTGGTTAATTTGAAAAAATTCAGATTCATCAATTACATTACTTGAATTTAATTGTGGGGATAAATCTTCACTACGTAATGGATGTCGTGAAAGAGCATCGACATTTCCATGTTCGGCTGTTTTCTTATACCGAATATAATATTTAAATGCTTGTAAGTATAATGCATATCTTTGCATCCGAGCAGCTGAAAGAACAGGAATACTTTTATTTGGAGAAAATATGGACACAAGTGTTTTGCTATCTGTAAATAAAGTAAACCTATTACCATATAAATATTGAAAAAATTTCTTTACTCCAAATATAATAGCTAGTGCTTCCTTATCCACCTGGCTATATTTTTTTCTGCATTCGTAAGCGTTCTGGACACAAAACCAATTGATTTTTCCACGTTATCTGACATCACATGCGAAAGAACTGCAGAGATACCATATGGAGAAGCATCTGTTGCTAACACTAAAGGCAATTTAGGGTTGAAATAAGTAAAAACTCTTTCTGAAATAATTTCATTTTTTATATTTTTAAATGCTTGTTCATAAACAGGAGACCAAATAAATTTTACATTCTTTTTGAGCAAGTGATTTAAAGGATGAGCAATTGCAGATAAATTTGGTACAAATTTAGAATAATATGTGACTAAGCCTAAAAAATCTTTAACTTGTAACACATTAATTGGTCTAGGAGCATTGACAATAGCCTCAATTTTATCATGCGTTTTATGAATACCTTGCTTATCAATTTTATAACCACAATATGTAATATTGTCAGCCAGAAAAAATGATTTATCTTTATTTATCCGAATATTATACTCACGTAAACTTTCTAAGACTTGTTTTAGCCTTGTTAAATGAATTTCATCCGTTTCCCCTGTAATACCAATTTCATCAATGAACACAGTGACACCCTCAATATCACTTAATATTTGTCCAATCGATCTTTTCCAAATTGCTGGAGAGCTAGTAAGACACATTGGTAACTTTAAAAATTGAAATAAGCCCTTCGGAGTATTTATAGTTAACAATTCCTGTGATTTTTCGTCTACAGGTAACTGAAGATAAGCTTGATTTAAATCTATTTTCGTAAAATGTAAACCACCACCTAAAGTAGCTAACATGTCCTCTACCCTAGGTAAAGGATATTTTTCCACCTTCAAAAATTTATTTACTGTAACTTTAAAACTCCGCATAAACGTATTTTCCATTTGGTTTTACCACTGGAACTATAGGAGTTGCCCACTTACTACTGGTGACAGGTTTAATAATACCCTCATCCTGTAACTTTTGGATTTCATCATTTACTGCATTACGTAGAGCATACGTGACTGTTCTAGCCTTACAAAATATGGGCGTAGAACCTTTTTCTAGGTAAAGTTCTGCTTTCAAACCTTTTATTTCCCCTACTTTATCTGAAAATAAATCAGAAAAATCGTTTAATAATGCTTTCAATTTATCTGTAGAATTTGCAATTTCATTGACATACATAGATTTAAAGTCAAAAAGGAAACAAATTAAATGCAGCTACCCAGTCTCTGCCAAATAAAAGTGGGAAATTATCTTCTTTAATTAAATACAATTTAAGATTTTTAGTAATATTTGCATAAGAAACATCTACTGTTACATACCCCACAGGTGTAAACACCTCACCCGTTGCCGTTCTCAATTGAACGTCTGGTGGAAAAATTTTATTATTCGGAAAAATTCTCCGAAAACGATTTACAGGTGCCGCAGAAATTCCTGAACCCGTGTCTACCTCCATTTCAGCTTTAGCTTTATTTTCAATAAAAACCCATACTTTTATAGGAGTAGAACTCTTATCATGACTCACGGATAAAATATCAACCGTCTGCAATACATTTGTTTGTTTCTGAGAATTACTTTTACATACTTTACCAAGATGGCCTCTTTTTTTACAAATTTTACAAATAGTATTGATATGCTTACACTTATTGGCAAGATGTGAAGGATTTCCACATCGATAACATTGTAATTTATTTTTATTTACATCAAAATTCCCCTTATTTACATTGTTTATTTTCGGTTTCTGGAAATTATTTGAAATTTTATTCGGTTGTACATTTTTAGAATATGCCAATTTATTAACATTTACATTTTTGTTTTTCAATTCAGAAATATCATGTTCTTTATCTTGCAAAATAATTGCTTTTTCAATGGCTTTATCAAATGTTAAATCATCTATTTGTGAGAGTAATTTACTTTGGATATTTTCATTTTTTAAACCTCTCAGAAATTGTTCCAACAAATTTTCATTAAGTGTTTCACCAGAAAAAGCACAGAATGTAGTTAACTTCTTTAATTTTGAAACAAAATCTTGTATAGATTCGTTCTCATTTTGATAAGAATTACGGAATTTAATTCTAGAATAAAATTTATTAGGGGCGGGGCTTAAGTGCTTTAACAGAATATCAACTATTTCCTCATATTTCAGTGCTTCAGGATTTTTCGGAAATGTTAAATCTGACAACAAATTATACAATTTAGGCCCCATACATGAAATAATGGCGGGTACCTTTTTTTTTCTTAACATATGATTGGAACGTTTCGATGGAATCATTGAATTCCTTGAAATTAGCAAACATTATTACTTTTTATTTATTGCAGAGAAGAAAAAAAATGTCAGCACTTACCACCCTCGAAATGACGTACGCATTCAAAATATTAATACAGAATATTCTCTTGTAGATGCAAAACACGAAGTGTCGCCATTTTGTATTTTAGGTACTTAAATTAAAGAAATTAAAGCAGCAGCATTATTAATGATTCGAGGTGGAATGTAAATACGTTTAATTGACATTTACTTCACAACACAACATCGAACATAATACATGTTACAGATACATTTTACATATAACAGTAAACGAACGTTTTACCGGTAATTGAGAGAATTTCCACAGTGGTGCTGCCATCTAGTAATTAGATTAATAACTAAACACCATACAGTGTGTTGGTTTCCCTCAACTGCCAGGATCCCCCTTTCCAGGGACACGGGTCGCCACGCACGGCAAACTCGTGGGTGGTTTACAATTCTCCATAAGTCGATATAAACAGGATGATATCGGCTTATGCAGAATCGCCCTCACCTCCGAAGAGGAAACCACAATGAGAGTGAAACAAAGAAGAAAGATTATACCAGAGAATGGAGAGGATATACGAAAAGAGAAAGATCGCTCAGGTGCCCGGGGTTGCGAAGCCCCTGAATACCAAGGTATCCCCCTGGGGAGTTGAGCATGTAGGAACTTAAAACTAACGAAAATATTCACACATGTATCCTTTGCCGTATGCTAATCCCCTATAATGTATTACTTTATTAAACATAAAACAATATCTCATTTCGAAGTACAGGGTACTTCATAAATTCGGGAAAACTTAAAAAAATTACTGATAAAAGAAATAATGCTCGGAAAAAATTTTGGTTTGCGGGAATATGATCAGAGGGACATTGGATTTTTTTTCCATGTATATAAAAAAATTATTCCAAAAGTAATCGACATAGGGCACTCACACATCATACTGGGAGATTTTATGCACACCAGGCTAGCAATAAAACACTTGGCTGGAAAGGGATTCGTCATTCAATTTCAGCAGCAAGCTATCCTTAACAGATCGAGTGTTGGTGATTAAACTTTCCTGTAAGAATGGTGAATACACAACTATTCGATTGCAAGGTTTCGCACAGAGAAAGGAATGAAGCCGCAAAAGAGCCCTATTTCATTGAATGGGATACTGATTTAGTGTGACGTTTTGAGGCAACTGGGAGTTTGGAGGATCGTCCTTATTTCCATAAAATGTTTCAGCATAGCGTGTAAGTGCCTTCTGTTGGTTACTTTCGGAATCATTTTTTTAAACACAGAAAAAAAAATCCCATGTCCCTCTGATCATTTTCTCGCAAACCGATTTTTTTCCGAGCATTACTTCTTTTATTATGAATCTTTTAAGTTTGCAAGAATTTATGACGCACCCTGTACAATTTTATATACACTGGTGAGAAAAAATAAAGATAATACCATAAAAAGGTACTTTCAGTTAATTCTTTTAAGGGAACTTCAATGAAAGGTGATTGGTTGATAACTCAATATCAACGTTATCACGTAATCCAATGGGATTAACTTTCTCTACAGAAATCATATGCAAATTTTTGAGCCCGTTCTTTCAGCACGTATGAAAAGGAGCGCACGTGGGCGATTTGAAGTCTAATTTCAAGAATTGTACGTGTAGTTGGATTCAATGTTCGCTTGTAGTAGGTGGAATATGTCGTCCAGAAGACATTTGACTGATTGTGAGAAATGACGTTCGACAGGGAGAATGGAAGCATTACAGACACAGACATGGATCTGTAAAAACTTAAAAATAACAAAAAGCGTCATGTCAAGAATCTGGAAACGGTTTAAAGACACTGGTGATGTTTACAGACAACCAGGTCAAGGTCGAAGGACGCCGACTTGCATTTCAGCAGTCCCCACCTAACACTCTCCAGGAGATTCGGAGCGCTATTCATTTTGAATACACTTTGTTACCGCAAGCACTCCTGGACAATCTAATACACTGTATGGAAAATCGCTGTAAAGCTTGCATTTTGCTCAGGGATGACCCCATACATTATTCATTTTTCCTGTATGTCTCTAAAATCTTGTAACAATACAATATCCTTATCCCCTCTTATACCACACATTCCTATGTTTTTTTTTGTAAATTTATTTTTTGCGGAAATAGGTAGTTTTGTATTTTGAATATATGTCAGGCATGACAAAAAAATGTTCTTGTGCAAATTTCATCTTCTTATCTGCAAAAATTTTTAAGTTCCATGAATTTTTATATTTGTTTCTTGATTTTTTCTGGCCAGTGTAGTAAAAGGTAATATCAAGGTCGAAAGAAAGGTACTGTTCGAAGCATTCGTTAACTTTATTATTTCTTTTAATACATTGAATAATTTATGAATCCTGCGAATTAACGTAAGTGATATTTTTAAAGTACGATTTATTAGCAAACAAACCTGCTCACAATAGTCATAGGATAGATCATTTGTCTCCTTCTTTCGTGAATACTTTTAAAACTACCTTCTTTTAAGGAAACATTTAAAGAAACAAGACAAAATACTAACAAATATCAATGACTATTTTTTATTAATATAATTTATATATGTAATATGAATATACACGATATTTTATATTTTCGTAACAGCAAAATTTTGTGTAATCGTAAATAACAGTACACATAAAAAAATAAATGTGCGTAAGATTATGTTCTAATGTTAAATGATATTGGAATAATGCTTGTATAATAATCCATATATTTTAAATGAAATAACTTTTGGAAAATGATTAGACCAATTTGAAAATCTTTGCTATGATTGTTATACAGATTACAATACAAAAGTCCTTCCGCCTGTACTAGATGGGAAAGTTATCTTTCATAGCCATGTTTTTTAAAACTTCAGCTCATTTTACTGAAACACCCGAAGCTAAAATGCTTGGAACCCGATTATAGAAGATTCAATCCCGGTTTTCGTTAATACTGAATTTGAATGTGAATTTCAGCATGATAGTTACAACATGACAAATATCAGATTGTTTCAAAATGTCAGCCACCCTAGAATTTCAAACTGTCATATCTCAGCCATTTTTTAAGATAAAGTCAAAACAAAAAATGTTCCGGAATCCTTGTATCACAATATAACACTTAACGGAACGGAAACAACGGAAGATTCCCACTTCAATTTATAATTTTTATACATCTTTTTGAATAAAAAATAAAATAAAATAAATAACTGGTCGCCGTTTTGAAACAAGATGGCGCATGAAGCTGGTTAACGAACTCGTTCGAGATCTTGGTATGTTCTATACACACGATCAGCCATATCAGTTCATAAAAACGAGAGTTACAGCATAACAAAAATCAGACTGTTTCAAACCGTCAGCCACCCTAGAATTTCAAACTGCCATATCTTAACCATTTCTTAATATAAAGCCAAAACAAAACATGTTCCGGAATCCTTGCATCACGGTTTAACACGTAACGGAAATATAATAGATATAATAAATATATAAAAATACACCCAATTATATTTTTACACGATCATAGGTTTGCGGACAGGGAATACAACTATTGTTTAATACTAATATTTGCATTATATAATTACAGATATCTTCTATGAAATATAGCAAAGATTGCTGTTAAAGGAAAGAGGTATTTAATTTTTTTAAACCTGTAAATCTATGAAAGTGTAAAAGCAGAATTGGTTGTAATCTAAATTATTTCATTTATTTTTTTAATTTAAGGTTATTCAACTAGAAGCAGATTTATGGATCAATTTTTTTAATGTTTTATAAGTGCTTATATCCCTAACATAATCATATAACAAAATCAAAATGGTATTTCAGTTCGCTGTGTGTGTGTGTGTAACAAATTCATAAAATGCGAATAAACATAGAGAAAATGTGTTTCAGAATTTTTTTTTCTAAGAACGAATTGATGTAAAAGTTTTATTTTAATGTTTTATAGATCCGTATAAACTTATCGTTAGCTATTGGAAATTGAAAATGGCACCTTTGTCCATTAAGTTTAAATCAAGTAGTTGAAATATGAAAAAACAAAACGCCCCGTTAAACCACGAAAAAGATGTCTTCAACAATTGCAGTTAACTAAATATTATATAATACTAAATAGTTATGATAATCAATAAAAGTTACTATATTAACCCTCCTTTGCATGATTTTTTCTTTTACAATTGTGTTTTTTATGCATATATTAAATATTAGACACCAGAAATTTTAAGATAGATTTTTAACTTCGTTCAACAACATAGTTCACGGGAAATTTATTGCATTAATATATCTATATAAATATAGTGGTGGCGAAGAAGTTGATTTATTTATTAAACGTTAAATAAAAAGTGATGGAAATTTACATCACTATTCAATTAAGGGTTAAAAATATTTTAGAGAAACTTGGATGTTGTACTTTGAAAGAGCCTACTGTTTCATCTACCTTAGTTTTCCCACTTCAGCGACAAATAGTACATAGATGATGTCAATATTTCTGAGAGGCATACGTATAAAAAAGAAATTACTACAGCTATTATTGTTCTATTTATTAACTATTATATTTACTCTTACCCATTCAAAAACGAGATAAGAAAGCATAAACAAAAATTTCGCATTAACAATAACAATCAATTAACGAAAACTTTTATCATCATTATTTGTAGTTACTTTTTTTAATACATATTTCACTTCATCAGTGTATTTTTGTTAACGTTAAATGTGTTTCTGCAGATAAAATGCATTATGCATATACCCTTTTATTAATGACGTTAATTGAAGAAGAATTTTTGTCTAGCTAAGTTTTTGCGCAAGAATGGAAAAAAAAATAGAGAATAATATTGTTTTGAGACAAGAAAAAAAAATATTTTTTAGAGAAAATCAGCAGAGAATTTTTTCTTAGTATAATATTAATTTTTTTGTGGTACTTATAAATGTAATTTTTGTTAACTTCAGTATATTTCATTCCTAACCGTATATTTTAAAGTCTTACACTGCACGAATTATTTGTTTTGGAAGTACAGGGTACAACCACAAAGTCTCTTTCCAACTTCAAAAATTCATAAAAAATGTTTTTTATGATATATGAAAATGAAATTTGTTATAAATACTCATGTTACTATTAACTCTTTAACCCTTTCAGTGCGGAATTTTTTGGGGGGGATTAATGCCCTTTGCGGAATACTTTGACCAAAAAAGCGACATTATTTATCTGATTACCGGGCAAAATTTTCCGGTACGAATTTATTTTCAAAAAGGGACACGACTTTCCGAACGACCCAATACAAAACTAAAAATCATATCTTATTGTTATACGAAAAGCACGCTACTGGTTTTGGTTATAACCAAATTACTGCACTACGCAGGCGCAATACGTCATAACTGTTAAGCCCATGACGCACTACAGTGAGCACAATAAACGCCGTGAACGCCTAGGCGACTTTTGTCGACGCTTAATGTAGTCTACTACACCCAACTCCTAGATGTTGACATTAGTCGACTGCCGCACTAAAACTGTTAAATCCCAAGCTTTAAAAACTGAATGATCTTAGAATCCCAACAAAATACCCAAAATACTCGCTTTTTTCGTTCTCCCCTTTTTTACTAGGTAAGTAGTGGAAATGACCCTACTACCTCATTCTTTTATTCAAATTTCGACAGGTGTTACACCCATCTGTTGGTCATTGCTCCAGTTACTTAAAAATCTTGTTTTTCTTTCTGTACTGTAGAGAAATACCAACACATCACTTCATCCATCACCGAGAACGACCAACCCCTTGACAGTACCCTGACCCACTTAAGGGGAAGGAAAATCCTTTCAGCTATCCGGGGCTATTATGAGTTTCAGAGCATTGGACTATTTCGGCTACTACGGGATTCAAAAGGTTACAGTTTTTATTAACCTTTGTTTTGTGTATTTTAGATAACACTTTGAAGAACTAAAGTCCAAGATATCAAAATGGCTACGCCTCAAGAAAAAGTGATGAGGCAACGTTTCATGTTTCAGGGAAAGTCAGTACACATAATGCGACAGTCTGGGGTCATAAAACTCACTTGTGAGTAGGGAACTCAAGAGAGACAGTCCGAAAGTGAATGTATGGTGTGGTCTCATATGCAGTGGAGTCATTGGACCATTTTTCTTCGCAAAGAAATCAATAACTGCAGGTGTGTACTTAGAACTTTTAACTGAATTTGTGGCACAACAGTTGGATAATCTTCAACCAAACGTCTTTTTACAGAAAGATGGTGCACCGCAACTTTGTTGTAGAGGACATGACTGGAAAACGAGTATCGCCTTGATGTGCTTCGCGCAACTAATGGTGCACATATAGAGATTTCACTGTTTGCTAAGGAAAAAAAACTTTTAACAATTGTATTTTAAAATAAAGTAATTTTCAAGTTTGTATCTGTTCAGTATGTTATTTAATAAACGCCTGTATTTGGAAAGAAACTTTATCGATACCCTGAATATTTTTTAAGTCGTATTTAGGATTAGATCAGGGATGAGAATTCTCCGTTTTTTTTGCATTCCAGTATAATCTTACAGAAAATGTATTTTTGTTTAATCGGAACATTCTGCGATTTAACAAAACAACGTTTTCTCTAAGATTATACTGGTATGCAAAAAAGCGGAGAAATTTCATCCCTGGGATTACATGCCACTAATTTTAAATAGTAATTCTTTGCCTTTTTTAATCGTAGAATTCAGTAATTACGTAAGGAAAGATATTTCTATGCAAATATAGCGGTAACATAGAACTGAGAAAAATTACGGTACTTACGTATTATCCGGTCCAGGTTAGATACAACTGAGCGCCAACATGGCGCCAATTATACTAATTACAGCAACCCTTATTTTTGACAAGTTTATATTTTTTATTTATTATAGTGTATAGATTTTTAGTATAATTTATACTTTAATTTTTTATTATAGCTTACAGTTTTATGTTATTTATTTATTATTTTGTATTAACCATTGGGAAAACGGTTGTTGCTTTTGGTCGAGGATGGACAAAATGATGTGCGCACTTTACTCTTTTAACCGTTTTTAACGAAATTCTGTAACTTTAGAAGAATTTTTTAAGCATTTTTTTACGAAATTTTGTAACTTTAGAAGAATTTTTCTTTGAATTGGCAATAGAAATGCATAAAATCGTTACAAAAATATTAAAAATACAAAAGGATAGATGCAAACTATCAAATATGAAAAAAAGCCGAATTCAAAAATTGACGTCGGATGAGAAATCGGCTTATAAAGCAAAAAACGTGGTCTTCAACTTTAATTTCCTCAAAATATCTTTAGCTAAGACATCAATCTAAACAAGAGTTAAACCAATACTTAAATTTTGCTTAGAGTATGATCTACAAATGGAAATTGTACCAAACTTTAAAAATTTCAATGCTAACACCTAAAGTTGGGATCATATTTGGATATTTCGGTTTATTCTACCTTCGGATACCAAACGGGAAGTCAGTAGACAGGGAATGCGACTTCTGCGTCAGCAGCAGGCAGTGGCTCGGTGCGGTGGTAACATCGCCTGCTGCCGAGATCATACTATAGTAGGTGGGTTGAATAGCTAGCGTAGGGAAGCTATGTTATAGTAGGGTGGGGGCAAATAGGTTTGCTATAAGAGGGGGCTATTTTAGGGGGGGTCTAAATTAATAAAAAAAAATTAATTTTTTATAGTACGAGGTAACGGTTATGTTAGGGTCCGAACACTGCCCTGCTATCCCTCAGCATTTTCCCAATTGTCGTTGTAATTTGTTAAATTAGAATTTTTTGTTTTTTATTTTATTTATTTATTTATTTTATATTATTTACCATTTTAAACAATTTTAGGTTTTTAACAACAGTTAATTACTATTTTGCACATTATTGGCAACGATAAAGAAGATTGGCAAGTGACAACCGTTTTTGGAGATCAATCACCTGGCCCGGATAATACTTAAGTACCAAAATTACTAAAGGTCAAATTTTAATTGGTTCATATATGCATCACTGCACATTCTAGGTTTAAAGTTAATTGCAATTATGGATTATTTCTGATATACAGTAGTTTCTCGTTACAACGAATTCCATTACAACGAAAAATCAGGGAAGAGTTCCATATCCTGTGCCGGTTGACGTGATTGGTAAAAAAAAACACAAAATGCCGCCAAAAGGACTGTGACGTCACGTAGATAAAGTACATTCCAGTAGTTATTAAACCAACCCCCAAGACTGTAAATCGCAACAACCACATCAAACATTTATCGCCAAAAAGAGCTTGCCAAATTTACAGTCACATAATATGAGACTTTTCCTAAAAATTCCCTTTACTACGAAATTTTACAAATCCCCTATTCAAATTGCATTAACCTCAATGTATTAAAAATTCGGATTGAAAGAAGTACATTTTTATAGGAATTCCATTACAACGAAAAATCTTCATCGAGTTCAAAATTTTCTGTGGATGACATCATTCAGACATGCTTTGAAGTGATTGATGAAGATATTTTGTCCATTAAAAATACGGTTGTTCAACAAAGTGATGACGATGATGACGATGTTGATGTTGCCGACGAATCAAAAGTTACCGATTCTACAGCCCGCTCATGTTTGGGTGAAATGGGCACATTTGTTTCTCATCAAAAGAATGTTCCAGAGGAGGTACTTCCTCGCATTCATACGTTACACACGTTTTTCTTATAGTCAACTACAGATTCCTTATACAAACAAAAACCACAGATTTTCTGCAATAATGTACTACTAAATACAGGTTAGTCCTTAATTTTGCAGTTTACGTAGATTTCGTAAGAAATACTACCTATTACATTATCTCCCATGTTGGAATATCTGAAAATATTTTGCAGATCTATGCCGATCATGACTCCTAGAACCAACACCACCACCTAGTTCAAAACTTTATCTGTCTAACTATCCATCTATCTACAGGGTGATTATACAAAAACTATCCCGATATATGAGTCCTTAACTATCACACCGTTCACAGAAACTAACTAAAATTTTGGTTTTAAGTATTTTGAGGTATGCGCTCAAGAATCGTATGAAAAACAACAGTTAAACTCTAACAGTTACGGTTAAAGTGACAAAAGTTTGAAAATTTCAAATGGCAACACCTATTTTTTTATTGGAATGTGATCTTCATAGTGAAAAACCATAAAAAGCGTTGGAACGGTACCTGTAGCACGAAAATTGCCGGTGCTAGACAGACTAAGAAGAAAAGTGAAAACAACGAATAACGACAGAGAATCAACAGAAAACAAAACATTTTATTGTGTTTCACAAATTTTCACGTCACACACGAAGACATGTTGCATGCGGCAGATGGTGGATAGCACTGAATAATAAAATGTTTTACTTTCTGTTGCTTCTCTGTCCTTTATTGGTTGTTTTCGGCAATTTTCGTGTTACAGGTACCGTTTCAACGCTTTTTATGGTTTTTCACTATGAAGATCACATTCCAATAAAAAATAGGTGTTGCCATTTGAAATTTTCAAAATTTTGTCACTGTAACCGTAACTGTTAGAGTTTAACTGTTGTTTTTCATACGATTCTTGAGCGCATACCTCAAAATACTTAAAACCAAAATTTCAGTCAGTTTCTGTGAACGGTGTGATAGTTAAGAACTCATATATCGGGATAGTTTTTTTTATAATCACCCTGTATATCACTTTTTTTATGGACACGATAACATCCATAATTCTGCACAAATAACTTCCAAACTCGTCCATAAAATCAAGGGAGATAAAATCTCCGTCAAGTTCGTTAATGGGGAAAATCGAACCAAGGAGGGGGAAACAGGGGTGGGACTTTTTGTAAAAACAGAAAAATTATCCGAATATTCGAATTATCCGATGTTAAGAGAAAATATAACTTAAAAAGTGTATCACTAAAGAAGTAAAATCTCCTAGTATGTATAAACCCAGAAAATATATTATACTATGCCATTTAAAATGAAACAAATTAAAAAGCAATAAAGACTTACCTTAATCATAAAATGAAGCAGTAGGTACGCAGTAGAACGAAAACTTTAATTAAAAATATGAATTACACTTTTGAGAAAAACTGTAAAATGGATGTTTGATTTTGTTTATTATGCCTACATTTTTCAGCCAGCTTCTCGATT
Organism: Maratus michaelseni; assembly: GCA_963931845.1. Taxonomy (NCBI): domain Eukaryota; kingdom Metazoa; phylum Arthropoda; class Arachnida; order Araneae; family Salticidae; genus Maratus; species Maratus michaelseni. The sequence continues at coordinate 54,296,182 of OZ007588.1, read as the reverse complement.
TGAAGTAAACATTTCAATCCATTTTCAGAGGAAGGTTCCATCTGAATAAATGCTTCAGAGTTTTTATAGAGTCCATTATGGCTTGGTCAATAGGACGGTTAACAGTATCTGCGTTCTCTTCTGAATCCGATAAGGTCTCTGATTTTTGATCTTCTCGGATAGTTTTTATTATGTCATCGTCGCTCAGTTTTCCACAGACTTCTACGTCTTCATCTATCATTACATAATCAGAAAAAGTAACGTTATCACATTTAATTTTTTTTAATTCAGGAAAATCGGTATCAATATCGTCACATTCTTCGATTTTATTGTTCTTTTCGGCGTGCATGAATTTAGCATGACGAAAACAATTACTAATTGTGCTTTCTTTAACAGCGTCCCATGCGGCGTATAGATCATTTATAGCTGTCAGCAGAGTAATGTCGTAATTTTCACCACAATCTAAGGAAAAAATTATTTGTTTTAAGAGTCTCTTACGATAATTTATTTTAAGATTCTGGATTATTCCTTGATCCATTGGTTGTAGTTTCGCAGTTGTGTTTGGCGGCAAATATTAAATCTGTATGGGACTCAGTTCTGAAAGGTTATTGAGGCAGCTTGCGTTATCTACAAATAAGATAATTTTACGCTTTTGTATCGCAAACTGCTTATCTCTTCATTTCCACCAGCTACTGAAAATGTCTAGTGTCATCCATGTTTTTGCATTGGATACATAATCAACTGGCAACGTTTTAATTCCTTTAAAACACCGTGGATTCTTGGACTTTTCAATCACTAATAATTTAAGCTTTTCGCTCCCATCCATATTAGCATAAACTAAAGCTGTAATCCTCTCTTTACTGCTTTTATCTCCAACGCAAGTTTTTCCTTTAAAATGTAATGTCTTCTTTGGCAAGAGTTTATAAAACAGTGCAGTTTCGTCAGCATTAAAAATATCTTTCGGTAGGTAAGTAGATAAAAGTTTTGGCAGTTTCCTTCCGAAATTAGTGCATACGTCTTCATTTACATCAGAAATTTGGCTACATACAGTGTGATAAGAAATATTGTGCCTTGACTTAAATCCAGACAGCCATCCATCACTACATTTAAAATCTTCAGTACCCATTCGACTTGCCAATTCATCAGCCTTCGTCTGCAGTAGGTGTCCATTTATGGGAAAGTTTCGAGATCTAGCATCCTGGAACCATAGCAGTAGAGCTTTTTCTAGATTTTCTTGGGACGCATTTCTCATGCGTTTCCTTCCTCTAGCAAATTTCGATTTTTTCCATGAATCTAAAATTGATTCCTTGTTTTTCAAATATGTTGCTAAGGTATTTTTTTTAATTCCATAGTCAGCTGCTAACTTTGTTTTACATTCGCCAACCTCTACTTTCTATAAATTTTCTACCTTTGTCTCCAAAGTTAGGGTTTTGTACTTTCCACGTGTAGACATCCTAATTTTTTACGCGGCCACACCACACACTGAGGAAGAGAAACTAGAGCACATTAACTTGTCGGTATTGTAGTCATAACTGACGCAGTCCCCTAGAATCTGTAGTAAAGACTGTTATTTTTTTCTGAAAGTCTATAAAATTTTATAATAAATAAAAAATGCTAACGCTCCCCCCCCCCAGGTGCTTTTCTTCTTTCCCGCTCTGTTTCTACTCACGCGGGTGGATTCCGCTGGGCGGAGGGGGGGGGGCAGAAAAGTACGTTGGAGTGTTTTTAGTTTAAGTCGCTCTTGGAAAAGAAATACAGATGATTTTGACACACAAAATAATAAGTACAGCGTGCTTTTTTCTCCGTTAAACGAAAAAAAAGAATTATGTTTGTCAAATTTTTAGTTCAAATTAACCGAAGTGATAAAAATTAGTTCGAATTAATGAGATATTTTTAGCATTAAGTTTTTGGGATCTTTTGGATTAGTTCGAATTAACCGAATTCGAATTAATGAGAGTCCACAGTACTCACAATCGTGCATGAACACTTACGTAGAAATACATACTTACATTCATGATGACATACATGAACATGCAATCTTTCGAGATTTCTTTAGCGATTATCGGCTGGCATGCGGTTATTACTAAAATGCTCATATTTGTTCAATAGAGCACGAAAATATATTTTTATCAGGTGTATAGATCGGGAAATATTCAAGACAAAAAATGTGAAGTTTATTTTAAATTAACCAGTACTTTCTAAATATTTTTAGAGAAATCGAAAAAATAAACCAAGAGGATTTGAGAATGTTAAATGATAAATCATTTTAAATATTAAAAAATGCAATTTGTGAAACAAAATCCTTTGTTTTTAATAAATATATTTAAGAAAAATAAAGCATTAAGTGAAGGGTTTAGAATGACAGTGGAGTAAGTCAATACCTAGTGCTTTGAAAAATGGAGATTTTTGTAAAATTTGTATCGCCATTGCATTAAGTAGTCCAACTTGTTTTGCCTTCTAGGGGCTCCCTAAGTGAACTAAGACTTATTTGACTGTCGCACTGAACATAAATTAATATACGTTCATTAAAATTATGGTTATCTAGATTTGTCAAATTGTTGACTTACTCCACTGTTATTCTAACTCCCTCTAGTTATTAGACTGCATAGAAGCTTTTAAATATGTTTACGCAGGAAGCGTTTTCAATAACTCTGGAATACATTTAATTAATGTTTTGTTGGGTAAAGAATGTGAAAAACCAAATTTTTTTCGACTTGAAAGACTCGGAATGTTTATTATATTTTCTTTATGTATAAAAGTTTTAAAAGTATCTGAAATATGTCTCATAATATTGTTTTTAATATATGGGGAAAAAATTCTTATTTCTCCATCTTAATTCCATAACTATAAGTTTAATTATTCCAGAAATGGCAAGATATATGAAAAAAGTAAAATAAGTAAAGATATTATGATGCATTTAATATTTATACATTATCAATCCTGCCACACGGTCAGTATTTCCAATACCACTTTTTTCTAAGAAAATTGTTCCTTTCTGATTTGTCTTACAAATTTTGCCGGGCTATGATGTCTTACACACACGCACCATTCATTTTTTTTTTTTTTAATCGGTTATAAAAAGGAAAAAAGTCGCCAAATTTCGGGGATATTTTCTTTTAATGGTAACCTGGCTATTGTATTAAGTTATTGGTTTGGAGTCGGCTTGTAAATATCGCCAATCGAAAAGTCGCCAAACATCTGTGCGTGAGTGTAACACATCTGTTCCTTTTGCCGACACCTTCCCGGAATATAAATTTTGATGATAATTTTGTAAAATCCTAGCGCGAAACTTTTTCTTCAGAAATACCAGTTTTCAAAATATAGACTTGTGGTAGTATTACGTAAGGCAGATTATTACGTAATACTCCCACTACTTGTCTATTAACTATTGATTAATACTAGGTAGGTACAATTAGATAAAGGAGATATTTTTTTTTAATTTAGTATGTGAAAAGTATTGTAAAAACAATTTTTTAGGCAATGATATAATGAATTATATAAATATATATAATTTTTTACTTTGGTGTGACATCTAAATAGCTGCTGTGTTGCCAGATAGCGGAAAGTGAATGTCCCCAAAATTTCTGAAAATTTCCTCAATTCAGTGTTTTTTTCCTAAAAAGTCCCCAACTGAGATTCTACTCAAAAAAGTAAGTTTTAAATTTGAAACTTACCACTATAAAAAAAGTTAACCTATTCAAAAATTTTCCTCAAATCAAGCTTTGTTTGGAAAAAAACTCCCCATTTACAACAAAAAACTTGCGAACTGACAGTTTTATTTCAATCAATTACTTTCTTGAAGAAAATAACACAAATTAGGAAAAGATAAATAGATATTAGAATTAGATAAATAACAAATTAGAACTTAAAGCACGTATAAAGTGTAAACAACAAGCAGAAGGATAATGATTAATACTGATTGATATGATTGATGATGACTGAAATTTCAGATGACTAAATGGAAACTTTAATAAAAAAAACCTTGAAATAATGTAAAAATTCCCCAAGTTTTCACCCAAAAATGTTGATAGTTCCCAAATATTTCCCTACTAACGCTTGTCCGTTATGATTAATACTGATTGATATGATTGATAATGATCGATAGTAATTGAAATGACTCTACTCTATGTTCTGTTTATGTTAAAAAAATTCAATTTTCGAATCGACGAATCGAGCAGTGTTGCCAAGGAAATTCTGAAAGAATAATTTTTACTTTAAGTCACTACGAAATGTCTGTCATTAAACCATCAGGCGCCGCTATATATATTAAGCTATTTTAATATTACATATGTAATCGGAAATAATTTATGCGACATACCTATGAAGAAGATATCTTCCTCATACGTTACAATACTGCAAGCAGGTGGCAAACAAACGATTTCCGGAACATCCGAAAAATCATCCAAATCTAAAAAATTGTTCAATCATCTTCCATGTAAAATAGTCAGAAAAAATGATGTAATGCTGAAAAAAAAGAGATGGATAGTGAATATGTTTATGGAACAGGTAATTTCATTTTGTTTTTTATTATAAATGTAAATTTTGTTTTTTATTATAAATGTAAAAGTTGGACTAATTTATAAGAAATCTTCCTAAAATATTAGTTTCAGAATGATAGTATCCCTTTTATAGCTAATAAAGTGAAAAATAAATACCATTCATGCACGGAAGTATATGTACAAGTTTTCAAAAACATTACCCCTTATTAGGCGACATTGCTCCCATTTTGGGAACAGCTTATGCTTTCGATAATTGTGATTGATCTATTATGAATATTAATTCCGGATTGAAGTTGCTTCATATCATACACTTGTATGAACATATTTTAATTAAAAATATAATTTTTATTATAAAGTTTTTTTTTTTTAGTATTTCTTTCGAATACGGCCAAAAAGCTATTTTTCGTCTTTTTTTTATAACGTTTTTAAAAATATAAATTTATACTGAAACTCAGAAAAAAAATCAGAAGTCATCAATTATATTCAAAATGCAAATAACATGTACCTTTAAAAATATATATAAAATACTTACTTTAGAAAAAAATCGTAAAGCAATGTTCCTAAAATGGGAGCAATGGCGCTTAGTGGGTTAAATAAATAAAAGAATATTGCATGAAATTTCTGGTATGAATGCGAAATTTCGCAATTAAAAAAAAAATTGCAGCACTGGAATCTAGATGCGGTGTTGTCATATGACTAAATGTAAACTTTAACGTAAAAACTTGAAATAATGTAAAACTTCCTCAAGTTTTTCCGCAAAAAGGCTGAAATTTCCCATAAATTTCTTTACTATCACTTGTCCCCCAAAAATTCCCCTGAAGATTCAACAATTACGAAAATTTGAACAAAATCCCAAATCTGGCAACACTAATATAGCGGAACAATATAATTAACACTATTACTGTAAATTTTGTTGGTAACAATGAAATAGCGAAAGTACGTTTTGAATTATCGTATGTGATATATAAAAGAATAGAATGAATGCCTTATAGCAGATTCAATGACTATTTTCCAGAAAATTTAACATAATTTTTCATCATAAATCTCTTTTTCATCAACCTTTTGATTATGGGTAGGATTGAAGACTATTTTTATATTCACTCGTACCACAATTTACAAAAAACAAAAAAACAAAAAGTATTTGTGGTGGATTTTTTTAAAAGTATTTTAATATAAGTGTATGGCAGAGATTACTTTTCAAAAAGTGGTGCGACTAGAATGAAGAAATGGTCGCTGGGAGGATACATGTTCCAACCCCGTAATCAAAGGTTTAAAAACATTCTATCACAGTCACTCAAGAAAGACAACAAGAATGAAAAATCATGCTTCAAGCATAGATTATGTAACACTTTCCAACGCTTCCAAAATAATTTTACAAATCATACCGTTTAATGAGCAGAAAGATAACATCTAAGTAAACAATTTGAAAAAACCATAACATATTTAAAAACATAATTTCAGGAATTTCCAACATATACAATATTCGGAAAAATATCCGAATACTTTTATTCAGCCCTGTATATGATCTATAGATTTGTATATATACTACATAGGATGCTAAATTTTAGTTTAGTTAAGAAACGCGTAGCACTGTTTAAAATTCTCCTTCTCGAGTTTCTGTCAATAAACGGAAATGTGTTCGCGAACTTTTGTGCTTCCCTGTATATGATCTACAGAATTTATACACACCACGTAATAAACAAAAAGTGAGTTAAATTTAAAATCGCGTTCTGTAACTTAAAACGCACTTCCAGGAATTATTGTTAAGAGACAGTAGAGAATTCTTTTGTGAGTCCCTGTAAATGAACGATGACTCTGCTATACACACAATATTCTGTAGTAAGCCTCTTGTCATGCACCTTAGTGATATATATAAATTTCAATGCGTTTAAAATAGTGAAACATTATTTAAACAAACCGCAGATGATTTTTCTCCATAGACGTAATGTAACGGAATTCTTTTGACTGTCCCTGTAAATTAACTATAAGTTCTATCCACACCCTATTCCATATTAAGCTTCTTGTAATACACCTTAGCGATATATATCAATTACAATGTGTTTGCAATCGTGTAACATCATTAAAATAAACCGCAAATGATTTTTCCCCATAGACCGTCATGTAACGGAATTCTTTTGAATGTCCCTGTAAAAAAAACTATAAGTGCTACACACTTCAGTTGAAATAGGGAACCTGCTATAGATAACGACAATAACATATAAAAATTGCAAGGCAATCCGTGCATATTTATGGGAGTTAGAGCACGGCCAGACGGCAGACGGCCATTCGGCCAGACAAACCGAAGTCATAAACACTTTTCAACTAGGTTGGAAAGTGGTAAAAATGAGGTTATTCTGGCATTCTGCGGTGAAATTCTTAAGATCGTTTGAAAAAGTGTGAATTAAAGAAATTTCCTTTGTTGAGGCGATCGAAATTACTATTGATTTCTAGAAAAGCTTTAAATTGTGTGCTTATGCTTTATCTCATATTAATTGTCTGAGAGTGCATTTTCTTCCCCTCTCTAGATAAACTAAAAATGAACTAAGTATTGAATCAGACATTTCTACAACTATGCTTGACTTAGCAGTGCTACTCTTCGCATTATCGATACATTTCAAAACAGTGAGTGGTAGATAATATATATGTAAGTCAGCCATTGATATATATAAGCGTATGCCAATAATTCATTAGTGTTTTTATGTATTTCATTTATGTTTATATGCTATATTGTATATATTGTTTTATGTACTTATAAGATAGCATATATATGAATATGTTAGGCAAAACCACATATAAGTTATGAGTGCTTGTAAATAAAGAATACGTAATTTTATTCCCAAATGCCAAGTGTTTTATAATACTTTGCATATTACTAATATATATAATAATGAAGTTATGCCATGCATGGAAGTCAATAAATTTTTTTTTTAAGTACGATTTAATAATATAAACATCCATTTTTAATTATTAGTATTCATGGGCTGTTTTATTAATTTGGGGACCCTGGACATACATGAATTTTTAGGGGATCCCAAAGAACGCTTTACATATTCTTTTATTAGTCTATTTTCAAATTTTGAGGAACCTTTTAGGGTGGCGGTCCAGGGCACGTGTGCTGAGTTATCTGGTTAAAAACAGTCCCTGAAAGCATTGTCTTCGTTATTTTGTAGTACGGCAAAAGTACAAATTCACTTTTAGTGGTACGCTTGTCTAAAATTTGGGAAATTATGGTGTAAGAGAAAGGAATTAAAAATATTTCTGTGAAGAACAATTTTTTGATATTTTACATGTCTGGTACATTTGGTTACTTTTTGGTTACTTACTGGTCAACTTTATTTGGTACATGTCTGTTAAATTTGTTTTTATTGGTATTATTGTGCTATTTCATTTATTAATTGATGAAGTTTTATTTTTGTTGAAAACAAACGCTGAACTATTTATATTGTTTTAAATGCTGCCTTTTAATCTTTTGTAAACGGGATGCACGTGAAAACAAAAGTTTTAACAAAAAAAATCATGATGAAAATTATTTTAAAAATCATAAAAAATCAGTAAATGAACGTATAGTTTTCAAACAAATTTCATTTGAAAGAGCATTTTCCCCGTATTGGACATAACTATAACTACTTCGTAAAACTTGAAATTGTGCAACGTTTTGAGGTTAAAAAAATAACAGTAAAAGTGAAATTTATTGTTATACACCAGTATTACGTCAGTGTAATTCATTGGAAGGTTTTTTCTTTATCATATAAATACCTTTTGATATTTTAAAGATTATTACTAACTTCAATCTTAAATCCAGAAGATCAGCAAAGTCAGAGCATTTACGAATAAGTATTAACTAAGTTATTAAAAGACGCTGTCCTAGACGATAACATAACTAAACCCATTAAAGAAATGTTCCTATAATTTATACGATAGTCATTTTTAAATTTAAAATATGTTTGTGGCATTAAAATACCATGTTGCAGTAGCAGATATTTACCTATTAGGCTTTTAATAATTTTATATTGAAATATTACGAAAACAAATTCGAACGAAACTAACCCATCATTATATTTTCCTAATTATCTTAGGATATAGTAAAAAGTTTGTGTAGCAAGTGAAAAACCAAATTAGTTTATATGATGTGTCTTGAATATTAATTAAAACCATATTTAACTCGGGAAAAGTCACGCATACCCAGATAATGAATGGTTTTTACATTGTCACCAATAAATACAATTAATAATCGTCACTTTATTCAGTCTGAGGCAATTGTTACAAATTCTATGATAATGTAAATTGTAGATTACTTTTCGACAAATACTGGTGACAACTGTAAAAAACGTACGCATCCTGGGGTATGTCATATCCCGTGCGACCGCTCCCTGGTTAATAAATATGGATGAGATAAGGCCAGTTTACACATTTAATTACACTTCACAATTACACCACGTAAGACATCACGTTGTGACATCAAGACATAACGTTTTTACATTCCCAAGCACTTACAGTACAATACAATAATGAAAAAGAGGGCGCTAGCTAACAGATACATTACAATTTGTAGTGCTGCCATCTCGAGTCTATTATTTGAAATACAAACATTACAGTTTATAAAAAGGTTTTTAAATTTAGGGCAGGGTATTTTGTTCTAAAAAACAGAATATTACATAATGTAATTATAATCAAAATATGTTTCTTTTATTTCTTTTTATGTCTGTCCTCTGTTGTATAAAAATACGTTTAGTTTGATGGCGCTGCATCGTTATCAACTGCTACTTCCACATTCACTCAGATAATGCACTCTGTGTTTAGAACGCAACGAAAGGTTGTGTTAGAAAATTCTTGTTGTGATTTGACAGATGTGATGGTTTTATCATAAATATTGAACATGAAAGCGGAGCATCGCCTCTGCCAGTAATTTGATTTAAATACTGTGTAAATGTAATATAGGCTGAAAAAGTCCTAGACGTTTACAACATATAAAACTTTGGAACAGATGTGTTACTATCACGCTAAAATGTAAACAAAAGATTGGCGACTGTTTGTTTGGCGCGATTTCCAAGACTGCGCCAAACGAATAACTTAATACAATGGCTAGGTTGCCATTAAAGAAAAAAATCCCCTAAATTTGGCGACTTTTTTCTTTTTTTTAACCGATAATTTTTTTTTTTTTTTTTAGCGTGAGTGTAAAGCATCTAAGCCAAAAACTACATTAAAAACATATATCTACAAGTGTCGACCCACATCTGAGGCCATCATCATTAAGTAGTGGGTTTTTTCGGTTTAAAAAATGAGGGTGGGGGGTTGCTTTTTCATGGTTGAACTTTTTCCGGATTTTTATGGTCAATTGGTTTGTTTGGAAATATTCCCTCAGTCTGGCATGTAATACTAATTTAAGTTAATAGATGGCGTTGGCAGTCAAGTATACAGTTTAGTTAAGTTGAATATGATTGGTCAAGTGCACGGATCTTGGAATTCTCAACGACAGCTCAGTCAGAAAACTAGCGGCTGGCGACAGCACGATTCCTAATGGTAGGACACAGATTAAATATAAGGAAAGGGCACCTGACGTCACTGTTGGTTAAATTGCTGTTGGTTAGTAAGAGAAACCTGTTCGTTCGTTACGACTCCTACTGTACACATGAGATGGGGTGATTTGATTGGTCTACGTTAAACTGGTTTGTAATATGATTGGCCTACTTCACCATTATATTTCCTGCAAAGATAGCTACGAGAAAAATGCAGTGGTAGATTAGTTGACGGAACTGCTTGTTTGTAAACATGCCCTTTCCTTATAGTCATACAGATTTGACAGCGCAGCGAAAACCCGAACCGGCGCGATACAAGCGCCACTACTGAGAAGAGTCAAGAACTAACACACACGTGCGCGATCTATAAACTGTCAGATTGTCACGGTCACATGTACCTCTTGGCAGTTTTGTTTATTTAATATCGACACGACAGCTGTTTTAGTATTTCATTTTCATAAAAGTTCTTTTCAGAGCTAATGTTCTTGAATGTAATTAATTTATATTTCCAAGTGCTCTTTTCAGGGCTGTTTTCTTTACAATTAATTATTACAAAATGTAAAAAAATATGGTATTGTGTCAAGCACAATCATGTGCGTTGACGTTGTTTAAAATGTGGTACTAAATGGAATTTTTAAATATGCTATATTTATTACTTTTTAAATAAAAAATATTTAAAATCGTATTAAATAACGCTGTTTAAATGTTTCACTAGATGGAATTTATAAATAAAAATTATTTAAAATAGTATTAAAATAACGTTGTTTAATACTGATTTGTTTAAAATTTAATACTAAATAGTATTTTTAAATATACTATATATATATATATTTTAAATAACCACATATACATCGTTAAGAAATACAAAAGTGGTTTTACGTACTGTTCATAAGTATTACGATAACATAAACACATTTTACAAGTATGGAGTCATTTAAATATTTGAAAAAATGTCAGTTTAAATTATTAAGAAAAATGTGTAAAACTGTAAGAAACTCGTGTAAATATGTATATTTGTAAGTATTCGTATGATAAAATAAAATATGTTTGATGTTTTAAACAATAACAAACATAACAAACTGCGGCGACGCATTTATATATATATATAAAAAGATAGATACAATACAAATAAGATAAGTAATACCTACTTGTGGCGACACGCTCGGAACGTTTGCGACTGTTGTCACTAGGGGCTCTGAAGTTGCGATTCGGTTACCATTGAGCTTAAGGAAGTGTCCTATCTGTAAGTAATATTTTATCTGTGTGGTAGGACTTAGAGTAAAATCTTCAAAACTTGAAACTTGGGATCTTTCCCTAAAGAGGAATATTTTCCTTTCTTTCCTCAAATGCGTAAGGAAATGCAAAGGTTTTTAGTTAGTGTATTGTGTTTCAGTTTAAGATATATTTCGTTACTTATAAAATATTTTTAATTTATTATAGTGTAGATCCTTTGCCGTATTTGTTAGTTAATCGATTCTTATGTTACTGCTCGATTGTTTATCTTTTGAAAATATAAAATGACTGTGAAAGTTACCTGTATTAAATGAGGAAAAGAATTATTCCACAAATAGTAACAGATTAAATGACCCTTCTTAATTATAAATTAAATTTGACGTATTTTATTTTGGAACGATGTTTATTAACTGAAATGAATTCAGTTAATTAATATTTATTTACACTAATTGGAACTAATAAGAATTTTCATCAATGACTAAGCAAATAGTTTCTGAGAAAATTTGCATGTTTACAATCTTGGAATGTAATGTAAAGCAAGACTTTTTTTTCAATCAAACTACTCATACTAATTATTCCAATTTAAATTATGATTTATATTTTAAATATAAAATAATAAATTAGCGTGTTTAGCTTATCGTGGCATAAAAGTATGGCTATGGTTTGAAAATGCCAGAATATAATTACTACATAAATTCAGGAATTACTTAAATCAAGAACAATTTTGAGTCTATAAATAATTTAAAAGACTTTGATAATTAATTTCCTCTTCAACTCCCAGAATATTCAAGATGATAGTTTTAAATTTTAAGTAACTATAAGCGTAATGACTTAATCTTCTGCTAATAGATGGCATCCCAAAACAAAATATTATACAATGATGTAACTATATTGAGGAAATATAGGAAAATATCCCTCTTTAGGGATAAATCCCAACTCTTGAGCACTGGGAAATTTCGAAGATTTTAACCCTTAGGGGACGAGCGGCACGTGACGCATAAGATGCTCAGAATCTTCGATTATTCCCACCATTAACTTTTTATTGTAAGCTTTGGCTTATTTAATGACAGCATTTCTGTAATTCAATTAGGCGAAAATTTCTGTTTTGAAAAACCGGTGGTAAAAGATTAAAAATTATGTAAAGGACGCTCGTCGCGAAGGGGTTAATCGAAGTCCTACAATTAGGAATCGTGCTGTCGCTAGCCGCTAGTAGTCAGAAATATCTTGTAATTGACCTTTATCCTGAAGATGGCATCAGATGTAGGTCGAAACTTGTAGATATGTGTTTTTAATGTAGTTTTTATATCTTTTAAAGTGATACATCACTTTAGCAATCTGTATATATTTTACCATTATTTCATTTATTAAATGTAACTTTTATGATCATAAGCTTCTTCAATTAGTTTTTCGAGCAAGATCTCCACTTTTTAGAAGTGATGTGTGTTTTCTTATTTCTTGTCATGACGATTTTGATTCTCGATATATTTTTTGTCACTGTTACGTAATTTCTAATTAAATGGACCTCAACCACAAATGGTTTTGCAGAAACGTATATATTTTTTATTAGAAGATGATGAGAATAAACAAATTGCTGTACTTTTTAGAGAAATCTATTAGCAGTTCTCACCATCATGAAATCAGAAGCTGAGACTAGTTAACTCAAAAAGATTTTTAAAAACCTGCAGGATTTAAAAACATGATATATATTTATATATATTTTCATCTTCAATTAGTTTGTTATCACCAAAAAATATATTTTTTTAATTTTTAAAACGTAATACACAAACATGTTTTTTTTTAAATATATGTAGTCTTATGATGAAATAAAAAAATAAAGGAAACGCTGAGAAGCTTAGATACCTTTTATCATGCAGCATTCCAAGAATTATAAACTAATTTATTATTTTTTTTAAGTTATATTTTTAGTAAATATGTTTTACACAATAATACATTAAATAATTGTTAAATACATATGCTTTTAACTATTATATTTTTGCTTAGTAGTTTACATAAGATTAAAGAACATTTTTATAAATATTTTGTTATATAAGAATACGAAAAAGACCATATTATTAATTATGTTTTCTTTGAAAATAGAAGCGTGATACCCAAACTTAATATTTCTCGTAATAAAGTTTTTAATATATGTTGTGCACTGAAATTCTTATTTAGACATATTAATAGTGTGTACAGAATCTAATTATACTAGAATAATGAGAAAACAAAAACATCACAAATAAGAAACTAAAATAACGGGTGCGTCATAAATTCGTTAAAACTTCTAAAATTCATTAAAAAAAAAAGTTAAAAAATCGCGGTTTGCTGGAATGGGATTAGAGGGAAATTTATTATTATTTCTTTTTTTAAACAAAACAAGACAAAAAAAGGCTAAAAAATCACCGATAGATGGCGCTGAATGCATAATATGAAGCAGATTTATGCAAATCAGGCTGTTAATAAAACTCCTAAATGCATACATATTCTTCATTTAATGCCAGCAGTATGCTATAGTTTCCAGAAAAAGCGATGTTGGTTAAACTGTTTTATAAGAACGGGAAATTAGCAACCGGCGCATTGCGAAAATTGCGCTTGGTAAAAGGACTCAAGACCGAAAAACGGCTTGTTTCATATGCTGGTATAGTGAAGCTTGTCAGACGCTTCACAGAAATGGGTCTTTTAGTATAAGCATAATTTGCATACATCTGCTTCATATTATGCATGCAAGTGCCACCTATCGGCAATTTTTTAACCACAATTTTTTGTTATTAAAATATTCTATCACCCTATAATCCCATTCCTGTAATCCCTAATTTTTTAGTATCATTTGACTTTTTAAAGTTTTAACGAACTTAAAACGCACCCGGTGTTTAAAATTCATATCCTCTTTAATCAAAAGCTACAGGTTGCTGACGACTGGCTTTTTCGCTAATCGTTGCCACAGATTAATCTCGGAAAATGAAACATTTGAAGTTACAGAAAAAATTAATAGATCGAAACGTATATGTCAGAAAATTGTTCGACAAACTGCGTTAGAAAAGTAAAAAAATGTATTTTTCTTAATATAAATTTAAAATCTAATGATTATGCCGTTTTTCAAATATTGATTTTCAAAAATTACCACATTTCACAATGGTGTACCATAGTGAAATCTTCACGCGTAAAAATATAATGATAACGGTAATGTATCCTGACATGTATACTGGTATACAAGAGCACGAGACACAAATTATATTAGCCTTATTATTCTGTTAAAATATAAAAGTGAATTATGATGTCACGAGTGCATGATTTTTATTTAATTCTCCACAAATACTAGATGCGCCATTTCTTTTATACTTGAGAATAATATAGGTTAATTCATGTTATTAAAAAATGTAGCTATAAAACATGTAAATAATCGGAAATTTTTTATTAGCTGAGATATTTCAAAAGAATAACAGAACTGACAATCTTCACTAATGTGTTCAGTTGCATTATCACAGTGGGGGAGATGTGTGCTTTATTTATTATGTTCTTTAATTACTGACTATGATATGGGCGTAGGAATATGCTATTTGTATGATATTTGATAGGTCCATGAAATTTTTCTTCTTGCAGTGGTGAATTATGGCGTTAATATCAAACTGATTTGCATTGCACAGTTGTTTACGGATTGTTGGTTTGGAGTTTTGCAATCAAAAATAGTATTGTATTTCACTGGGGAAAAAAAAAAACTTTAAATAAAAAATTTTAAAACACTGTTTCATTCTCCCCACCTCTTAAATAATAAAGCTTATTTTACTGATATTGTTATAGTATTTTTTTCCCGTCAAGTTTTGATGGGTTCCATCTAGTATTATATATAATCAGCTAATAAGAATATATCGGAGAAAAATATATTTTCTTTGTGGTTTCTTAAATGTAAGCTAAATTAAACATATTTTAATGTTTTTTGATTAAACAAGTATTTATGTTCAATACTGGGAGAAACTACTAAAATTCATAATAATATTTTTTCTAATATATCTTCTTTATCTTTTAAATTCAAATTTTAAAAATTAACATATTAACAAAATGTATTAAGAATGATATTGAGTAAAATGAAAGAATATAATTTTTAAATCGGATTTTTTAATAAAATATATATTATTAGAAATAGTAAATTCAATATGTGTAAAATTCTAACTTTTTTGTATTTTTATTTTATTTGTTTAACTTCATAGAGTAATGATTTGTCAAATTGATAAATAAATTATTATATAATTCCTCGCAACACATTCATGAAGTTAAAATAATTACAATCCTATTCTTACCAATGTGATAAAAGAAAACTTTATTTGCTGTAGTATAAAAATATAATTTAAAATGAAATTTAAAATGAAAGAATATAATTTTTAAATCGGATTTTTTAATAAAATAGATATTATTAGAAATAGTAAATTCAATATGTGTAAAATTCTAACTTTTTTGCATTTTTATTTTATTTGTTTAACTTCATAGAGTAATGATTCGTCAAATTAATAAATAAATTATTATATAATTCATCGTAACACATTCATGAAGTTAACATAATTACAAACCTATTCTTACCAATGTGATAAAAGAAAACTTTATTTGCTTAGTATAAAAATATACTCTCTCTCTCAAAAAAAGAGAAAAAAAAGCTAGTAATAATCTTGCAAAAATGAAATATTATACAAATTCAAATACGTTTGGTAAATTCTGACATAAAAATGTAACATTAGAAAATTATTTAACATTACATAGATGAATTTATAAACTTTAAAATATTTATAATTAGAAAATTCGTTAATAATTTTGAATCCTACAGTGAATTACGTAATTACGATTATTTAACATAACTTATAATAACATGCTATTATATTTCGTCTTGTGTGGATAGCTTTGTGAAATTGATATAATAAATTCTATCTGTATATACTGGGACTGTAAATAAACTGAATAATTTTTCATTGCGAATTTTATGAAATTTTCTAGCAAGTGACAAAATATAATTGTTGTGGAATAGCTCTTTCCATTAAAATTAAGTCTCATAAATTTTGTTAAACTAGTCACAGAAATTTTGAATTACATTTAAAGGTACATGAAATTTAAACTTAAAATATTTTGTGATGAGGAACATTGTTAATATATTTTTATTCTTATAGGGAGTTATGCTATACATTAATATAACAATCAATTGTAATTATAATTACTTGCCAATTATACATTTTTAAAACTCAGAAGGATATGCAATAGTTTTCTTTTCTAAGCTTTATTTTAAACTAGTTGACCTGCCCGGAGTCGCCTTGGCTCGTGATATTAACCCTAAAGAAACCTAAAATTTGTATGATTTTAAATCTTTAACCCGATTTTATATGAATTTATTTTTCTAAATAAAAAATCGCAAAAAAATCTGATATTTTTAGTGGTACAAGTGCTCGTAAAAATACATTTTTTTGTTTTTAACACTTTCTAACCTAGTTGAAAAGTGTTTATGACTTTGGTTTGTCTGGCCGTCTGCAGTCTGTCCGTGCTCTATATAACTCCCGTAAATATGCTTGGATTGCCCTGCAATTTTTATATGTTATTGTCGTTATCTATAGCATGTTCCCTACTTCAATTGAAGTGTGTAGCACATATAGTTTTTTACAGGGACACTCAAAAGAATTCCGTTACATTACGTTCTATGGGGAAAAATCATTTGCGGTTTATTTTAATGATGTTACACATTATCAAACACATTGTAATTGATATATATCACTAAGGTGCCGTACAAGAAGCTTAATATGGAATAGGGTGTGCATAGCACTTATAGTTACTTTACAGGGACAGTCAAAAGAATTCCGTTACATTACGTCTATGGTGAAAAATCGTTTGCGGTTTAATTAAATAATGTTTCACTATTTTAATGCATTGAAATTTATATATATCACTAAAGTGCATTACAAGAGGCTTACTACAGAATATTGTGTATATATCATCGTTTATTTACAGGGACACACACAAGAATTCTCTACTGTCTGTTAACAATAATTCCTGGAAGTGCGTTTTAAGTTGCTGAAATGCGATTTTAAATTTCACTCAGTTTTTGTCTATTACTTGGTGTGTATAAATTCTATAGATCATATACAGGGCTGAATAAAAGTATTCAGATATTTTTCCTAATATTGTATATGTTGAAAATTCCTGAAATTACGTTTTTAAATATGTTATGTGGTTTCCAAATTGTTTACTTAGATGTTATCTTTCAGCTTATTAAACGATAATTATTTGTAAAATTATTTTGGAAGCATTGGAAGTGTTACATAATCTATGCTTGACGCATGATTTTTCTTTCTTGTTTTATTTCACGTAGGGTCGTTTAATAGTTTAAAAAAAGTTTTGTAGTCCGAGCTATTTGAAATTATTATCGATTATAAATATAACGGTTTTTCAGCCTGTATAAAAATTTCGTGGAAAACGTATTGTTATTTAATTGAAAAAGATATATGTTTTCTTCTCGCTTTCTTTTTCTCTTCTTTTCTTGGTTTGGGTCTTTTAACATAAAAAAAAAAGTTCTATCCGTCCGAACTCTGTGAAATTTTAATAGGTTATAAATATAACTGTGTCCAAGCTCTATTTAAAATTTAGTGAAAAAATATGCATATTTTGTAGTGAAAACATGAGCCGAAGCTGCGACGAAACAGCTCGCGTTTTGCCGTTTTCATGGAAAATTTCTCATATTTTATT
Source organism: Maratus michaelseni (assembly GCA_963931845.1). Lineage (NCBI taxonomy): Eukaryota > Metazoa > Arthropoda > Arachnida > Araneae > Salticidae > Maratus > Maratus michaelseni. Next base: position 54,278,244 of record OZ007588.1, on the reverse strand, counting down.
TTTTTTTCGTCCGAACGTGCATCAGGACCTGCCTTGTACTATACTCATACAAATTTTCAGACTTCTGCGCGCGGTAGATTTTCCTAGCCATCACCAACAAGCAAACAGACACATACAGAGAGCGAAACTTTCTTTTTTTTTAGTATATATGTCAAATGTGCAGTCGCGTTTTTCGAAAACACACAACTGTAACACTTTAAACTGAACATAAATGGTCATTTTTGTTTTCCAAAAAACAATTTATGTTCAGTTTTCTCGATAAAATCTCGTTTGTCTTAAATATTTTCTTAGAATGTAAGAGCTTTGGAGTAATGCAAGAAATTGCATATTGTAATATTTTGTTATGTGTATGGAATATTTGTAGAATATAGCACAAAAGTTCCATCACTATCTTAGCAACATGCAACTCACAAACGGAAAATAATTTACAGGTTGTCCCAAAAGCCCTTGACATATTTTTTAATTTACTGAAAGATCAACCAATTGGCGTACGAGAGCGTGGTGTGGACGAAAATGCTTCTTATGATCTGAAATATTGTTTAAGGAAATAAAAAAAAATAATTCCAAAAATTTCTCATAGATGGCGCTGCTTCTGCAGAATTATAGATTAAGTAGAATGCATTTATACATAAAAATAGCGAATGACTCACAATGCGTACGTACAGTTTTTGTCCAATCTATGGCAACGCCCGTTCCAGAACTTAACAATACTCGCCTTTCTGTGTTCAATTAGACGAGTGAGGGTGGATAAACGAGTATTGTTAACTTCTGGAATGTGGGTTGTCTTAGTTTGGACAAAAACTGTGCATACGCATTGTATGTCTATCGCCATTGTGTATCATACAGTATAAAGGCATTCTACCTATTCGATAGCTTTTCAGAAGCAGCGTCATCTATGAGAAAATTTTGGAACTATTTTTTTTTGCTTAAACGAAGATTTTAATCATAAGAAACATGTTCATCAAACCGCACTCTGCTACGCCGATTGCTTGATCTTTTATTGCGTTTTAAAATGCAACAAGGAACTTTGAGAGTCCTTGTATTTTTCAATGCAATTTTTCCTGGTAATCACTTTATTAGTATCATAACAATCTAATTAGTGCACATTTAGTTTCCTTCAATCATAGTACAATACACATCAAAGCTAAAAAAGTTAGAAATCCATTAAATTCGCCTGAAACACTAAATTTAAAAGCATAAAATAAAGTGAAAGGAACACACCATATTTAAATGCTTTGTGCTACACCAAAGGGTAATTTTAAGGTCTAAAAGTATTACATGAAATATTCGATAACTTTTAGCAAAAAAGTAAAGTATTAAATAGTTTTGTCTTCTTACTTTAAAAATAACCTTAAAAGCACAGATATCAATATTTTCTAATTGTTATCTTCGACTTATTTAAACGCAGAAAATTATTACTAATTATGTGATTAAATAAGGCGAAGATTATCTATTTGGAAATAGCGATAACAAATTACCTGCTGACAGAACGACTCGCCACTATTTTTTAGCACTTTCCAACCAAGTTGAAATGTGTTTATGAGTTCGGTTTGTCTGGCTGTCTTCCGTCAGTTCGTGCTCTAATTCTCGTAAATGTACTCGGATTTCCCTGAAATTTGTGTACGGTATTGACGTTTATTATAGCATGATCCATACTTGCCAACTTTTACACTTTAGGCGTAAAATTTACACTTTTAGAGCATTTTTTACACTTTTACACCTAGGGCACATATTTTTACACTTTTTTGCAAAGTTTCTTCCACGTTTTATCATTCATCCCTTAATTTATGAATAATTTTCTAGTTGCTTATAGTAACGGTAAATGATGAATGTCAGGGGAATATTTAGTATTGTCAAAGAATGAGTTCAGGTTTCATTGACAAAAATCATCAGGAAGATTTTTTAAAATTTGTATTGCATGTAAGAAGTCGTGTTTTAAATAAATTTGCTCAGACATAAAGTAAAGGTTAGATAAGAAAAGCTGTGTATATGTCTTTAAAATCAGTTTCTTAATGAGTGTTGTAATGTTTTTCATATTTTTCTCATCAAACTATCTTTATAATGGTCAGCATTGTATTATTTAATACTATTCATCTATTATGTACTTAATTTTTTTTGAAAAAGGCTGTGTATTTGTTACTTAAAAATGGGTTACATGGGTTTTATGTTTTAAAAAATTGTGTGAAATACTCTTTACGCGTCATTTTACACTTTGCCATTTTCAAAAGTTGGCAGGTATGGATGATCCCTATTGAAAAGGAAATTTATAGCACTTGTAGTCTATTTACAACGCTAGTAAAAAGTATTCCGTTACATTACAGTCAATGGGAAAAAATCGTTTCAAGTGCATTTTGATGATGCTACGTCATTTAAAACATGATGAAATTGATATAATATTATGAAGCGCACTACAACATACTTTTTTTGTAAAATATAGGGTGCATAGCCTTTGTTATTCTTGTACAGGGTCACACAAAAGAATTCTGTTGCACAATGTTCTATGAGAAAAAAAATGTTTGCAGCGTAATTTATTGATATTTCACTATTTTAAACATAATGAAATTTATATACATTACTCAGGTGCACTATAAATTGCTCACTGAAAAGTATCAAATCATTGCGTTTATCGTTCTTGTACAGGTAAACACAAAATAATTCGATTACTGTCTTAGTGCGATAATTATAGTCTATGTGTGATAAGATCGTTTTCAACTTTGGTTTGCGTTTTTAAGTTTAACTACATTTTTTGCATATTATATGGTGTGTGTAAATTTTGTTGATCATATACAGGGTTACACAAAGGAATTCGTAAGTATTACTGACCATGGGATGGAATTGCTTAAGGAAATTTTAATTGTGTTACGCATTTTGCTGCTGAACAATATTTAATAGACTTAGAGAAGTTTGTGGAATATAAATAAATTGTATACAAGGGTACGCAAAGAACAAGATGCATTGTTGTTTATGGTTGGTAATTGCTGGAAGTAAGTTTAAAGTTGCCTTATGCGGTTTTTACCTGAATTAAATTTTAACTTAATATGTGGTGTGTACAAAAGTCGTTAGATAATATACAGGGTTGTACAAAATATTTTGAATGCATTTCCATTGACTGGCGAAAATTTCTAGATGTGAATTTTCTAACTGAGCTAAATTTTATCATGCTATGTAGCATACATTCAAATCTATATATCATATACAGGATTGCACAAAATAATTCGACTATATTTTGACTATGGATGGTAATTGCTAAAACTAGATTTTTAAATGTGTTATATGTTTCCTAGATTGTTTGCTACATATCTTCTTTCCCCTTACTTAACGGTGATGTTCCGTTAGAGTTTTCTGGATGTGTTGGAAATTGTTTCTTAATCTATGCTTGACGCATGATTTTTCGTTCTTTTTATATTTCGTTATAAACAGAATAAAAAGAGTAACAGTTATATAGTTTATAAACTATTTAATATAAATGAATGTGCCAGATATATATATTTTTTTTAATTAACTAGTGTTTTATAATTAGTTTACTGGAAATGGAAAAAAAAACTTGAGATGCTTTGTGAGTTTTAATGATCTAGAATACTAAACATTGAACAATGCAGTTTGGAAAATAAATTATTTTACTTTAGAAAAATGTATTTTAAACAATTAAGCATTAAGATATTGTATGACACAAATGTTCTAAATAGGCTTACTTATAAAGTATTCAGGAATATTACAGTACTTTTAATTAATGTTTTGTTAGGAAAAGAATGATAAAAATCATATTTTTTCTTCAGCTTGAAAGAGCCAGAATATTAATTATGTTTCCCCTTCTGTGCATAAACATCAAAAGTATTTTAAATATTTATTGTAATAACGTTTTTAATACATGTTGTTGAAAATTAAAGTTTTTTCTTTCCCTTTTCATAGTATGAATGGAATTCCAACTATACGAGAAAAGTAAAGTTATATAAGTATATTTATTATGAAAGGAAAATATAATGAGAATATTTCAGTGAAAAGCATTTTTTTACGTAATTAAATATGAATTAAGTGCATTTAATCGAAAATGTTCTTTATTTAATTAAAAAGAAATTACCACAAAACTCGATCGCAAATTTTTTCTATATATCTTATAAATTAGAAATTAGAAAATTAAAGATTCAATGACGAAATATAGTGCGATAAATAGATATATTTCTTCAAATGCCACATTTAAAAAAAATTACAGTCGGATAAAAAAAAAAAAAAATTAGTTGTATAGTTTCAAAACTATTTCATATAAATGAATGTGCCAGATATTTTTTTAATTAACCAATGAAATATAATTAGTTCAGTGGAAATGAAAAAAGAGATCCTTAGATGCTTTGTAAGTTTTAATGATCTGATCTAGAATACTAAACATTGAAAAATGCAGTTTAGAAAATAAATTATTTTACTTAAAATAAATATCTTTTAAACAATCATACATTAAGATATTGGATAACACAAATGATTTAAACAGGCTTACTAGAAAGTGTCCGCAAATATTGGAGTACTATTAATTAATGTTTTGTTAGATAAGGAATGATAAAAATCATATTTTTTTCTTCAGCTTGAAAGAGCCAGACTATTAATTATGTTTTCCTCTTCTGTGCATAAACATCAAAAGTATTTTAAATATTTATAGTAATAACGTTTTTAATACATGTTGTTGAAAATGAAAGTGTTTTCTTTCCCTTTTTTATAGTATGAATGGAATTCCAACTATACGAGGAAAGTAAAGATATATGAGTATATTTATTATGAAAGTAAAATATAACGAGAATATTTCAGTGAAAAACAATTTTTACGTAATTAAATATGCATTAAGTACAATTAGTCGAAAATGTTCTATATTTAATTAAAAAGAAATTACCCCAAAACTCAATCGCAAATTTTTTCCATCTGTCTTATAAATTATAAATTAGAAAATTAAACATTCAATGACAAAATATAGTGTGATAAATGGGCACATTTCCTCAAATGGCACATTTTAAATAAGAATTACAGTCGGGCAAAAGAGTTGTATAGTTTCGAAACTATTTCATATAAATGAATGTACAAGATATATTTTTTAATTAACCAATGTAATATAATTATTTCAGTGGAAATGAAAAAAAATCCTTAGATGATTTGTAAGTTTTAATGATCTAGAATACTAAACATTGAAAAATACAGTTTGGAAAATAAATTCTTTTACTTAAAAAAATATCTTTTATACAATTATACAATAACATATTGGATAACACAAATGTTTTAAATAGACTTACTTAGAAAGTGTTCATAAATATTAGAGTACTTATAATTAATGTTTTGTTAGATAAGGAATGATAAAAATCATATTTTTTTCTTCAGCTTGAAAGAGCCAGAATATTAATTATGTTTTCCCCTTCTGTGCATAAACATCAAAAGTATTTTAAATATTTATTGTAATAACGTTTTTAATACATGTTGTTGAAAATGAAAGTGTTTTCTTTCCATATTTTATAGTATGAATGGAATTCCAACTATACGAGAAAAATAAAGTTATATAACTATATTTATTATGAAAGGAAAATATAATGAGAATATTTCAGTGATTTTTTTTTTACATAATTAAATATGCATTAAGTACATTTAATCGAAAATGTTCTATATTTAATTAAAAAGAAATTGCCCCAAAATTCTATCGCAAATTTTTTCTATCTATCTTATAAATTATAAATTAGAAAATTAAACATTCAATGACAAAATATAGTGTGATAAATGGACACATATAGTTTCGAAACTATTTCATATAAATGAATGTACAAGATACTAAACATTGAAAAATACAGTTTGGAAAATAAATTCTTTTACTTAAAAAAATATCTTTTAAACAATTATACATTAAGATATTGGATAACACAAATGTTTTAAATAGACTTACTTAGAAAGTGTTCATAAATATTAGAGTACTTTTAATTAATGTTTTGTTAGATAAGGAATGATAAAAATCATATTTTTTCTTCAGCTTGAAAGAGACAAAATATTAATTATGTTTTCCCCTTCTATGCATAAACATTAAAAGTATTTTAAATATGTATCATAATAACGTTTTTAATACATGTTGTTGAAAATGAAAGTGTTTTCTTTCCATATTTTATAGTATGAATGGAATTCCAACTATACGAGAAAAGTTAAGATATATAAGTATTTATTATGCTTAAAATATTTATTATGAAAGGAAAATATAATGAGAATATTTCAGTGAAAAACATTTTTTTTACATAATTAAATATGCATTAAGTACATTTAATCGAAAATGTTCTATATTTAATTAAAAACAAATTACCACAAAACTCGATCGCAAAATTTTTCTATATATCTTATAAGTTGGAAATTAGAAAATTAAATATTCAGTGACAAAATATAGTGTGATAAAGGGACACATTTCTTCAAATGCCACATTTTAAATAAAAATTACAGTCGACAAAAAAAAAGTATTAGTTGTATAGTTTCTATAGTTTCGAAACTATTTCATATAATTGAATGTGCAAGATATTTTTTTTATTTAACCAATGTAATATAATTAGTTCAGTGGAAATGAAAAAAAAAATCCTTAGATGCTTTGTAAGTTTTAATGATCTAGAATACTAAACATTATAAAATGCAGTTTGGGAAATAAATTATTTTACTTATAAAAATATCTTTTAAAGAATTATACATTAAGATATTGGATAATACAAATGTTTTAAATAGGCTTACTTAGAAAGTGTTCGCAAATATTAGAGTACTTATAATTAATGTTTTGTTAGATAAGGAATGATAAAAATCATATTTTTTTCTTCAGCTTGAAAGAGCCAGAATATTAATTATGTTTTCCTTCTGTACATAAACATCAAAAGTATTTTAAATATTTATAGTAATAACGTTTTTAACACATGTTGTTGAAAATGAAAGTATTTTCTTTAATTTTTTTATAGTATGAATGGAATTCCAACTATACGAGAAAAGTAAAGATATATAAGTATATTTATTACGCGTTAACTATTTATTATGAAAGGAAAATATAATGAGAATATTTCAGTAAAAAACAATTTTTTTACGTAATTAAAATAGCATCAAGTGTATTTAATTGAAAATGTTCTATATTTAATTAAAAACAAATTACCAAGAAACTGGATCGCAAAATTTTTCTATATATCTTATCAATTAGAAATTAGAAAATTAAACATTCAATGACAAAATATGGTGTGATAAATGGATATATTTCTTCAAATGCTACATTTTAAATAAAAAATACAGTCGGATACGGTTAAGATGTTCACGGTTAATACGCCATCCCGCCTTATACGCGAATTTTTAAGATATTAGATAATACAAATGTTTTAAATAGGCTTACTTAGAAAGTGTTCGCAAATATTAGAATACTTTTAATAATTGTTTTGTTACGTAAAGAATGATAAAATTCGTATTTATTCTTCAGCCTGAAAGAGCCAGAATATTAATTATGTTTTCTTTCCATACATAAACATCTAAAGTATTTTAAATATTTATTATACTAACGTTTTTAATACATGTTGTTGAAAATAAAGTCTTTTCTTTCCCTTTATTACAGTATGAATGGAATTCCAACTATACGAGAAAAGTAAAGATATAAGTATATTTATTATGCTTTAAATATTTACTATGAGAGGAAAATATAATGAGAATAATTCAGTGAAAAACATTTTTTACGTAATTAAATATGCATTAAGTGCATTTAATCGAAAATGTTCTATATTTAAATAAAAACAAATTACCACAAAACTCGATCGCAAAATTTTTCTATATATCTTATAAATTATAAAGTAGAAAATTAAACATTCAATGACAAAATATAGTGTGATAAATGGATATATTTTTTCAAATGCCACATTTTAAATAAAAATTACAGTCGGACATGGTTAAGTTGTTCACGGTTAATACGCGATCCCGCTTAATACGCGAATTTTTCTGGTTCCTTGAGCATAGTCCATAAGACTAATACAAAAATATCACGTTTAGTACGCGAACGGTTATTACGCAATCCCGTTTAATACGCAATTAAATTTCCGTGCTGGTTCTATATATTGGTTTGTGTTTGGTTTTGCTGTACAATAATAATCCTTGGTCAATCATCCTTTAAAACTTATTTTGACAACATGTACTGATTTTCTCCAATCCATTGCCTGAGTTATGTGGTGACTCCTGTTTGGATCATGTATTCTATCTGGTAACTGTTGTTTTCTTTTCCCTATCCTTTTTAATCTTGTTGTATTTTGAACTTTAAGATTATATTTTACGGTTTATTTCTCTTTTTTGTGAGTAAAGTTTCTTTCCTTTTCATTATTGTTTTTATTTTTTTAACTTTATGTTTTTTTCACAGAATATTTCTCTATTTTGGTGTGGTAGTCCCAAAATCCTATTCTTTAGCAATGCTATGGCTAATATGATGATGAAACTACACATTTTATTTGTGGTAATTTAGGCATTTGGGACGTGAAGATTGTGTCTAAATTCCACAAATTTCATTTTTTCAATTTTTTTATTTAATTTCTTCTTCTTCTTCTTCTTCTTTTTAATATGTAAATGGAATATCTATATTCAGAGTGTTGGGGGACACTATTGTTGTCAATTAATTATTACATTCAAATTCATAATTTCATAGTTTTTGTTGCTGTTTCGGTAATGTTTCATTAATGGTTATATATATATATATATATATATTTGTTGCTGTTTCGGTAATGTTTCATTAATGGTTATACATATATATATATATATATATATGCGCACATATTGTTTGGAAAAGCATTTTTTTAGTAATAAATAAAAGAAAAATAAATAAGTTATTTTTTAAAATTGACTTTTAACGTTTTCATTTTTTTTTCTTTTTTTTTTTAAATTTAGAACATTAAACTGCATTTTTTTAAATTTTTGTGTGATATTTATTTAGAAGGTTAATATATTTTTTATAACGCATATTGCAATAAAATTTTACTACTCCTAATAATAATAATAATAATATATTATTTTTTTAAATAAATATTAACACAAATTATAAAATAGACTAAAATAATATTTGAAAATTAACTTACCAAAATTGTAAATCCAGATTGAAATAAAAATGTATTCTTTAAATAACCACACTCTCTTTCTCTCTTCTCATCTTTTGATCAAAGTGATAGTCGATAAAAAATACCAGTAACTCAGCAAACAAAAATTTCCCTTTATAAATATGCTAATTTTTAATAACACATTTTTTAAACCAAATTTTCTTCTTTAATATTTCTAATAAAATTGTAAAATAATTTTTAAAGTGTGTAGTTTGAATTACAGGTCATAATAAAGATAAAAATATCTTTTAATAAAGACATGGAAATCCAATCCCTACAGGGGATTTGGTATTAAAAAAAAGGGAAACGTCTGTAGAATGATGACCGAGAAACTCGGTCGAATGCATTTAATCGAGAACTAGTGTAAATTGACAGAGAGTTTCGGGTTTTTTTCTGTGTTTTTACAGAAATTTTTAACAGTGTAAAAATTTGTTCAGCTGCAATTTAATTGATTTTAATCAGGGATGAGATTTCTCCGCTTTTTTGTATACCAGTATAATTATAGAGAAAATGTTATATTATATAATCAGAACATTTTGCGATTTAAAAGAAAAACATTTGCTCTAAAATTATACTGGTATACAAAAAAGCAAAGAAATCTCATCCTTGGTTTTAATGTTACAGTCGTGTGGTTTTACTCACTATCTGGAAGGGGAAAACAGATCTCCTTTTTGTATGTAATATATGATATTTAACAGAAATGTTATTACGACAAAAAATATACAACTTACTAATTTTTTTTTCATTAAATTTATAATTTCAAGTACTAAAAATATAATTAAACGATAACCTAAGTCATAAAATAAAAACTTCCATCGATATACCCAATCAGATTATCGATTTGATGATTTTTCATAAATGTAATGCATTTTCATTCATGAATATAACTAGTTATAAAGTCTCAGAAAATTGGTATATATTTAAATTTATGGTTCATTATACTCAAAATATCTTGTACATCGTAGACGATCAGCTTTCAATAAATATAACTATATAAGTTGTAATTTCCACAACTGGGCGAAAAAGTCCGCGTCAGATTCGAGCCAGAGATCTCTTGGCTGAAGCTGCCAATGCTCTACCAACTGAGCAATCCCGGACAAATCTGGCGGATCTAATTCACCCAGTTAACCTTATTGATTATTATTAACCTTATATTTACGCTTGATTATTTTCGACAAAATTATTCAAATTGATAGACGAACATATTCGTTTCGTACGTAGGGTCTTTCGGTAGTTTAAACGTCCCGAAACCAACACTTCCCGCTCTTCGGTGTCTTTAATTTATGTATTTTTCCTTTTAAATTTGTTCGGTATCAATTTTTTCATTTTTTTAAATTTTCTATTTAGAGTCTAAGGCATATGGGTCGCACGCAAGGACGTTTGACGGGGCTCTTGGCGTCAAACGCCCCGTCCCGTATGCCGTAGACTCTAAATAGAAAAGAAAAATTAACGTTACAACTTATATGATTTATTTACCAATTTGAAAAAATGTGTCAAAATTAATTTAGTGTAACTATCTAAATTAATCTAGTTACTATAACTATAGTTTTTGGAGAGTGACTAAATGTCTATAAAAACCACAGTTTTCAGAAAATGCCTGTGAAATTTTTATTTTTAAAAATGTATTAGGAAATGTTTACCTAAACTTCTAAAAACTTCCAGATTTGAATGTTTTAATGTGGAGAGCTGTAAAAAAAGACATTTTTTTCTTAATCTAAGAAAGGAAATTATACAATATTGTGCTTAAGACAAGAAAAAATAGAATCATTTTTTTTCGAATTATGTTAAATTTTATGTTTTCAAATAAAATTGCTATGTTTAATCACATGCTTCTTTAATCTAATCTCATATTTACTTATTATCACAGAAATGGAATTAATAATTAGATAATAAATAAATAATAAATAGTTTCAAATTAGCTTCATATTTAACTCATATCATATATGTTTCAGAAAATCACTTCCAATAATATTATAAGAAAAATCTTATTAATTATATAAAGTTGAAAGTGAAAATATGTTTAAGCAGATATACAATTCATAACAATAAAACATTTCATTACCTCTCCTACGCTAAATAAAATATTTTATTATCCATTCTACGCAATTAACTTTAATTAACTTAAATAAAAAAAACAACTATTGAAATAGTGCAGTAAACAAAAATGTAAATACGTTTGAAGGAAATAATAATTAAACAGTATAATTGAATATTTAAAAGCAATTATCTTTTTAAAATATAATTCTTTATCATTAGTAAGCACTTAGAAATATGATACATCTTCAAAATTTCTAAAAAAAAGTCCAACAAAGCAGTATTTTACTAATTGATTTTAATTTATTGTTAATACATAAACTCTAGCAATAAATGTGTTTCCATAGTGTTTGAAAAATGTCATGAAATCTGATATTTAGGTTGTGCAAAAATTACAGCTAGTTTTTTAGAATGTAACGTGAGTATTTTAATGAAAATTTCAATGCATTAAAGCTGAATCTATTAAAACTGATTTTAAAATAGAAAAAAGTTGTTTTGTGCATGTTGCTTCTGTAAAAATTTACTTGAAGTCTTGCCATTTTAATTAAGCAAATCTAATTAAACAAATAAAGTTTAAGTTTAAAATCAGTTTTTGAATTCTATTCTGAATTCATTTAAACAATATAATATTTCGTATACAATTTCACTTATTTATCGCTAATTAGTTTGAATAAGCAGAAATTAAATGAACATTTTGCATCTGCATAAAACAATTAAATTAAAGTAAAATATGCAATTGAAATTTTAAATATATTCACATAACGTTTAACATGTTTCTTTCTCCATCGCGAGATTTAAGAAATCTAAAGATGTTTTCAAAGGTAGTAAAGAATAATATTTTCAATTCGGCATTATTTTTATAAATTTAAATTGTTTTGTTTTCTATTTGTTAAGAATTAAAATCTTAAATTAACCATATGGTTGTGTAAATAAAAAAAAAAAAAAAGAAATGGGAGATACGCAGTTATATTTAGAATATACTGATACTTTAACTACTTCATTAGCTCACAGGCTATCTAAGCCTGAAAGCTAATGTGCCCGCCGGTTCTGTATGTACGTATGTATGTACGTATATGTGTACGTAACACGATAACTCGTGACAGAAATAACCGTTTTGCTTCAAATTTTGTTTATAGGTTCATTGTGATAAGGCGCTTCCCTGATTACATTTGGGGGTTCATTGGTTAAGTATAAATGGGGAAACGGGAGGCTACTACCCTCTTAATTTATTCATGCATAATTTTCATGAATAATTATCCAATTTTCTTCAAATTTTGTATACAGATTAATTGTGCTAAGGCGTTTTCCTGATTAGTTTTGGTGGTTCATCGGTTAAGTATAAAAGGGAAAGGGGGGCTAATCCTCTCCCCTTTAATTTAGATAAATGTGTTTTTCATGCTGAATTATTCGATTTTCTTCAAATTTTGTATATAGGTTCATTGTGATAAGGCGCTTCCCTGATTAGTTTTGGGGATTCATTGGTTAATTATAAAGGGAGGAACGAGGGTTAACCCCACTTAATTTAGATAAATGGCTTTATCATGCAGAATTATCCGATTTCTAAAAATTTTGCATATAGGTTCATTGTGATAAGGCGCTTCCCTGATTAGTTTGGAGGTTTATTGGTTAAGTATAAAGGGGATACGGGCGAGTTAATCCCTCCTTAATTCAAGTAAATGGGTTTTTCATGCAGAATTATCCGTTTTTCTTCAAATTTTGTGTATATGTTCATTGTAAGAAGGCGCTTCTCAGATTAACTATGGGAGTTCATTGTTTAATTATAAGAAGGGAAACGGGGGCTAACCCCCATTTAATTTAGATAAATGGCCTTATTATGCAGAATTATACGATTTCTTCAAATTTTGTATTTAAGTTCATTGTGATAAGGCGCTTCCCTGATTAGTTTGGGGGTTTATTGGTTAAATATAAAGGGAATACGGTCGGGCTAATTCCTCCTTAATTAATGTAAATGGGTTTTTGATGCAGAATTATCATATTTCTTCAAATTTTGTATATATGTTCATTGTAATAAGGCGCTTCTCAGATTAGCTATGGGAGTTCATTGGTTAATTATAAGGGTGGACGAGGGAATGAGCCCCCCTTAATATATTGACGATTAGTTTATTTTTCGAGGGGCTTATTTCAAATTCTTTGAAATAAGTGTATAATATACAATTAGTGTGAATAGCCTGTGAGCTCAATGCCCTCAATTTAACTGGGCACTTTTCTTTTTATTTTGTTAACTGATGCCAATTTTTTTAAAAGGCAAGTGTTAATTTATTTTTTATTGTATAATGAATTTGAGGAGAGGTATTTAATAAAAAATTTAAAATGTTTTTTATGAAATAAATTTTCATACAGTTTATTCTTTGATATATTGTTTATTGAAATATATGATTTTTTTTATTGATAAAATTAAAATAGGCGGTGTTCCAAGATGCCATATAAACTTTAATTTCTGTTTTTTTTTTTTTTTTTTTTTTTTTTTTTTTTTTTTGATAAATAAATATAATATTCAATAATACGATTTACGGCTTTCGCTTATTTATAACGGGAAAATTTGACATAATTTATTCGTGTTTCCCATATGAGACGTTCAAAACACCTAAATGTGACAAAGTATTGTATGCAAGTCCGTTGATCTTAAAATATCCATTTAATTGCTTCTAATTTTTAAAATACTTCATAAATAGTTGAAATACATAAAAATGAAAGTTTTATGTAGATATAAATTGTAGATATTGAATTAAACTATATACTGATAGCTTAATTTAAGAATAACTAAAATGATAGCAAATAACTTTGGGGTACTGAATATATTATAATTAAATAATAAATACAACACATCGTACTTTAAACACTTATTACTTGCACCATGTAAAAACTAAGAAGTAACTAATGAATGACAAATACAACATATATATTACCAAAACAATGCTTATTACTGCATACTTTATGCAAATATTTTGATTTTCAGCTTGCTTTTCACTCATTTTTTTGCTTTTCATCTTCCGTATAGATTTCATTTTTTTTCTATACAATGCTATGTTTCTGTTTTCTTTTTGGTGTCTGGAAGGCATAGATCTGGAGAATTTTGAGGATTAGCATTATTTTTATCTTATTTTTCAACTGTATCTTCTAGATTGTTTTAACTACAGACTTGGAGTTTTTGCTGAATTATCTTTTCGTAAAACTGTTTTTTAGCTCACAGGCTATCAAAGCCTGAGAGCTAATGTGCCGGCCCGTTCTGTATGTACGTATGTACGTAACGCGATAACTCTTGATAGAAATCACCGTTTTGCTTCAAACTTTGTTTATAGGTTCATTATGGTAAAACGCTTCCCTGATTAGTTTTGAGGGTTCATTGGTTAAGTATAAAAGGGGGGAACTGGGGGAGGGGCTGACCCCCCTTAATTTAGGTAAATGGGTTTTTCATGCAGAATTATCCCTTTTTCTTCAAATTTTGTATATAGGTACATTTTAATAATGCGCTTCTGTGAATAGTTTTGGGGGTTCATTGGTAAAGTATAAAGGGGGAAAGGGGGGGGGGGGGCTAATCCCCCTCTTAATTCAGATAAATGAGTTTTTCATGCCGAATTATCCGATTTTCTTCAAATTTTGTATATAGGCTCATTGTGATAATGTGCTTTTCTGAATAGTTTTGAGCGTTCATTGGTTAAGTATAAAGGGGGGAACGGGGGGAGGCTTATCCCCCCTTCATTTATATAAATGGAATTTTCATGCAGACTTATCAGATTTTCTTCAATTTTGTATATATATATTCATTGTAATTAGAGGCTTCCTTGATTAGTTTAAGGGGTTCATTAGTTAACTATGAGGAGGGGTAACGGGGGGATGACCCCCCCCCCTCCCTTAATATTTTGTCAATTTCTTTATTTTTCGAGAGACTTATTTCAGATTATTTGAAATAAGAGTATAATATACAATTAGTGTGAATAGCCTGTGAGCTCAATGCCCTCAGTTTAACTGGGCACTTTTATTTTTATTTTTCTTAAGCTGCATTTTTTTTTTTTCTTTTCAGTTTTGTCGATATTTTTTGCTCATTCACTGTATTTTCATCTTTAATTTCTTTCATATATGCTTCTGCTGTTACGCATTCCACAATGTGCGATACTACAGCTACTCCCTTTTATCCTGATTTTGACTTGTAGAAGAAACTGATTTTTGTTGTGAAAGTTGTTTTTAACAAACATCCTTCAATAGCATGAGGTAGATTACGTACAGGAAGAAATATCTATTAATTCTCAGTATCTATTAAAAGATATCACCATACCTTTCGTGAATAGAATCTTGCCAATTTTTTTGTATGTTAGTTTTTATGTGCGTTCGTAATTATAAATACGTAGCACCTACAGTGGTAGTCTGGTCCGTCCGTCTGTCTGCATATAACATCGGAAAAACTACCCAACCGAATAGTTTGAAATTTAATGCCTATTATCGTTGCACAATTTTTTCGAGTCATTTCAATTTTTATGAAAACCGAATCAAAACTTTAAACTATATTAATAAAAGTTTTTTTTTTTTTTTTTTTTTTAATCTTATTATACGTAATCTATATAATAAAAGCACAAGTCATGTTACTGAGGAAAGCAAATACGGGCAAACCAAATTCTTTTTTCACATGTCAGGCGGACACTTTTATTCATTTTTTCGAATAAAATTTTATAAAAGTTACATATTTAGAAAGATCGATAAAAAAAAAAAAAAACATGTTTGATTATGAGATGAGTTACATTAAAAAATGCATAGATTCTGAGATAATTTCAGTGGAAATTAGGTTAACAGCCTAATATCTCAATCCATCAGAGTAAATAAACACAGGAGATTCGTTCATTACGAGTCATAAAAGTTTTAAACCATGCAGGTAATCATTCACAAAGCAAGATCTCCATGATGAATTTAGCAGCGCTGTCTGGCGTAGAAAGAAAATTCTCATTTTTAAATGTGGCATACGCAGGGCTTGAGAAACGCGGTCGCCAGGTTACCACTGGCGAGCACGTTTTTCTATCTGGCCACCAAATTATTTATTTTAATGTTATTATTATTATTATTATTATTATTATAATTCTTTGTATAAAAATTGACCTAAAAATGAGCACAAATGTTCTCTTTTCCAGTATTTTTAATTTTTGTAAAAATAAGTTTACCAAATGCAAATTTTAAAGTAATAAAAACGTTATTATTTGACAGATTTCGACACGAAAATTATGCAAAAATTGTTTTCCTGCTTCACTATTTCATCTATGCCCCCCCCCCTAATCAGATATAGATTTTGTTACACTGGATTATCCAGACATTTGAAGCCTTCGGCAATCAGCATTTCCCGAACACACCGGTTAATTCAGCTTTTTCATATTTTCTTTTCATAGATATATAATTTTGATAAATTTCATTAGAAAACTTTGTTTATATTATCTTTTCAAATGATATATAATTATTCTAAACTATGTAACTAAAAATCCTACAATGTGCATATTATTTTTTCTCAATTAACTCATAAAAAAATTTTTGTGCTTTTGAAAATTAGTGACTTAGGAGGGGGGCGGGTAATATTTTTTATTGGCGAATAGAATTTTTTACTGCTACCAAATATTATCAAATTTGTAAAGCCCTGAGCATACGTAATAAACGAGAGAGAGAAAAAAAGGGAATTCTCATTTTTCGGTGCGTTCGTAATTATATAAATACGTAGCACCTATTGTCGTCGTTTGGTCCGTCCGTCCGCATATAACAACGCAAAAACTACATAACCGAATGGTTTGAAATTTAAGATATATTATCTTTCCAGAATTTTGTCGAGACATTTCAAATTTTTAAAAAATCGAATCAAAGTTTAGAAAATATTAATAAAAACATTTATTAAGAAATTTGATTTTTTTTTAAATCGGCTTTTTTTTTATAGGAACTTTCGAAGTTTAATCGTCAAGCGACCGATATACTTATTTTATGACAGAAATTAATCTGCAGACGATATAATTCATTTCACAGAATTAAAAATCATCAAGATCTGAATATTTATATAACTAGCTAATAGTACGAATGCACCTCATTTGTCACGTTTGACGTACAATTTCCAACTTGTTCTCATAGCAGACGATAGAATTCATTTCACTGAAATAATAAGAATGACTTTTTTATATTGCGAAACTTATAAAACGAACTTACCTCATATGTCATATTTAACGTACAATTTCCAACTTGTTAAAATAAGCATTAATTGTTTTAAAAAAATTGAAATATTAATCACTTTTTCTATTCGATGTTAAATTTTTTTCTGACAGACGCACAACGCATTATTGTTCAAGTTATAGTACCTTCATGGTCCGCATGAATGACATGACTAGCAGGAAATTTAGTTATAGAAAAAAGAAACCTATAGCTGATATAAAGTATAATAGAAAAAACACATCGTATTGAAAAAACGGAAAAATGCATGTTCAATAGTTTTAAAAAATCTATTTAGGGACATCAAAGTTGCCATTTTAAAAAAATATTAAACACGTGTTTTTCCGTTTTTCAATCTGATGTATATTTCTCGAGTTATTCGAGCGTTTCCAGACATAGCAATGGTAACGATTCTCACAGCATTGCACTCGATTACAGCGCCATCTACAATGTTTCGAAGAAAATGTTCAGTACAAAAGTTACGTATTTTTCCCCGTAGAATCCGAATCTGCAATGAAAAATGGGGGTCATCATTTAAAATTTCAAAGTTGCCCCCCTTTTCCCCCGGAGCCGAGCGGCCGAGTTGCCCCGGGCCGGGGAAAAGTTGCCCCCCGGGGGGGCAACTTTCATATCCCTAAATATATTTTTCAAACATATTGAACATGCATTTTGCCGTTTTTCAATCCGATGTATATTTCTCAAGTTATTTGACCGTTTCGAGACTTTTCGGACACCCTGTATATATATATATATATATATATATATATATATATATATATATATATATATATATATATATGAAATGATTTTCCATTTTATAGTGAATTATATCAACACATTAATTCTGTTAAGCGATGATTTTGTAGAAGAACATAGGTTTAGCAGTCGAAGGCTCCAGACGGAAGACGATTTTTATGAAATACATTAAGAGTTTTCTCGTAGAAATAACAGGAAGCTGCATTATTATCAATAATTTTATTGACACTTCACCAATCAAAGACAATTCCACGAGTCGTATTTTTAGAACTCAGAACGAATTGCGTTACATCGTAGAAAAAGAGCATGAAGATTTTACAAATTATTATAGAGATACACCAATTTAAAGACACTTCTCCTCCAAGTAACGGGTTTTGTTTAGCAATTCAAAAACGTAAAAATTCTGAGCTCCGGGGCTGCGTAACTGCGTTTTAAACGTAGCGAGGTGATTGAATATTTCGCAAATGCAGGGAAAATTAACCAATGAGCGACTTGCAAGGCTGTGGACCTTATTATTATACTCGGCATAATTTTGAAGTGAAAAAGTTAGACGCGCGAGTCGAAATGAATCATGGGTTATCGAATGATAATTTTAATTAAAATAAAAATTATATTAAGAGACATTCTAAAGAAATTAAAACTGAATGCCTCAAAAGAAGAAATAAATTAGTGTTTTTTACAGATACGTGTAGCTTTAACAGATTAAGAACATATATATCGATTAATATTAAGTATATCGTATCATTTCCTCTTAATTTTGTGCTGTAAAAAGTTTTATATATTTAATTTCAAAATAGCTTTTATTATTATCATCATTATTAAGATTAGATATAGTTTAAAATAAGATGAAAATAATTTATGGGTGTATTAGAATTATTTTTTAATTTGTTAAAATATGTAACGGTTATGCCATGTGGTTTTGGAAAGCATAACATGATTTTCGATAGTTAAAATATCACTTGTTAGGTACGTTTTACTGTTATATTTCTCTTTTTGTTTAACAATTCTTTATTCAATATGTTTTTGTATTTAATAATGTTCTATATACACATTTTTGCACATATCATTTTCAGTTATTCAATATTTGTCCATTTTTATTAAATTTTCTTTAAATTTAACTACGTTACTGATCGGGAAATTTGAGTTAATAAATTCGGCTCAGGCCTATTTACTCAAACAGAAATAAATTACATTTTACTTATATTAGTGGAATATTGCGCTTGAGAAAGTGTTTCACTTTATAAGTTTCCAATTGCTCCTTGTAATAAATTCCCCGTTCTGCACATTGGGTATATTTTCTCCACATATCTTCAAGTATCTTTCCCACCTATCTTAGTGTTGAGAATCTTACATTTTTGCATGTATATGTATTGTATTATAATTATCGGTTTATATATTGTCGTTTATTCATGGGATTTAATGGTTATTATTAACAAAAGTTTTATTATACATATATATACATATATGTGTACAATTTTTCACATTCCGGATATTTAATTACACTAATCAATAATATTTAATAATATATTAATTAATAATCTTTCACATTTGCAGTCTGATCAATGTTGACATTATAATCTGTTTTACACTTTTTGATTCTTAACAAATATAAAGAGCTTAAGAAAACGTTTATAGACAAATATTTAAATGTAAATGTCAAACTTTCAGAGTAAATATTTAATATTATACTTTTTTAGTCTCAAATAAATTTGCTTTATTGATAATTATCGGAATGTTATGAATTTTACTTTTTCAATTTACGTATGTCAAGTGAGAAAT
Organism: Maratus michaelseni; assembly: GCA_963931845.1. Taxonomy (NCBI): domain Eukaryota; kingdom Metazoa; phylum Arthropoda; class Arachnida; order Araneae; family Salticidae; genus Maratus; species Maratus michaelseni. The sequence goes on along the minus strand of OZ007588.1, from coordinate 54,258,394 downwards.
TCAAACAGACAACTAGAGGAGTTAATATTTATTTTACGCTTTGTTTAATAATTTGTTTTTGTAATTCTGAGACGTATTTACCAATCTTCATTTACATTTAAATATCTAAAATGTATAATTATTTATTTGTAAAAAACCAGACTTTACCTTTGATTATATAATATATGTTTAATACAGTTTTGTATATTTTTTTACAGTTAGTTTTTTTTTATAATTATATATACATTTTACATATAGGCTATTTCTTAAAGATTTATTTATAAGTTAATCAAAATATTTTTTCTGTATAAAAAATAATACTTTTATTATCCATCCCATTTAATAAATTTATTTTAGCACACCTACAATGCATAAAAAAATTCTTATTTTTCTTTATTAAATCTATTTCTATACATCAGCGGTTCCCAACCTGGGGTACGCGTACCCCTGGGGGTACGTGGCGAACCTGCTGGGGGTACGTAAAAATAATATAGGTAATGGCGGAAATCACTAAAATGTTTTAACTGAAAACAGTTAAGCGAAGTTGCTAGTTTTAGATTACAAAGTTAGTCTCATGTGTAAATTCAATATGTTACACTCAAAATGAGGGTAAAGGCCTACTAGATTTAATAATTCACTGATTCACTGATGATTCAATGTCATTAGCTCCGCCCACGGCTAATCATATTTCAAGAGTACTTATATATTTTCCCCAATCTTCACGAAAACTTCCATTGATCATTATACATTATTCTATTCCCACCTGTTTTTTCTTGTTGTTCCTTTTTAATACTAATTGCAAAACTCATAAATTGCGCCAGAGCTGTTGGTCTCTAATGTTTTATTTTAAAATGTGTTGAAAAGCAGGCCCTTATTTTCGTTTTCGAATAGGCGGAGTTATATCATTAATGTATATTAATTGGAAAGCTTCCTTCTCTTTAATGATTATTTAATTTGAAGTGTTTACTTATTATTTGAATGATTTAATTTTATGTTTATAATGGGTAACTCTCGTTGAAATCTGGAATTCTTAAGAGTGCTGCAACTGTGATTGAAATTCAACCTGCTGATTCGGGAACTAAAAGTTCTTCGAAACAATCTGATTATTTAGAATTGCAAGAGAACCTGAGTTTAGCTGCTAATAGGCATGTTCTGATGACTGATAAACCTAATACTTTAAATAAAACTGAAAACATCAGTGCTTCCTTAAGGGAAATACGGATTTTCATTCACGGTTGTAATTATGTGTTTTTCTAAGTACAAAAAAAAAATACTATCATAAAGTGAAATTAAACGTAGGGGAGAATAGCCGAATTTGGACAACTTCACGTATTTTCAGGTGTTGCATTTCACTGCATTTTTTGAATATGTGCAAAATATCACTACACGTGGTCAAGCTATTAATCTAATAACTAAACAAATCTTTAAAACAATTTCTTTTTGAAAATCTTAAATTTTACTTTAATTTGAAAAAAAATGTCGTGGTCAAAATTCAGCGACTGGTCTTCTATGTTGGATCCCCAGTCTCATCAATTGGACCCAAACAATATTATACTGTTTTAATGAGAAGGGAATATAATTAATTTTATTAAAAGCAATGTTTGCGATTAACGAAACAAGCAATGGTGTAAAAAACATGTACATTGGCCACTTGATAATTGGAATAAAGTTATTTTTAGCGATGAATCTCGCATATCTCTCGTAACAGGTGATGACTGTGGAACAATTGTTTGGAGGAGAGTTGGTGAAAGTTCAATGATAATTGTGTCAATGCGAGGACTAAATTTTCACCTGTATTTACAGTTTGGAGTTGTATGACATCACAAGGCGTCGGCAAGTTGTGTATTGTGTTACGTACTGTAAACTCTGAAGTTTACATTGACAGTTTAGAGAATTTTTTGATTCTCAGCATCGCTCAATAGTTCGGGGATCAAAATGACTTCTTATTTCAAGATGACATCGCACCAAATCAGTGAAGAAATTTCTACAAAATGTAGGTAATAATCCAATTAAAACCATGACTTGGCAGCTCAATAGTCCGGATCTTAATCCCATCTGTGGAATATATTAAATATAAAAATTGATTTTCGAAGGATCACAAATGCAACGGAAGTTTGCGATTAATGAAACAAGCAAACACATAACAACAATCAAATATATGAAATCAAATGTCTGAAAGTAAGAGTAATTGTTTTAAATCAAAATCTATTCAAAATATAAATCAAAGTTATAAGTAATTCAGAATAGTAATTATGGAACTAATTGCCAGTTACATGAATATCATGTAAGAAGTGATGAAAGGCTTAGACATGAAGTTTTTTTTGTTCATTTTTTATTCCAGCGCACAAAACATGGAACCATATTTGACAATATGAACACTGAATCATTTCTGATATTTTATTTTTCTTACAAATTAGGCAAAACCAATCATCATTGTCTTGTTTTTTTTCTTTTTAGATTCTGAATCATTAGACAATTTTTTAAACAGAAGTTTTCTTTACCTTATGTCTGTAGTTCTTCCATTCCATCATCTTCTTTAAAATTGAATTACGAGGGTGAGAGAGTGTGAAAACGGCTCCTCTTTTATGACCAGGGCTTTACAAATTTGATAAAATCTGGTAGCCAGAAAAAAATTCTAGTAGCCAGTAAAAAATATTTACCACCCCCTTCTTCCTCGTCATTAATTTTCAAAAATTAATGCGATTCATCCTTGGGGGCCATTATAACATTATTTAATTAAATTATAAATTCATAATAATAAAATACACTTTTCTCTTTTTCTGTTTAATGTAACTTTCTTTTAATTCTCCAATTTTTTTATTTTTTTATTCTGATTGCAGGGTATTGTGTACAATGTTGTTTGTCATATTTTCTGAAAAGAACTTTTTTTTATATTAAGAACTCTGCAAATTATAAGCAAAAAACTAGGCGAAATTTGGGACTGTTTTTATAAAAACCTTAATTTCTCTACGAGTATACATGCTATCCTCATAAAAATGAACACAGTATATCACAATAAACCCCTTATTAATAATCTCTTGTTTGAACGCCTTTGCTACATTAGTTTTTACAGGGTTATCCAAAAGATATTCGTTCTTTTTCAATTTGTTGACAGTCCCCTATGGGGTTTCGTGAAAAAATCTCGAAAAAATCGGAAATATATAACCTATATTATACTGTTTACACGCCTGCAGTTTCAGGTTAATTCCTCATGCATTTTTCTAGATAGTTAACAAAACGTCTAAAATCGCAAGTGGCCAATCACCTTTGGCAATATAGTGTATATATATATATATATATATATCTACAGAATGTTTGTTTTTGCTATGTATAGTCTTATATCTTTTTTTAGCTTTATATTATTTAATTAAATGATAAATTCATAATAATAAAAACATTTTTCTCTGTTTTTGTTTTAGTGTAGCTTTCTTTTAATTATGTAATGTACTTTCTCTCCTTTAAAATAGTTAGTTTCTTGGGTAAATCTCCTTATAATATTTATGCATGTTTATGAGTATTTTTTTTTAATATTTTTATTGAATTACATGCTTTGTGTTTTTCAGTGCTTGTGTTTTTGATGATATTATAAAATATCAGCATTTATTAACCTATTGCATCATGTAAACATTTTACGAGAATTTGATCAGGCATTTAAAAGCTTTAAATTCCTGATTTACATGTAATTTACTAAAAAAAGAAACTTGTTCGAAGACGTAATGGAGTAAATCCATTTTCGTTATATATAAAGTAGATTTTCCCATTTTCAATTGTGTTATCTAAAATTAAATTTCAAAGTTACAGGGAATATAATCTATTTTTTTATTGCATTGCTTTTTCCTTTGATGCATCGTAAACATACTTGAATGAGAAAGAGGTCCATGTTTTCTTTCATTACTTTTAATTTTTTCTCTCTTTTCTTTTTACATTCTGCCGAATATCAGAGTTTTTGTTTTTTGTATTTTGTAATACATATAATATTTTGTTTGTTTATTAACTTTACTTTCCTATATCTTTAACTATTTTGTTGCAGTTCCTTAAATTTATTTAACTCTAATTCAGTATGTAAACAAATATTTTTATATATCATGTACAAACAATTTACTTGCATACTTTTAAATTACATTTCTAAGTTGCAATGACTATATATATTATATTTTTATTCTATTCATTTTTCTTTTGATGTACTATAAAGAAATGTTAAATGAGATGGAATGTCAATTTTTGTGGTGTTGTTTTGTTCTCTGATCTTATAATATTTTTGTTGCTTTTATATTTTGGAGGACACAGTTTATTATACTTTATTGTAGCATATTTAATTTTCATTTCTTTTTCTAGGTGAAATCAGGTCTTTGAAAATCATTATATGAAACGTATACATATCCAACTAGAAATAGTTTGCATTTTTTTTTTTTTGCAAAACATGATGAATTATACACAATTTGTTCATAAAAAGTAAATACACTGTAAAAATTTTTTGTCAACAATTACGGTACATATACTGGCAACTTTGTGACCAGTATATATACCGAATTTAAGTGGACGGTATATGTACCGTAAAATATTTAAAGTATATGTACCGGCTGCTGTCCCCTTCCCTCTCATGAGGCCTGTACGCATTACGTAACAAGAGAAAAGGCAGCACTTCAGGGGTTGCCGTACACTGGGGCGGAGATACCAGCTTTATCCTTACTAAAAAATAATTATTTTACGGTACAAATAGCAATGTTTTACTGAAAAACAATTATTTTACGGTATAAATACCGTTTATAATCGAAATGGCACATATACGTTTTTTTTTTCACTTAATATACCTTAGAAGTATGGTACTCATACCGTAAAGTGTGAAAACGGTACAAGTACCGTTAATTTACGGTACATCTACTGAAATTTTACGAAACTTTTTTACAGTGTATGTTTGAATAGTTCAGAAATATACACTTTTTGTGCAAACTATCTGCATTTTTATGCATACAAAAAATTTTCAAAAACTATGCACGTAACTATATAATACATTATAACACCTTACAATAATATATTTCTTTTAAATGTTAAAATGTGTAAATTAACAACGTAATAAATACACAGTAAAATAACTTTTATTAGATTGTTTGACAAGTTTCGGTTAACTCCGAGCCATTTTAAAAAACAAATGAGAATATTCCATAATTGCACGGTCTTTGAAGTTATTATTTGAAATGCTATTATTTAATTTTCATGTATTTTTTAAAAATTACGCACTTAATCTTTTATTTTTACTTGGTTGTTTATTTTCACATCTGTAACCATGGAGTAAATCTTGCCGCAATTTTGGAAAGATAAAAGATGCTGCATCGTTACATATTGTATTTTTGCGTGTTCGTATCCATATGGTTTCTCTTATTATGAATGGATAGTATAGACTGGAGGGATACTAACAGGCAAAGATACAATATGTAACGATGCGGCATCTTTTAACTTATCGAAATTGTGGCTCGCGTTAGACCATGGTTACAAAGATGAAAATAAACAAGTAAAAATAAAAGATAACGTACTTAATTTTTCAAAAGTACATGAAAATTAAGTGGTAACATTTCAAATAATAACTCCAATGACCGTGCAATTGTAGAATATTCTCATTTGTTTTTGAAAATGTCTCTGAGTGAGCCGAAACATGTCAACAACCAAATAAAAGTTATTTTACTGTATATTATGTTGTTAATTTACACTTTTTAGCATTTAAAATAAATAAACTATGCACATCTTTTGCATACAATAAGTGAAAATCCTCTGTTTGAAAAATGGTCCGTTTTTTATCCACAAGACAGTCTGTATATTCGAATTCGTATTTCGCATGTAAAAATTAACTTTCATGTGGGATTTGCGTGGGAGGGAATAAAATTCTTATTTACTCTTTATCGTAGTGTTTAATTGTTTTAAGTTATTCAAAAAGAACATCCGTTGGAGTTTATAACACTTAAACATAAATAAACCCGAACTAAAAATTAATTTCTAAGCCGGATTTAGACGGAAAAGTCGCCCCTACACCAATGGAAGATTCTTAGCTGTAATTTCTCAAAGTGTTTAATTATTTTAAGTTATTGAAAATAAAAATAAATGTACTGCGTTTCTCAAAATCGGAGGAAAAGAAAATGTACTTTATTAAATTTCAAAATCTGGCGGGTGTGTGTGTGTGTGATGTTCGGGCCTGGCCATAGCTGTGCGCCGCCTGAATTCAATTCATACATATGTATATAACTACATAAGGCGTAGCGCGTGGCGTGGGCGAAGTGCAGGGTTCGCACAGTTCCAGCAAAATTTTTTACAGTTTTTTTCGCCTTATTTAACTGCAGAAAAATATTGAAAATTTTGTGAATAAACGACGTGGTTATGAATTATGTTTTTAAAAATTATATAGAAATTTTCTTACCATTAACGATGGTACTAGACTCCTTGGAGATTCCATGTAGTGTGCGAACCTTGGAGGTGTGCAATGTGCACAGGCCTCTTGTGGTGAGAGATGCTCGGTAATTTTAATAAAGGTAAACACATCTAAATAATCTCAGAAAAGTTACTTTAATACGAGTGGTAGTCGGAAAATAAGTTTCCCCTGACGATTGTGGACAGAGGTATGAAAGACACAAAATGTAATGAGACATTAAAGATAAAACATAACTTTATTTTTCCACATAAGTACAAAGTACATTGAGACATTCGTCATACTGTTTTATAAGCTTCAAAAAGCCCTCCAGGAAAAAATCAGTGCTTTGCATACGGGCGAAGCAACAGCGCCATCTGCTTGATCGCGGTCAACCTCTACCTAATGGTGTATCGGTGTCTTGCATGTTCGCGTTCACCTGTTGTGTCGTCTTTCGTCCATAGCCTTTCAACGCTTCATCCGTATGCAAAGCCCTGATTTTTTCCTGGAGGGCTTTTTGAAGCTTATAAAGCGGTATGACAAATGTCTCAATGTACTTGGTACTTATGTGAAAAAATAAAAGTTATGTTTTATCTTTAATGTCTCATTACATTTTTTGTCTTTCATACACACCTCTGTCCACAGTCGTCAGGGGAAACTTATTTTCCGACTGCCCCTCGTACTTAACTATGCACATTATTCAGAAGAATGTATTTAATCAATGTATTGGAAAAAAAGAATTTGATAAGCATAAGTTAGGCAGAAATTTATCCTTAACAACTTCTTGAGAAATATTTATATGTGTTTACATGCATTTATATGCATTGACATGTATTTATAGTATTTATATGTATTTACGTAATTTCAAAAACTGGAAACGTGAAATCGTTTTGATGAAAATATTATGTAGGGAAATTTTTGGCTTAACAATGAAAATAACACATAATGTGAGGAATATGACAGTGTTTCAAAAAGCATAAATTAAAAATTGACTATTTACTCTGCTCCTTTATTCTAATTTAAGCGATGACTTTGTACGCTAGGGATGGTAAACCTTTTCGCATGCGCGTACCGCATGTGCCAGAAGCATCCCACATTGAGAAATAGTTTCATTCGGGAATAATGTTTACTGACCTTTTTACAATTTTTTTTTCACTTAACCTAAATTGTATTCCTTACTTATGTATTATGATGCTGAATGTATTTGATAACATTTCCATTGCGAATTCAAACCAATATAATTATTTATAAACGAAACTTTTCCCCTGTCTGACAAGGAATGTCTCCATAAGTGCATACTCAGAAATTTTTGAAAAAAATTACAGAATGTTCTCCTCATGAGGATATATACGTTTCTAAAAAAAAAAATTGTGCGGAATCTCAATATAACGTCTGTAAAATTTTATTAAAATTTCTTTAATTTTTCGATTTATCACCGGTTGGCGACGGAATGGGAAAAAAAAAAAAGTTTTTATGACAAATACTCTGTAACCCGTTAACGCCCAACTGTTTTTACACTTCTTTTAATTCTGCGACACCAGTTTTTCCCATGTAGTAATTCTGATTTATTTAATGACTCAAAATTTGAGATTAGATAATGTGAAAATTTCCGTATTAAAATACTGGTATTGAAATTTAAAAGTTTTGTTCGGTTGTAGGTGATCTAGAAATAAATCGCTGGCGGTAATGGGTTAAGGAAAAACTTTTTCATGCTGAACTTGTTTGTGTAAATTTAACTTGCATAATAAATACATCTTTATAACTACAATTTTGTGTACACACTTATATGTACATATAATAAAATTTAACGATTGTATTTTACGATTGAAAACCAAATTTAAATTGATTAAAATTGATTCAAGCTCAAAAATAAGCTCGATCCTGAACATTGTCAATTCAAGAAAAAAGTATCGTTGCTATGGAAACAACGACTTCTTTGATATAGAAATGTATAACAAATCCGTTTGTCATCGGACTTTTCCTTTTAAAATACATTTAAAAATTACTTGTATAACCGGTGAAGCCGTTTAAATTAGAAAACATTGTGGAATGGAGGATAAAACAATAGCAAAATTTCATTCAATCTGTAATAAATAGAGAAAAAAAACGTGAGTGATTTATTTAATCTGATTTAAAGAATATTTTTAATTAATATTACTGCAAATGTACAGAGAGTTGAAAATGTTGAACGCAAAATTCAAACGATTCTGAACAAGGTGGTATGTTATCATGAGCCCTCGGATTAAGCCATTCGTATAATTTTTTTAAGCTAATGACAATTTTACGCTTTCAAATTTTACAAAAATATCATAAGTATCATAACAAGAATCCCTTCACACTCTTCGTTTGCTTTAATATGCCTTACACATTCCTATATTTTTCATATATTTTTTAAATTTAGATTGTTAACTAAAAGTGAAAATAAACATTTGCAACTTAAAAAAAAAGATTTAATAATTCAATAATACACATAACTTAAATGTCCAGCTTCGCTATAACATAAAATAGATATTTGCAGCTTCCAAAACACAGAACATATTTTTTAAAGTGATAAAATTAAATAACTGCAACATGAAGCAGCTTATATATAATTATCCAAAAAATAATAAACTATTTCATAGTTTAAGTTTAAATTCATTAAGTATTGCACATTCGAATAATCATTTTACATGCAATTTCAAAATGCATTAAAACCGTTTGCGTTTGGCGAGGAAAAAATGTTGCTAGCTAAATCGTGTCTTTTTGCGCCAAATAATCGAAAGTATGTTTTTTTTTTTTTTTTTTTTTTCAGTTTTTTTACTGGGATTCCGCAGCTAAGTTTCACTGTACCTTTATTACAGACATGAGTAGCTTCATTAGCATTTTTTTTTTCAAATTTTTCTGAGTATGCGCTTTAAGGAGACCTTCCTTGTGAGTCATATTTTACGTGTGAGTCATATTTTTTAGTAACATGACTATAGAAGTGTGTCCACAGGGCATACAAGTAGTTAAATTTGAATTGTACAATTAAAATTCTATAATCTTCATAGAGAAGCATAATTATTTGGCGAAACATGCAGGCTTCAGGGTTTTACGAGAAAACAATCGTACAATCCTGATATTTATTATGCAATAATTCAAGCAAAACTAACTGAATTTTATCTTGCATTTTAACCTGGGAGAGATCCTACATACCCAGGGTATGGGTGGTTTTACTTTGTCACCAATAAATACAAATAATAATCGACTGTGTTAAAGTGCTGTCATTTGTAAGGTTACCAGTTTGGGATCCTTTTTAGTCAGATATTCTGATTTAACACCAGAATTATCAAATAGTAATTTTTGGTTTCTTTAAGGACAAACATTCCGTATACAGGTTCGAAATAGTACGTAAACTAAAAATTCTCCTTTCGGAATTCCCGGTATAAATTCACGATTTCTGAATAAAAAAGAGAACAAACAACTATTGCTGTTAAGTTTTAATTCAATAAAATGTAGTATGTTGAAAAAATATCTATTTCCATAGCAGCCAACTTTTACGCTTTTCTCGTACCACTACAATTTAACAGTAAATTTTATTTTATTAAATCACCACAATTAGTTAATTGAATAACACAAAATTTCTATTAAAATTTTAGTGGTTACAAAAAAGCGTAAAAGTTGGCATCTATGCCAATTTCTATACGAATGCCTTTTTATCAAAGTGCTTTAAAAAATAAAGATTAGATTATCTCAGAAAATAATATTAATACCATATATGTTTTAAATTATTTGTTTTAAGTTCAAAATTTTATTTTTATTTAATTGCACATATAAAAAAACAAAACAATAACAAATGACCTCATGGTTGGACTTAAAGATCATCGTAGAAAGCTGTGTTTCACAGATATGTGTTACATAAGATAAGCCAAGAAAATCATTCTACTGAGAATAAATGGTTATGAGAACTCTTTCTTATCTCGTAGTTTAACTAGTATTCTTACAATAAATACAATAAATAGTATTAAACGATATCATTTCTGTTAGATCATATGCCTTATTACATTATATGATAGGATTGTAAATGGACATTTTGTTTAGCTGTTATATGTTTAGCATGGAACATGCAACATTAAATAGCAATTTTTTAAAAGCGTTTCTAACATTCAATAAAATAAAATATTATATTATATTAACATTATAGCATTTTAAACTCATTAAAAAACTTTTGTCTTTAACGTTGTAAGTGTATAAATTGTAATGACAAAATTTTGAAATTTTATTCCTTTCTTTTCTTAAAAAGTTTCTTTTCTTTCATGTTTTTTTCTTAATTGCACTTTTTTTGGTAGAATTAAGTGATTTTAAATTTGTAGAATGGATTCAACGGAGAAAGTATTTAGAATAATAATAGCTACACCTAAAAGTATTTACAAAATTTATAATTTAATTACATTTAATTAAATAAACTAATATTTTATTGAAAGTTATTATAAAATATTTGTTTTGATTAGGTAAACAGTTGTTAATCTTCCCGAATTCCGTAACAAAAGTAAATGTCTTAAAATCTGTACACTAGTTGCTATAAAAAATCCTAAAACACAGTTGCCCATAGGTGCTTCATTGTTTTGAAGCACGTTTTTCTATGAATTGCTTTATTTGCATTTATTTTCATGAGGACAGTAGATGATTCCTTGTTTTGATAAACGTTTCTTATAAATTGCCTTACTAGTATTTTTTTTTCATGAAGCTCATAGTAGCTTGCTTGTTTTGATGAAGGCTTCGAAAAATGTCAAAATATTATTTAGCATCAATTAGTTGTAATTTATCTTTTATTATTGATGTACAGACATAATACAAAATTCATTAGGAAAATTAAAAATGAATTCGTATTTTTCTTAAAACTAAATGGATTAAATTCTTCATGAATAATTTCAATTAACTATACTTCATAAAAAAACATTTAGTAAATTAAATTACACTATAATAAATTTATTTAATTTTAATTTAATGAATTTAAGTAAGAAAAAGTAAGGAGATTAAATTAATTCTTAATTTAATTAATTTATTCACGCTTAAATAAATTAATATACTCTTTATTTATAAATAGTACTCTTTTGCAAGAGACATTTAATAATAGATTCATGAAAATATTTCTAATTTTCAATAAATCTTTCAATATCATTTTTAACAAAAAAATATTACATTAAAATTTTATACATTTAAACCATACAAGTCGCTTTTGGTTTTTGATACTGTAGATAGGTAAGAATTACTATCTTTACTGGGAAGTAGAATATCATTAGGCTTTAACCAGTTTTAATTTCTCATTTGCTAGCGAGCTACAAGCACTGACGTTTTATTAAAGAAATTCTGACATGAATTTTTCTTCTAAAAATTTAATGAAATAAAATCATCATGAATATTTTGAAGAACAAGCTTTCATTGAAAAAGAGTAAATTAATTTAATTTATAATGCATATAAATAGTCTTTAATGTCCATTTAACAGTTCTGATTCACATAATAATTATCAAAAATTATGAGGTAGTAAAGCTGATGTACATAGATTAACAACAAACACAAGCTTTTTAATGTCTATAATTCAATATTATTTATCTTCTATGCGTAATGTTTACTAACACAATAAATCGTCTAAATTAATTTGGCTTATGCATTATTCATCCTATAATAAATACCAGCTGAGAGACAGAGGGTTTAAAATTAGCTTTGTGCTCCAATAAACCTTGTGTTCAATATAACAATAAATTCAGTGCAGACTGCTCTGAACTACCAGAATCGTGCTGCTTTGTGTTGTATTGTGAATTATTGGTTGAATCATTTATACAGGAATTTCTTGAAAATTCCTTTAGTCCAGAAAAAAAAAATCTTCAAAAGTCGTCAAAATTTCGACAAATAAAATAAAAATATGCGACATTATTTCATTTGGTGCCAAGCATATGTTTTGGCATTGGTAATCTTAAAAAAGTCAATTCTCCCGCCAAATTTCGCCAATGTTGCCAACTTTGCGACTTCTTTTACTGTCAACTGTTCAACAACTTAATAACTTTAATAACTGTTTAAACATTCATTTACATTGGAGTGACCCGTAGTGACCTAAAAATGACCACTAATCAATTTTTATCGAATATGTGACTTAGCCCAATGGTCTTCTCGTTATCTAATACGGTAGGATACAAAATTTAGTCAAAATCTTTAAAGCAGTTTTTTAGATAAAATTAGTTTGACCCGTAGTGACCCAAAAATAACACACTAATCGAAATTTCTTGAACATGTGACTTAGCCAAATAGTTTTATCATAATCCAAAATGGTAAGATAAAAATTTTTGTAAAAATCGATTCAGCCTTTTTTTACATAAAATTATCTTGACCCTAACTCAAATTGACCTACTAATAGTCTTCAATAGTCTTTTCGTGCTCAAAGACTGTAGGATAAAAAAGTGGTCAAAATCGTTTCAGCCGCTTTTTACATAAAATTAGTTTGACCCTGACCCATAGTGACCCAAAATGACCCACTAATCGAATTTTCTCGATCATTAGACCTACCTCAATGATCTTGACGCACTTGAAAACGATAAGTTAAAAAATTTAGTAAAAACGTTAGAGCAGTTTTTAGATAAAATTAGTTTGACCCGTGGTGACCCAAAATTAACCCGCTAATCGAATTTTCTTGAACATGTGACCTAGACCAATGGTCTTAAAGTGCCTGAAAACGGTAGGATTAAAATTTGATCAACATCGTTAGTGCTGTTTTTTAGATAAAATTAGCTTCATTCGCGGTGACCCAAAAATGAACCACTTATGGAATTTTCTCGAATATGTGACCTAGCCCAATGATCTTCTCGAATGACCTAGCCAGAACGACTAGCCCAAAGAACTTCGCCCAAAATGGCAAGTTAAAAGATTTGAGCAAAATCTTTTGAGCTGTTTTTTAGATTTATCTTGACCCTGACCCATAGTGACCCAAAATGACCCGCTAATCGAATTTTCTCGAACATCTTACTCAATGGTCTCCTGGTACACCAAAACGGTAAGTTACAAAATTTTGTCAAAATCGTTAGAGCCGTTTTTTAGATAAAATTTGCATATATATATATATATATTATGCACACACAGAAGATTTGCTCGTATTCTAAAAATATTTGGTGTAATATTTTATTATATTTAAATCCGTGTAAATCTGTTAATTTCATCTAGTTTTAGTGTATCAAGCGATTATTATCCTTGTTTACAAAATCCAGAAACAATTTTAAACAGTAGCAGCTTATCATAAATGCCTCTTCTTAAGCACAGGATGATAAAATGCAAAATCCTAATCTTCAAAGGTTTTAATTATATATCGAGAAAGATTATTCTGATGAGGTTAGCAGCACCTTTCAAAATATATCTAGTAGTAATTATATTTAAAAAACAAGCCGTTAATTAAACTTAATACAATACACATCTTACATATTAATATGGCTTATTTTCCCCGTGACAATTATGCAATATGTATTTTTACTTAAATCCATAGAAATTCTTTTGATTCATCTATTTTAAGCCAACACTTGTCTATTAGCAATTATAAAATTAACAAAAACGCCTGAATCATGCGTTTGCAAAAATATGTAACACTTTCCAACACTTCCAAAATACACTTATAAACTTAATAAGGTAATTTTACGCACGTTTAATAAGGCAAAATATGATATCTAAGTAGAGAATTTGGAAAACGCATAACAGACTTAAAAACCCAGTATCAGAAATTACAAGAATATTCGGAAAAATATCCGAACTCTTTTTTTGCAGCACTGTATATCATCTATAAATTTGCACGTATGCTACATAGAATGCGAAATTTTAATTCAGTTCTCAAACGCGTATCACAGTTTAAAATTCCCCTTCTGGAATCTCCGTTAACAAACGGAAATGTACTCAAGAACTTTTGTACGCTGCCTTGTATATGATCCACAGAATTTATAACACACTAAATAATAGACAAAAAAATAAGTTAAATTTAAAAACGCGGTCTTCAATTGAACAAGCACTTTCAGGAATTATTTTAACAGACAGCACCGAATTATTTTGTGTGTCCCTGTAAATGAACGCCGAATGCTATACACAGAATATTCTATGGTAAGCCTCTTGTGGTGCATCTTAGTGATATATTATACCAATTTCAATATGTTTGAAATAGTTGAAACATTACTAAAATAACCGCATACTATTTTTCTCTATAAGACCGTAATGTAACGGAATTATTTTGTGCGTCCCTAAAAATGAACTGTAAATGCCACCCGCATCATTTTCAATACCGAACATGTCATAGTAAACCTCAATAACATATTCAATTGCATGACAATCCGATCACATATAAGCGAGTTAAAGCACGGAGAGACAGACAGACAGACAAACCTAATTTCGAACAGCTTTCCAACTATATTGGAATGTGTTAAAAACACTTGTTGTAAAGTGTTTATAATGATCTTACAAACCCTTGTACTGAAACAGGCAGGGCACAGTGTATCCAAATCCCTAAAACGGGGCAAAAATTAAAAAAAATAATTTTTTAAGGATTTTTACATGTCTACATAGGTAAAAAAATGTTTTTGGATGCATACGGTACAATAGAAAACAATTTTTTTAAATTATTATATCTGCTCCGATATATTATTGTGAATATGGTGCTCGAATGTTGTTCAGTGGACCCGTACATAGAAAAAGCTCAATGTTTCTTTTTTCTTAATTGCATTGTTTTTGGTAGAATTAACCCATTTTAAATTTGTAGAATTGATTCAACGGAAAAAGTACGTAGAATAATATTAACCATATATAAAATTGTTATTACATTTATAGTTTAATTACTTTTAATTAAATTAACTATTATTTATTTGAAAGTTATTATAAAATAAATGTTTTGATAAGGTAAGCAGTTATTAATCTTGCCGAATTCCGTTACAAAAGTAAATGTCTTATTATTTATACGATAGTTGCTATAAACACAGTTGCTCATACGTGCTTCAGTGTGTTGAAGCACGGTTATTCCACCGCCCCCTGAATACTAGGCCTGAGCGCTGATAACAATGGCGGCTGTCGCAGGACGATTTTTTTTTTCAGCGTTTGAACGGTTCCTCGAAATTCCACACCAATAATTTCTAAAAGTTTTGTTCGCCTTGTTTTTCGGAGATCAAATAAGTCAAAAATAACTTTTAGATATTATTGGTGTTGAAGTTCGAGGGACTCTACAAACGATTCCGCCTGCGACAGCCGCCATTTTTTTCAGCGCGCAGGCCTAGTATTCAGGAGACGGTGGTTATTCTATAAATTGCATTATTTGCTTTTATTTTCACGAAGACAGTAGATGATTCATTGTTTTCATTAACGTTTTTCATAAATTGCTTTACTTGCATTTTTTTTTTCATGAAGCTTATAGTTGCTTGCTTGTTCTGATGCATGTTTATCTGTAAATTTTATTTTTTACATTTTTTTTCCATGAAACTCATAAGTGCTTCCTAGTTTTGATGCACGTTTTATTCTATAACGTGCCTTACTTGCATTTATGTTTTCGTGAAATCGTAAAAATATAAAGCCAATACATTGTTTCTGTATCATTTGTTTTGAATTAAATTACACAAATACATATTTATTAGTTTTAATTATAGATTATTAATGTAACTTTATTGAGTTCAAAACTAACTTAATTAATTTATTTTATTAGTAATTCAGGTTTCTAAATTTCAAAAAGTATTTAAAATATACAATTTTATTTCCAATGAAATTAACTTAGACACTATTATTTTTGATTGTTTGTTATTGTATTATCCACCGGTTTGGGAAAATATACACTACTTTACGAATAATATCAGGAACACATAGGAACACATAAATTTTACCTTACAAATGATTTCAATTCAGTTGTTGCTTGTCTAATATACGTCAAAGAATGTAGTAGGATTCATAAGACAAAATAAAAATCCTACTCGTGCAAAATATTTTAAACTTTATATCATGTCGATTCAAGCGATTTTTTTTAATTAATCGAAAACAAATTATATTTTACTATTGAAAAAGCTGTAACGTTATTCGATTTCATAGATTTTTGTCAATTGTGTCCATCATATGGATCCACTTTTTGTGATTTTCATTTTATGTTATCAGATTTGTAATCAGCAAGATAAAAGATAATAAATATAATAATATAAACATAATAAAGATTCTCTTTCAAAAGCACGTAATTTTAATTTGTTTCATTGATCTTATAAATTTCGTCCGCCATATTTTATCCGCCCTTTTGTATTTTCGCTTTTTAATATCAGATTTGTTTCCACGAGTACTTGTACAGAGTGTATTACTATTATCGGGTTTTTAGAATTTGAAACCATTGTGCTTGTTATATAAAAAAAATCGAATTAATCGAATTGAACAAATTATATTGATGTGTTTAATAACGTCTTAAGTATGTGTAATAGAAATAAAATTTAAATTATCCGTTTTAATACAATAAACATCCAACAGTAATGAATGTTTAAATATTTTTTCAGATGCTGACAAATAAATATTATGTATCTCTTTTAAATCTATGTAAATTTTTAAGCCCATCTCTCTTAGGAACATGATTCTACTATTACACTTGCTTGGGTAGTCTAGTAATCATTTATAATTTAATGACGTAGTTACAATCATCTGAGCGTAATTAAAATTTGTAAGGAATATATAATTTTTAAAGTTTAATTAATGAAATTATACTGTGTATTTAGCAATGTTAAATTTATACAGCTGAAATGGAGATTAAATAATATGCTATAATTACATTAATACGATTTGTTGGGTTTAAACATTTTTTCCTACCCTGACAAATAAGTAACCGGATTCGAAATAAGAACAGGATTATTTAAATCCGTGAAAATATTTCAATTCACATCTCTGTAGAGAACTCCAATTATCCCATTTATTTATAATGTCGAAAAAACCTTAATAATTTAATGGCGAAATTACAATGATTTGAGCTTAATCAAGCATAGTAAAGAAAACAAATCGTATTTTTAAATGCTTAATTAGAAAAATTATGTTGCTGTGTTTAGTAACGTCATTCGAAAGATTTAAAGGAAAGAAAATTAAACTTTAAACATTTAGCTACAATTCCAATAACAAAATAAGCATCTTAACTTAATAAGCTTTTAATGTTTGTCATTTCATGGAAAATAATTAGCAGGTGTTTCTATTTAAATTCTTGTAGATCATTTCGCTGCATATATTATTAAAGTATGATCCGATTATTAGATTTATTTTTCAAATCTATTTAATAAGGTTTAAGATTTTTCATACGTAACAGAAAATACCTTTTAAATCCGTGTAAATCCTTTCAATTCATCTATTCTCATAGCAATCTCCGATTATTACACTTATTTCAAAAATCGAGATTTCATTTTTAATTTAATGAAATATTTATAAACTTTGGAGATCAAACACGAATGTTAAAGGTGAAAAAATTAAAATCTATTATTATAGAGATTATTGTGATATGCTTAGTAGTATCTTTTGAGTACATATAAATGATTCTGGGAAGAACTGGGCACCTAACAGAGACTGGTTACTGAAATTCTCTAATCCCCAACATGGCACATTGACACTTAATTCTGCTAATTTTGATTGCATTAATGTCTGATCAGAGTTTATAAAATTAAAGTTAATTTTAAACATTAAGATAAAAATTACATCAAGTTGTGATAAATTTTCGTAAAAGCTCCTACATTTGAGAAATAAATATTTTAAAAACTAAATACAACAAACTAAGAGCAACAAGAATAAAAAATAAACTTACATGATGCAATTGAAGAGACAAATGTTAAATTTAAGAAATTAATAAGCTCTATTTACATATCGACATAGGAAGTAATCATTACTACACAAGATGACACAATTATTATACTATCTATATTTGATTTTTAGATCTTAATAGCATTTAAAATTTTATGGTTACAATAAAGTTAGTACTTTCAAAATATAAATTAATGAATTAATTTAATTTATATTATGAAATTTAATAATGAACTTTTACAATTATTCACAATTGCAATGAGGTAAGATAACATTAAAACAAAGCACATATCAATATATTTCTATAAATTGAAGATAATGTTGAGAAAAATACATTTAGCAATTCCCTTAAATTTCGGCTAATTCTATGTTTGAAAGGATGTTTGAATCTTTCGTTAACATCACCTTCAGAAGTGTTAAAAATTACATAAGATCATAGTTTGGTCGTTCGAATTGTTCCTCGTTGTTTCCTGTGTGAACTGCTACATATATACATTACAAAATTCAAAATTCCGTATATTATTAAAATTGGTCTATAAAAATATTCCCTTTTCAATTCATTCTACATCTCTAGCTTACTTTTTTCTCCTATATTAAACAATATTCCATTTATTTCCGTACTTAAATCTCTTTTTATTTTAAATTGCGTAGATTTCTAATTAATTCCTCTTCAAATAATGTCTAAAATCATTTTCCGTATTTATTTTTTCTTAAAAAAACCCCTTTTTATTTCTCAAATCTTGAAGCCGAATTCATTCCATTAAAAAAAATTATCATTTTTATATCATTTCCTCTTTTTTCCTCTTTTTCTTCATTCCGTAACTCGATTTCTCGCGCAATATCGGCTAGACCATTTCACTTTAATTTTATGCCGCGTACAATAATGAATCCATCAGTCTTGCAACCCTCTTATTGGTTAAATTCCCCCTGCATTGGCGAAAAGATTCCTACGCCACACGAGTTTAAAACGAGGCACATCAGGTCGGAGCGCAGAATTTTTACTGATTTTGAGTTGTCTAAAAAACTATGCTGCTTGTAGAGAGCAATTTTTTGTGTCTTCGAATTCACTTCTTAGTTTACTTGATATTTTTTAAAGATGTCCATGAAACTATAAAAGTGTTCTAAAAGCTTATAATTTTTATTAGTAAATAAACTCTTTTGAAATACATAACGAAGTTTTCTCTTCTAAAATCTGCTACATTCACCGGCCACGCTGAGAAAGAAAAGAACTGCTACGCATAGAAAAAAAGCCTCGTAGCCTCTTTTGTATCGGAAATTGTGTGAAGACTTTAAAAATAAATCATAATTTGCTTCTTAACGACTGCTGAAATGTATAACCAAAAATCATAATTTGCTTCTTAACGACTGCTGAAATGTATAACCAAAAATCATAACTACACTGTAAAAAATGACCAATATTTCTTATTTTATGAAAATATACTATAACCACGAACGAAAATATAATATAATCTTCTGAGTTATCCGAAATTCCGAATAGCGTGTTCCATTGTCTTTTGAATCCCCAGAAACCAATACATTTCTGAAATTTAAAGAATTATTCATAAAAACAAAGTATTTTTCGCTGCCCGTATTTTTCAGAAACGTTTCCGAAGGGTTTTTATAGTGTATAAATTAGTGTTCTCAGCCTGGCATACCTGTTTTTCGAATGCTATCCATTCTCAAGTAAACATTTTCATGCTCAAAAAATATGTTTAACAGACAAACATGCAAAATTAACTGTGTTAACAATAACATTAAAATTAAGATTATTTCTTTACTCTTTCATGTATAAATTAACTTATGCGGCTGAAAACGTTTACTTGAGAATGAATGGCATTCGAAAAACAGGTATTCTTGGCTGAGGACACTAATTAATATACTTTAAAATCCCTTCGGAAACTTTTCTGAAAAATACGGGCAGCGAAAAATACTTTGTTTTTATAAATAATTCTTTAAATTTTGGAAATGTATTGATTTCTGGGGATTCAAAAGGCAATGGAACACGCTATTCGGAATTTCGGATAACTCAGAAGATTATATTATATTTTCGTTCGTAGTTATAGTATATTTTCATAAAATAAGAAACATTGGTCATTTTTTACAGTGTATGTTACCCCTGCAGCATCGAGAGATTGGATACAGTACATTGGATATAGAAAACACTAAACAAAAATTTCAGTATTTAATTCAGTATTTATAGAAACTAGAAGTGATATTTCTACGTACAAATAAACAATAAAATTTTGTTTTCATTGAAATACAGGGTGTTCTATAAATTAATGCAAACTTTAAAGAATCATAGTAATGGTTGGAAAATTTTCCGTTTGCGGGAATATGATTAAAGGGACATTGGATTTTGTTTTCCATGTATAAAAAAAAATCATTCCAAAAGTAACTGAAGCACTCACATGTCACTTTGAGACGTTTTATGCAAATCAGGCTAGCAATAAAACACCTGGCAGGAAATAGATTCGTCGTTCGATCACGACAGGGTGCTATTCTTACCAGATCTTGCGTAGGTGGTTAAAGTTTGCTACAAAATTGTGAATCCACAACTATTGCATTGCGAACGTTTCGAACGGAGAAAAAAACTGAAGGCGCAAAACCCCTATTTCATGGAATGAGATATTGAATTTAGCACAACATTTTGAGGAAACAAAGAGTTTCGAGGATCGTCTTTATATGACGTGTGAGCGCCCTCTTTCGGCTACTTTTGTAATAATTTTTTTTAAACATGGAAAAAACATTCGAATATTCCTCTGATCGTATTCGCGCAAGCCGAAATTTTTTCCAAGCAGTACTTCTTTTATTATGAATTTTTTAAGTTTGCACGAATTTATGACGCACAATGTAAATTATGAATGTTGAAAAAACTATCGAGCAGGGCTTGGTATCCCAGGTACTTTTTATTAAATGAAAGATGAGGCAATTTATCCTATTCCTCTGTCAGTGCACGGATGAGGGTGTTCTTGTTTGTTGGAGGACAGTTTTGACTAGCAAGTTGCCTCCCCAAAGCATCCCAAGCATTTTCAATGGCGTTTAGATCTGGAGAACGCAATGGCCATACGAGGCGTTGAATACCCTCGCTGTCTAGACAATCCTGAACAGCGAGTGTTTAATGACATGGTGCGTTGTCGTCCATGAAAACATTTTTATCACCGACAGCACCACGGAAAAGGCGAATATGAGGAAGTAGAACATCATCAATGTATCGTTGGCCCGTCATAGTTTCAGTCACAACCACATGCAGGCGCGTGCGCCCATTGATCATGATGCCGGACCATACCATGTCACTGCATGTTGGGTATAGGTCCCTTTTCTGGATATTTTCTGGACGATAAGCAGTACCACTCTTACGCCAGATCAGTTGGCGTCAACAATCCGATGACAGACTGAACCTACTCTCATCTGAGAAGAGTACGCATGCCCAGTCCTGTTCAGTCCAGTTGCGATGCTCACGATTCCACTGCCAACGGGCAGTACGCTGCTGTCTGGTCAATGGGACACACACAACAGGTCTGCGGGCGTATAATCCTCCATCCCTCAAACGTCTGGCTACAGTTTTTCGGGAGATCTGCTGTCCTGTGGCAGCAAAATACTGATTTGCTACCTGTTGAGCTGTGGTGCGTTGATTCCATTTTGCCGATAGGACAATGTATCTATCTCCTGCAGGCGTCATACTTCTAACACGATCTCCCCCGTGACGCCTGCTACACATTCCAGTAGTTTTAAATGATTTATATAGCCGTGAAAAAATGGGCGATGTCGAACTCCCTGGCAACATCTGTTACTTTTCGCCCTTCTTCGATTTTTCCAAAAATTCGGCTAGCGCATAAAATCATCTAAGTGATATCGGGAAGACATGCAAAAAATTTCAAGTTCGTCAATTAAGTCTTTCCTGTAAAACTTTGACTTGGAACATTACCTGTTCACACGCGTCAAATCCTTTAAAACTCTTATCAGCGCTATTACGTGATGAACAGACGTGGAAAAGAAAATTTGCATACGCACACCTCTTTTTACTATATCCCGCAGTTATTCTAATTTTCCCCATTTTGATTCCTTTCATATTGTGGTTTCTATGGGTGATAGTGTTATCCGTCTTTAGCAATTTCCAGCAGTGTATATAGATAGAAAAATACATAAATCATCAATCTACATCATATATATTTTTAATCAGTTCTATTACGTCAAATTTCTAAACCGTTAATATATATATCTATACATATTGTCAAAAATTAACTACCATGTATGGAGAAAATAAAGTGTTTTGCAGAACGACCGGTCTGTGATCATTATAGGTCGGCAACAGAAACAAAATTGAAATAATAAGGTTCAAATTAACATTAACACACAAAAAATAAATAATTTAACGCATATATGTATATATATATATATATATATATATATTATATATATAACTAATGAGAACTTCTCTTAAAATCTTGCAAATTATTTCACTTCAGCTATTCTAACAGCGTAAATTGTTAGTTTAAAAGTCTAGAATCTATGTTAAAATTAACGAGGGTATTAAAAACACCTGTGTTCAAGATATGGCGGTAAAGAGGAAAAAAAACCCTATAATTTTAAACATTTACATTATAGAGATTCGGTAAATAGGTTTATTAACATATTTCGAAATATGTGTAGAAAAAAATTAGTGAAAGAATTTAACTGTAAATTAACATTCTAAAACCGTTACTTTTAAAAGAAAAGTTAATTTTCTAAAAATTTATAATTAGTTTTAAGCATTCACCCGTTCTAATTCACATTTTTTTTTTTATGTAATCCTCTTCGATTTTGCTATTTAACAAAATTTAAATTGAAAATCTATACTTTTAAAATTTAAAATCACCTATTTAATAAATTTTTTAAGCGCTTTCTGAATAAATGTGTGTGTATGTTTCAACAAGAACGAAAAATCATGCGTCAAGCATAGATTATGTAAGCACTTTCAAACATCACTTACAAAATATTTTTTTCAAATCTTTACCATTTAATAAAGTGAAAGATATATAAGGAAATAATTTGGAAAACGCATAACATATTTAAAAACACATTTTAAGGAATTAGCAACAATATTTTGAAAAATATCCGAACTCTTTTGTGCAGCTCCGTATATGATATATGGATTTGTATATATACCACATTGTAAAAAATTTGCCGCAGAGTAACTGGTCATTCGACCGTTTTTGTAAAAAACGGTTACATAACGGTAATTTAGCAGTATTCTGACCCTAATATGAGCACTATTATGGTCGAAATCCTGTTAAATTACGGTTATATACAGATAAGTACGGCCATTCGACAGTTTTTATAGAAAACAGTCGAATGACCGGTTACTTTGCTGCAAAATTTTTTACAGTGTACGCAGAATGCTAAACTTTCGTTCAGTTAGGAAACGCGTAGCAGAGTTTAAATTTCCCCTTATTGGATTTCCGTCAATAACGGAAATGTACTCGATAACGTTTGTGCTGCCCTGTATAGATCTATAGAATTTATATACACCAAATAATACGAAAAAAATGAGTTAAATTTAAATACAACTAAAAAAGCACTTCCAGCAACTATTGTTAACAGACAGTACCGAATTTGTTTGTGTGTTCCTGTAAATGAACAATGAATGTTATACACACAGTATTCTTTAGTAAGCCTCTTGTAATGCACCTTTTATCAATTTCAATATGTTTGAAATTGTGAAACAGTATTAAAATAAACCACAAAAGATTTTTCTTCATAGACCGTAATGTAACGGAACACTTTTGAGTGCCCTGTAAAGGAACTATAGCTGCTATGCACACCCTATTCTATAGTAAGACTCTTGCAGTGCACCGCAGTGATATATATCAATTTCAATACGTTTGAAATTGTGTAACATCGTTAAAGTAAACTGCAAATTATTTTCCCCTTTAGACCGTAATGTAACGGAAATCTTTTGTGTGACCCTGTAAAAAAACTATAAATGCTACATACTTCAGTTTCGATACCGAACATGCCATAGTATACCTCAATAACATATATAAAGTTTATGACAGTTCGAATATATTTACGCGAATTAGAGCACGGGCAGACTGACGGCAGACAGACAGACAAACCGAATTCATAAACACTTTTACACTATGTTGGAAAGTCTTAAAAATTGAATAATGAGATTAATAATTTCTCTCCCATTCTTATATAAAACAGATAAATTCCAAAGGTTTAGTTTGAAATGTATGGTTTGTTTGCTAATGAATAAATAAAACCTACAGATGAAGTAAATGTTAAATACGGCTTTAAAAATAAATATAAAAACTTTATGATGTATTTAAATGAAACGACTGATATATTTAAAATAAAACTTTTGCTGTTCGAAATATTCGGTCAGTTCTGACGAATCAATTTGCATTTAAAACGTGTTACCAATTTACCTATCAGAAATAAATATACGTTTAACATAGCTGGGAATTTTGACATTTTTTTCTTATCTCTACTTTAAAAAAGAAATTTGGCTTCTTTAATCTTATAATTTTTTCGAATACATATGGTAAATTTCGATTAAAAATAGTGGTATTGAACAAGCATAAGAATTGGCATTTATGCCTTTTAAGCTTAGGAATCTTCCCTAATCGAAGTATATAATTTTTCGGTAATTCTTATTTTTTTATTAACTATCGACTGTTTTAGAAAATACTGATCCTATATTTTATCGAATGCATAAGGTAAATTACAATTAAAAACAGTGATATTAAAAACGGGTAAGAATTGGTATACATACTTTTTAAGCTTAGGAATCTTCCATAACCGAAGTATATTTTTTGATAATTCTTATTTTTTTTATTAAACACACTTAATAGCTACTCCGTTGCAAATAACAGGGAAATATACAGTATAGGGTATCTCTTAGAAATAGTTATTCTATTGAGGGTGTTTAAATATTCTATAGACTTAAAAGTAACCCATCAAATTGCTGTTTTATAATGTACTATCAAAATTGGAAATAAATTAACATTATAACACTCCGTGATAGTGAATCATATTTAATGGAAAACTTTTGTCACTTTATAAAATACTTCATTAGGTTACGAAACTTAAGTAACTATTTCTAATGCTTCTTATAATTCTAACATAGATATATAAATATTTAGTGTCACAGGAATTTCAAAATTTATTTAATTAAATATGCTAAACAGTAGAAATTAGGAAAACACTGTCATATTTTATTCATGCTGACAAAAAGAATCCTTATGTTAAAGCATCGTCTTCGCTAAAATCAAACAATATTCATATGAAAATTTTGTAATTTACTAATTTAAGAAATATACAAATATGGAGTATTAGGTGGTTAGTTTCGTTAGTTATTTTGTTCAGTTTCGTTTATTTCGATTATTAAATTAACCCGGGATTTCGAAAATTAATTATCGCAAAGTTCTTTAAATTTTGAAAATACAAACTGACCAAGATAAAAGATACCCAGTATACAGAAGGACGAATACTTATTAATTTTTATTTAACCCTCCAGCCGCGGGTAACACTCCTATCGCGTTTCACTTATTATATACAATTCTGAGGTGAACGCTATTTTGACGTTCCCTATAATTTTTATAGTACTTAAGCATCGGGAGATTCTATTTCTTCGTTGAATCAATCTTCTTTTATTTAGATATAGAGAAATTCGTTTACAAATTATAATATACACTATATGGCCAATAATGACCGGCAACTTTCAATTTTAGACATTTTGTCGAATATTTAAAAGTATACTTGTCAGATTCTTCTGGAATTTTAGGATTAAAAAGAACAGGTTTGACTACATGTTTATCAACGTCGATTTGATAAGGAGGACAATTGGAGGGCTAAAAAAACATTAAAGAAAAAAATAATACTTGGTTTCACCCTGTAAAATAAAATGCACGAAATGATCTATCGCTACAGAATATACGTAGGCAGACATTGTACAATATGTGTATTCATTTGTGTAAGAATAGCATGTATATTAATACAGATATAGCGATTTTTTTTAAATTAAAAAAATTCTTGCATGTTTTTTGCTTATAACATACAGGGTTTTTAACCAAATTTAACGCCAGTTTCAGAAAAATTGCAAAATGTAGTAGAAGCAATATAGTGCAATTGAATATAAATATATTAAATATTTAAGGAAATATGGACAGTTGTATAAAATAATTTTTATCTGCGCATGCGCGAAAGATAACAAGGAACTTTTTGCATAATTTAATTGTCTGAGTGCAACGAAGACTCATACACAGCGCAGTATTACTTTGCCCCATATATAGCTACGATGGATATTAAAACCTTTCGTCAAGCATAACTCAAAAAATATTTAACGGATTTCGTTCAAATTTTTACAGCAGGTACCTATAAAGGTGACAACGTCGTCTATTTATTACCAAGAATAAGTGTCAAACCGTTTGGAAGTTATATTAAAAAAATAGATAAAAAAGCACAATTAAAGTACATATGTCACTAAATTTTGTGCGTACGTCATTTTCACCGGCAGGAGATTTTCGTAGACAATCGGAATTGAAAAGTTCATGGAATACATGGAGCAAAAAAATATGCAAGCACTAATATTCAGCACAATAAAATATATTTCAATTTAATAAAAATGGAAAGTTAATCTGGAATTTTTTCTGTTTGAAAAGTATTAGAGATTAGTAAGAGTAGTATTAGTATTAGAGATTTGGCGTAAATCACACCATTAGCAGCTTTTTTATTTCGCGTGTGTATGTTAGGAACAATTCTTTGATGTTTAAATAAAAGGTTTCGATTTGTGGCATTATTTCTTATTTTCTTTTCCTTTTTAGTATTTTAAATGGAATTAGTGAAAGGCGTGTATTTTAAATTAAATGAGTGAAAGACGTGTATTTTTAATGTATGTATTTCAAATGAAATCAGTGAAAGATTTATATTTAAATGAAATGAATGCAATATGAAGATGTTATGAGAAAAATATTTGGCGATTTATCAACTGCGCCAAGTTAACATAAAAGTACCAATACATATGTGGGTACTTCTCTATTATCCCGTCGACCACTTTTCATAACAAAAAACTATCGCGAAATAAACG
The DNA here is from genome assembly GCA_963931845.1 of Maratus michaelseni. Taxonomy (NCBI): domain Eukaryota; kingdom Metazoa; phylum Arthropoda; class Arachnida; order Araneae; family Salticidae; genus Maratus; species Maratus michaelseni. The sequence continues at coordinate 54,231,181 of OZ007588.1, read as the reverse complement.
GGAGAACGTTTTCATTGAAATATCAAAATACATAAATAAATAAAATATAAGAATTTAAGGACACAATTGTTATTTTAATGAATGAAATAACTAATAAATCAGTAAAACATAATGAAAAATACACGCAAATGTCGCGTTAAAAACCACTTGATGACGTAACAAACACGTATAATGCTTCTGATATCAAGTAAATGGGACTGCATTTTTGGCGTTTAATCTAACAGTTTGGCGATAGTTTTTTGTTATGAAAAGTGGTCGACGGGATAATAGAGCAGTACCTCTATGTGAAATGAAACAAGGCACAGATGTCATATACGCACCACGTTGGCGCGATTTTTCCCTCCACCAGCAAAAACTTTGTTTTTGAATATTAGTTACAAATAGTGTGACAAATAGTACACGTGATTTTTTATTTCAATATAAAAATAAAATAACGTAATAAATGAAACAGCTTCTATTATTTTAAAAAAGGAAATAAAAATAAATAAATAATAGTTTGATATAAATAAAGGCGCGGATGTCATATACGCACCACATTGGCGCGATTGCAACAAAATTGCAATTTTATGCCTCACATGGTAACCCGGTTATTTTGTTTCAATTGTTGTTTATTAACTTTTATTTTTTATTTTAATTCTATAAATTGTTTTTATTATATATATCAATATTTATTTATATCAAACTATCATTTATTTATTTTTATTTCCCATTTTTGAATAATAGGAGCTATTTCATTTATTACGTTATTTTATTTTTATATTGAAATAAAAAATTACATGCTATTATTGTATGGTATTTGTAACTAATATTCAAAAACAAAGTTTTCGCCAAATTGGCGGGGGAAAAATCGCGCCAGTCTGGTGCGTATATGACATCTGTGCCTAAATTAATATTGATATACATATAAAAATAATCTATAGAATTAAAATAAAAAATAAAAGTAAACAAACACAACAAACAGTTTTCGCCAAAGGGGCGGGGGAAAAATCGCGCCAACGTGGTGAGTATATGGCATCTGTGCCGGGATTTTTACCCTTTTATCTGTGCTTTCGGAAATATAAAAAAATTAAAAAATTCTTATATCAGGTGTATAATGTTTTGCATTTTTATACGGACCACTTCTCCATTTTAAGATTTTAAATGCTATTTATATCAGATATTTCTTTCTTGAGATTCCCACAAGTTTTTTCCAGTAATTTTTTTAGTTCGCTTATTAATTGTTTACAATTTGCCTCCCTGGCAATAACAATTATTTATCACAAAAAATGGGTACTTCTCTATTATCCCGTCGACCACGGTTCATAACAAAAAACTATCGCCAAACTGTAACGCTAAATAAACGGGAGAACGTTGCCATTGAAATATCAAAATAAATAAAATATAAGAATTTAAGGACACAATTGTTACTTTAATGAATGAAATAACTAATAAATCAGTAAAACATAATGAAAAATACACGCAAATGTCGAATTAAAAACCACTTGATGGCATAACAAATACGTATAATGCTTCTGGCATCAAGTAAATGGGACTGTATTTTTGGCGTTTAATCATACAGTTTGGCGATAGTTTTTTGTTATGAAAAGTGGTCGACGGGATAATAGAGAAGTACCCAAAAATGGCTTAGTTTTGTTAAATTTGTTTGTTATGTATTTTCATTTCTTATTAAAATATCGAAAATGGCAATAAAATTTTATTTTAGCACCGTACTTAATTTTTTAAAATGGCACAAAAACATGGTTTAATAAACGTATATTTGTAAATATTTTAAAAAACATGTTTTTCCGCTCTCTAGAAAACTTTGTAAGATTCTACAACTGCCTTTGGCACCAACCAGTACATGATACGGAACTTTTCCCTATTCAGATACACAGAAGAGGTTGGTCACAAACAAGAGTAATGCTAGCAACAATATTGTTTTAACGCTATAAGAGTTAGAAACAATAATGATATTAAATTCCCCGATTAGCTTACGGAACTTTCTCTTAGAAAAAAAACTGTAGAAGTCTTTTACATTTGTTTCGAATGAAGCTCGATCAACAAAGTATTAATTGATAATACAAACAACACTAATATTAACATGGGGGCAAAAGTTTGAATTTAATTGTATATATTTGGAACCCTCCCCCCCCCCCAACCACCCACCAAAAAAAGAAAAAGAAAGTTACAGAAATGAATTTAAAATGGCGTGAAGCCACCCTTTCTGACATAAGAAATTGGCTGCGAACCCGATTACGAAACTTTCACTTAACTTAATAACATGTATCTAATAGCCCTGAGGACAATTCCCCTTCCCAGTTATACGGACCTTGGGGCTTTTTTAAAAAGCTTGACGCAGTTCGGGTTGAAGAAGTTGAGATTTACTGTCAAATAACATAAACTACTATGAAAATAAAACTGGTGAATTATTATGCTGGTTTATGTATGTATTTAAAAAAATTGCATCTGATTACACTTTTTAGATAAATTACTCCTGTTTGCATTGAATAACAGATAAACGGCTTCCGTTTACTAAATTGTTTAAATATTGGGAAGAGTTGGCGAGAGATAGATAGACGTGTAAACAAACGGGTAGACAGACGGGTAGACAGACGGGTAGAGAGACGGATAGCGACAGAGATAAGCTAACGGGTAGCGAAACGAATAGACAGACGGGTAGCGAGGCAGGTGCAAAAAAGGGTTGACAGAGGGGTAGTGAGATGGGTAGGGAGACGGGTAGCGTGGTGGATAGAGAGACGAGTACAGAGACGACTTGACAGACGGGTAGAGAGAGGGGTATATAGACAGACAGACGTGTTGATAGACGAGTAGTGTAACGGGAAGCGAGACAGGTAGAGACACGATTAAAGAGTCGGGTAGAAAGACAGACGGATACTGAGACGGGTATACAGAAGAGTAGAGAGACAGTAGACAGATGAGTTCGGAGAGAGACACAGCTAAGACGTACGAGTAGTTAGACTGGTAGACACGTTTGTAGCAAAGCATGTTATCAATGTGGTTTGAAGTATACGAGTTTCTATAAATAGTTATACAAATAAACAAAGGAAATTTTTTTAATTCAAATATTAAATATTTGATTTAATATTTCAATATTTAATATTTTATTTTTTAATATTTTATTTAGATATTTGTCACCAAGAAAATGTTGCAAAAATTAAATTAAATTTGCGTTAAACTACGCTTGCTAAAATACGCTATTGGCTGCAAATCTGATTATGTGACTTTAAAAATATCGTTTTAAAAGATCCGGCGGTTTTTTTTTTTTAAGTTTTGAGCAATTCCCGCTTAAGAAAATGAGATTATTTGCCAAATGTTATAAAAAAATGCATATGAAAACATAACAGTATATGAATTTATATATGATATTTTGTAATTATATCATTTAATTTGCTATTTCTCATATGTTGTATCTTTATCTATCTCTTGTCTATCATATGCTGTATATTCACTTAGATTCTTGTTGATATCTTCTTTATATTGTAATTGTTAACTTTATGTTCTCAGCAATATCACTCAGACTAATCCCTTTGAGGGAAGTCCTAGTAGTCAAATCTATCGAGCAACTTACTAAAAAAATACAGTCAAATATCGTAAAAATTTAGAGAGATATCACGTTACAATGAGATGTTTTTTAGCTTCTCATTAAAACTTATTGAATGATAAGGGATTGTCCACAAATTGTCATGTTTAATTTTTATACTATATTTCATTTTTTATGGATACTTTAGTTCGCCTTGGAAAACATTAATGCACCAGGTTATAATAGTTTTGGAACGGATCCTTTGATTTTGATTATTCTTTTTTAGTTCGAATAAGCTCGTTAGGGTAGTTTTTCAAAGAGAACTAAAGCAGCATTAAAAATTGGAAAATAGTATGAAAATAAAAAATGACAACTTGTTGAAAATCCCTTATCATCCAGCGAGTTTTAGTGAGAAACTAAAAAACAGCTCACTGTAACGCCGATATCTCTCTGAATTTGTATGATAATTGACTGAATTTTTTTAATAAGTTGCTCCATAGAGTTGACTATTAACCCTTTCCGGCACAGACAAAGTCTGTTCGTAAAATGAGAAATTACTGACTGACACCAGAATTTACAAACGACTTTTTTAGAAAATGCGAACTCCTTATTTTAAGCTTTCATTATAGAAAGAAAATTTTATTAAAATATTCTTGGTGCTGAATGCATGTTTGGAATTAAAATTAAGTGTGCCCGGAGTGGGACCACTATGCCGGAAAGTGTTAAATTATGCAAAAAGTTCCTTGTTATCTTTCGCGCATGTGCAGATAAAAATGATATTATACAACTGCCCATATTTCCTTAAATGTTTAATATATTTATATTCCAATTGAAATATATTGTTTCTACTACATTTTGTCAATTTTTCTGAAACTGGCGTTAAATTTGGTTAAAAACCCTGAATGTTATAAGCAAAAAACATGCCAGAATTGTTTTTATTTTTTAAAAAAATCGCTATATCTCTATTAATATACATGCTTATGATGTAGAGATCATATATATTTGTAATTTTATTCAAAATTTATAATTTCTTATTTTTTCAAAAAGTTAATTTATATCTTTATTTAAATTCTATTCATTCTAAAGTAAAGTCATATCTATACCACGATAAATGCTATTTAATCATGTACACGTAATCTTTCATTTATTCTGCAGCTTTCGTTAACCGCATAAAAGTATTTCCCTTCTAAATTAAAAATGCGACGTCGGTTATTTCGCATATACATTGATACACTAGTATTCTTTTATTAGATATATCTGCTACGCAAATCTATTAAAATTGACTCATGTTTTGCATCCCAGTGACTTTATTCTGCCAGTCGTGAATTGTCTGTTGCATCTGGAATGCAAATCTAGATTCTTTTCAACTGCTTGTTTGCATTTTGTTATTAATAACTTTGTATATACTAAAATCATAAGTTCCGATTTCCCAGGACAAGCAGCAGGGTTGCTCCGTTAAAACCTATATTTTGATAACGCGCCTAACTTTGCATCTCTGTTCTCTATCTCCCACGCAAAATTAACATTGCTATATTCTAAACCGTCTTAAAATTCCGAATGGCGATAAAAATTAATGCACGTGTAATCTGGCGATATTGGGATGACTTCTGGCACACATGTACATCTCTGAAAGTAGTTCAGACTTCTCTTAACTTCCGCAAAAAGAGGTTGTTGCTATTGATGTAAAAAGACAACCTCCCAAACTTTACCATCACAGTCAAGTGCCTAATAAATAAAAAACCTTGCAAGCAGCTATGGACTCTTCTCTGTTCTCGTTTGCATTTTACTGACTTTTTCCAGAAAACGGCACCGTGGAGTTATTGCGACAACGTGGAATTATTGCGGTGATTTTTAGTCACATTACGATCACATATCCGTAACGATCCGTACTCCAGCCATCAACATCATCATAATGCTAGTCTTACACAAATGAATACATATATTGTACAATGTCTGCCTATGTATATTATGTAGCGATAGATCATTTCGTGAATTTTATTTTACAGGGTGAAACCAAGTATTATTTTTTTTTCTTTAATGTTTTTTTAGCCCTTCAATTTTCCTCCTTATCAAATCGACGTTGATAAACATGAAGTCAAACCTGTACTTTTTAATCCTAAAATTCCAGAAGAATCTGACAAGTATACTTTTAAATATTCGACAAAATGTCTAAAATTGAAAGTTGCCGGTCATTATTGGCCATATAGCATATATATCATTTCATTTATTAGGTCATTCTGAAAGTTCTGCGGTTTGTAAAATATTTTGAATCCATAAATGCCACATTCCTACCGGAATTTTGAAATAAAACTTTGCTTTTATAATGTACATGAGGAAACTGCGTTTATTTATTTGGAAATAAATCTGTTTGTGAATTCCGATGACATTCAATCCTTATAACAATTAGAAGTAACGAATAGGCCGCGGTTTTATATAAGAAATGGAAACATCGCCTGCGGCCAGAGGGTTAAAAGTAGTAAATGCAGAATACTATGAATAACAACATACTGAACACTCAGTAGTTCACAGGAGGTGGTGTTATTCATAATATCTGTATTTACTACTTTTAAATAAAAATTAGTAAGTATTTGTACTTCGGTATATCAGGCCTCTTTTATCTTGTCCATTCTGTACTTCTTTTATAACAAACGAAACATTATAGCTGATATAATAATAATAATATAAATGACATATTCTGTGTAAGATAAGTCTTGTACACATAGACACACAGACAAACATGCACACTTTTCATAAATTTATTTCTTTTATTAGTATAGCATGTCTGCCATTGACGACTATTTTTGAATTCCATCCCGCACCACTTTCTCTAAACAAAATCTATCACTTACACTTTAACAATAGGCGCATGAATAAGGTAAAATAAGATATGTAAATAAACAGTTTAGAACACATATAACACATTTAAAATCCAGTTTTACATACTACAATTCATAGTCAAAAATGTAGTCTAATTTTTTTGTGAACCCAGTATATGATCTATGCATTTGTATATATACTACATAGTTGGCTAAAATTTAGCTCAGTAAAAAATTCCTTTTTACCAATTTTTGCCAGTAGATGGAAATTTACTCTATTTCTTTTGTACAGCCATGTATATTATTTAAAGGCTTTTGTGTACATCACATATTAAGCTAAAATTTAATACAGATAAAAAACATAACACAAGTTAAAACGTACTTATAGCAATTACCAACTATAGACGACAACGTGTCTTGTGCTTTTTATAGCCCTGTATATGAATTTATTTATTTTCCACAAACTTCTGTTAGTATACTAAATATAGTTCGGTAAGAAAATGCGAACGAGACCTTGCTTAAGTCAGTACTACTTAAGAATTCCTTTGTGTAACCCTGTATTTTAGCAGAAAGTTTATACACACCATGTACTATCCAAAATTTTAGTTAAAAACGGAAACAATAGTTGAAATTGCATTTCCAACAGTTATCGCGTTAAATATCGCTGTAACGGAATTATTTTTGTGTCCTTGTAAATGAACGATAAATGCAATGCACAACATACTTTTCATTAAGATACTTCTAGTGCTCCTGAGTAATGCATATAAATTTCCTTTATATTTGAAATAGTGTAATAACATTAAAATATATTGTAAACGGTTCTTTGCACTAGACAACAGAAATATTTTGTGTGATCCTGTAAGTGAATAACAAATGCTTTGCACACATATTCTGCAGAAAGCATGTTTCAGTGCACTTCATACACGCATATTAATTTCATTATACTAGATTAATTTTGGCACAATTATTCAAATTGGTAAAGAAATCATATGAGATGTAACATTCCCAACTGAACGAAAAAGTCCAGGCCAGGTTTCGAACCCGGGACTCTTTGGCTGAAGCTATCAATACTCCACTCGACCGCCACTTCCCGTGCTGAACTAATTCACTCAGTCAACATTAATGATCATAGCATCTGGATTGATATCTGAATCAGCACAACAGAATAAATAACAGGTAATGGGGCCTTTAGTAAACACTGGAAACGTGATTACACTAGATTAATTTTGACCCAATTATTCAAATTGGTAAAGAAAACATATGAGATGTTATCTTCCCAACTGGGGGAAAACGTTCGTGCCAGGATTCGAACACAGGATTCCTTGACAGGAGCTGCCAATGCTCTATAAATTAGTTCAGCCATATTCGTCTGGGATTGTTCGGTTTGTAGAGCATTGGTAGTTTCAGCCAAGGGATATCGGGTTCGAATCCTTTCCCATACTTTTTCACTCGTTGGGAAGATAACATCCCACATAATTTCGTTATGTTTGAAATGGTGTAACATCATCAAAATGCACTAGATACGATTTTATAGACACAGTAATGTAAGTAATGCAGTAATGTAAGACAGTAATATAATTGACAGTAATGTAACGGAATACTTTTGATTGCCCCTGTAAACGAACCATAAAAGCTACACACTTCGTTTTCAATAGCAATTGTGCTATTGTAAACGTCAATAACGTATAAAAATTTCAGAGCAATCCATATTTCCAAAAGTTAAAAATGGACATACGGATAGACGAACCAAAATCATAAGCACTTTTCAAATGTGAAATTTGGAAAACATTGTGCTATTTTATTGATGCTGAAAAAAACAATCATTATGTTAATATTGGAAAACCCCAATTTAATAATCACCTAATTAAGAAAGAAATATGTGATATCAAGAACCTTCAACTGAGAAACGCAATAGGAAGTATATCTTGCATCATCCTGCATAGATGCCAACCTCCCGATTTTTCTCATACCAGTATTTTTATGAAAAAATATTTGTTTTGTGTAATCGTGCAATTTATGCTATTTAATAAAGCGAAGATTTTTGTATGATTTTACTGGTATTCAAAAAATCGGGAGGTTGGCAACCCGTATAGCATGCATGGTCGCAGTGACGTCACAGTGACGTCATTGCGAGTCGCAGTGGTCACGTCACATCTGTGATCAAAATGCCACCACTCTGTGACGTCACATTGTTACTAAAATGTGAACTTCTTCAAAACTTTTAAAAAGAAACAAGAACACTTCAAAACATATTATTCATCCTAAAAAATGTACTTTTGACAATATTTAAAATTTTTGTGATATCACAGTGACGTCACTGCAAGTCACATACTTCACGACACAAATATGATCACAAAAACAATCAACTCTGACAGAACGAAATCTAATTTTTTGTGGGGGAGGGAGAGTTTTGTCACACACTGATGTCATGATAATACTAAATAACATTTTTATGCACTTAATTATTATTTTTACTCTTACAATTTAGTTAGTTTTAAAAACTTGAGAAAAATATGTTTTATTTATAATTCTTTTTTGTTTAAATCATTAATGATAAAGAAAAAAGTTAAAACATGAAAACTTGGGTGCGGTATGCTTCCTCAGCCCCTTCATCAGCACCAGTGTCTGCTACGAAAATGATAATATTCTCTATCAGAGATTCTCTATAAGTGACCCTAGGTCCAAGAAAGTGTACGGGACCTTAATTAATTTCGTAACACAGATAGAGATAACACAAAATACCCTATAGTCATATGTGGCCTTGTAATTATAGAGGACAGATTGGCGCCCGGGTGTAAACTACTTTCAGACATTATATATATATATTTATATTTATTTATATTTATATTTATTTATTTATTTATTTATTTATTTATTGAGAAAAGGGGACTAAAAGACGCTGTTAACTTGGCATATTTTCTTTAGCAATTTGACCAAAACTGTCTTGTATTTAAAAAGAATCTCTTCCTCTATCACCAATAAATATATTGCTTTTTTATTCAATGATATATAAATGAAGTAAATTCATATTTAATCAATTTATTTGTAAAAAAAGTATTGATATTTCTATATAAATTACTTCATAAATGCCATAAAATCCATTTTTTAGTACAATTCTTGATTAAATTGGAGTGATTTTGAGTAACTGCAATTAATAAAAATATACATGTAAATGCAATTTTTCATAGCTTATTCCCTTGGTGAAAAAAAAAAAAAAAAAAAAAAGGGAAAGAAAGAAAGACTATTTTCCGATTTAAAATAATCAGCATATAAGTTCTTTTGTTATTGTTAGTTCAGAAACGATAAACACCTGCCTGTCTGCTCAGACGAAGCTGCGCAGTACTACTTGGAAGAACACGTTAAGCAAACGATTTTTTTTTTATTCTGCGGACATTTGAGTAGAACATGTTTTTCTAATAAAGAGTGTGAACTAATTCCACGTAAGTCATTTTAAATATTTTAAAGTGTTTCCAATGCTATAGTAATGCTTTTAAATTTATAAATTGCTGCATATATTTCTTTATAAATTATTGACCCGCATATTCTAGGAGAAAAAATGATACAATTTTCTTTTGGAAATGCATAATTTAATTGTTACTTATTTTTTAAATAAATCTATCTGGAAATTAATTAGTTATTCATCTATAGTTTGTTGCTACTTAATTCTAAACTAAAATATTTTGGAAATATGTTAATCATTAAATGCGAAGTTTGCATTAGTTTTATTCAAATCCACACATATAGTATATTTTTTAAATTTAAGATGTAATAAAAATTGCTCATGTTATATAATATAATTAAGTTGAAATAACCCTAATAGCAGTTATTCATAACTTTATAAGAACATTAAAGAATTAACGAATGTTTGATTTTCCCTTAATACTTATACAATCTTTGTAATTTAAATAGTGATTTAACTTGACTATTATTAGAAATTATTAAACTATAACTGAAATTTCATATTTTGTTCACCTTTGAATACGTTTAGGATGTTGGTATTCAAGAAATTTCCTTTAAAAAAATATTTTTTATGACGGCATGAGAATTTCATTTTCCAGCGAAAATGATCAAATTGCAAAAACCGTGCATTTTCTAAATTGTTTTACATGTCATAAATATTTTTATATGGTAAAAAGAAGTTTCATATACATATATAAAATTATGTATATATTTACGCATAAAAGTTAGGCAATTAGGAAAAGTGTTTACAAATTGTAAATACTTTTCTGTAATAAAAAAATGTTATGTTTACGTATACTTTTAGGCATAACTCCGGTACAACTGCACAAATCTTGTTTTATTTCAAAATTATTGTATTCTGGTGGTTCTATAAAGTATTGAATAGGTTGCTAAACTAATAAAAGTTATTTTTTTTTACTATATACTGTGAATACTTTTCATTATTTTTTGAAATTTTAAAGATTTGTATTAATTTAAAATATGAAGAAGACAAATATTGAAAACTTTACATTTAAAAATTATCATATTTCGGGATAGTTTAGATTAGTCTAAGCAACAACAAATTATAAATAAATAACTTTTCACAATATTTTTACAAAATATGTTATCATTTCATTAGGAAAATTCCAATCATAGTAATTTTGCAATGTTATTTTTTAATTTGGAGTAGTAATTTATTTATGAATTATATATAATGATTTAGAAATATTTGAAGCCATTATAATAGCATTAAAAAATCTTTAAAATTCTTAAAATGCGCTAACGTTGTATTAATTCACGAGATTTAGTAGATGAACAAAATTATAAGTTCTAACAGAAAAGGAGATCGCCTACGTCCACCCCCCTATTTTCTGATCTCCATGTTGAAGAGAGTTTTTAGTTACGGTTAAAATTTATTTTTAGCGGGTGGTTCAGGGCCTGGTCAAAAAGCTTGTAAACCCCTTCATTTAAAAAAAAGTCAGTACTAATTTTGCTTTTAGGTAGATTTACTACCTATAAAGAAATACCACCTAAGAAGTACTACTAAGAAATACTACCTATTACATTCTCCTCTGTGTTGGAATTTCTCGAAAATTTATGCAGATCTACGTCGATCATGACTCTCAGAACCCAAAACCACCCCCAGTTCAAAACTTTATCTAGCTATCTATATCACTTTTTTATGGACACGATAACTTCAATAATTCTCCCCAAATCTCTTCCAAACTGATACATAAAATCTCAGTCAAGTTCGTTAATGGGCAAAATCGAACCAACGGGGGAGGGGGGGTTGTGAAAACAGAAAAATACCCATAATGTCTTAATTATCATACGTATCGAATACGCTTAAAGTTATTATTACTTCTAGAAAAAAGGGCCGAAAATTTATGTATAACAGATTTTCGATACCATTAAAAATGACCTCAAGGGGGGGGGATAGGAGTTTAAGAAGAAAAAGTTTCATAACTTTTTATCAATTTACAATATATCATACGCTTAAATTTATTAAAAATTCACTTAATATTATCTACAACATTCATATTGACAAGTTTTTTATAGGACCAACCCTTACAACTGTAATAAATAAAATCCCTGATGGCTCCACCTACAGACACAGGTAGATTTAAAAGTAGGCGGTCCCAAAAAGGTCATTTCTTCTGCAATTCCCAACAAACAGGCGTCCCACGGTCTGTGTCTTCGAATTCTACCTCTGCCTGTAGGCCGAGCCGTCATTGATTTTTTATAATCAGCATTCCAAAATTTCTTGCTGGAAACTACATATGATATGAGATCATTAACAATTTGCTAAAAATGGATAAAGTAACTCACGAAGAATTTTTAGAGGGATATGCATTAAGGATTTGGTAAGTACAAAATATTCTAAAATTAAGTTCAATTTGTCTGCACTTAAGAGTTACAAATTACATTGTTTTAAATAAATCATTTTTTATTATTTTAAATTCATAATATAAAACAATATATTCCTATTTATGATGTTTTTCTTATTTTATGATGTTGTTATGCTCGATTTCGACTAAGTTATAAATGCTTTCGCAAATGCAAAAATGAGAAGAGATCCGTAAGTATTGTAAAATGATTACTAAATATCGAGTTTGTAAAACATATTTCTTACAGACTAATTAGGATGGTTCTAAGATATAATTTTTAAAATATTTTCCATTAAATTGTGGTGATTTTTTTAAATGTATTTCTATCATACATTTTGCTAGATAAAATTGGAAGTTTGTATGTGATTTTTAATGGTACTGTTAAAAATCAAGTGTTTTTTTTTGTCATTTCTATAATATATTTTTTGCTAAACAAAAGTGGAGTTTTGTGCTATATTTTTAACAGCGCTGATTAACTGTAGTTATATTTTTTTTGTGTATTTACCACTTACTGTTTTCTGCAAAAATTATTAAAACTTAAGCTTGCATGTTTGTTTTATGCGTTGTGTATTCAGTTAATTTTAAATGTTTTATAGTATTTAAAATTGAAATAAATGATTCTAAAAATATAGATTTTTATATAAGTAAAAGAAGGAGGGTGTTAAATAATTGATTGCACAGGGCGTCACACATCCAAAATACAGGCCTGGTAATAGGTAATTGTTTTATAAATGCGTTTCGAATCTGAACTTAATGGAATTATACTAAATAAACACAATATTCGTTTTGAAATACATTGACCAATTAGGATATCAATAATTAATAAAATATTTATGTTTAAACTTAATTGTTCAAGCTAATAATTTTTATTATCACAAGATGAATACTTTATGTATTTCGATAAAATATTTAAAATACTGAATTTTAGAGAATTACATTTGTTAAATTACTGAGACAGTGATTTTGTGTAGAGTTTAATATATATATATATGTGTGTGTGTGTGTGTGTGTAATGAGAACATTTTTCGGAGTATCAGAATACATGGAATTGTGTTTCCCATCACAATTCTTAAGGCTGTTCGTCAGTGAACTTCCTGCTCTAGCCAATGTTAAACCTATGGGCGAAGGATGCATTCGTATATTTAAAATATCTCCTTGAGAAATTAATATTTTTAACTTCTATGAACTAACTTCTAAAGAAACTAACTTCTAAATAAACTATTTTTCTGTGTACTCGTTTTAAACTATGTCTCTTTTTTTTTTCCTTAGTTATCAAAATATTTCTAAAATATATACTTAATTTTATGAGAAGTATTAAATTCATATTTTAACACATATAATTATAAATTAAGCACATATTTAAGAAATATTTTGATAACTAAGGAAAAAAAAAAAAGACATCCTTTAAGAAGTGTACACAGAAAACAAAATTAAGAATATTAATTTTCTGGAGAGATATTTTAAATATACGAATGCATCCTATAGTCCAAATGTTTAACATCAGCGAGGGGAATCGGAAAGTTTACTAACGAACAGCCTTAAGAGTTAATTTTTCAGAAACTATTTGATATATTACTTGTAGTAATGAGCAATAAAAAAATGATACAAATAAAATTGCGGGTTAAATGTTTTAAATTCCTTCATAAAATGATTTCGATATAAAACTATGGAACTGACGTTTAAGACCCCTGATCTGCGGATTTACTAGCTTAATTGATACTATAAATGTAATTACTATTTATAGCATTTTGTATATGTAGTTACACTGTCAGAAATGAAAAGTCAAACACTGAAGACAGAATATTCCCAATACTGACCAATAATGCTCGACCGGAATTTCAAGATTATAGAAATTGTTATTAAAATCATATGTAAAATAAGTTATGAAAAAAATATCTATAATCATATGTATAAGTTAAATATTATTTTAATGAAATAAATACAAATTAAAAAATATATAACACATTCAAAAATAGAGATATTTTTATCTGAAATAAAATATGGATCCGACCCATTTGAAACAAAACACAACCCAAACTCAACTGTCAAAAAAAAAAAAAAAAAAAAATTGCTAACCTGACCAAAACTTTACCCAAATAAAAAAATTGCAGACAATTTAATTAGCGGATTGGATTGGGGTACAGCCAGTCCTAATCCATATAGAAACAAAAGACAACCTGAACTAGACGTACACAAAAATCTGTAATACCTAGCAGAAACTGACTCGCTGCAAATCACGGCTGGAGTTAGGTATGCCGAGTACCAATGATACATCCACGAGTACCAAATAAAAGCTCGAACATCTCTTTAAAAAACGAGAATCAGTTAATCCAACTCGAAAGAAAATAATCTCTAGTGAATTCAACCCACGGTGTGAGATGGGTACATGCAGCCTTAACACGAAATGCAGCAAAATACTCTAAAAATCCCTGACGGATCGACCTACAGGCACAGGTAGATTTCGAAGATGCGGACCGTGGGGCGCCTGTTTATTGAGAATTGCAGAATAAACGACATTTTGCCAGGATGCGGCAGTTCGGACCGCCCACTTCGAAATCTACCTGTGTCAAGTTGTCGGAGCCGGCAATTTTATTATTATTATTATTTTATTTTATTTTACTTATTTATTTATAATAATTATATTTTTTTTGCTATAAATGTTGGTTTTATAAAATACTTGTCAATATAAAAGTTGCAGATAATATTAACAGGATGTATGATAAATTTAAGCGGTTTGATACCTTGTGAATTGACAAAGTTATGGATTTTGTTCTTCTCAAACCTCTATTTTTTCCCCTCCTTGACGCCATTTTTAATTATATCAAAAGACTGCCATGCATAAATTGTCGGCCCTTTTCCTAGGAGTAATAATAACTTTAAACGGATTCGACACGCATCACAATTAAGAAGTTATGGGGAATTTTCTGTTTTCACAAAAAGCCCCCCCCCCTCCCTATTTCCCCACCTTGGTTCGATTTTATCCATTAACGAACTTGACCGAGATTTTATTCACCTTGATTTTGTGTATCAGTTTGGAAGATATTTGTGCAGAATTTTTGAAGTTATCGTGTCCATAAAAAAGTGACACACACATATATATATATATATATATATATATATAATATAAAGTTTTGAACTGGGGGTGGGGTGGTTTTGGGATCTGGGAGTCATGATCGGTGTAGATCTGAAAATTGTTTCCAGAAATTCCAACCTAGGGGAGAATGAAATAGGTAGTATCTCTTACGAAATCTACCTAAAATCCAATGCAGAGTAAAATAAATACAACTAACTCTTTGGGTCGGGTTTTAATAAATTCAAATCATCCAGCACTGGACAGGACCCAAATGGGTTCGTCATAAAATTAATGGCAAAATCGTCACAAACGACACACTTTTTATAAATTAGTCACAGGGTGAATTCACAACATCGTCACTGAGGTCATATCTGCTTCACAAAGTTAAAGACAAAATCGTCACAAATGTCACACCCTTCACAAATTTGTCACACCGTGACTTCACAAAGTAGTCACATTGTGAGGTCACAGAAAGCCTTGAAAACGGCCATAACGACCTCACATTTACGTCACAATGACTTCACATCGACGTCACTTGACGTCACGACGACGGTCACAAAGTCACAGTGTGACTTCGCAGTGACGTCGCCGTGACGTCACCATGCCTTACGGGAACTGATCTGGTGATGACATGACTGTTTTTTCTCCTGCAATAACCAGAAACATTGCATCACTCAAAACTAAACTTTGCTTTCTTCTAAAGGACGAATAAAAACACTTCTAATCTCTCTCTCGACCTGAACGGGTCAAAATGTAAACTTAAATACTTAAGCGGAGCAAATGTTATTCTCCTCCATTCTTGTAATAGATAAATCTAATCATTATTAAAAGTTAATCTTTAATCATTTAATAAGTTAGTTCAATACGAAACCAAATGTTTCGTTCATCACACATTTGCTAATCACACTTTCTATTTTAAGATAGATAAAGGAAATATTTTAGTGCACTTATTCGTGATGGATACACCCATGTTTTACGCTCTAATGGATTACCTGGTTCGATGTGCCTGACCCTGCTGCTATGCTGAAATAGGTAAGTCGAAAACATTCCTTACCATTTGTTTTTTCAAGTATTAAAAGATTAGTGCGCGCTACTGATGGCCTGATGATATTTAGTTGAATGCTATTTATCTCGTATATTGCAACAGTTAATGCATCATCTTCGTTAATATATATATATATATAATATATATTCATATGAAAATTTAAGAAATAAAGTATTTAAGAAATATATAAATATAGGTCGTTAATTTCGGTTGTTGTTACTTTCAGTTTCGATTGTATAGATTACTACACTAAACAGGATTTCGAAAAATAATTATCGCAAAGTTCTATAATTTTTGATAACACACATTTTTTTTCAACAGATAAAACATAAGCTACTCTAAGAATAAATAAAAGACATATTCAGAATAAGTTAAATCTTAAATATTATATTGTAATACATGTATATATTATTTGTAAAGAATATATTATATTACTTTATAATATATGTGTTTAAATATATCATTGGGATTAAACGAAATACTTCAAACCGTTGTTTCATAATACATCATTTAATTTGTAAAGCTACTTTAACTTTGTAACTCTCCATAATATTCATTCCTATTTACTTATGACCTCTTGTCACTTTACAAAATACTTTAGTAGGCTACGTAAATTAAGTAAATATTTCTAACTCTTATCGTCTCTCTAATGAAGGTAATTGAAAATTTTGTGTCTAATGAAATCAGAAATGTATTTAATTAAAGATGATTCACATTAGAAAGTTGACAGACTTTGACATACTTTAATGATGCTGGCAAAACAAATAATTATTTTAACACATCATCTTAATTAAAATTGTAAAGTATTTATAGAAACAATTTTATTGAATAATTTATGGAGTATATAGATAAGGAAAATATAAACTATAAATACCACATTCTTCACATTAGAAAATTAGCAGGCCTTGATGTATATACACTAGGCTGACAAAATAAATCATTGAATTAATATATCAGTGTAATGAATATGTATAGTTTTCATATAAAAAGTTGTACTTTACTACTTTACGAAATGTATAGACAGGTCTTTACAAATTTGATAAAATCTGGTAGACAGCAAAAAAATCTAGCAGCCAGTAAAACTATTTAACCTCCCCCTTCCCCATCACTGATTTTCAAAAAGCGCAAAAGCATTTTATATATTATTAATTGAAAAAAAATAAGCATAGTTTAAAATTATTAATTACACAATAATACCGGATATTTTTAATTTGATTTTTTAGTTTAATTTTTAACGCGATGGTTAGCAATTTTTCGTGTTCCACGGCAATATTTTACTTTCTTTAAAGCAATCCTCTTTCAATATTGCAACACAATATAGTAAATTGTGTCCTTTTATTTAGTGATGTTTTCGCGTTTCGTTTTTCAGCCGTGGTAAAATAAATTCAGTGTCAGTATTTTAGACAAATATATAAAAATTTGTCCTCTACGATTTTTGAATTTTTAGCGATTTTTTATGCGATTTGTAGTTTTTTCACATTCTACAGCAGTTTTTTTATGCTTATAAAAGGGATCCAGTTTAAATTTTTTAACGCACTACAGTTAATTTTGCCCTCTGCGATTTTTTGAATGTTTTGGGTTTTTTTCGTGTTTTGCGGCTATATTTTGACATTTTTAAAAGGAATTAGGTTTATATCGTTTATCCCAATGAAAAATATTTTTATCTCTACGATTTAAAAAATTTTCTAGAACTTTTTATGGGATTTTAAGCGTTTTTTCAAGTTTTGCGGCGATTTTTCGACAATTTATTTCTAAAACATAAATAACTCTCCGATAACTATTCTAAATTCTGTATGTACTCATTTATTAGGTCAATTTTTCTACACACACACACAAAAAAAAAAAAAAAAAAAAAAAAAAAACCCGCCAGAGTAAATAAATTGGTCGCCAGGTAAAAATGGCGACCGCATTTGTTTAAGTCCTGGTTATAGGAGTTTTTAAATCTGACAGTGTCGTTCGTTTAAAATCGGTAGTTTTTAAACATATATTTAAACAGCAAAGTTTAATGTCAAAAAATGTAAAAAAAAAAAAAAAAAAAAAAGATTTTAATAAATATAGAAATTTGGCAGATTTTGACATATTCGCTCTCCTGTTTCCCTCAGAATTATGTTAGCATAAGGGGGTTACATATCTTATATCCCGTGTTTTGAGTACCACCATTTACGAATACCAAATTCTTAGCGTTATTTAATGAAGGATACCACGAAATAAAAAGAAGATTACTATTTGGAAATAGTGGTACTTGATATAGATGTTTTTGTGATAAAAGCCGATGTGAAATAACACTCGAGTGCAAAAGATTAGTGATGCTGACAAAATATATCATTTCATTTAAAGTATTTATATAAAAAATTATTATTATTTAAAATATTTATATAAAAAATTTGGAATTTAAACCTTTAATGTTTATACTATAAATATGGAGTATTAATTATTTTTAAATATCTATCAGTTTCATTTGTTTTTATTTGTAGAATAACCTGAATTTTGAAAGTAATTAAGAAAATTAAAAATTCTTTAAATGTGTGTTCTAAAGTTATAATTAATCTGAAACACTGTGCTAATACTGAAAAAATAAATCATTATATTTACACACCTTCTTATTTAAAATAGCATCATATTTACATTAAAATAGTAAATTAAATTCATTAAAGATTACAAAAATACGGCGTATTATGTTTATAAATCTCTCGATTGTTTTCGTTTTACTAGAACAATAAAAATTTTAAATAATAATAATAATTATGATAATTTGAAATTCATTAACAAGTGCTTTCTAAAATTAGGAATAATGCGTAAAATACCATGTAAAATTAATTTGGAACTATTTAAATGATATAATGGTAATTTATATAAAGAAATATTTCAGGAATCTAGAATCTGTTCAAGACATTTGACAGTTGATAATGGTGTATTTATATAAGTTTCAGAAAGACAATGGAATAATTAGCTTTTCTTAAAGTGAAAAATAATACATTCCAAGTTTTATTAATGATAAAGATAAATTAATAGATAACAATCATCTGAGTTCAATCAAAATGAACTCAAACTCAAAATTAATTACAAAAAATCTTTCTGTTAATTGATGAACAATGTGTAAAATTGTTTGTGATGATAATTTAACATCACAAACAATTTTAACCATTTTACCGTTTTACACTTTAACCATTTATGTTAAAGAATTTCTCATATCACGTTTTTCTCAAAAATTGTTTTACTTTATATGTGAATGTGTTATGAGGTAATATATTATATGGTAAAGGTAAAATACTGAGAATCAAGTATGTCATGACATCTTTTAAAAAAATCTTTAAAAATAGTAAGTAAATACATTTCATACACTGTAACTCTTCTGAAATATTAAATTATTTTTTGAACTGAAAAGTTAAAATTTCATATCCAGATATTCCTTTTTTGAGCATGTATGGATTATACTTTCAAATGGAAAACCTTATCTAAAATGACATAACCATTGTTATAAATTCATGGTTAATAATTATGAAAGAAAGAAAAAAAATTATGTAATGAATGACGAGATAAATATGCACTGCTTATTTTTATTAACGAAATCGTCTAATTAATTTTTAAAGAGATTATTAAAGGATAAACGCAATTAATTGAAATATTACTTACCCATCATACGTATTATAGGGTAATTGTAATTGTTTTGAAAATCGATTTTTTTTTTTTTTTTTTTACGGAAATACACGTTTCAGACACTGGATATTCCGATAATCATATTTTATAAAAATAATTTTGCCGTCCGTCTGTCTGTGTGTCTGTGTGTGTGTCTGTGTGCGTGTGTGTGTGTGTTTGTGTGTCTGTAAACACTCTATCTCCCGAATAATTTGAGATAGAGACTTGAAATTTGGTATTTGCTTAGTATATAATAATGGGAAGAAGCTTATTGAATTTCAGTAACCTCAATTATCCGGAACTATTTTATTCGGATTCTCGAAATATTCGTTCTGATAAAAGGCATATAAAAATTTTCGAAATTGTTTATTTTAAGGAATGAATATAAAAGAAAAAAAAAACAAATTTTGCATAAAAAGTGAAGTTGATCGGATAAATGAGTTGCCGATATATTTATAATCATAATTTCATCACTCTTCGATTTTTCAGGACCCTGTATTTCATCCAAATTTCCATTTAAATATATATTTTAATTGGAAATGAGACGCTTAATTCGACGCAATAAACAGTTAGTTAATAGGATTAACATTTTTGTGTTTTAAGGATGTTTCATTTACGCAATTCAGTAATAGAACATTTAAAGTTTATGACGTCACTAAACCCCGATTTTGTTCGAATTGCAATGCATTTTATAGTGTAAAATTTACACATAATTTACACATGTTTTATTTTCATATTTTATATTATGCATATCCATGATGGGTAAGTATTACGGTGGCCCCTAACGACTAGTTTTCTATGTCAGTTACATCGATTTCTTTTAAAGACTTTTCATCGCTAAAGTTATTTGCGAAATAAAATCCATTTCGTACGTTTAACATTGGATCAAAATACACTTTTAGTGTTATGTCAAATATGGGAATTTACGTTCAAACATTTTCTTTCCAGACATGTTCGAAACAGAGATTATTTTAATTCGAATCAACCTGATTACCCTGATTTGATTACTCTGAAAATTCAATCATCCTTAATATAGTCACTCTGATTCTTCGATGGCGTTTTATAGAAATAAAATCCGTTAACATTTTATTGAGATCTCAAACATTTACAATGTATTGTACATTTTTAATGGAAAATGTTTTCATCCCAAATAATCTAAAAAATACAAAATCTAAATATTAATCAAATCTAAGTTTCTGGAATATTAATTAAATTTTAAAAAACTCTAAAAACTTTCCACTTTTGCTTTCTTCAATCATTTAACATTGGAATACTTTTTTGATTCAGCTACATTAGTGTTGCGGAGTACTAATATCTAAAATCCAGTACATTTAAAAACATAGTCAAACTCATTCACCATTCAAAGGCGTTTTAATAAACTTTTTCCTTTTTATTTGAAGCGTTACTCAATTCATTTCCAAATTATACTGAAACTATGACAAAACCACTTTATTTGGTTTAACTGAAACTTTAAGACTAAGAAATAAATAAAATATATCATAGATATTTAAAGTGTTATTGAAGTATAAAATGTTTCAACAATTATTTATCTTCCTAAAGTTTCTTGTTTGGAAGGGAAAAAGAAATAATAAGAAATACATTACACCTTCCAATTGTCTTTTAAAGAATCGACCCGTTTTGTCTATTATCTGTATGCATAGAGATCATAGTGATGTTTTATAGACATTTTTAACATCTCTTACAGAAGATAAATGAAGCTACAAAATTTGTTCTGCAGCTTTTCTTTTTATTACATAATGGTTTTAAAAGTTAGTTTCAACTATAACAATTCTTGAAAATACTACGAATTGCTCCAAAGCATGTATTTGTATCAGGTAAGTATTTCACATTATTTTTTAAACTTTATTTCTGAACATTAAAAATGTATTCCTTTACTGAGAGCGATTTAAAGACATGTAAACCGAATATGAAAATAAATCATACAAAATTAAAGTGTTAATGATGCATAAAACATTTCAATGGTAATTTATCTTGCTAATGTTTCTTGTTTGTCAGGTA
Organism: Maratus michaelseni; assembly: GCA_963931845.1. Taxonomy (NCBI): domain Eukaryota; kingdom Metazoa; phylum Arthropoda; class Arachnida; order Araneae; family Salticidae; genus Maratus; species Maratus michaelseni. The sequence goes on along the minus strand of OZ007588.1, from coordinate 54,209,244 downwards.
AAAAGAAATAATATGAAATACATTACACCTTCCAATTGTTTTTTAAAGAATCGACCCGTTTTGTCTATTATCTGTATGCATAGAGATCATAGTGATGTTTTAGAGACGGTCTTAATATCTCTTACCGAAGATAAATGAAGCTACAAAATTTGTTCTGCAGCTTTTCTTTTTATTACATAATAGTTTTAAAAGTTATTTTCAACTATAACAATTCTTGAAAATACTACGAATTGTTACAAAGCCTGTATTTGTATCAGGTAAAGTTTTTCATATTAACTTTTAAACTTTATTTCAGAACATTAAAAAACTATTCCTTTACTTAGTGCGATTTAATGACATTTAAACCGAATAAGTATTTCAGAAGAAAATTATGATCACCTAATGCCGCACAGTCTTTGCAATATTATTTAAGCAAACAAAATTCCATTGGCAATTTACCTGCCTAATGTTCCTTGTTCGCCATTAAGAAAGACATAATAATAAAATGTTGCACCTTTCATGTATTATTTAAATAATCGCGACATAGATTATAGGCTTTTCCCTGTAATTTAAAAGTGGATTTTTCCGTGAAATCTATTGGATATTTTGTTTTTGAGTGAGTAACAGAAACGTTGCAGAGATCCGTCAAAATAAAGGAAGACCGGTAATGTTTTGCATGTCATGAGTGATCAGCCGTGGGTGGTGTTTCAGCTTACGATAAAACTAATAATGTTATTTTTTCTAAGAAAATTATGTTAAAAGTATACAGGTGTATTTTATAAACGCAAATTTTTGGCATATAGTTGCTTTTAGTAAGAAAAAAGTAATCTCCCATTGTGCCTACATCTCAAAAGCCACGAAAAAGGGGACTTTTATTGCACGATATGAACGTAAGACAACAACAAAGGAATGTATTTTGTTATATGAATGGCGAGAAATATTTATGCGTTATAGATCTTGAAGAATCTATTTACAACCATTAACCATTGGTTAACTATACTAACATCCTAATTATCAAAACTTGTTGGAAGCATGTCGAGACGAATCGCCGATGTTTCCAAAATAAATGTAATTGGATTTCTTATTAAAATTGTATTTATTCAAACATATAAACAGTGTTATTATAAGTAAGACAATTATAAAATTTTAATAATATTCCTCATTTCATATATATATATTTTAAATTAATATAATATTTTAACATAAATGAGCAAGACAGTTCATTATACATATTTTACGGTATTTATTAACACTTAGAATTGTATACCTGTTTCAATTTTTAATTTAAATTTTTAATTTTTTTTTTTTTGTGTCTTTAAACTTTTGGCCAGGAGTGCATGTTATAAATAACTAATATACCTAGTTTTTATAAATTACAGGTAAATTATATTTTATTGCATTTTTTGTAAAAATTTATTTATTAACCTTCAATCAAATTTATAATTCTTTATTTTCTACTTTCTACACGCTACTTTACTACTATTACTTCTGATTCTTAAACGTAATTAATCATGAAAATAGTACATAAGAACATATTTATTTTACTTTGTAAGAATTTATTTTTTTCAGAGAACTTGCATTAATGAAATGTGATACACGTTTTCAACTTTTTTACTTTCTCTAAGATTGTGCCTTTCTTTTGATTACTTTTTCAGATATTTTTACTTACTGCATCATTTATTAGAGAGTAAATTTATTTCGAGTTACTTGAAATGGAAGTACGAGGACGAGATTATGTTTAATTAGCATTTTTAACTTTGATGTTTTAAATATGCTACAGAAGAAGTGCAATTGCCGAAGAACACTTCAGTAACAAAATAAAAAAGGCCTCAAAATTTATGTTAGTTCATTTATAAAGTACTTTTATCTCTTCTTTGATGTATCGGTTTTTATTTTACTAAAAATAGACGTGCATGAATAAAATACTCATACTAAGTATAATTTCTGATTTAACATTAACATATGATTTTAATTTTACGTTTTGTTGAATTGATTGTTAAATTGATTTTTATTAAATCTTACAACATAGTTGAAAATTATTTACCGTAATTTCGTTTCATCTGTTTGTCTGCCTGGGCTTGAACTTTCGTAAATATGCATCGATTGTCCCGACATTCATACACGTTATCGTGATTTACACTAGCAAGTTTCTTAGTGAAAATGGCATTTTAATGATTTAAATGTAATAGATATAAATGACCGGGATACGCAGAAACATTTTGCTTTTATAATCTTGGCTTTTACCGTTAGTTTACAGTGATAAACAAGAGAATTGGGATATTTTTTTTTAAGTAACTTCTTACAATGTTATTTATTCTAATTTAAACTTACTTAAAACGATATTTGTTTCTGATGTCCACTATAATAAATATATTTTCTATACAAACATTATGCATGAAAAACTTAGTCCGCTTACAGTGTTATAAAAAATATTACTATCAATGGATGATCATTGCAGAAAATATATTGCTTCTTGAATGATGAGTATATCAAAATAAGTACACTTTAGTGTGATATAGTGTGTGATAACAATATATTTATTTCACAGGGTCATGTGGAAGTTTTCTGAATCTTTACAGTCTCATAGATGTTGCTAATAAATTAAAATTTTTTTTAAATTTCTTAAGAATATACTGATAATGATAGGAGGTTTTTCAAATGGGGCTATTTTAATTCTTTTCATGGCATTCTTTTATCAAAGATTTTTTAGGAATGTTTATTTCTAAACTGTTATACAAGATATTCCGGGTGAAAAAGAAGCTCAATTTCAGTATAATATTTCAGTAATCAAATCAAAATGGCCTGAAAGTTTATTTTAGTTTATTTACAGAATATTTCATCCTATTTTTAAAAATATTTCTTCAAAAAGACGTGCATAAATAAAACATACTAGGTAAAATTTCAAACATTCTAATAAAATTAAAATATTAGTTATTATTAACTATAAATTAATAATAATTGATATATTAATTATTAATTAGTTTTACAAAGCATTCTAACAATAAGGTCTTTTTGATGAAGCAATGAAACTCTCAGGTATATGACTTCAATGACTCTATCCGCAGTATAAGAAAAACTTCAAAAATTACAGAAAATCTTGATATAATGCTATGCATGAAAAATACCAGACTGTGTTTTGCTGTAAAATTTAGCAAATTAGTTTAACTGCAGCATTTTTTACCGTAAAATTCAAAAAATAGGAATAGTTATTTCATATTTACTGTTAATTTACAGCAAAAAAATGGTCTGACTACATGGGTGCTTACTTATGGAATAATTTGTGCTGTAATTTTTTGCAGTTTTTTTCTGATAGCGCAGCTGTTCTTCTGATTTTTATTGTTACCATAAGTGGCATTGAACTCTCTCTTCCTTATATAAAACATCTAACAGCAGCTTATTTCATGCTACAAATTTTACTGGTAAGTATGTAATATCCAATCGAATATGTTTTAATATACAAGTACTGAAGTGAAACTCACCAGCGGTGTAGAATAGGGTAGAACGAAAAACAAATATTATGCAATTTCAATATGCTACACTTTTCACACGTTGCCTTTGATCTAAATAAAGATCGACATTAAATATCAGCGTAATTGGATCATTTTGGAGGTGCCGCAAGAGGGATATTCAGTTCTCAGCTGACCATTTCAACACAATTGCGAAACTGTCAAATTTTTAATAATAACCTAGATTTTGACTTTCTTGCGGCACCTTTAAACGTGATCCGATTACGCTGATATTTAATTTCCATCTTTAATTTGATATAGTACACACATATAGTTTGACACATATAGAGCAGATTAATAAGATGGTTAATTTTATTTCTTATTTACAATTTATCTACTAAATATTACTTGGGTAACCTGTGATCCGAATATAAAATTATATATTAGATCGTATTTTGAAAACAAAATTTTATATTATTTCATATTAAAACACATTTTTAAAAAAATGTAAGGTTTATAATCATTTAGATTATAATATTACATGTAACAAAATGAAAAAGTGGGGTCGCATATAACTCCAGTGATACTCAATGAAAGAAAAAGTGGCATTTTGTACTATTTTATATTATGTTATATTATTTTATGATATTTTATGATATTTTATATTAATTTATATTAAAAAATTGTAATAAAACTAATACATTTACATTTTCTAATCATTTAGTTACAGTATTACATGTAACCAAATAACAATCTTAGTGGACCTTAGTGGTTTCAGAAAAAAAGTTATTATTGGGAGGTTTAACTTCGGTCAATTTAACTCACAATTTACGAAAGAACATGACGGGTATGTGTGTAACTTGTAACTGTTATAACTAATCTGAGCTGGAAATAGTTAAATAAATTCTTAAATATCAATATTTTAATACTGATATTTACAAAAGATCTTACATAGTACTTATTGTATATATACATACATTAATCCTACCTTAAAACCACAAGGCACTACGATGCCTAATTACATTTTCTGTTTGCACTTAGCTTTGTAATTGTATTATTCCGTAACATTCGACCTTCATGATTAAATAATACGAGTTCCAATACATTATTTACCTTGTACTTCTAATGATTTGGTAATTATATTTGATATTAGACATACGAAGCAGTCTATAAGTGAAGTTACAATGTTTGAAAATCCATTGTAACATCTTCACTGAAACGTATGATATGATCAGCATTTTACACGTGGTGTTTATTCAACATGTTAGATAATTAAAATTGTATTGTACATCTTTAAGAAAGTAGGGTTAATTTTTTCAAAAACATATTGTATTTTATTTATTAAAAGAAGTATTAATTTACATACAGTGTTGAATATCCATATTACATTTAACCATTTACTTACACGCTAAAGATTTTCATAATATGATAACATATGAAAATATGTATGCAGAATACTAGCAAGTGCCGAATAAATTGGATCTGAAATATTTTGTACTTTTAAATTTCTAAAAATAAAAACTTTTAGTGATTTTTTCATCGGATATTGCATATTAACAGGCATAGTTCATGATACAGAAAATAATTTATTTTGTGTTTACGAAAAAGATGTTCAGTAAAGAAAAAAAATCATATTTTTAAATACTTATTTAGAGAAATGGTGCTGCTATGCTTTAGTAACGTCTTTCGAAATATTTAAAGAAAAAATAAAGATTAACTCTTCAGCTGTAATTCCATTAAACCAATAAACATCTTTAATTGATATGCTGCAAAATTTAAATGTTCCTCATTCCATGATAAATAATTAGCAGGTGTTTCTAGTTTAATTATTTCTCTAATTTCTAGTTATTCGCTTCATATGTTATTGTATGAGCCGATTATTAGATTCCAATTCGAAATATATTTAATAAATCTTAATTTTTTTTAATGTAACAGAAAATGCACTTTAAATCCATGTAAATCTTTTCACTTCGTCAATTCTTATAGCAAAATCCACAATTATTTGAAAATTCTACAATTCATTTTAAACTTAATGAAGGTTTCACAAATATTTGAGCTCAAACATGAATGTTAATGAAAAAAAATTAAACATCATATTATAGAGATTATTGTGATTTGCTTAATATATATTTTGAGTATATGCATAGTAAAGAACTGGGTACCTAACAGAAAACAGATTCTAAAATTCTCTAATCTCAATATCCTACATTAGCCTTTAGTACTGCTTTTTTTATTGTTTTGCTATCTCGTAAGAGTTTATATTATTAAATTTCATTGTAACAGAAAATACACTTTAAATCCATGTACATCTTTTCATTTCGTCAATTCTTATAGCAAAATTCGCAATTATTTAAAAATTCTAGAATTCACATTAAACTTAATGAAGGTTTCAGAAACATTTGAGATCATACATGAATGTTAAAGGAAAAAAGAAAACAAAAAAAATGAAATATCTTATTATAAAGATTATTGTGATTTGCTTAGTATATATTTTTAGTATATGTATAGTAGGTACAGGAAAAAACTGGGCACCTAACAGAAACCAGATTCTAAAATTCTCGAATCTCCAACATCCTACATTAGCCCTTAGTACTGCTTTTTTTATCGTTTTGCTATCTCGTAATAGTTTATATAATTAAATTTCATTGTAACAGAAAATGCACTTTAAATCCATGTATATCTTTTCATTTCGTCAATTCTTATAGCAAAATTCGCAATTATTTAAAATTTCTAGAATACTCTTTAAACTTAATGACGGTTTCAGAAACATTTGAGTTCAAACATGAATGGTAAAGGAAAAAAGAAAACAAAAAAAATTAAACATCATATTATAGAGATTATTGTGATTTGCTTAGTATATAGTTTGAGTATATGCATAGTAGATACAGGGAAGAACTGGGCACCTATCAGAAAACAGATTCTAAAAATCTCTAATCTCCAACATCCTACATTAGCCCTTAGTACTGCTTTTTTTATTGTTTTGCTATCTCGTAAGAGTTTATATAATTAAATTTCATTGTAACAGAAAATTCACTTTAAATCCATGTATATCTTTTCATTTCGTCAATTCTTATAGCAAAATTCACAATTATTTAAAATTTCTAGAATACTCTTTAAACTTAATGACGGTTTCAGAAACATTTGAGTTCAAACATGAATGGTAAAGGAAACAAGAAAACAAAAAAAAATTAAACATCATATTATAGAGATTATTGTGATTTGCTTAGTATATATTTTGAGTATATGCATAGTAGATACAGGGAAGAACTGGGCATCTAACAGAAAACAGATTCTAAAAATCTCTAATCTCCAACATCCTACATTAGCCCTTAGTACTGCTTCTTTTATTGTTTTGCTATATCGTAAGAGTTTATATAATTAAATTTCATTGTAACAGAAAATGCACTTTAAATCCATGTATAACTTTTCATTTCGTCAATTCTTATAGCAACATTCGCAATTATTTAAAAATTCTAGAATTCACTTTAAACTTAATGAAGGTTTCAGAAACATTTGGGTTCAAACATGAATGTTAAAGGAAAAAAGAAAACAAAAAAATTAAATATCTTATAAAGATTATTGTGATTTGTTTAGTATATATTTTGAGTATATGTATGTATAGTAGATACAGGGAAGAACAGGGCACCTAATAGAAACCTGATTCTAAATTTCTCTAATCTCCAACATCCTACATTAGCCCTTAGTACTGCTTTTTTTTATCGTTTTGCTATCTCGTAAGAGTTTATATAATTAAATTTCATTGTAACAGGAAATGCACTTTAAATCCATGTATATCTTTTCATTTCGTCAATTCTTATAGCAAAATTCGCAATTATTTAAAATTTCTAGAATACTCTTTAAACTTAATGACGGTTTAAGAAACATTTGAGTTCAAACATGAATGTTAAAGGAAAAAAGAAAACAAAAAAAATGAAATATCTTATTATAGAGATTATTGTGATTTGCTTAGTATATATTTTGAGTATATGTATAGTAGATACAGGGAAAAACTGAGGACCTAACAGAAAACAGCTACTAAGATTCACTAAAGTCCAACATCTTTCATTAGCACTTACTCTTGTTTTTTTATCGTTTTGCTATCTCGTCAGAGTTTATATAATTTAATTTAATTTTTAACAGTAATTAAAAAATTAATTTACTGTATGACTATTTTTCGTTAAAACTCCGAATTTCGATAATTAAATATTTCAAAATGTAGCAGAAATATCGTGCCCAAATTACTGCATTTTCCACAAATTTGCGATTTCATCCTTGTACAAGCCATAATAAGTTAAAATAATGCAAGATTTGTGCAATCGCACATTGATAGACCAAACATGAAAGAAAATACAAAATGGAAAATATATATCTGAGGAAGATTTCCCCATAAGGAACAAAGAATGCATGCATGACTTGAGAAATCTTTACATGTTGCCAAAAATATTTATTAATTCAGTAGATGAATTATAAGAGAAATGAATGACTCACAAATACTCAAGCTCAATGATTCAAACTAAGTTGTCAATAAAGCCTAAATATCTTGATAAAACCGGAAATACTGGCAAAAATAGATGAATATTTAATATTTGATCCATGAAGAAATAACAGGGGGGGGAGGATTATATGACAATGCTGTATGTTTTAATTTTAATAATTTAGGCTTTATAAAATGGGAGGAACATAAACAATTAATACGGTTGCAGTGATTTAGAAGAATATTTCTGTAAACTGAAACATGTAGAGAAGAATAAAAGTTAGTAACATTAATAACATTAAAACAAAACTGATAACGTTTATCATAAATATTGAATGTTAGAGTATGATAAGAAAGAATAGCAATATTAACGTCTATAAAATTAGTTATAGAAATTTTTGAGAGATTCTGAAAGGTTTTGTAGAAATCATGTAGATATAATTATATGACAATGCTGTATGTTTTAATTTTAATAATTTAGGCTTTATAAAATGGGAGAACATAAACAGTTAATACGGTTGCAGTGATTTAGAAGAATATTTCTGTAAACTGAAACATGTAGAGAAGAATAAAAGTTAGTTACATTAATAAAATTAAAACAAAACTGATTTCGTTTATCATAAATATTGAATGTTAGAGCATGATAAGAAAGAATAGCAATATTAACGTCCATAAAATTAATTATAGAAATTTTTGAGAGATTCTGAAAGGTTTTGTAGAAATCATGTATATTGATTATCAAGAAAAAATGTATTTACAGACAAAAATTAACTACAATGTACCGATAAAATAAAGTTTTGTAATTATATGACAATGCTGTATGTTTTAATTTTAATAACTTAGGCTTTAGCTAATGGGAGGAACATAAACAGTTAATACGGTTGCAGTGATTTAGAAGAATATTTCTGTAAACTGAAACATTTAGAGAAGAATAAGATAGTAACATTAATAATATTAAAACAAAACTGATTTCGTTTATCATAAATATTGAATGTTAGAGTATGATAAGAAAGAATAGCAATATTAACGTCCATAAAATTAATTATACACCCAGAAAAAAGAATTGATTAAAACTACAAAACATGTTTTGTTGAGTACATTTTGGTTGTTTTAGAAAAATTCAAGTAAAATTGAACCATTTTACTTCAATTAACAAAACATTTTTTTGCTGACGATACAATTTTTTTTTTGGAATTGCAAAAAATAAAAATAAAAATAAAAATAAAAAGTTGATTCAAACAAAATTTTTATTGACCTATATTTAAACAAAAATTTTGTTTAAATATAGGTCAATGAAAATTTTGTTTGAATCAACAATTTTTTTTTTTTTTTTTTTTTTTTTTTTTTTTTTTTTTTTTTTTGCAATTCCAAAAAAAAAAATTTGTATCGTCAGCAAAAAATGTTTTGTTTATTGAAGTAAAATTGTTCAATTTTACTTGAATTTTGCTAAAACAAACAAAATGTACTCAACAAAACATGTTTTGCAGTTTTAATCAATTCCTTTTTCTGATTGTAGAAATTTTTAAGAGATTCTGAAAGGTTTTGTAGAAATCACGTGGATTTATTATCAAGAAAAAATGTATTTACAGAAAAAAAATTAACTACAATGTACCGATAAAGTAAAGTTTTTGCAGTCTGCATAGTAGAAATGCAATTAAAACAATAATCTTCAAATTAACATAACTCAATAAATAATTTAATATGTTTCAGTTTTTCTCTTCATAACTAACAAGAAATTCATTTTAAATTCGTGCAAATTCTTTCTCTTCATCCATTCTTAGAGCGCAAGTTGTTTATTACACTTGTTTCAAAAGTTTAGAATTTATGTGAAATTTAACGAGGGTGTTAAAAACACCTGTGTTGAAGAAATGGCGGTAAAGAACAAAAATTATAATTTTAAACATGTTTATTATAAACATAATGCTAATGGGCTTAGTAACGACTTTCAAACTATGTGTAGGAGAAATTTAATGAAATAATTCAACTGAAAATTAAAATTTTTAATGCACTACATTTAAAATATTTTTTTCAGCAACCTCCAATTCTATTTCACAACTATAAAAAATATAATATATTTTGGTTTTCCTATTTCACAAAATTGAAATTGAAAATTTACTTTAATATAATTAACACACTGGGGTGATATAATAAAGCATACACACTTCTTAGTAACACCATAAATTTGAGAGATGCACTAAGCCTTTCAAACGAGCTTTTTATTTCTTCATCAGGAGAAAAAGACATGCTATCAGTTAGAAGGGGGGTGCAAGAGTAAAAGAAAATGGGAAGGAAAGAGGATAAGTTAGAGGAAACAGACAATAGGAATGCAGCAGACATCAGCAAATCACAAGAGAGGCAAGCAGGAGAACACAGAAAACAGGCAGAATTATGAAGCAAACTAAATAAACGACAGAGTCTGAAAATATAAAAGAAATTACATGCAAATATAAGATGTATGCAAATATATGTATGTAATAATAAATAAATAAAATTAAAAGAATTAGAAAAATTAAAATATTACAGACAAGTTCTATGTACTAATTAATAACTGTAAATAAAATAGAAAAAATAAATAAAAGTATACATAAAAAAATTAAATGGTTGAACTGAACAAATTTTTACAAGCTACAAAGAACATAGTGGAATCAGATTTTTCATTAACTATAACCTCACGATTAAAACAGGTGGCTAAATTTTCAAAAATGTTCAATTCTGAGATGCTACTGGCATTAAAGATAATTTTAGCATATCCAACATTAAAACTATGACCGGAATCCCAAGAATGCTTGGCAATACAAATTTTATAAACTTCTTGGTTAGAGATATAACGGGAGTGTTCTTTTAACTAGGTTTCGATATTTATTTTAGGTAGATTTCGTAAGAAATACTACCTATTACATTCTACCCTAAGTTGGAATGTTGTCGGTGGTAGAATGTTATATTTCTCTTTATCTGGCTGTTTCTTCATATCTCATTAAAAAATGCGGCATTAAAGTTTCCTTAAAAGAATAATGTGGAAAGCAGTATCTTTCGTTTCTGCTAGGCCATTTTGTGAAAAAAATATTATCATTATCCGATGAAGTAGTACGTATCACGATATGCCCTTAATATTATTTGCATATAAAAAATGAAGGGAAACATTACATCGCCTTCGTTAATCGTAAATACGTCTTAAGTGTAGACGCAGTAAAGAAAGTCCAACGAGTAACGATTTATGTCGATTTTTTTTTTTTTAATATGCATATTTTTTTTATAAATAAAACGTACATATGAGGCGAATGTTAAATATTTTTCATTCACAATTATTTTGGAAGTTTCATAGACATTATCTTCTTTTATCATAATCAGGGGGCCTTTTTGTTTTCCATAACCGATGTTTTCTCGTGTAAGCCACACCCGCAATTAACTTCAAAATTGCCAGGTTTATAAACCCTAAATTAAGTCCAAGTCGCCGTTTGAAGAAAACACGCATATCATCGTTTCAAAGTCTTACAGCTCGCTGGCCTTTCCGGTAAGACACTTGACTCAAAGCACTCAGAACCCTAGATCGACCCCAAGGTCAGCCAAAAAGTATTCTAAAAATATATCAAAAAGTAAATACTCCCGTTTTTCCGCCATAGAAGATGGTGGCACAAAGAGAGACGTAATTTTTTAAAACTTCCGTTCTTCAAATAACGGCTTCTCCTGTAACAGAGAAAAAAATAAACAAAGATTCTTCAACTAACGAAAATATTCGGTAGCAATGCTGCCAGGAAAATTTCCGTGATTTGAATGAAGTACTTCTGAGAGTATAAGTAAGTCTTAAAAAATAAATAAGTAAAGCACTCTGATGTAATTTCAAGAAACGACTGATATATTTAAAATGACATATGTTTTTGTTAATAATATTAGTTCATTCCTAGTGAACTGATTTCTATTTAAAACGAGTTACTAATTTCATCTATCGTAATTAAATATAACTTTAGCATAGCTGAAATTTTTACGTGTTTTTCTTATCACTATAAAAATTATTTTTTTTAATTTGTTACTCAAAGATTTTCTGGATTAAATAAGACAAATTTTGGAATAAAAAAATTGTGATTTTAAAAACGCCTAAAAGTTGTTAGCTATGCCTTTAAGCTTAGGAACCTTAATATATCGCAGTATTCTATATCATAATCAAAGTATTTTCACTTTTTCATAAAACAAAACTTAACCATTCTATCTTAAATAAAGTACAACTATACACTATAGAACAACACTTAAAATTACAAGAGATTAAATATTCTATTGACTTAAAAGTAACCTCTCAAACTGCTGTTTTATATTATAACATTGTAACACTCCGTAATAGTCATTCAAATTTTATGAACAGTTTTAGACACTTTACAAAATACTTCTTTAGGTTACGTAACTTAAGTTATTATTTCTAATGCTTCTCGTCTGTCTAACAATGTTAAATGAAAATTTGGTGCCACAGGAAGTCGAAAAGTTATATAATTAAATGCACTTCACAGTAGATATTTGGAAGACATTGTCATACTTTATTTCTTCTGACAAAATTTTTTTTTGTTAATGCATCGTCTTCTTGAAAATCAAATAATATTCATATAAAAATGTCGTAAATTAATTATTTAGAAATATTTAAATATTGAATATTAGGTTGTTATTACTGTTTGTTGTTCCATTTAGTTTCGTTTGTTTCGATTATTTCATTAACCCGGATTTCGGAAATTAACAATCGGAAATTTCTATAATTTTTGATAATACGCCTTTTTTTTAACAAGCAAATCATCATAGATACGATGATCATAATTTAAATTACATATTTAGTATAAAACAAGTCTTAGTGACACAGGACTCTTTTATTTTATTAGTACAGATATTGGGAATTTCTCTACGATTCATAAATAAAATAGATATACTTTGAAGTTTTAATTTGAAATGTATATTTTGTCCGCTGATTTACTAGGTGTACCGGTTAATTCTCGCGGTTTTACTTAATAGATGGCAGCAGCTATTAATGCAACGTTCAATCATTTGACATATAGTGTGTTTTGTTGTACTAACATAAGGCTTAAAAAACATAAATGTCAAAAGTTCTCAAATTAATAACATCATATAAATATTCGTGCTCAAAAATGTCGAATTTCGTTCCTTCCAAAGAGTATTTGCGGACTGTGCTTTTGTTTCTGTTTCATTCCAAGAAATCGGCTGCTGAAAGTCATAGAACTCTTGTGAAAGTTCATGGTGACAATGCATTATCAGAAACAACATGCAGAGATTGGTTTCGATGATTTAAAAGTGGTGATTACAGCGTTGAAGAAAAAAAACGTCCAGGTCAGCCAAAAAAGTTTGAAGATCCCGAATTGGAAGCTTTGCTCGACGAAGATCCGTGTCAGATCAGAACAGTTAATGGCCAACGCTACCGACAACAAATGATGAATTTGAACCATGAATCGATCGAAAAACGGCCAGAATGGGCTAGAAGACATGGAAAAGTGATTTTGCAGCATGACAATGCTCCGGCTCATACCACAACTTTGGTCACGGACACCGTAAAAGCGCTGGGATGGGAACTGCTGCCTCACCCGCCGTACTCTTCAGACCTGGCCCCGTCCGACTACTATTTGTTTTCCTCAATGTCGCACGCATTGGCAGAGCAACACTTCGATTCGTACGAAAATGTGAAAAAAAATGGCTCGATGACTGGTTTGGCTCAAAAAATGAACAATTATTTTGGCGATGCATCCACAAATTGCCAGAAAGATGGGGAAAATGTGTAGCTAGCGATGGCCGCTGGTTTGAATAATCAATTTTTATTATTTCCTATGTATTTTTAGCTTCAAAAATCAATAAAAAACAGCGAGAATTAACCGGTACACCTAGTATATATAAAACCTATAGAAGAAAAAAAAATGTTAAATATTTCCAATTCTAATCTACTTTGTATATTTTCTAGACATTATCTGCTTATTTCATATTTACGGTGCTTCTTCATTTTCTATGTATGGGGATTTTGTCGCGCAAGAAAATACACCGGTGAAAATATAAACAAGTTGAAATTTTACGTAAAAAGTGACAAATGAGGTGCGTCAGTACTATAACTAGTTTCAGTGAAATGAATTATATCGTCTGTTATTATGATATGATTAATTTACGTAATAGAATAAGTGTATTTTTGGCAACATTTTATCTTTTGTTGACATTTGCTGAAAATCCCAAAGGGAAACTTAAGCCTAGCTTTGAAAATTTTAAAACTTGAAATCCATATTTAGACTTTTTTTCCATTTAAAATCTATTTCTCCGGAAACATCTATCCAAAAAACTGTTGGTAGATTATAGGATTGCTATAATTAAGCAATTTTAGTATAGAAATTCGGTTTTGAAATTCAGGAATAAGGAAATAATATGACTCCATCTTAAATAGGACGTAATCAACATGCAAACTAGAGTCATTACCTATCATGGAATATCATTGAATTAATTACGTATGATATGATTTAATTGAATGAAGAATGTGACTATAACTTGTTCATAGAGGTTATATATGCCATGTACGTCACATATGACTGTAACGTCATACGTGTCAGATAACTTGGCGATAAAAATCGGTTGCTTGACGATTAATTCTTGGAAGCTCCTATAACAAGCAAGTACCAATTTAAAAAAAATTAAATTACTTAATACAAATTTTAATAGATATCTTTTTTAAATTTTGATTCGATTTTCATAAAATTTGAAATGAAAAAATTCTACAACGATTATATATTACATTTCAAACCATTCAATTGGGTAGTTTTTGCGCAGCAGACGGACGGACGGACTAGACGACGACTATAGGTTCTACGTATTTATATAATTACGAACGCACCTAAGAAAAAAACTTTTCTGTTCAAAATATTCGTTTATTTCTCGCGAGCTAATTTGGTTTAAAAACAAATTACTATTTCACCTATCAGAAAGAAATACCTTTCACATAGCTGAAAACATTAAAAAAAATTTCTTATCACTATTTTCGAAATAAAAAATTTGTCGTGTTTACTCATAGATTTTCTTGATCAAGAAAGGCAAATTTTAGAATACAATTATAGTGGTATTCTAAAAGCGCAATATTTGGTAGCTATGTCTTTAATCTTAGAAATCTTCCATAATTAAAGTACACTTTAAAAAAAGGCAAATGATTCTTAATATTAGAAAATATAATATTACCATGAACAAAAATATACAATAATCTCTACAATGTTACTATTTCTAAGAGTCTTCTTTATCTTTAGAAATCGCAGAAAGGAATTTATTTATGTGATTTAAAGAAACATTTATAAAAACAACATTTATTTTGCTGCCGAATGTTTTCGGAAATGTCCTTCAAAAGTTTTTTTAGTGTATTAATCAGTGTATTAATGGCATATAGTTGTAATATAGTGTATAATAATAATGGTAATATAGTGTATAATAATAATGGTAATATAGTGTATTAATGGCAATACCAACTTTATTATACGGAAGTGAGGCATGGACACTCACAAAAAAAGACGAAAGACAAATACAATCCTCAGAGATGAAATTTTTGATGAGTGTGAAGGGATGTTCAATAATAGACAAAATAAAGAATGATTACATCAGAAGAGAGCTTGAAATTATACCAGTATTAAATGAAATAGGAAATTACAGAAGGAAATGGAGGGACCACATCGAAAGGATGGATACTGATCGTATACCAAAAGTAGCCTTTAATTATAAGCCAAGGGAGAAAAGAGACAGAGGAAGGCCGCGAAAAAGATGGATTGAGGCCGGAACAGGCTTATAGCCGGAAACCATGTTTTGGGATGATGATGATGATGATGATGATGATGATTAATCAGTTGTCTCAAATGGGAATAGAGATTTATCGGATGCTATCAATTTTCAGGTAAATTTATCATGTTCAACAAACATGTTTTACAGAGAAAAGTGATAAATTAACAGCATTAACATTAACATTAAAAATTATATTATTTTGATATTCTTGCATGGACAAATTCAATTATTCAAGTGAAAATGTTTAATTGAGAATTAATAACATCCTAAAAACCGATATTCCTTTTTGAGAAAACTCCTTAATACTAGATAAAAACTGCTCGGAAACATTTTCGAAAATAAAAGAAACTATGTTTTTATAAATGATTAAATAAATATATAAAATGCATTGGTTTCTATGATTTCTAATGTTAAATAATACTTTTTGGAATCATGGTTACTTCTAAGTTGGTTATTGTACATTATAGCTCGTGGTTATATTATATTTTCGTACTTGAAGAAGCATTTGTCTGTTTTACAGTGTATTCTATTTTTTGTGCAATACCCTTTTTTTTATGAAACAAAATTTATAATTACACAGGCACAATTAAAAGTGAAGTATCTATAGTCTATTGACTTAAAATTGACTCATCAAAATACTGTTTTATAATATAATTATAAAACTGGGAGACATAAATAAACATTGTAACACTCCGTATAGGTTTTTTGGAAGAACAAAACTTTTATTACTTTACAAAATACTTCATTAGATTACGCCCTTTAAGTATATATATCTAACGCTTCTCGGCTCTCTAACTAAAGTAAATGAAAAATTTTGTCACAGAAAACTCAAAATGTATTTTAAAAAAATACGCTTCAAATGAGAAATTAAAAGACATTGTAATACTTTATTGATGCTTGTAAAAAGAATAATTATGTTAACGCACCATCTTCGCTAAAATAAAACACTATTCATATGAAAATTTTGCAAATATATTATTTAAGAAATATACAAATTATTAGGTTGATAGTTTCGCCAGTTATGTTTGTTTAGATTACTACATTAACCAAGATTTAAAAAAAAAATATATGTATTGCAAAGTTCTAAAAATTGTGATAACACATTTTTTTTTTTAACAGAGAAAACATGGTGGCTTATTTTATAATAATATAAAAAACATATTCAGCATAAATTAAGTATATAAAAATAGCAAATAAAACCTTTGTGCAAGAATATTAAAAGGCAGAAAACCAACGTTAAAAATGCACAAATAATACAGAAAAAAGCAGCAAACAACTGTTTCGAATGCAGAAGCGAGATTCTTCTTCAGTGCGACAAAGAGCAAAGTACAGCGTGCTGAAAAAAAACAACATTGGCTTGCTGCTTTTTAATGTATTATTTGCGCTTTTTTAACGTTGGTTTTCTGCCTTTTAATAAGCTAAGTCCAAAATATTATGTTATAATATATGTATATAATTTCGGTATACAATATCATATATTATATTATAAAATATGTGTTTAAATATGTCATTGAAATTAAACGAAACTCATCAAAACGTTGTTTCATAATACAGAAATTAATTTGGAAAGCTACTTTAACATTGTAACTTTCCATAATATTCATTCCTATTTACTGAAGAACTTGTGTCACTTTACAAAATATTTTAGTAGGCTACGTAAATTAAGTAAATATTTCTAATACCCATCGTCTCTCTAATGAAGGTAATTGAAAATTTGTGTCAAGGGAAGTCCAAAATGTATTTAATTAAAGATGATTCACATTAGAAAATTGACAGACTTTGGCATATTTTAATGATGCTGACAAAACAAATCATTATATTAACACATCATCTTAATTAAAACTGTACAGTGTTCATACAAAAAACTTGTAACTTAATACTAAGGAGTATAAATATATTGAAAATATGGAATATAAAGAAAATACTCTTCACTTTAGAAAATTAGCAGGTCTTGTTTTGTGTTAATGATGCTAACAGAACAAATCATTGAATTAATACATTTTTGTAACCAAAAGTGTATAGTTTTTTTGTAAAGATGTTGTAATTTTTTTAATACTCTAAAAAAGTATAGATATGGAAGAAAATATTATATTTTTAAATCTCTCAGTTTCGTTTGTATAAAATTGGTAGTTTTAAACATATTTAAACTGTGAAATTTTAATGTCAAAATAAATATATATATATTTTTAATAAATATACTTTGCAATAGAGTTTTGGCAGATTTTGACATACTTTAATCTGTTTATCTCCAAATTACGTTAGCATAAGGTGTTACATACCTTATATCCCGTGTTTTTCAGTACCACCATTTCCCAATATTAAAACATTAGCGTTATTTAAAAACGGACATTTACCATGAAATAAAACGAAGATTACCATTTCGAAATAGTTCTACTTGATATAGATGTTTTTGTGATAAAAGCCGATGTCAAATAACACTTTAGTACAAAAGGTTAATGCTGCTGACAAATTAATTAATTTCAATTAAAGTAGTGCAATATTTATATAAGAAATTTGGAATTTATACTATATTTTAGGTATTAAGTTTTAAAATGTAACAGTTTTGATAGTTTTGGATAGTCGAAGAATCTGAATTAGGAATATAAATATTTGAAGAAATTTTAATTATCTTAATAATTAAAATTTCTTCAAATATGTGTTCTAAAACTATAATTAATGTGAAACACTGTCATAACACTGACAAAATAAATCAATATATTTACACATTGTCTAAATTAAAATAGTTTTAAATTTACATTAATATATTAAATTAAATGTTTTAAAATTATATAAATACGGAAAATTAAGTTTTCAAATTTGACAAGTGCAATTTTTTCGATTACTAGAACAAAAATAATTAATAATAATAATAATAATTAGGGTAATTTAAAATCCATTAACACTTGCTTTCAAAAGTTATGATTAATGTGTAAAATCCCATGTAAAATTAATTTGGAACTACTTATATTAATTTAGAACTACTTAAAATGCTAATGATGTATTTGATGAATCTAGAATCTGTATAACATTTTTGAAAGTTTATAACGCAGTATATATATAAGTTTCAGAAAGATAATGAAATAATTAGTTATATGTTAAAATGAAAAAAAAATACATTCCGAGTTGTATTAATTATAACACTGTATGAATGTATAACAAGCATCTTAGTTGAATCTAAATTAACTTGAATTTAGAGAACTAATTAAGATAAATCGTTTTGTTAATTTAGGAACAACATGTCAAATTCTTTGTGATGATGATTTAACGCTTTATTAAAGATTTTCTCATATCACGTTTCCCTCAAACATTTTTTTACTTTATGAGTGAAAGTTTTTTGAGGTAATCTGTTGTATTATAAAGCTAAAATACTGAGATTCAAGTATATCATGGAATTTTTATGTTAAGCTTTAAAATGAGTGCAGAAAAAAAATATATACACCATACTTTTTTTAAAAATATAAAATTATTTTCTCAGCAGAAATGTTAAAATTCCATGTCCAGATTTTATTTCTTTGTACGCATATGGATTATTCTTTGAAATGATTTTTTTCAATGACATAATAATTGATATAAATTAATTATTAATAATTCTGAAAGAATGAAAAAAGGTTATGTAATGGAGGGAGTACATTGTCTTTAATTTTTTTATTTGCGGTATCGTCCAATATTTTTTTTAAGAGAATTAAATGTTAAACACAAATGGAATATTTTCTGTCATTTATATCGTTTTCTTTTTAAGTCTTTTCATCACTAATAATTATAACTTATTTGCAAAATTAAATACATTACTTCCGATGTGGTTTTAACTTTTGTTCGTTAAGATTGGATTAAAATGCATATTCTATTTTCTGTCAAAAATGATGACGCTACGTTCACGCATATTTTTTCCAGGCAGTTCCATAAAGGGTAATTTTGATTAGAATCACCCTCATTAACCTGAATTGAATCATCCTGAATACAGTCACCGTGATTACCTTGAATTGAATCACCCTGAATATAATTATCCTGATTATTTGATATCCAACTATAGTATTTACAAAAGGCCTAAAACATTTTATGGAGATCTGAAACGATTATAATGTATTGTACAATTTTTATGGAAAATATTTTCCCTCAACTAATCTAAAATATACATAATCTAAATCTTAGACAGATATACGTTTCTCGAATATTAATTTAATCTTGTAAAATTTGTAAAAAAATGTTTCCTTGTTGTCTTCATAAATCATTTTGCATTGGAATACTTTTCTGATTTAGTTGGATTAGTGTAACAACATATTGATCCCTAACATGCAGTACATTTAAATACACAGTCTAACTCATCCGTCTTTTAAAAGCGTTTCAAAGACTTTTTTTCAATCTCTACTTGCAGCGTTCCTCAGTTTATTTTCAAAATATACTGACTAGACAAAATCACTTTATTTGGTTTAACTGAAATGCAATGACTATGAAATAAGTAAAATAAATCATACAGATTTAAAAGTGCATTACAATATATAGAAGCATAAAACATTTCAATGGTAATTCATCTTCCTAATGTTACTTGTTTATCAGGAATGCAGAAATAATAAGAAATATATTACACCTTGCAATTGTTGTTTAAAGATGCACCTATTTTTTCCATTATCTCTATGCATAGAGATGTTTTACCTATTATCTGTATGTATAGATATTATAGTGATATTTGAGAGATATTCTTTACATCTATTGCAGAAGATCAACGGAGCAACAACATTTCTTCTGTAACTTTTGTTTTTATTGCATAATAGATTTAAATGTTAGTTTTAACTATAACAATTCATAAAAATACTATTAATTGCTACAAAGCATATATTTGTATCAGGTAAGTGTTTCACATTAATCTTTAAACTTTATTTCAGAACACTAAAAAACTGTTCCTTTACTTAGTGCGATTTAACCCGTCAGCACACGCGCCCCTTTCCATTACGTTACTACACGCGCGGGATAAATTTTACCCCAATGGGTTTTCTTGTGTCAATTTCCCCCAGGTTAGATTTTTTCCCAGGATTTTGAAATTATATTTCAGAACATTAAATGTTAAGCGCAATAAATAACTGAAAAGAAAATTATGATCACATAACAGCCGTACAGTTTTTTCAATATTTTTAAGCATGCAATATCCCATTGGGGATTTATCTTCTTATGTTCATTGTTCGCCAGTAAAAAAGAAATATTAGTAACATATTACATTTTACAGGTGTCATTTTACGATTTACTTAATATTTTTCAGTCGCATGTTGTTTATTTCTGTTATCTTTATTAAAATACAATCCGTTGTACTTCAATACAATTCATGAAAAACTGATTTCTTGAAACCTACACCTTCAAAATATTCCTTTAATAAAAAAATATATATATATCTGGATAGGATACACAAAACACTTATTCCAATCGGATCCATTAAATATGGATACAGGAAAAATGAAACTGAAACATTTTTTTAAAACTATTTTGCATACAAAAAAGAAATTATCGAAAATGTAAACATACCTGATTTTCAGATAAAATAACAATCTTAAAATGTCAGAAGTGTCATTATACTCAAAACAGATGATAGGTTTGGTGGTTAAAGAAGGATTTTTAGCAGTACGTAATGCGTTTATCTTTTTCCTATATATTCTTCAGGTTTCAATAGTATTGACAAAATTCGGGATGTTGCTCTGTCATTATATTTGGTATTAATGATACGCTGGATCTATAAAAAAGGGTTTTATGCAATATGTGATGAGTTTCTCGTTACCCTAAATGTTACTTCAGATAAACATTATGGGATCTTAAGTTGTCGTTATCTATTCTTGTACAAAATAAGATTAGGTAAATGGATTCTAATTACATATATTTTGGATCAACCATAGTAGATTTAATTTAAGCGTAAATGTAGTAAGTTATTTATGTCAGAAGTGTCATTATACTCAAAACAGATGATAGGTTTGGTGGTTAAAGAAGGATTTTTAGCAGTACGTAATGCGTTTATGTTTTTCCTATATATTCTTCAGATTTCAATAGTATTGACAGAATTCGGGATGTTGCTCTGTCATTATATTTGGAATTAATGATACGTTGGATCTATAAAAAATGGTTTTATGCAATATGTGATGAGTTTCTCGTTACCTTAAATGTTACTTCAGATAAACATTATGGGATCTTAAGTAGTCGTTATCTATTTTTGTACAAAATAAGATTAGATAAATGGATTCTAATTACATAAATTTTGGATCAGCCAGAGTAGATTTAATTTAAGCTTAAACATTAGTATGTTATTTGTGCCCAAAATTTTCAAGATGCTTCAAAGTGATTGTTGCTGATTCGAAAGCTTATTTTACTCAAAAGTGGGCGGAGAAGAGTAGTTTTGACATTCACAAATGCTTTGTTGATACAGTCAGTATAAATAAAAATAATACATCCGTGTTTAATCGCAGATGGTTTACGATAAAATCGCACCAAATGTGTCATTATACTCCACCTTATTTGAAAATATGAAGGAAATGATTAAAATAGGGATCGTCTACATATTAAAAATTGCACCAATTTCAATTTTTCAAATGGTAAGTCAACTTTTGAAAACATTTTTGAGTTTCTTGGATAAAAGTGAATAGGAAAAGAATACACTTTATATGCTTTTCATTATATCTTCATAGTGTTATAAAAAAGGGTATATTAGGGGTATGGACAAAATTACAAAAACAAAATACGATCTAACAAATACAACTTTGAGAACGTCACCAGTAGAATTGTAGAGGCAATTTTTATATATAAAAACTGAACTAAAATAGAAAGTACATCGCTCCAGCATATTCGAAAGCTTTATATTAACTTCCCTTCTGCGCCCATACAGCTCAAACCTTGCAATCCAATTTTAACACATTTCCTTTGCTACAATTGATCTAAAATTTTGTTAGTGTGGCGTATGTATTTCTGGTGACAATACAATATTCTATCAAAAATATTTGTAATTTTCCGCCGCTACTCCCCAGGGGACAAAATCATTAGCCCAATAAGGGTACATGTCATTTGGGAGAGTTATTAGAATCTACATCTGTGAAATAAAAGTTGGGAAGTGGTCACTGCCGTGCAGGTCATTTGAGACACAGAAATTCCAATAGTAGGATAGAGTAGTGGGGAGCATATCGAGAGATCTATTGCATGGAAAGTGCGGGTACACTGTAAAAAATGACCAATGTTTCTTATTTTATGAAAATATAATATAACCACGAACGAAAATATAATATAATCTTCTGAGTTATCCGAAATTCTGAATAGCGTGTTCCATTGTCTTTTTAATCCGCAGAAACCAATACATTTCCTCAGCCTGGAATACCTGTTTTTCGAATGTCATCATTCTCAAGTAAACGTTTTCAGCCGCATAAATTAATTTATACATGAAAGAGTAAAGAAATAATCTTAATTTTAATGTTATTTTTAACGCTGTTAATTTTGCATGTTTGTCTGTTAAACATATTTTTTGAGCATGGAAATGTTTACTTTAGAATTGATAGCATTCGAAAAACAGGTATTCCAGGCTGAGGACACTAATTAATACACTATAAAAAACCCTTCGGAAATGTTTCTGAAAAATACGGCCAACGAAAAATACTTTGTTTTTATAAATATTTCTTTAAATTTTGGAAATGTATTGGTTTCAGGGGATTCAAAAGACAATGGAACACGCTATTCGGAATTTCGGATAACTCGTAAAATTATATTATATTTCCGTTCGTGGTTATAGTATATTTTCATTAAAAGAAAAAAAAAAAAAAAAAAAAAAAAAAAAAAAAACATTGGTCATTTTTTACAGAGTAGGCTCGTGAAAATAAGTGAGATCACCGTTATTCAGCAGGTATAATCCGTTGTCCGATATAAAAGTTTCAATCATTTTACCGCGTGAATTAGATTTTTGATTGCTCCAGATTTGGCTGTGTGCATTAAAATCTCCGATGATAATACATGGACGAGGGAGTTGCAGAAACAGACTATCCAGATGATTTGACTGAATATTTTGATTTCGTGGTAGATAGAGTGAACAGATCGTGATGAGATGTTTTATATGAACATGGACTGCAACAGCTTGTAGGTTAGTATTTAAGGCACACGAGTATGGGGTAAACTGAGGGAAACAAAATGGTCTACACCTCTAGTGGTCCTACCATTACCTGTAAAGTCATTTCTCTGAGTTACATATGAGTGTAATTCAGTTTTGTCACGAGGTTTCAGATGTGTTTCTTGTAAAGCCAAACAGAATGTTTGGTAGTCATAGAGAATACTACAGATTTCGTCATATTTACTATAATAGCAAGGGCAGTTCCACGAAATAACATTAGTCATTTGGGGAGTTTTTAGATGTGTAAATCTACGTCATTTTGTTATTTACTTGGGAAAAAAATTCAAAAAAATTTAATAACCCTATGAACAGAAATTCAATTTCGTTTCATTCATGAAATCTAATTAATGTATTGCAAGATTGATAAAATAAGATTTTTTTTTTCGCATAAAATTGCACTGAGCGTTTATCATGCTTACGCAGAGATCTAAATTAATAAAGTTAAGTATTACTAGATAATCTTCAAATCAGATTGTGAATTTACTTATTGATTTAAACTCACATTGAGTTATATATATATTGAAATTGCAGCTTGTGTCACATAAATTTAAAGTTTTATTTTAATAATAAAATAAAATAATTTTAAATCTAGTTATAAAAATACTAAGAGCTAATTATACATGTAATCAAAGCTGCCATCCAACTGGATTTTTAGTAACGCTCTGTCAGAATAAAAATCTCAACCGCGGTATTTCTCTATTAAATAAAGCAAACATTTCTGTTCCAAGGTAGTGGTATAAAACAATCCATATGTTTTGCAGCTCTGCATGTAACACATATAAAAATGTACACAAATAGGTATATTGTGAAACATTCATGTAATTTTTTTCTAAATTTAGCTGAAATAAAAAAAATAATAAATATGACTGAATATTTTGTTAAATAGAATTGTAAGTCTAAAAAATTATGTCATTGGGTATAAACATTGGTAACTAAAAAATGCAAGTTTCTAGATATTCAAGATTCAAGTATTTAAAAAAACTACAAACAAAATTATTATGATTACTTCCTTTAAAACTGCTTATTTAACAAGATTGGATGATTAGGTAACTTATGTACAATACTTATTGTCTAGTAGATTTTATTTTTCTGGACTTATGTGCAAACAATTTTCATTATTAAAATTCATAAGTAAAATGTGTCTTTGATTTTTATGGTATTCAATTTAAACGTAAGCCTTCTTCTTCTAAAAGGTAGTCAGAATGCAGTTAAAGTTTAACATTCAAATCACAAAAATGTTAATTACTAATGTTTACACGACATACTTAATACAAAAAAAGTCATTATATTTTAAACATTGTTTAAAACTATGTTTTTAATTGGAAATAAAAATGGGATAGTTCAGCATTTCGTATTGCAAAAAATGCCAAATAACTTTTGAATTTTCATTTCCTATTAATATTTTATAATGTAAATAAAGTCCAGTCAAATATTTTAAACCAAGCTAAATTCATGTTATTAAAATTATTAAAACAATGCTTAATTATTTAGATTACTTTATACAAAACAGTTTATGTGATAAATAAATTTGGCAAAAAAAAAAACATTTTGTTAAAAAGAAAAAAAAAACAAAAAAAAAACATTTTGTTAAAAAGAAAAAAAAACATTAAAAAAGACATTTTGTTTAATCTCAATCAACCAGATTTCAACTTTGTCAAACGTAGGAGCATAAAAGTGATGTAGAAAAATATATTTGCAACTAAAACACAATAAATATTGCCTTTTGTTTTCAAAGTTTGTTTTTTTAATGGTCAAAGGTTGTTTTTTAATTTGTTTTTTAAATAAATTTTTATTTTATTCAAGCAATAAAAATAACCATATCACATGATAAAATTACCAGGTATTTAAAATCGTTAAGTTAATGAACAGGTGTTTTGAAGCATAACGACGTTACAAAATATTATTGCAAAAGTATTACGTCAAAATCGGGAGCTGAATATAAAAATATATATGAATACAGTAAACCATGTGAAGATGGAATCGCAAGTGACTTTAAAATCCAATTTAGATAGGTGCCCTTCTTAGCAGGTATAATTGTATAGTGGATGAAAAAGTATCAGACTTGAGATTGCTTTACTTTCATGACAAGTGGCGAAGCCGTGACGTCGAATGTGAAATCAGAAATGGAATGTGAAATCAGAATGGTGAAATGGAAGCAGTCGTAGGCGGAATTTTTTCGGCGTTTGTACGGTCCCTCGAATTTGAACACCAGTAACTTCTAAAATTTTTTCTTAATTAGTTATTTTTCTGAGATCAAATAGATAAAAGAAAACTTTTAGAAATTAGTGGTGTGTGTTCAGGAGACTGTACAAACATTTAACGCCATTTTTGTATCAGCTCGTAGGCCTAGTATTCAGGGGGCGGTATCAGAGCTACATCTGACGCAACAGTCGAAATGAACACCGCCCACTGAATATTAGGCCTGAGCACTGACACAAAAATTGATGAGGTCGTAGGCGGAACATTTTCAGCGTGTGTACGGTCCCTTGAAATTCAGTACCAATAATTTCTAAAAGTTTTCTCCGCCTTATTTTTCTGACATTCAATAAGTCAAAGAAAACATTTAGAAAATACTGGGGTCTAAAATTAGGGGACCGTACAAAAGTTTTACAAAATTTGCCGCCATTTTTGTGTCAGCGCTCAGGTCTAGTATTCAGGGGGCGGTGAAATGGAATAAAACATTCATTCTGATTCGAATTTTGATAAAAGCAGTTCGTATTCTAGTAACCGTTTACTCAAATAAAAGTCTGTTTTGTGTTAAGCAATATAACCTAGTCTTCTTTTTAAATTAAAGGATGTTGAATCCTTATGTTATTCCAATTCTAGATTTATACAAATCATGTCGTATACTTGGTTTAGTTTAAAACGACAAAACGATTTATCCATCAACTTATTATTCTGTCGGGCTCTATTGTGTTCGGAATCGCATATAAATCTCCCATTCAAGTAAAAGTGATGTGACATTATTAAGCATGGTTAATTAATTACTGCTCAAGATAATTAATCATGAATATGCAGCTAATAATATAATTTTATCCTTCTCACCTGTCAGTAGTTTAGCAGTTAAATCGAATATGCTCTGTGTTATGAATACGGACGTTTAATTCAGGAAGTGCATCAGTGTTTATTTAGCCTAAAAATATTCTCCGTTTTATTCATTTGTTTTTGTAGTCAATAAAAAATGCGTTTGATGCATCAAGTCTTAGTTATTTATGTTGCCTACTATTTATGGGGAACTGAGGTAAGTAATCGTTCTTAAATTGCTAAATATTTTTTGTAACTATTATTTCAGGCAAACTTAAATCCTGATTTTTTGCGTAAAATTCATTAGTTATTGTTATTCTAAATCAACTCAATATATTCCTAACTATTCTTTTAAATTCTAAATTATTTCTATCCATGTAGTATTCTTTTCGTCGAGATCAGGTTTCTGCTTTACACAGAATTTCATTACAGACAAATACAGATTTCAGAGTGCTTACTGTATCACAAAAAAATCTGACTCCACAAGTAAAGCGTTTAGTACCAATCCTGTCAGATAATGTCATTTCCCTTACGAGAGGTACCACCGCCATTTATCGGCAGTATATAATGAAATTTAACCGCACTGCTCAGTTATAATCTATGATAAGGTAAAACGTTTAGCCTTTACAGATTCATTTTATCGTTACTTTTTAAAATTTTACATCCCCTTTGAATATGAAGGGAATGTGTAACTCTGTTTCATCAATTTTACAAAAGTAGCACAAAAATATATTTACGTAATTCCTTTAAAGCAATTTGAAATTGAATTTCTCTACTGCTAAGAAAATTTCACAATCATTACAATGACTTTTTCGATTCCACTATTTGGCTATAAATCTACCAACTTTGTTCAGAAATTTCTGCCTCTCTCAAGGACAAATTTTGCTTTAAAAAGCTCTGTATGCCATTATATAAAGCATTGTTTCAAAATAGGGTATTTAAGGTCTAGGTTTCATGTAGCTGTTTGTCTTTCTGCTTTAGACAGAATTTCATCACAGACAAATACAGATTCCTCTTTATATCCTGAATTAATTTTCCAGCTACTTTTTAAATGCTCAGAATCCTCGATTATTCCCACCAGTTATTTTTTTTGCAAAGTTTTCCTTATCTAATCATAGCATTTTTGCGATTCAATTAGGTGAAAATTTCTCATTTGAAAAACCGGTGGTAACAGATTAAAAATTCTGTAATAGACGCTCGTCGCGAAGGGGTTAAAGTGGTGCTTATAAGTACCGTCAGGATAAAAAGGGTTAAAGTTTCCATTAAAGAGATCTCCAAGTAACGCTTACCCATACACACGTATTTAAACGAAGATGATAAGCAATATGTTAGTATCCTTTTGTTAGTTTGACGAAACAACAAAATGAAAATGAAATAAATTACAAGTACGATACTTCTTCCTATTACATTTCATTAATTTTCTTATCTGAAAAAAACAAACAAAGTGTGTATTCCTAATAACACTTAATACACGTTCTCAGTATTTTCACAAAGCCAGACTTTAGTTTTATATTTCTACATGTTTTGGATCGAAGGTGATAAGCAATATGTTAGTATTATTTTGTAAATTTGACAAAACAATAAAAGATAAACGAATTAATTAGAAGTACTGTACTTCTTCCTTTCGGATTTCATTAATTCTCTTTGTTTAAATAAAAACAAATTGCATACTCATAACCTTTTAGGGACCAGCGTCTCATACACGAACAATTACTTTTACTTGTTTAATCACTAAACTATCCTAATAAAATAAGACAAATATTACTCTTCTTAATTACTGGTGTGAGAAATAATTGTTGTATACACCTTTTGAAGATGCATATATGTAGATATTGTCCCGAAGGAGTTGATAACGCTTAACCCTTTCCGGCACAGACAAAGTCAGTTCGTAAAATGAGAAATTGCTGACTGACACCGGAATTTACAAACGACTTTTTTAGAAAATATGAACTCCTTATTTTAAGCGTTCAATATAGAAACAAAATTTTATTAAAATATTCTTGGTTCCAAATGCAAGTTTGGAATTAACCCTCTAAGCGTGTGGAACGTAATATTCCGTTCACTAAGCTCCAGGTTTCACTGCAATATATGCAATGTTTAAGATAACATAATTCTATAGATTTAATGAATTTTCAAAACATTGAAGAATGATTAATACTCTCAAGGGTTACATTCATATTTGTAATTAAGTTTTATTTATTATGCTGAAAGAATCCTATTTTTTTAGCATTTAAAACAAAATGCAGAGAAAACAACATTACAATTTTACCATTTTTAAAAACGTTCAGAGGGTTAAAACTAGGTGTGTCCGGAGTGGGACCAGTGTGCCCGAAAGGGTTAACGAAAAAGGAAATAAATTGGAAGTAAAATACTTGTTTTTATCGGATTCCATTAGCTTTCTTGGTTTATGAAAAATCAAAGTGCACACTCTTAAGAACGTTTAATGCAAGCTTTCCATATTTTCATAAAGTCTAACTTTAGGATTAAACTTTTCACGTAGGTAGAAAACTTCGGGGAACTTTATTATCAGGAAAGTAATGACTTTTTTAAGCTTGTAGTCTTTAAATGACAATTTTCTTTCACGTTGATTCAGCCCCTAACAAACCCTTTTCTCGGTAGGATTGCATTTCCAACCCTGCATTGCTATTTGATTCCGAGTCGTATAGGTGTACCCTACCCGCTGGTTATCAGCTTGTTATCTGCGTGATGGCGCTTTTCGGCAGAGCTGTAGCTGGACACCTCAAACGTGCAAAACCGTAGATGGTATGAACCAAACACGTAAGTAGAAAATTTCGGGAACTTTATTATTAGGAAAGTAATGACTTTTTTAAGCTTATAGTCTTTAAATGACATTTTTTTCACTTTGATTCAGCCCCTAACAACCCTTTTCTCGTTAGTATTGCATTTCCAACCCTGCATTGCTATTTGATTCCGAGTCGTCTAGGTATACCCTACCCACTGGTTATCAGCTTCTTATCTGATTAACGATTAAATAACGCAAAAGTTGCTGCCAAATTAAATTGTAATAAAAAAACGTACAAATGGACAAATATGCGATGGCATTTTATTTGAAGAAAACAAATTTATCTTAGTTGAAGAATTTAACTTGTGGTTCTGATTGTTATCAGCCGTTGTTTGAAGCAGATCATGATTCGAGTCGCAAGATATAATCCACGGGAAATTTCACCAACATAAGAAAAACTAAGCAGTTCACTTCCAAACATATTATTCTATTAGAGTAGCATAACTCCACGCACTCCATGGACAGACTCTCCATCACATATAAAAAAAGGTTTTGCGCCAACGTATCAAGGTATTGTTAGCACTTTAACCACAAACTCCATAATTTCATAGTTTATATAGTCTAAAATGGCTCCATAATGCACATAAGAAATATATCCCAGAAATCGCCTTTGGCTGCATGGAGGTGAAATACAAGTAAAAACAGATCTCTCTGAGGATATGAAATTCGTTTTTATACATCAATGCCTAAGAACACAAAGCCACGAAATTCCGCACTGCGGCAATTTGTTTTAGCCATTCGAAGCATTAGCAGGAAATCGTTAATGGCGTATGAAAATATTGATATAATAAGTCACTGAAATTGGCTCTAAAGATCCCGAAACACGTCCTTTTGAAAGTTAAAACGAGTCATATGACAGAAATAGTATATTATAAAGTGAAATGAATTTCGGTGTGGAAAAACTGAGTTACCGGGCATAGAAACAATATAATTTTGAGCTAGGGAAAGAAAATAAAAGTATTTTTAATTGGGCATAAGTGGGAATTTTTTTAAATTAAAATATATTACATACATATATATATATATATACACAAGGTGGTTATAATTAAAGTATCACTTCCAAAATGCTGTAAAAAAGGAATTACTAGTTAGAATGACTTCAAATTGGAACTGAATTTACTAGAAGAAGGGGGAAACGGTATGGCATTAGAAAAAAAGTTCCAAAGTGTATCAATAGATGGCGCTGTAAACGGCGTACTATAAAAATTAAAAAAGACTCATGCGCAATTTAAAACCGAATCGTTATGTGCTTTTGTAAAGTTTTTGGACCAAGGAAATTAAAAGCCGATTTTTTTCCATCCAATGTGGTTTAACCCTGGATGGGCTTTCTGTTGACTGATTTGGAAGTCATTTTATCCGTCAAACAACCGACACACTCATGCACATTGAGCAGTACGGTTCGTTTACTGTGCAACTCATGTCAAATCCGTCATATTTCGATTAAAAATGTCACTTGTAGCCGAATCCCGTTACGTTATGCCGCTTACAGCGTCATCTATTGATACACTTTGGAACTTTTTGACAATATATTTTTCTTGCGTAATCTATTTAGAGGGCATTGAATTTCTGCATATCTATCTATAAACTTATGATAAATATTGATAGATCCTAAGAATCTCTGAAGTTCTTTTACATCGGAAGGAGGTATTAATTTTTTTATTGCTTCAATACCAGGGTACTATTCTGGATTGCATATCCTAAGAAATTAATTTTATTTTGAACAAAATTGCATTCAGATAATTTAAGTTTAATGTTTTCCAGTCTTCACAGTTAAAAAATTTTGTTTAAATGTTGCATGTGTTTTTCTAATGAGAAAGAAAAAAATAATTATATCATCAAAATAATTGCAAGCAAAGTCTATTTTGTTTTTAGTAAGTATTCTCCTAAAGGTTCTATTAAGTATTGCGGGTCCTATTTTTACACCGAAGGCCAGAAATAGCCACTCAAAGAGGCCAGAGTTGGTAGCAAAAACCAATTTTTCAGATTCAGATGGATGTATGGGATGTATGGGTATGCGCCAGCAGCCAAAGGTAAATCTAAAGTTGAAAAATACTGAGCACTACTCAATTTATCCAAAAGTCCATCGATACGAGATAAGTGTTCTGAATTATTTTTTAATATCGCGTTGTTTTCTTTAATCAACATATTTTTTTTTTACCTTCCTCTCTTGTTATTGCTAATGTAATAGGGGACTATTGCTTTCTTTAATTCATCCAGCAGCTAATGATGATTGAATTTGGTCTGAAATTTCTTTTTCTTCAAAAGGGGAAGTTTTGTAAGGCCTCAGAGATATCGGTAGCTCAGATTTAACCCCTTCAGGGGCAAAGTACTCTTGTAGCTAAAATATTGATATGATTGATTGAGACCAGGATTCACGAACGAATTTTTTTTTAAAAATAAGTAATAGCTTTTCCTCATGTACCTCATAAATTTAAAATTTGGTTATAAAATTCTGGTGTCATTGTTGCATTTTAGGATTAAATTTAAGTGGTATATATTATATACCGGTGCCCTTCAAGGGGTTAAGGAAAATACGTTGCGGTTCAATATTAATTTTTCCTACATCATTCTTGTTTTTTAGAAAAATGCCTAAATAATCCCTTATGCTGTCCCTTAAAATTTCATTTTTATGCAATTTATTTCCCCAAGTAACTTAGAATCATTAGCATTAGATCGAGCAAAGGATTGAGAAGATATGATATTTCCATAATCGGGTTGCGCTCTCTGATAATCATAGTTAACATTAAAATGAAGTAATCTTAAATTATCACTAGATATATAGGTTATTAGGTTTATTTAAAACAAGTTCTGTTTACAATACTTTACATTTAGCACAATCAATAATTAAATTAAATTTAGAACATTCCTGTAAATCTAATATGGCATAATTTAAATTAGTGTTACATATCAAAAATCTAATACTTTTTTACACGTCTCCTAATTTAAACAATAAATTTCAAGATGTATCTATTACAACAGTTCCTTTGGCTTGGCCAATAATAACAGGTGAAATATTTATAACCTTAGCATTTAACAATTTAACAAATTTAAAAGGTAAACTAGTTATGGTTGAGCCAAATTCGTTAACACAAGGTAATTCCCTGTTATTTACATATCCAGAAATAATTAAATGACAGATATTATGACTAGGTTGTTGTGGTTGACTAAAAGGAGGTGCATAAGATTGTAGAGGATTAGCATTGAAAACACAATTCCTCTCCTATTGATAAACATCTTAGTTACCTATATTTAAACACATTCGGTGATGTCTGCTTGGGTATTTTCTCTGGAAATGAGTAGTAGGCAACCTAGGGCTAATAAATCTAGATTATGGAACATTAAAATTGATCTGTGAATGAAAATTGGAATTTGGAACATGAAAATTTTTATTGGGGTGAACCCAATGTCTAGGTATATGATCATATTGTTAAAATGATCTATAATTCTGAGAATTATTTCTAGGATTACTATTACTAACATGAGAGATTGGGATCACTACCAGTTGTTTAGCCATTCTGTACCAGTCTATGGCGTTGTTTGGAAGATTACTAATCATATAATTCTGGTCTCTGGTATGATATAGAATCATATATATTTTATGTTTATATGATATAGAAACATATATATTTCATGTTTTATTCTAAAATTTAGTTTTCCTATCTTAAATTTTTTCTATGTGGACTAATTTCTCTATTCAAAATCTTTTTATTCCTTAATCCGAAAAGCAATCATTTCTTCCTATCTTAAATCGTTCCTAGATATTTTATAGTAACATTAAATGTACGTTACTTGTCTGTGGTTTCAATTCGGAATACTAACGTACTATCCAGATGGTTTTAACATTTGCCCTTTCTCTTTCTTTTGTTTCTTGTATTAAGGAATACGCCGTTTTCATAAATTGACTGCTGCAAAAATATGCACTATCAACTCTTTTTGATCCGTTTCTAATAACACATGTTCTTACTTTCTCAGATTAATCTCGAGTTGTACGTTAGAAATCACCAAATTTGCTAAAGCGCCAATTTATGGTGTGCCTTTTCATT
This sequence comes from Maratus michaelseni, assembly GCA_963931845.1. Taxonomy (NCBI): domain Eukaryota; kingdom Metazoa; phylum Arthropoda; class Arachnida; order Araneae; family Salticidae; genus Maratus; species Maratus michaelseni. Next base: position 54,175,577 of record OZ007588.1, on the reverse strand, counting down.
TCTTATTCAAAATTTATAATATTGGTTTATCTCTAACTGTCAAAACTTTGACGGTTTAAGCCTGGTCAGAAGTGTAAGCTTTGGCATGTTTACATCTATGTATTGGAGATAATGCATATGAAAAGTTTCATCAGATCTTGTCTAACTGCTGAACAACAAGGTCGATAAGTTAGAGGTGTAAGAGGACCACCCTCGCCGTTCCAGATGTGTCTAAGTCTCTATAATAAAAGAAAACTTTCACGTGAATGTCTTAGTTTCAGCTTTTGTGTTTTTGTGGAATGTTTCCTGTCAGGAGGGGAACCTAGGATTTAGCGATGAACGCAAGTGTATTTAAAAGTTACGATCACGTTCATCTCCGATAAGCATTCTCCGATTTTTCCAGCAAACTTCTTCATATCATTTGTTGGGTGAGAGGTGTAGTATTTCGCATATTTTCATCTACGTGTTGGTGAAAATGTATCTGAAAAAATCAACAAATGATATAAAGAAGTTAGCTGCAAAAATCGGGGAATGCTTATCAGAGTTTAAAGTGATCGTAATTTTTAAATACACTTGCGTTCATCGCTATAAGCCTAGGTTCCCCTTCGGACAGGAAACAGTCCAAAAAACAATCACATAGAGAAAATTTAAGATAGGAAAACTAAATTTTAGAATAAAACATAAAATATATATGATTCTATATCATATCTGGCTTTAGACCATTTTTCAAACCCTGTACTATTATAGTTTCACATAAATAAAGTTGTCTACGTATTTCAACTTTTTATCGAAAAAAATTTTCCAAATCATTGAGATCATTTAACTTCCGAAAAGAAAAATCTGCAATTTCAGGAACATGTACTAATAAATTACTCAGTAAGAATTTCAGCAATTTTATCGAAGGTAGTACATTCTAAACATTCATTGATAAACCCCTTTAAAGCATCTCCTTTCAAAAATTTAGAAATATTTTTAATTTTCCAATTTTTATCTTTCTTATCAGAAAGGCGTGCTATGTCAAAATGCGTCATCCAAGACTGTACATTTATTCCTGAATCAGGTTCAAAAGGAATGATAGTTACGTCGTTTTTGCTCATTTTGTTATCACTATAGACTTAGGTTCAAAAGGAATGATAGTTACGTCGTTTTTGCTCATTTTGTTATCACTATAGACTTAGGTTCAAAAGGAATGATAGTTACGTCGTTTTTGCTCATTTTGTTATCACTATAGACTTAGGTTCAAAAGGAATGATAGTTACGTCGTTTTTGCTCATTTTGTTATCACTATAGACTTAGGTTCAAAAGGAATGATAGTTACGTCGTTTTTGCTCATTTTGTTATCACTATAGACTTTCAAAAGTCCAGATCGCATTAACATAAAAGTAATCCATTAATATAAGAATTCCAGAGCATAAACACATTAAACAAATGTAAAATAAACTTTAAATTAAATAACAAATGTAAATACCTCCATCTCTAATAAATAATAATAATAATAATAATAATAATAATAATAATAATACCAAATAAATAAGAAAATCGGAATGTAAATAAAAATATAACAAAATAAATAAAATAATAAATGGACACAATAATAAACATTTTCAAAAAACTTACGTAACTTTGGTCACAAAGGTGGTCTCATTGTTTCATCATTTTTTATTTCATGAAGATTTGTAATTGTTTTTTATTTTTTTATTAAAAAAAAAGAAAAGAATTAAGTTGGCATTGCTCCATAATTAGTCACATTCGAGATGCGTTGTAGTATCTCTAAACATTTGGTTATCCGATGTCATGAAAGACTAAAAACCTCCATTTTTTTAACATTTGATGCACGCTTCGTCGGATAGGAATACATGTCGTGAAAATCAGATGAACGCCTTGTAACGAGAGATGAATAGTAGCACACAAGTGAGATATTCATAGCTTATTTCATCTTGACAATCTTTGTGGAAGGTTGGTGTGGAGGAAGTAAATTCATAGTGTCTTGCCGGCTAATTGAAAGATTTTATCTGCATGAATTAAAGTTCATGTGAAACTGGCAGTTTGTTAACGGTGGTGATAAAATACAGTCACTAGATTCATAATCATGGGGAGACGTAGTAGTAGGCAATGAATGTACCCATTTAGTAATTTCTCCATAAAGAACAAGTTAGTTTTCCAAATAAGGCGTTTATTTAAGCACAGCAAAAATGAACAAACAATTCCCACATCTTAAAACAACTTCCATGCACATGACGAGATGTTCTTACAACAATCGGACTGGAGTATAAATAATTACATCATTTTAATTGATCTTAAACAACTAAATTAGAAATCTACGAATTATAAAAGACCAGAAAACTATTTGATCAGCACTTGAAAATAGGACAAAATTCTGAGTTCCGAAGTCCTGCAATCGTTTTTTGTTAGATGCTCGAATAACTACACAATCCACGTAATATGGACATGAACCAATCAGTGAGATGCGAATTTTGAGATCTGAGCAGCTAAGTGAATCATGCGAGAGGGAGAGGATTTATGGAGAAAGAATTCTAGATCTAGTGGCGAGTGTTTTCGAAGTATAAAAATCTAGCTTGAGTAGCCAGCTCCATGGAATTAAAATAACCAAATGGCTTTTAAAAACATTCGAAATGAAAAACTAACTTCTCTCAGAATACTATAGATTGATAGTTGATAAAGTTACAAATTGATTTAAAGTTTTAGATTAAGATTTTGAATAATATAATTATTAATATATGCGTTATGAATTTAAAGGGAAATTAAATAGAAAGGGATATTTTTAACAAATAGGGAAATAAGGAATTTGTCGGAATTTAGAATCATTTACAGGGATATTGCGATGTAAAATTTTTGCATAACACATATGTATGTTGTCAGGTTCTTCTCTTACAGTTGCAAGAGTTGAAAGCTATTCTTAAGGGATTAGCGTATTGTATATGTATCTATTGTGTACCGTTGAAGGCTTTATAAGAAAAATCTTAATCCGAAGGGGAACGACGTGAAAGAAGTATTTCCATTGCAATGCGGTCCTTGATAGATAAGAAAGAGAGTGCACCCTTTTACTTAAGAAGACAGATCAGTCAAGAGGGAGGAACGGTTGTCAAGCGACCCTTGGAAACAGAGCAATAGCCCCGTAGACAAAAAGGTGCTCTGGAGAATGACCAGAGAGGAAGGTAGTTCTAGCGTGGCAGCGAGGTGTGTAGGTTGGTTTTCAGAGAGCAGCTCTGAGCACGTGTATGGAACGGGATCTCTCGGAAGGAAGAGAGATAGCGTGTGTGAGATTAAGAGAAATCTCGGTTCTGAGTGAATCAACGTAGTCTAACGGTACACGTAAAGCGTTTCTGTATTTATTTTGATTTAATATTAAACCGGATACTTTACCTCCGAGTTTAAGTGTAAATATTGTTAATAAATTGTTTCTTTAACTTTAATTGAAAGAGTTAAGTTTTTCCTGAATATACATCAAGTACCGTGCCCGATATCACGTTTTCATATCGGTGGTGGCAGCATATCAAAAGACCGGATTTATTTCGAAGTTGTGTGGACGGAGAAGTGGAATCCGACAATGTTGGCAGCGACGGGATTGAATCACCGAAGACCAGTGCCAGTTAGCCGTGTTACTGAGAGTTTGTGCCGGATCGTCTAGCGGAAATGTTCGTGCCCTATCGTTGTAGACTAGTGCCAGATAGCCGTGTTACAGAGAGTTTGTGCCGGATCGTCTAGCGGAAGTGTTCGTGTCCTATCGTTGTAGACTAGTGCCAGATAGCCGTGTTACAGAGAGTTTGTGCCGGATCACCCAGCGGAAGTGTTTGTGCCCTATCGTCGTAGACAACCAGTGCCAGCTAGCCTATCGTCATTACGGTGAAGTGAATTAGTGGTGCTGTGTTAGTGTAGTGTTGTGCGTAGTGTTTTTTGTGCATTGTGAAGCAAGGTACAGTGATTGTTGCCCGAGAGTGCAAGATTTACCCTGTGGAAAAGTGAGCAGAGAATTGCCCCAGCGAATGAAGTACGAGGTAAGGTGTTTTGATCATTTTACTCTACTGACATTCTCGAACCTATTTTTTTATTGTGTATAATTGATGGTAATTTAAGTGAATGTTGTGGTTAATTTATAATAATTTATGTGCAATATAATAATTGGTCTAAATCAAATGAGATATTAACAACCATTTTACACTATTGTTTTAAGAAAAGGATCTTATATTAATTACTAGAAGTGATTTTCTAATTGTTTTAAACGGATAAGATTAATGATTAAAATTAATGCACTGTGTTAATAGTTGGAAGGAATAATTGAAATTTCTTAAATTTAAATTATTATTAAAGTAATATTTAAATTAAGTGATATTGTTTGATTTAAGTTTGAAATATTGATAGTAAATGAGGAAAGCAAATTTGTGTAGAATTTAAATTAAATTGAAATAACCTTCAAGGAAGAACTGAAGGCCCAGAGAAAAAAAAAAGTGCTGTGATTTACTTTTTAATGTGAGAACTAATTTTGAAATTGAAATATTTTATTAAGATTAAATTTAGGAATTTATGTGTATTTCATGCAAATTTTGATTAGGTGGATATTTTTATGTAGTGATTGGCATCAGTGTTTTATTCAAATTGCAACGTATCAGTATTATTGTGTAAATTGTATTTTATTATTTAATGGTATAAATTTAAAATCTGTATTGCATAATAGTAAGATTGAGATTATTGTTACTTTGTTATTGGAAGCAAATTGTGGGGTATCATTGTTTAAGGAAATTTATTATTGTATTATTACTTATTTGAAATATGTTAAATAGTATAATATGTGGAGGTAACTTATAAGGGTAGGATTTGAGGAAGTATTAATTTGATATTGTGATTAAGTATTATTGTAGGGTGGTAATAGTTATCAGTAGAAAGTATGGCTTTCTTACTAAAATTAAAAAGGGTGGATCTTCAGGCGATATGTGGAGAGTTAGGAATTGAGGTCTCGGAAGATGATACCAGGTTTAAGCTTAAGAAAAAGATAGTGGAGAGCGACGAATATGAAGAGGGAGCCGTTATGGAATTATCTAGCACTATTGTTACGGAACGCTTAGAACAAGAAGCGTTAGTAGTAGAACGGGAAAAGTTAGAAAGGGGGTTAGAACGAGAAAAGTTAGAAAGGGTGGAAAAGTTACAACGAGAAAAGTTAGAAAGGGAGTTAGAACGAGAAAAGGTAGAAAGGGAGGAAAAGTTACAACGAGAAAAGGTAGAAAGGGAGGAAAAGTTACAACGAGAAAAGTTAGATAGAGAAGAAAGGGCTGAAAAATTGAGATTGGAACATGAATTAGAATTAGAAAGGATAAAGATTCAAAGTTCGGCAAATAACTCTAATGGGTCTAGAGAATATAATAATGAGAGTAGCCTAGAGAAATTGATTAAAAGTGTTAAAACTTTGTCTATCAAGGTTCCAGAAGGGACTGAGGGATGGAATCTGTTTTTTAGCAGTTTAGAACGAGCATTCCAAACAAAAAATGTACCGGAAACCCAGCAGGCCGAAATTTTACTAAATATGCTAGGGGATAAGGCCGATAATTTGCTAATATACACGACTAGAGAACAAATTGAGAGTTATGAGAAGTTAAAGGAATTAGTTCTAAGGGAACATGAGCCGACACCGAAGGCGTGTTTGGAAAACTTTAAGAAGGCTAGAAGGAATCAAAATGAAACTCATGTATTATTTGTGTCACGTTTAATAGCAACGTGGGAAAATTACTGTAAGATTAGAGGTGCAGATACGTATGAGAAGGTTAATCAGTTAATTGTCACGGATAAGTTGTTAAATACTTTAGATGACGAAACCGCGATGCATATTGGATTAACGCAGCAAAATAATTGGTTAGAAGTTTCTAAAATCGCTAAAGAATGTGATAATTATTTCGATGCTAAGCACAAATCTTATGCGGTTACGTATAAAAGTTTTAAGGGTAAAGATAGTTATGTAAACAAGGAAAAATTTAGACCCAAGGAGGAGAACAAACATAGTGGTAACTGGAGGCAAAACGGGAGTAATGAGACTAATTCTTTTTCGGGTAGGAAAACTGATTCTAAGAAACCAAATGATGATTCCGCTCCTAAATGCTTCAAGTGTGGTTTAAGAGGTCATTACCAACGTTTTTGTACTAAAGTGAATAATGAGGGATATAATAATACCAATAAATGGCGAGAATCAAAGGCGGGTGTACATAAGATTTCCGTGAAAGAAGACAAAGAGTTACCTAAAGGAGCTATTGTGGCGCGGATATCGGCAAAGGACGAACAGAGAACTAATGTTATTGGTGAGAAATTAAATAAACTCGAAAAAATTGATGTTAGTGTAAATGGACAAAAAGCGAAAGGATTGGTAGATTCAGGATGTGAGATCAGTGTTGTTCATAAAGATTTGGTACCGGAAGAGAAATTAATAGGAGCAGGGAGTATTTATTTACAAGGACTGTTCGGTGAAGCAGTTAAATCACCGTTGGTTAAATTGCCATTAGCTATTCCACAATTTGGGCAAACTAATGTTGTTCACCAGGAAGTGCTTTGTGCAGTAACTGATAATATTAGTGAGCAAGTAATTTTACATCCCGAAGTGATTAATGAGTTGTCAGGAGTCAATTGCGAGGAGTTATTGCTAGAATCTCCAGAATTGGAAAGCACGGAAGTTTGTATTGATAACCTGAGCGAAAAGGAAAATATCAGTAGTGATAGTTGTAATGTTTATGCAATAAAAACTAGATCGGGAATTTTACAAAGTCAAGACGAAGAGAAGACGTAGGTAAAGGAAAATGATACTATCAAAGTTACCATATGTAACTCAGATATGTTTAAGAAATCCCAATTCGAATGTAAAGATTTAGAGAGAGCTTGGGAGTTAGCTAAAGTGGAAAAAGGGGATTTTTATATTGTAAATGGATTGTTATATCATAAAGAGAAATTGTTAGGCGAAACTATAGCGCAATTAGTAGCGCCTAAAGTAAGAAGAGAAGAAATTCTAAAACTAGCTCATACTTCAGTATTTGGAGGGCATCATGCGGCCAAGAAAACGTTACAGAGAATCAGGTATTCTTTTTATTGGAATGGTATGGCGAAAGAAACTAAACAATTCTGTGAGGCATGTTTAGAGTGCAATTTAACCAGAAGGGTTAAAGTGAATGATAGAGCACCCATTTCCCCGGTGGCACGTCCCGAACTTCCGTTCCAGGTAGTCAATGTGGATTTAATTGGGCCTATTGAACCTAAAAGTTCACAGGGGCATCAATATATCTTAACTTTTATTGACCAACATACCAGGTGGGCGGAAGCGACACCTCTAAAAAGTTTAACTGCCGAAACGGCATGTGATGCATTACTACAAATATTCACGAGGACAGGAATCCCGAACGTAATCGCCTGTGATAATGGAACCAATTTCACGGCAGATTTAACAACAGAATTTGAGAAAAGATTAGGTGCTAGTCCACGATTTTCAACCCCACATTATCCACAGTCTAACGGTCTTGTGGAACGTTTTAATCAGACGCTCAAACGTATGTTGCATCATACTATTAGAGAAGAAGGACGGAAATGCCATGAGCAAATACCATTTATGCTGTGGGCCTATAGAGAAGTCCCAAACTCTACGACAGGAATCGCACCCTTCCAATTGTTATATGTAGAGCGCCGGAGGGCCCTTTGTCCGTTCTAAAAGCATCCTGGGCAGGAGAGAACAAGGGGGCTCAATTAGATACTATGCCTATTCATGAGTATTTGAATAAGCTTAAGAGACGTTTGGAAAGAGCCGCGAATGAGGCAAAATTATCGTCTGAAGTACAACAAGGCAAAATGGCCTATCATTACAATTTGAGATCTAAAGAAAAGACTTTTGATGTGGGCGACAAAGTAATACTGCTGATCCCCGATTCAACTAATAAGTTATACTCTCGGTGGCAAGGACCAGCGACTATTATTGAAAAACGAAACCAGCATTCATTCCTAGTTGAATTAGCCGACGGGAGTAGAAAAAATGTGCATCAAAATAAAATTAGAGAGTTTATCGCTAGAAGCAATGTTGTAAATATTGTTTTTGAAAGTGATGAGGAGTTTGGAGAAGTTGGGGAAATCCCTATTTTAAACCGCGAACAAGAGGTAGAGCGAGACATAGAAAATTTTGAAATAAAAGGATTATCTAATAATCAGGTCAAAGATATAAAGTCCATTCTGAGGATAAATAAAGAAGTATTCATGGGTCCTGTGCGACCAGCAGAAGTAGGTGAGCACCGAATAGATTTGAAACCGGGTGTAGAAAGGAAAAAGCCAAAATTATACAGTGTACCGGTGGCTTATAAAGAGGAGGTAGATAGACAAGTCCAAGAGTTATTAGAATTAAACCTTATTGAAGTGTCAAATGCCGAAATTAGTCATCCGATTGTTTGTGTAGCAAAAAAGGATACAACTGTTAGACTTTGCATAGATTACAGGGCGTTAAATGCAGTAACGCAGGTTCCAACATTTCCTATGAAAGATTCACAGGAAATCATGTATACTGCAGGGGCATCTAAATATTTATCTTCGATTGATTTATTGAGGGGTTATTGGCAAATTAAAATGGCGGAGGAATGTAAACCCTTGACGGCGTTTACTACGCATAATGGGACGTATCAGTGGCGAACTATGCCTTTTGGTTTGTCAGGGGCGGCAGCTACTTTCCAAAAAGATATGAATGAGGTTCTGCAGGCTCATCGGAGATATGCACAAGCATATATTGATGATGTCATAATTTTCTCCGACACTTGGGAAGAGCATTGCGAGCATGTTAGAGCAGTCTTCGAGGAACTTAAAAATAGGAATTTGACAATTAGACTAGATAAATGTAAATTTGGAGAGAAGTTAACTAAGTTTTTAGGTCATGTGATTGGGGGTGGAACCCATGCACCGGATGAGGAGAAGATAGGAGCAATAAGGGATTTAAAGAGACCAAAAACTAAAAAGGAGGTTAGATCTGTTTTGGGATTAATGGGATTTTACCGAAGTTATATTCCAAATTATGCTGAAATTGCCATACCTCTTACTGAACTAACGAGAGGGAAGGTTAAAAATACGGTACCATGGGATGAAAGGGCAGAAAAAGCTTTCAATACCCTTAAAGACGAATTATGTAAGGTGACGCGTTTGGCCACACCTTCTGTCGGCCTGGAATATCAGCTTCACGCCGATGCTTCAGACTTGGCAGTAGGATGTTGCCTTACTCAAAAAGATGAAATGGGTCAGTTTAAACCGATAGCTTTTGCTAGTCAGAAATTATCAAGGGCTCAGCGTGCTTGGCCGAGCATAGAGAAAGAGGCTTGGAGCGTTCTCTTTGGGTTGCGAAAGTTTGAAAAATGGACATATGGGTCACAAATCGAGATCATCACTGATCATAACCCATTAAAATTTCTAACTGAAACAACCCCAAGGTCCCCCAAACTCACTAGATGGGCTCTTGCCTTGCAACGCTGGAACCTGAGGATTTCTCATCGTCCTGGAGCGCAACATTTGAATGCTGACGCAATTTCTAGATTACATAGGAAGAGCTGGGAGGAACCATTAGAGATTGCCTCCACGGCGTCAATCCCTAAATAATTAACATTTAGAAAGGTGTAATCATCAAGTTAAATTTTTTTTTTGTGTGTATTTATAATTGTATTTGCATCTTGTGTTTATAACAGTGTATTGGCATATTGTGTATTTTTTTCTGTATTTATCACATTAGTATATGGTTCATTAGAGATGTCAGTAGATAATTTTCAGACACCTTGAAATATTTATGTAATTGTAGTAATGAAGAAACCTATCAAGGAACTGTTGAACTCTTCTCAGACATTACATAGTTTGAGGAAAATTAGCCCCTAAAAGGCATATTTTCCGCTAAGGTGGGGGGTGGTGGCAGCGGTGGGACTCGAACCCACGCCTCCGAAGAGACTTACCTTCCTCTCTGGTCATTCTCCAGAGCACCTTTTTGTCTACGGGGCTACTGCTCTGTTTCCAAGGGTCGCTTGACAACCGTTCCTCCCTCTTGACTGATCTGTCTTCTTAAATAAAAGGGTGCACTCTCTTTCTTATCTATCAAGGACCGCATTGCAATGGAAATACTTCTTTCACGTCGTTCCCCTACGGATTAAGATTTTTCTTATAAAGCCTTCAACGGTACACAATAGATACATATACAATACGCTAATCCCTTAAGAATAGCTTTCAACTCTTGCAACTGTAAGAGAAGAACCTGACATATGTATATATATATATATATATATTAATTTACATGCTAAAGTTAAACTAATAAAGATAAATTATCCATACTTCGAAAAGTCATCTATCCATTATTTGATTGATGAATTTCAATATTACGTTAGATTGAGTCGCAACATAACACAAAACAATAATTTTTCATAAAATAATCCTTGCTGTTGCAGACAGACATATTAATACAATTTTCCATAACAAGCATTCAAGCTTATTTATGAATTTAGTACTTCTAAGATATTTTATCGGCGTATGTAATTGAATGAACCCTTTCAAAGATTTTGAAGTCTTTAACAAAGATAAATGAAACTTTAGCGATCATGAAAGTCTGAAGTTTAATTATGTAAAATTATTTTACATCAGAAAAATGGTAGACTTAGATATCCTTTAATTATGCTGTCAAAATGAGGTGCTAAAGTTATCTGTCATAGGCACTGTAATATGCAGTGTTTTCCTTTAGAAAGCTAAGAAGAAGGAATTTAATCTTTTAGGAAGATATAGAGTACCAGTATTAAGTTTTTAAACAAACAGTTTTCATTGTTTAAGTAACCAGAATAAGACGAATTTCGAAATTAATTTACATAATGTAACAATATTTATATATTTCACTAAATCTATAAAGGATGCCAAAGTACTTTGTAAAGTTTTATGCTAATGGATTTGTTAACAAAGAATGTATTAAACACATATTGCCTTATAAATTAAAATAGTGACCTAGTGCAATTACAATAACCTCAACACGACGAGTGCCGCGTGTTTACGGTTAAGTTCAAGAAAGAGGTGTAAAAGAGGGGAGGGGAGAATTTATATTGGAAATTCAACGAAGATTATCCCCATCCCTCTTTTACAGGAACAAACTGGCTTAAGTACTGGCTGCACTGTAGTTTTTTTTCTTTTTTTTGGCGTATGTATTATCTTTCGGTCGTAACATTATCCCCTTCAAAATGCGCGCGTGTGCGGGCTAAAGGTCTCGATGCAAATAATATAAACCAACATCCTTACACGTGGTTTTTTTCTATGTTTCTAGAAGCATTCACATTTAGCAATTTTCGCGAATCGATGGAAATGCACACGAAATCTTTGGTACAGCCTTGTATATTAGATAAAGACTTCTGTACACACCACATATTAAGCTAAAAATATAATTCACATGCAATACGAACAAGGCAACTTAAAACTCATTTTCAACAATTACCAACAGTAAACGACAATGTAACTTGTTCATTGCGTAGCTCTGTATATGAAATTATCTGTATTCCATAAACTTATATTAGTCTACTAAGTATAGTTCAGCAGGAAAATGCGTAACACAATTAAAAATACCAGAAAGCAATTCACTCCCATAATCAATAATACTTAAGAATTTCTTTGTGTAGCCCTGTATATGATCAAAAGAATTTATACACACCACATACTATGCAAAAATTTAGTTGAACTTAAAAATGCAAACCAAAGTTGAAAACGCACTTATCAAACATACACTGTAATTATCGCACTAAGACTCTAACCGAATTCTTTGTGTGTCCCTGTACATCAAAGAGAAACGCAATGCACACCATACTTTTCGGTGACCAATTTATACTATTCCTGAGTAATGTATGAAATAGTGAAACATCATTTAAATTACACTGCAAACTATTATTCCCCATAGAACACTGTGTAAGAGAGATTTTTTTGTGTGATCCTGTAATTGAATAATAATATTTTATAAAAAGCATATTTACAACTATGCATCTTTAAAAATTCGTTCGTTTGGTTAAGCTAGGAACTTAATTACAAATTTGTCTTAGACTGTTATTCGGAAATAGTGGTACCCGCTACTTACAAATTTATTTTAATGATATAGACGTTGATTATTAAGTTAAATATGATGTTTGGAATCAGTTGCACTGAAATCGGAAAATTGGTTGCTGAGATATGGAAACAGGGTACAATTAGACGAAAAGCCTTGAGGGAGGGGCCAGGAGGAGCGGATGTTCAAGTGCCTTTCAGCAAATAATAAATTAAAAGAGCCACTATATACATCTTTAAAGATTGATTCCTTTGGTTATGCTAGGAACTTAATTTGAAATTTGGCTTAGACTATTATTCGGAAATACTGGTAACTGTTTTCTAGTACACCCTGAAGCTATGAATGCTGATTTTTATGATAATTTAGCAAAATGGAACTGGTTTGGAGAAGTTCGGAACATAATTACCTGAGTTCAGGAAATAAAGCGCAGTTAGAGAAAAAACCTTGAGGGAGGGGCCGCGAGAAGGCGCGTGGTCAAGTGCTCAACAACAAACCACTAACTTTGACTGTTGGTATGCATCAACTGAATACGGGCTCTGTACTTTTATTAGGAACATAAATTTAATTTTTAGGAAAATTGTTATTCCAAAATAGCGGTATCATCTATATAAAACAGCGATTAAACGTTACGGGTGAATAAAAAAAATGTTAAATTTGTTAAATATAATTAGTTCAGTTGAAATTAGAGCAGCAGATTTGGATTTATTAATAAGGAGGGTCAATTAATGAAAAAGCCGCCGCCAGGTGGCGCGCGGTCAAGTAAAATATATGTGATAGAACACAAGAACAGAATTAATGCCAAAATAGTAGAATTTTCACTTTTATTTTTCTTGTGTTCCCTCATAATTTTTCAGTCTAGAGACCCCAAATGACTTAAACTGTAAAATTTCTCTGCCTTCTATTTTTGGGGTCTGCAGGAATAGATATGGAGCCAAAATTAAACATCCTTTCGCCCATATTTTGGTATAATATATATTTGATATTGCCCCCCATATTTGGCATAAAATATTTTGGTCGACATATCAACATAATATGTTTGGATTCAACTGATAGATTTTTGTGTGTGTTGTTCAAAGTAAATTTTGGAGATTTATGAGATTTCAACTGTTGTTTCTATCTAATACCTTCAAATTTAACTTTTTGATTGTAATTTACACATACAAAAATATTTTACGTACAGTTGTTGCACAGTTTTGACGTAATTAAATAAAAAAAATTTAATGCATGTTGTGTTTTTGTGTGAGTGTGCATGGATTATCTGATAAGAGGGGGAGGATGTTCAAAATATTTTCAGGCTTGATCAGTGCCGATTAATGCAGGGACAAAGTTCCGCAGGCATTTTATAAGAGTATTTTTGCCTTATTTAAAATTTAAAAAATCCTGCGTTTAGAAAAGTGACCATTATACTAAAATATTGCTGGAAGTTTGCCACTGCAGTAACTGGGCCCTGGTCTTGACTACCTATCATCATAGCTTACACCCATATCCAAAGAAATGAAACGGGGGAAAAAAGAAAGAAAAAAAATTGGTTGATGTGTATATCATATGCTTCAAGGTCAGACAGGGATGTACCAGTAGTTCCAGTGTTGTTAGTTACGGTTTTTTAAATTCCAATTAATTGATTGCTGCCACTTTTTAAAAATAGTAAAATTTCCTTTATTTAATAGCAAATTTAATAAAGCTACTATTACTATTTCAAAACAAATGTCAGCAATGAAGCAATCTGAATAATAGTAGGAACCAACAGGCAATATTAGTACTTTCACCATCCCGGAGTCAATCATTTTTTCCATCAACTCTGCTGCTCTGCTAAAAAGAAGTTTTTTTAGAGTGTGTGTGGGGGGGGGGGGCAGGGGGGGGGTGAGTACTTTGAGAAAAGTTGAAATCTAAATTACAATAGATGTTACATAATCAGTGTTGAATTCAGTCATCTTTCCCCGGGAAGGATTTCTGGGCTTCAAGGGGGGGGGGGGGTTGTACTTTTTAACCATTGAAAGTATAAAATCTCAAATCTTCCGACGGGGACGTTTCAATGCTCCAGGGGGGATCCCCCCCCCAGGTCACCCCCTGAATTCAACACTACATAATTATTGCCCTGCAAACATTTGCATAAGAATTAGAACGTTTTAACTTTTATAATTTGTTTTTCTATTTTTGCATTTTAGCAAAAATTTTGCTGACACATTTTCATACATTTTTTTAAATACTTTAGCAAAATGGGGAAAAAAAACCCTAAAAATTAAGGTTAAATGTTAAATTTAAATTTTAAAACTTTAAAAAAGAAACGTTTGAAAATTACTACTTCTCCCTTTAAAGATTTTTTATATAAGGAAATTTCTAAAATGTTTAAAATACTTGGAAATGTTCACAAATTAGGTTCTTTCCAACTATACCAACAACATAATACTGTATGCTAATGTGCTATTTATTTTAACCTTGACCGTGCAAATGATTGCAAGAGTATTTTTGCCTTATTTAAAAAAAAAAAATCTGCATATAAAATTACAGATTTTTTTTTTGTCTAAAGGAAAAGTAAAGGCATTACAGACAAAAAAGTGAAAGAAAAGTACAGGTTTTTTGCCTAAAGGAAAACTGAAGGTATTTTGGACAAAAAAGTGAAGGGAAAGCACAGGTTTTTTGCCTTAAGGAAAACTGAAGGTATTTCGGACAAAAAAGTGAAGGAAAAGTACAGGTTTTTTTGCCTTAAGGAAAACTGAAGGTATTTCGGACAAAAAAGTGAAGGGAAAGTATAGGTTTTTTGCCTTAAGGAAAACTGAAGGTATTTCTGACAAAAAAGTGAAGGGAAAGTATAGGTTTTTTGCCTTAAGGAAAACTGAAGGTATTTCGGACAAAAAAGTGAAGGGAAAGTACAGGTCTTTTACCTAAAGGGAAGATGCAGGTTTTTTTGTCTGAAATACCTTCAGTTTTCCTTAAGGTTTTTTTTAAAGGTTTTTTGCTGACTTTTTTACCTGGGTAGCTACACCGCTACGCACATCCCCCAATCCCCTGACATTTTTCGACAGATTCCAGGAATTCTGGCATTTCCCTCCTATTGTATCATACTGGAAGCGAACAATGAATAAAGCACCACATGGGGGGGGGGGCGAGTGTTGCTCAGATTAGCCGAATGACTGATAAGGAAATTCCTGGAAACCAGATGGAGAACAAACGGAGGAAAAAGCAAATTCAAGAAAACATCAGAGGTCAAGTTACAGAGAGTAAAACCTACTAAAATGGGGTCAACATACAACTTACGGAGGTGGTCAACATAGAGAGGTAAATATCCATTGAAAATGCGTTGTGACCATTCAAACTAATAAATTTCGGTCAACAAAGAGAGGTGGTCCACTTTGGAGGTTTTACTGTATATATAAATTTAATTATATAATATATATATAAAATATTCATACATTAAAATAATATATATAAATTTTATTTTTCGTTTATTGTAGATATAAAAAAATACATTTTAGTAAAGAATTTTTATTCTTATGTTCTAATTTTTTTAAACATTTTTTACATGTTTAGGATGATATATTCTGACATTTGAGAAAATATATTTTAAATCGGAGTTGTTGCGTAACAAAAGGTTAACAGATTTCACATAAAACATTAATAAAGTGGCAGGTATGATGTATTAATTTTGAGTTTTATAATTCATTCTGTTATGTAAAAGAGTATTTAAATAATCTTTATGCGTTTTCTTAAACCTAAACATGCTTTTGCAGCATTTTACATTTTCTGAAAACATAAGTAGAATTCCCGTCTATTATTAAAGCTTGTTATCTAATCATTATTTGTACGGCAATGTTTAATATCTATTTCTGATATTGAAAACGATATTAAACCTCACAGATTACATGCATATTTAATAACCACACAGATTTTACAAAAGATTTCTCTGAAAAGCAAATAGTGAACCGAGCATTTCTGCATCATAGGTTTCATATACACTGCTCAAAACAATTAAAGGATATTTGAAGTTTTATATAAAATAAAGATATAAACAAAAAATTTTTTGCCGAAAATAGAAGAAGAGAATCACAAATGCAAATTTTTCTGGTTTTCAAACTGTGGAGTATGCAAATTTTGAGTTCGACGTCAAAAACGTCGCTTCAGCGGCAGCGAATGAAATTTGACTTTCAACTGGATAAAAGAGAATGAAGAGAAGGATGATCGGCATTCAGTGATTGCTTTGTTTCGATGAGTACGATGTCTCAGCGAAGTCATTTGACAGATTCAGAAGCTTGGAGAATTGTTGGTAGGTTAGAAGGGGGCCAAACTCAAGCCGAAGTAGCGCAAGCCATTGGAGTGTCACAAAGTGTCATTTCCAGGATCTGGAACCGTTTTTTGGAGAGTGGATGTGCAGTCCGAAGACCAGGCCAAGGTCGTAGACGGGCAACAACGCCCAATGAAGATCGGTATTTAGCGTTAACAGCTCGGAGACACCGAAACATGAAAGCTACTCTTCTCCAACAACACCTTCGTTCGGCTACAGACACCATGATTTCAACTCAGACTGTCCGAAACCGGCTCCATGCTGTAGGTCTGTATGCTCGCCGACCGATGGTATGTGTTAGATTAACATCAAGGCATCGTCGCGACCGCAGGGAGTGGGCAACCGAGCATGTCAACTGGAGGAGAAATGAATGGAGCAATATTCTGTTTTCTGACGAGTCCCGTTTTTCTGTGCATCCGGATAATAGGCGTATTTTCATCTGGAGGGACCGTGGCAGTAGGAATAATCCTGCGTTCGTGCACGAAAGTGTCAGATTTGGCGGTGGAGGAGTGTTGGTGTATGGTGGCATCTCCATTGACGGGCGCACTGACCTCTACATCATTCGAGATGGAGCTGTGACTGGTTGCCGATATAGGGATGAGATCCTCAGACCTATTGTAGTCCCTTACGCTGCAGCAATCGGAGATAACTTCATTTTAATGGACGATAACTGCAGGCCACATCGTGCAAACCTGGTGGAGGATTTCCTTTTCGAGGAAGGAATCATTCGAATGGAATGACCAGCGTGTTCTCCAGACATGAATCCAATCGAGCACGTTTGGGACGCTCTAGGAAGACGAGTTTCTGGCCGCCAACAACCCCCACAAACTCTCCAAGAACTGGAAAGAGCTCTTCTGGAAGAGTGGGACAGAATACCCCAACTCGTCATTAATAGCCTCATTGAGTCCATGCCTCAAAGGTGTTCAACGTTGCTGGCCGCCCGTGGAAACCATACCCCCTACTGAAAATGATTTTCTTTGAAGCCTTTTCTTATTCTTTTTTTCTCATATGCACAAATTGTGTTTTTTTCCTTTTGTACACAAATACGCAATAAAATGCATTTTTTCTGCCAAACATGTGTAATTTATTCTCATATAACCTACTATGTCTGTCGACCATGTATCAATCAGCTAATAAGTTTCCCAGATACAAAATCCACCTAAAACTGCAATATCCTTTAATTGTTTTGAGCAGTGTATATTATCTGAGATATTGCCGTGTAAAAACTATATAAAAAAAATATTTTGTGATTTCCATTCTGTTCAGTACAGTTAATAGTTGCTCTGTTTGACAACAGATGGCGCCACTATGTAATTCTAAGAACAATTTTGATTCAGAATTCTCACATCAGTCAGTCTTTTTGAGTTGGATGGTGGAAGGTGCTTGCAGGGCATGGATTGTCCTTGTTTTATTCTATTGTACTGTATTTCCCCAGTATTATGTTGGCTGGGAACTTAATAATTTATAATTTAATTTAAGGCTTTCATGTTAGATGAAAGTAATTTGAAATAGGTTTATTTCTAAGAATATTTTTGCATTAGTGAATAGAATGTGAAACCAGAAGTTCCATTGTATATGTTTGTGGATGTCAACTGTGAAGTTTTTGTGTTTTGTCAAGTTCATGTTTTTTTATGTGTTTGTGACAATAAAGAAGAAAACCAAGAAAGAATCTTTTCTTTAAAAAATCTACATAAGAATTTTCTTAAAATTCTTGTCTGCAACAGCGCCAAACAGCGTCATCTGCGCAAACACTGCAACAGCGCCAAACAGTGCCATCTCCGTAGGCACTGCAACAGCGCCATCTGCTTGATCGCGGTCGACCTCTATCCAATGATGTATGGGTGTCTTGCACGTTCGCGTTCATCTGCTGTGTCGTCTTTCGCCCATAGGCGTTTAACGCTTCGTCCGTATGCAAAGCCCTGATTTTTTCCTGGAGGGCTTTTTGAAGCTTATAAAGCAGTATGAAAAATGTCTCAATGTACTTGGTACTTATGTGGAAAAATAAAGTTATGTTTTATCTTTAATGTCTCATAACATTTTTTGTTTTTCATACACACCTCTGTCCACAGTCGCCAGGGAAAACTTATTTTCCGACTGCCCCTCGTATTTATAACGCTAAAGAAAATGACAGATATGTAATAGCAATTTTGAGGTTTATATTTCATTCTGTTATGTAAAAGAGTATTTAAATAATATTTATTCGTTTTCTTTTAAATCTAAACATGCTGTTGCAGCATTTTACATTTTCTGAAAACATAAGTAAAATTCTCTTGGACTATTAAAGCTTGTTATCTAATCAGCAAATTGTACTGCAAAGTTTAATATCTATTTCTGATATTGAAAACGGTATTAACCTCATGGATTATATGCATATTTAATAACTACACAGATTTTACAAACATTTCTCTGTAAAGCAAATAGTGAACAGAGCATTTCTGCAATCATATTATTCATATATATTATCTGAGATATTGCCACGTGAAAACCATAAAATATAGATTTTTGTGATTTCCATTCTGTTATGTAAAATAGTATTTCTAATATTTATAGCACTAAAAATGGCAGATATGCAATAGTAATTTTGAGTTTTATATTACACTCTGTTATGTAAAAGAGTATTTAAATAATATTTATACGTTTTCTTTTAAACCTAAACATGGTCTTGACACATTTTACATTTTCTGAAAACAAAAGTAAAATTCTCTTGTGCTATCAAAGCTTGTTATCTAATCATTATTTGTACTGCAAAGTTTAATATCAATTTCTGATTTTGAAAACGGTATGAAACCTCACAGATTACATGCATATTTAATAACTACATAGATTTTACAAAAGATTTCTCTGAAAAGCAAATAATGAACCGAGCATTTCTGCATCATATTATTCATATATATTATGTGAGATATTGACACGTGAAAACCATATAAAATATATATTTTTGTGATTTCTATTTTATATGGAAACGAAATCTAAAACGTTAGAAATATGAATAAAAATCTGAAGTAATTCGTACAAATTGTTAGTAAGCGATGTCAGTTAAGGTTAAACGTTTTAATTAAAATTCAGTAAAAGAAAATACTTATATTGTTACACATATTTTTTTATAAGAAAAGCTAAAATGTAATTACCTCAACGTGCCAAATTTGTTCCTAAAATGTCGTCTTATTTAACCTTAGAAAATACTACAAACTTTACAATTAAATTAAGAGATTACAATACCTGTGATTTAAATATTAAACAGAAATTGTGTACTATAACGGTGTAAGGCTCCTTTTTATTTCAACAGAATCTACGCAAGTCGCAACCCTTTCTATAAAACAAATCTGGTATTGAATAATCGAAAATCTTTTAGTGAGTTATAGTACATAATAGTACAGTATTGAATACACTATCATACTGAATTCTATGAATATATTTTTAAAAAGCTAAATAGTATAATCGATAAACATAAAATTCAGTATTAGGAGTAATAAACGTAATTTTTTCAGATAGTATATATTTATATAGTCGTATTGTTTGTACTGTAAAATACTCATAAAAATTATTATATATATATATACATATATATATATATATAATATTAATATTGCTACGTCTGATATACTTCCACGTAACATCAAAAACATGCAGTATTTTTTTTTATAGAAAATTAAAATATGCTTTTACAAGACATAATTTAAACATTTGACATTCATTATTGACATAAAGAGTATTTGTTTAAAATCCTGTCACCCTTTAAAATAGACATAAAATAGTTTTTTCTTTCAAAATACCAAACAACATTTCGTGTTTCGCAACAACTTGTTAAATGACATTCTACAAGACAAGCTGAACAATTTGTATCATTTGATTCAGCAGGTAGGCGTTTTTATTACGACAAAGGAAAAAATTGCATCTTAAAACTTTTTGTGAGTTACGGTTAGATGTTGCTCTAAAACATCAATATATTTCCTTTCGCTTTGTATGGGGATTAGTTGTTATTTTTTCTGGATAGTTGATTTTTATTAATAGATTTTCGAAATAAAACATGAAAAAAAATAAATTCATCGTATGTATATGAATGTAGATTACTTCTTTCTAAAAGCGATTGACAAAATTATATTTTCGATAACTTTCATTATAAATTTGTTACATTCTTCCATTATATATTAGTTACGTTTGAAGAAAAAATAAATTACAAACAAAAAAAAAATAAAATATACAGATCACAAAATATTGGATTACATCACCCAAAGAAAATTTAAATTTAATTAATTTTTACTTTTTACATATTTTATTAAAACTAAAACCAAAATCTGCAGCCACTATAATTCGTTAAGGAACATGACCCTAAAGTGAGTAGCCCAGTTTTCTTAACCATCGGTTTTGAGGTGCTTTACAGCATATGTCCGGGTCAGCCTACCACGAGACTCTCATTCTTTAGTTCCGAAGCAAGCTTGGTCCTTATTCTATTGAACCCGAACGTGTGAAAGTTTGAGTGACACTTGTCCAGTGCGTAGTCGATCTGAGGATCTCTTGCGTGGTAGCGCGACGCGCTGACCACTACGCTACTTGGTTTCACATATTTTATTAACAAAATAAAAGATTATAATATTAAGACTATAACGTCATATAAATAAACCAACAACAGCAATAAGAGAAAACATGGAACACTTTGGGCCCTCCGTGGCTAAGTGGTTAAGACACCACTCCGCTAAGGAACAGGTGGCGGGTTCGCTGCTGACTCCATTGCAAACTCTTTGTGGAGTTCCTGGCTGTATTCTTCAGTGATTCCCATGTTCTTGTGTCTATCCTGTTCTCACCAACAAGATTTAGTTAGTTGTCGAAGTCTTGTATGTGTGTCAGTGAATAAAAATATATGGATCATTCGAGACAACTGTCTCTGTAACTATAGGTCTCAAAGCACCCCTCTTTTGAATGTTTAAAATGGGACACATTCATATGAAAACTAAAAATATACTTCAAATACAACATTTGCTAAATGGTACATATATTAAAATCGTGAATTTACAATCACAATTAAACATCAACGTTTCATTTCGCTTCTGCGAACGTTATCAGGATGTTACAAACAAGTCGAAAATGTCAAAATGAGCATACACGTCAGAGTTCTGGAGAAAACATGATCGGAGAGTGCGCAAACGTCATCAAGTTCCCATGGTAACTAAGTGGATCATATCACCGTGACAAGAGGGGTTGGAAGACAAAATGAGCAGATTGTATTAATGGATTATAACATATTATGCTAACTTTAATAATGTTATAGGATAAATTATCGTTACATGTATACTGCCCAAGCTTAATAATCGTAAGGGACTCTAAAATTTTATTAATATGTATATATAATATTATTTTATAAATTATAATAAAATGTTTGTAACATCCTGATGACGTTCGCAGAAGCGAAATGAAACGATGATGTTTAATTGTGATTGTAAATTCACGATTTTAATGTATGTACCATTTAGCAAATGTTGTTTTTGAATGATAGAAATTATGGTGCAATTGTCCTGTTTTTAAATAAAAATATACTGTTGCAGGAATTAATTCAATAATTTGACATTTATAAGTGGTAAATGATTTATTAATACTATCTTTGAAAATAGGTACTTTTTTTTAATTTTTAAACTGGTTATATAAAATGCAAAGTATTTTTTTTTTTCGTTGAAACTATCAAACATCTTTATTCAACAGCTCTTTCAAAACAATCTGTTAGATATCATGCAGCAAGATAAGTTAAACAGTACGTATTAAGTCATTTAGGAAGGCTTTTCTATTACGACCGAAAGAAACATTCCACAAATTGTCAATCCAAGGTGTTTGATACAAACATTAAGACTGAAATGTCATCTAAATGAATCAACAACAGCAATAGGAGAAAACATGGAACACACATTATATGGGAATTGAAAATATTTTGTTACAAGAAATACCTCATTAATTTGACATTTATTAGTAGTAAATAAAATGTATTAGTACAATATATGAATGAGTTATTTTTTAAACCCTCCTACCGGTTATAAAAACTACAAAATATTTTTTTTTCTTGGAAACTATGAAATAGCTTTATTCAACAGCATGTTCGAAACCATCTGTTAGATGTCATTCAGCAAGATAAGCTGAACAGTGTATATCACGTGATTTAGGCAGACATTTGGATTACGCCCGAAAGTTGTCAATCCAAGATGTTAGTTAAGATACTTTTTATTGAAACTGGTTATGATTTAGTTTGTTAGGATTAGTAGAATGATTAGTAGATTATGACTAGTAGATTATGATTAGTTTGTTATGATTTAGTTGTATTTGAAATTGGTTATGATTTATATATTCATCTGAAACAGAGTTGGGAAAATTTGCAATCTGATTAATCTGTAATCTGATTACAATATAATTGCATGTAATAGATTATAATTTCAATTACATGTAATCATAATCTGAATTTGAAATTCAATTAGGGTTGTAATTGTAATTATAAATGCTATGATTATGATTACACAGAGTTGGGGAAATTAAAATCTGATTAATATGTAATCTGATTACAATATAATTGCATGTAACAGATTATAATTTCAATTTCATGTAATCATAATCTAAATTTGAAATTCAATTAGGATTGTAATTGTAATTATAAATGCCATGATTATGATTACACAGAGTTGGGAAAAATCTGATTAATCTGTAATCTGATTACAATATAATTGCATGTAACAGATTATAATTTCAATTACATGTAATCGTAATCTGAATTTGAAATTTAATTAGGATTGTAATCATAACTATAATGCTGTGATTATGATTATGGTGTAATTATAATTATAATTGAGAACTTATAGTTACAATTACGTGTAATTTCAATGGCACATTTTCAATATGTACCATAAAAGACAATTTTTATCAGACACAGTAGAAATTTTATACAACAAGAACGAAAAATCATGCATTCGGCATCGATTATAAAACACTTTCTGGCATGAACAGAATATTATTCCGAAATTTTTAATTTTATTAATTAATACCCGCAACCCTAAATATGTACGATGAAAGACAGTTTTTATCACACACAAAAAGAACGAAAAATTATGCAGCTGGCATAGATTATGAAACACATTGCCACATAAACAGAATATAAATCAGAAATTTTAAATATTTATTAATATCCGCAACACTAAATATGTAACACAGAAGACAATTTTTATCACACACAGTAGAAATATGATACAAGAACGAAAAATCCTGCATCTGGCATATATTATGAAACATTTTCTACCAACCTAGTTGAAAAGTGTTTATGACTTCGGTTTGTCTGGCCGTCTGCTCGTGCTCTAACTCCCGTAAATATGCTTAGATTGCCCTGCAATTTTTATATGTTATTGTCGTTATCTGTAGCATGTCCCCTACTTCATCTGAAGTGTGTAGCACGTATAGTTTTTTTACAGGGACACTCAAAAGAATTCCGTTACATTACGGTCTATGGTAAAAATCATTTGCGGTTTATTTTAATGATGTTCCACAATTCCAAACACAGTGTAATTGATATATATCACTAAGGTGCACTACAAGAAGCTTAATATGGAATATGGTGTGCATAGCACTTATAGTTACTTTACAGGGATAGTCAAAAGAAATCCGTTACATTACGTCTATGGAGAAAAATCGTTTGCGGTTTAATTAAATAACGTTTCACTATTTTAAACGCATTGAAATTTATATATATCACTAAGGTGCATTACAAGAGGCTTACTACAGAATATTGTGTGTATAGCAGTCATCGTTCATTTACAGGGACACACAAAATAATTCTCTACTGTCTGTTAACAATAATTACTGGAAGTGCGTTTTAAGTTGCTGAACGCGATTTTGAATTTAACTCACTTTATGTCTAGTACTTGGTGTGTATAAATTCTGTAGATCATATACAGGGCAGCACAAAAGTTCGCGAACACATTTCCGTTTATTGACAGAAACTCTTGAAGAAGAATTTTAAACTGTGCTACGCGTTTCCTAACTAAACTAAAATTTAGCATCCTATGTAGTATATATACAAATCTATGAATCATAAACAGGGCTGAATAAAAGTATTCGGATATTTTTCCGAATATTGTATATGTTGGAAATTCCTGAAATTACATTTCTTAAATATGTTATGCGTTTTCCAAATTGTTCATTTAGATGTTATCATTCAGCTTATTAAACGGTAATGATTTGTAAAATTATTTTGGAAGCGTTGGAAAGTGTTACATAATCTATGCTTGACGCATGATTTTTCGTTCTTGTTAACATTTCATAATATTTTAAAACTCATATATTTACTTTTTGGGGGGTAAAAACCCTATAAGAAAAAAAAACCCGTCTCTTTGTAAAATTATGGAGTATTCACAATAATGAACAGGCTGAAATCGGTATATCAGACTCAGTACAGAATTTGGAAAATGCATAGCATATTTGAAAACCCAATTGCAGTAATTACCATTAATAATCGAAAAAATATCCGATTTTTTTTTCTGAAGCTCTGCATATTATCAATAGATTTGTATATATACTAAATAGCAGTATGCTAAAATTTAATTCGGTTATTAACACGGTTTAAAATTCCCATTCGGGAATTTCCGTCTATAAACGTCAGCGTACTGGAGAACTTTTGTGCAGTCCTGTATATGATTTATAGAATTTATACAAACCAAGCAATATAAAAAAATAGTTACATTCAAAAACGCGTGCAACAACTGAAAAAAAACGTATATCTAGCAATTATTGTTCATAGTCAGTACTGTAACCGAAATTTTTGTGTGTCTCTGTAAATGACCGGTGAATGCTATGTACTCCATAATCTGTAGTAAATATCTTGTAATGCACCTCAGCGATATCTATGAAATTCAATATGTTTGAAATACAGTAACATCATTCAAATGCACCGCAAACGATTTTTCCTAATAGGCTGTAATGTAAAAGAATTCTTTTGAGTGGCTCTGTAAATTACATGCTACCATACTTCATTTTCTATACCAATCATACCACAGTAAACCTCAATAACATATATCAATTGCATGGAAATCCGAGTATATTTACGCGCATTAGAGTACTGATAGACAGACAAACTAAATCCATAAACACTTTTCAACTTTGTTGGAAAGTCTTAAAAATGCAATTAGAATTATCTCGTAATAGATTGCAGTTTAATTTAAATACATTTTATAGAATTTAATTAAAATTTAGTTGCATTACATTACACGTTAACCAAATTGTATTCTGAACAAACATAACTGACATTAACTGGTAACACATTGCAATTTAATCTAAATTATATTCTTAGAAATGTAATTAGAATCCACCTATAATCCATTACAGATTAATTGGATTATACAATTAAAAACGTAATCGGAATCCTCCTATAATCCATTACAGGTTAATTAGATTATACAATTGAAAACTTAATCGGAATTGTCTTGTAATCTAATTACAAATTAATCTAATTACAGATTAATCTAATTATATTTTAAAAGAGAAAATGAGAATTGTCTTGTAATCCATTACACGGTAATCAGTTTATGCGATAATCAGATTATATTCAAATTACTTTGTAATGCATTACATGATAATCGATTGTATAGTGAGGAGATTATAACGTATTTTAATCTGTAATTTGATTACTTTGTAATCAGATTCTGCCCAACACTGATCTGAAACATCACTACGTTCATCATTTTAAGAAAACGGATTATATTGCTGGTAAAACTGAACAGATTAATTTTCTAAACTTTAAATACAACTTTTGGTTATTATTAATGCAGTGTTTAAAACACTAAATAGCTGCCAACTTTTACGCTTTTCTCTTACCATTAAATTTTAACATAAACTTTTCGTCTTATTTAATCGCATAAATTTCGTATTAAATAAGGAAAAAAAGTTGACAGTTGTCAAATGTGCATTATGTTGCATTTTTGTGCTGTCAAGCTTAAACTTTAAACAAAGCCATGGAGTATGTACTACATAATACATAATTATAATATCTTTGAATTTCAAAAAACATTAATCAAACTCTCGTAACATTCTAACCAAATCTGCAAAGAGATAATTAGTAATAGAATGCAGACAGAATACCACAAAGTTAATAAATGAACAAGTACAAACATAATATTACCATAGCATTTGTTTCGATGGTAAAAATACTGAAATTGTGAAGAATATTTAAAGAGAAAAAATTATATAATAAACCATAAAATGTAAAATAATTGGAAGTTGGATATCAAGTTAATTCAAATGGATTTTGAAATAAAAAATGAACTAATATGACACAAAATGTAATATAATGGAAATTTGGATAACAAGAGATTTAACAAGAGAATTGGAAATCAAAAAACACGTGTAGACATTAATCGTCTGCCTGGATGTATCCACACGTGTTATGGTTTATATATATTCTTTTCAATAATTATCTAGGATAAAGTTATTGATTTTCATATGATACCATAATTTAGCCTATTTGGCTCATAAATCATTTTGTGTGATTAGCTTCTATATAATATATATATTTTTTAATATATAGGTATGAAATACAGTATATTGGAAGCATTTGTACATTCTTCTCATACAAATAACAATATTTTTTTACGGCTGAAATGATTAATAGTTCCTATAGGTAAAATAACTTTAGCAAATTCTCCTAAATTAATAAATTTATTTTATTTCTTAGAGTTTACATAGTACGATTACAAAAATATTATAACATTAATGCTGAGACATATGATATAATCACATAAATGAAATAATAACAGCAATATGAGCATGTCGTACATTTCTGAAAAAAATGACAAAATACCTTTACATGATATATGTTTAAAGTTTGACATTTATATGTCTTTTTTTATGTCTTAGAGAATTATTTTTTAAATCCTAACACCCTTTAAAATAGCCATAAAATATTTTCTTTCGTAGAAACTATCAAACAGTTTTACGTGCTTCGCAACAACCTGTTGCAAGATATTCTACAAGACAAGTTGAACAATGTGTAATGATTCAGATAGGCGTTTTTATTACGATGGAAAGAAATTGGCAAAAAAAAAAAATGTCAATAGCAGCTCGTAGTTGACGTATTCTTTATTGAAACTTTTTGCGAGTTGCGGTTAGCTATTGATCTGAAACATCAATACTTTACTTTCGTGATTTTATGGAGATTGCGCACTAGAGTTTTTTCTTTTTCCTGATACTTGATATTTCAAAAACTTTTCTTAAATAAGTGACTAATAAAACAAGAAGTTTATTGTAAGTATTTATGAATTTTGGTTTAAAATACTGATGTCCAAAAATTAAGCAGCAGTGACCGATTTTATCGATTTTAGATGTTTTGTCGAATACATACTGAAATTCTTTACGAATTGTTCTTGAACTTCAATAATGTAAAGAACATGTTGGACTTCATAATTTTCAGTGATGATTCTGTCGAGAGGACAATTAGGGGAGGGGCAATAATAATTTTAACAAGTTGGAAATTGTACGTCAAACGTGACAAATGAGGTGCATTCGTACTATAGATAGTTATATAAATATTCAGATCTTGATGATTTTTAATTCTGTGAAATGAATACCTAGTGTCGCTGAACGCTAACTCTACTCCTTCCCCCCGAACCTCTATGTGCGCAATCTCTCCGACCGCACCATCTCTCTTGGCTTTAATTTAATTTATTTTTAAGATTTATATATATTATTTACAAAATAATGTATTACATTATTAAGGCTGAAATATTGGCTAAATAAAACAACAACAACAATAACAGAAAACATTTATATAGAAAATAAAAGGACATTTATAGGAGTAACAGTCGGGCCAGGTTTTGATGCTCACGGTTGATACGCGATCTAGTTTAATCCGCGGATTTTTCCAGATCCTTGAACATAGCCCATAAGAATAATGCAAAAATATCACGTTTAATACGCGAACGGTTATTACGCGATCCCGTACGAGAATTTTGCACTGCAGTCTAATAATTTTTAGGAAATCTAAAAATTGTTAGATGCAGGTTTATACTTCTAAAGAAAAATTAAGGATGGAAATATCTGCAAACAACAAGCCAGAATATCGTATCTTTTATTCTATCAAAGTTACAGTAAAAACTGATTGAAAGGCGCGCGCGTGCAAAAACAAAAACAAAATAATAATAATAATAATAATAATAATAATAATAATAATAATAATAATTTTATTTTATCTGCATTAGAAGAAGACGTCATCCGCTTCATAAAAAACATGAACAAAAGACATATAAATTGAGTGCATAACAAAGCATACTTTTCATTCTACATGTGAAATACCAGTGCTTCGATCGATCGATGGTGTCTGTTACTTCTAAACATTTCAATTTCAATTTTGCTTTTTAACCATAAATATAAAATAAATCCGTGCGGAGAAATCATATTTTATATATTTTTTGTACTATTATTTTTTATAATCATTGTTGAGCATCCTATAATGCCGTATTTTATTTTTGTGGCAACACTAATTTGAGGAAAGCCATTCATTCAGTTTATGAAAACAATTTTTTATCAAAAAACATGTTTTAACGAAATGTGAGTGTACTATGTCAGAAACCGCTTCAAAAACCTTTCGAATAATACCTTAATCGTTGTTGTGCGTTTCGTAAATTCATAGAAAAAGGGATGTTGAGAACAGAAATATTATTCATGATTATTTTAAAATGACAAGGGTGATATGCTTCCCTACAAGTGTAAGGGCTCCAAAACACAGCTTCCAATTTATCTCCCATTTTGCGAATATGTTTATAGATTTTCGTAGAAATCGCCGACGGATTAGGTATTTAAACCTTATACCATGCTAGCAAGCAGCACCCGCTAGGTTAGTCAAATTCTCTTAACGCACCTTTAATCAAACGAAATATTGACCTAAAATTTGACATTGCGTTTTAAATACCATACGGACCTTTATTTGGAATATCCTTCTGCATTTCTGAAAACAATACGAACGTCACTCCGTTATTACATTTTTAAAGTGTCAGACAAAATTTGGGCTGTTAAGGGTGTATTCAAATCCAAACTGCGTATTTTGAGACACATTTGTAAATTCATTTTTGCTCTAAAATGCATCCAATTGGCAGGTTCTCTTATTCAGAAACTTTATAATGTCTGTACTGTCTCGATTGCTTGATAAAGGCAGAATATATTTTTAAAAATGCTGTCAAAATGGACATTTTGAACCGAATTTCCCGAAGCGATAGCGCTGGAAACAAAAAAAAAATGATCGTACTGTGAAAATAATTGTCTGTAAATCAATTTCTAATTAATTGAATGAAAAATAAAAACTTGGGGCCCTTATAAATGTCTTTATAAATCCCTCTGCCAAGTTTCATGTTGTTACTTTTAAAAATAAGTCTGAAAATGTGTCTCAAAATTTTGAGTTGTTGAGCGTGGGAAAATATTTTTTTTGAATACCGCCTTTAGGACAAACTCTTTTAGCTGATCACTTACAGTAGGATTTAGTAAAGATCGACAAAACGATATGCTATATACTATAACCATCCTTGAAAACTCATCTAACTAACAGGGAATGTTCCGGCAAAATCCAATCGGCAGAATATTCTTAAAAGGCTAAGCTTTCATAATCAGATTCATCTGATTAACCCCCTTAACCACTTCGCGACGAGCGTCCTTTACAGAATTTTTAATCTTTTACTACCGGTTGTTCAAAACAGAAATTTGCGCCTAATTGAATCGCAGAAATGCCAAGATTAAATAAAGCAAAACTTACAATCAAAATTAACTGGTGGGAATAATGAATGATTCTGAGCATCTTATGCGTCACGTATACGTGTCGCTCGTCCCCAACGGGTTAATTATATAACTAAGCAAAGTAGAACAATATGCGAGATACTTAAACCATCTCTGATAAATTATATAACTAACAGTACAAGTCCCGTCAAAATCCATTCCGCAATGTTAGTACAACAAATACCTTTTTGAATCAGCGAAAGTTATAACTTAATAAAAAGTATTTACGATTAATAAAATAGTAAATTAAAATATTTTGCATGCTCACGATTAAATAATATTTTTCAAAAACAGAGATTCGCGTTGAACAAATAGCAAGTCACAGTGCTTGGCACGGTTTGAAATAAAAATTATTTACACATTTAGGGTTGAAATAAATGGCGCATTAGCATACATTTTGATATGATGTTGGCACAACGGAAAAGTACCAAAAAGTATTCAAAAAACGTCGTTTCAAATTACGCCATTTCTCTGTAGACTCTATTATGGAATACCTCAGCTTTAAAAAAATGAATAATTGTGTGACATTATGGTATCTATGGAGAAAAATAATTTCCGTTGGATTTTAATGAAGTTACAAAATTTCAAATATAATAAAATTGATACGCCTCACTGAGGTGGACTAAAATATGCTATTTGTCGAGAATTAAATAAAAATAATGCACTCGTGACATAATATTCACTTTTAAATTTTAACAGAATAATAAGGCTACTATAATTTGTGACTCGTACTATAGCTACTATACACATCAGGACACATTCTCGTTATCATTATCTTTTTACGCGTGAAGGCTTCGCTATGGTACTCCATTGTGAAGTTGGTAATTTTGGAAATTCAATATTTGAAAAACGGCATAATCATTAGATTAGAAATTTATATATAAAAAAAGACAATTTTTTACCTTTCTAACGCAGTTTGTTTAACAATTTTCTGACAAATACTTTTCGAGCTATTAATTTTTCTAGTAACTTCAAATGTTTCAATTTCCGAGATTAATCTGTGGCAACAATTAGTGAAAAAGCCAGTCGTCAGCAACGCGTAGCTTTTTATTAAAGAGGATTAAATCCATTTTGCGACCAATTCTACAGGGAAGATCATCAAGAAAATGTGACCAAGTATAAATGATAAATATTGTGGAGTTTTAGGCAAGAATTAGTGGATCAGATGTAAAGTCTCTAGTTACCAGTACTCCAGTGTTCAAACCCAGCTCCATTTTGACTCCATTGTGCCAGAAAGTTATCTGAATCCACGCTTTTCTGTAAAATGTTCTGAAAGTCCACTTCAGATTGTTGTAGAATAGAGAGATATATTTTCATTTTCACAAAACAGTTTTTATATTTCTGCATTGTTCTTAAAAATATAACTTTGCTTTTGTTGACTTTAACATATTCTGACTCTAGGTAAATGTTGATTCATAATATACAGATTTGTAATCAATATTCCTGCAGCAAAGTTTTATGTATGTATCTAATACTGAAAATAACATTAAATGCTACAAATTATACACAAAGTTAATAACTACATGTATTTCGCGATTCAAATTTCTCACAAATGCATATAGTCAATAGCACATTTCTCTGTCAAAGTAATAGAATATATTGCATTTTAAGTCATTTTAAACAACAAAGAAAACATGTTTTTTTAAATAATGCTACCCGGGAATATCATTTACCTTTTAATTACGGAATACTGTGTTTCTAGGAAAAGTAATCTAAATCACCTTAGTTTACCAAAATATAATGTATGACACATGATGTATATAGGGTACATAATATGTATAAGAGTATATATGACAGTGAATATGGCATATAAATTAAATCTGCAAATTATAATAAAGAATGAAAAATTTTATTTTCATTTTTCATTAATGTCTGCGTTTAATTACAAGATTTTTTTTTTTTTTGCACGGATAATAGTTCTACGCCAATGGTTTATATACTTTCAGATACCACGGACCCCTTTTCTTATTTAGTATGTTTTCTCGGACCCCCGAAGATTTAAGTTTGAAGTTACTAATATACACTGAGAAAAATAACACTTTCAAATATGAGTAAATCGACATTTTCATTTTGTTATGAATATTTTTCTTTCAAATAGGACGACTCAATGCTTTCAATTCTGAAATACGAGAAATACCCAGAATATGGAAACATGGACATACTCAAAACTGAGCACATAGAGGTCAGTTCAAACTCATTTTTGAAACACGGACATACTCAAATATCAGCACATGTTTTATTTTTGAGTGTGTGCATGTTTTCAGAAATGAGTATATACATGTTTTAAACTTTAATAATTTTGATTCGGATCCATTTTGACTATGCGTCATACTCAGATTTGAATATGTTTTGCTCAGTTTTGAAAATGTTGTTTTGAGAGTGTGCATGTTTTTAATATTCAAAACTAAGGCATCAAATAATAGATATACAATAAAACCTACTAGGATGAAATTGCTCCAAACCGAAAACTTTTTTCGTTTTACACAGGTTTCTGACTTAGGAAATATAATTGTATAGTATTCTTTCACCAAAACCATGAAATATTTCCCTTTAAGGCAAAATTCTGTAATATGCAGGTTCTGTTTACAGAACTTTTCCTGTATATAAACTAATGATACTGCATTTTTACTTTCTTCTATCTTTGTAAGAAGAAAGTATTGGATTCATGAAAATTTTCGACTTCCGGTTTTCGACGGATTTATACGTTTTAGAAGGTCTTGAACACGAATTGGTTGCTTTTAGAAAATGTCTGTCTGTGAGTCTGTGACTCTGTCTCTCCGTCTGTCTGTATGTGACAAAAATTTTGTGGGCGCTCTATCTCAAGAACTAATGAACAAAACTAATAAAATTTTAGATTTAGTTAGTCCCTGGTATAAATTGGTGCTTGTTAGTTTTGGTGAAAATCGCCCAATAGGTGGCGCTGCTGTGCCGCATTATTCGCGATTTCGCTCTATCTCAAGAACTAATGCACCTATTTTCATCAAACTTCAGATTCTGTTAGACCTTGACATGAATAGACGTTGATTTTGTTTTGGTACAGATATCCTAACAGGTTGCGTAGCTGTAGCACTTTTTTCATGATTTTTACGATAGCTATATCTCAAGAACTAATGCACGGAATTTTATCAAACTTCAGATTCTGTTAGACCATGATATAAATAGATGCTGCTTACTTTTTAGGGTAAATAGTCAAACAGGTGGCGCTGCTATGCTACTTTTTTCATTATTGTCACGATAACTATTTATCAGAAACCAATGCACGGATTTTCATCAAACTTCAGATTCAGTTAGGCGTTGACATAAGTTGTTGTTGATTAGATTTTGGTATAAATATACCAACAGGTGGCGCGGCTATGCTACATTGTGTAGGATTTTCACGATTTTAGCAATAGTCATATCTCAAGAACTGACGCACGGAATTTAATCAAACTTTGAATAAAGTTAGACCTTGATATAAGTTGGTGCTGATTCGTTTTTAGTGTATGCGAAACCTGTGTGAGATAGAAGAAAGTGTTGGGATTGACACATCCGACTAGTTTAATAATATTCTTACTTTTTCTTTTCTTTTCACTAGTAAAATTTCACTTAGGTTTTAGATAAACCTAAAACAAAATGTATCCCACACCTTCGCGGATACCTTGGGGTCCAAGAACACAGTGTCAGAACAGCTGCTGTACGCTCTTCAAACAGTATATAACAGGAGTTCTGACTCGGCGGTTATAATCTTGCAAGGCAAATGAAGCATGCTAGGCAAAGGTAAAAAAAATAATGTCCGCGTTGTCAATGTCAGATATTAGTATTCTTATTTACTATTATGTCAATTTATGCTCCTCTAATTAAGATATGCTTATCTAATTAAAGAATCATTCTCTAATCATGTAAGGGAATGCGACAAATATCATGTTTTGCCACGAATGCCAACTAAAATTATCGGTAATGTATTCTTCCACGCTGACCGTTGAAATTCATGTTGGGGAATAGGAAGACAGATCTGTTATAAATGGAGCACGGTGATTCAGACAGCGTAAAGTACCAGCGCACTTTACTATATTATTTCATTGAAAGTGAGAAAAGGCGTATTAAAGAGGCATTCCCTTTAAGACTATTTGCAATTTCATATTGGCTACGATTTCATATTGCTCTGGCACATTCCTAAATTCGGTTTGTTGTAAAAGCATACAAATAGCTGGTGGTCTTATTCGGAAACTTGGAAATCTACTGTGTGGCTCAGATTTGAAAAGCCCTGAGTAGATTTCCTGTTTTCTAAGGTTGCAAAACTTGCAAAGAGGGAAATTCGACCGTAGGAGTGGCAGGACAAAAGACTGTGACAATTCTTGGAATGGCCGATTGAACAGGAAAAAATTGGCATGAAAATAATACACCGGACATCCCTAAAATAAAGTCGACTAAGCTGAGACCGGTACCAGAGTCTTTCTTATCTTATCCACACAGTAATAGCGTTTTAAACTTATAGATAAAGGCAAATGATGTTTTTGCTGACATCGAGTCTTTGAATCTAATTTCTGGACAAGATTGCATTGTGGCCAGATTGTGGTATTTTAGTCGACTTTTTTTCCTTACAAGTATTTCTCTCTTTATTTAATAATGGAATTCTGTCATTGTAAACAACTAAAGATTATTATTCGGAAAAAGCAGTACATAGTTGTAGTAGACATATTTCTCAATCTGGAAACACCGCATCACAGCCAGAGAAAGATCATAATGAGACAAATATCACTGATAACTCAGGATGCAATGCATTTAAGGAAAAATGAAAAACACTATTTGATTCCAAACATCATCAGTAATTCAGTTGTCAATCACATGCTTTTGTCAGTATTGAGCTCAGACACTTTTCTCCGGGATGGATTTCTGTGGCTCCAGGAAGGACATTGTAGTAGAGTTCTGGGGGAAATTGCACTTTTTAACCATTAAAAGCGTGAAATCTTAAATCTTCCGGGGGAGTGGAATGTCCCCTCGGATCACCCCCCTGAATTCAACACTGGATTTTGTGTTTACAAATTAGTCCGTGAATGTGTCAGAAAGTAATCTGTCACCGCACGTTGAATACTAGGCTAATGATCTGCCAACAAAAACGGCGGCTGTCGAAAGCTGTACAATAATATGCAATTGCACAATTTTGTCATTCATATCTTTCATTCTTTCTTCATACTTATAAAGTAAAATAATTCATACCAATCTTTAGATTCTAAAATGACGTATTACGTATAAATATTATCATCAAATTGGAAAACATAAAACAATCAAAATGTAATTACGTGTTGATAACCATAGATATGCAAATTTCCAAAATACATAATATTTATTTGACAAAAGGCGCTGGAACAATGACACTTTTCATTACAAATCGTCAGTAACACGTTTTGCATCTAAATGGATATTAAAATGATAATTTTCAAAATTCGTTTGAATTATTGACGTCTTATTTGCCACGCTGGAAGACTACGCGAGAAACACTATTTTAATAACATGATATGAAACTCACCATTTTTTAAATGTAATTATAGGAGGTGTCAATACAAAACATATTATTTCCTCAAAAAGCACCGGACAGATAACAGGTTTCCTTTTAGGTTAGAATATATTTTGGTTTCAAATAAGGATATTAAAATAACATTTTTAAACTAATTAATTAATAAGGACTTTACGTTGCACATATAAATAATCATCAAACATTTGCTTCCAACATAAAATTTGTTTAATAAATATGAGTTACTTTAAACTACATATATAAATAAACCTCGACGTTTCGGTTAATCTTTATAACCATCATCAGGAGAAAAACTTCAAAAATATGAACAGCAAAAAATTAAAATTTGTTACATGATTGATTCCAATGTTCCACTTGACACGACGCTAAAATAACTGAATTACAACAATATATTCAAAATAAGCCAGGTAGCGCCCTCTATGAATCAGCGATGTAACTTGAAAAATCAACAAGTGTGATTTGAAATACAATAAACTTTCCACTGCCTTATCAAGGACTTTTGCTAATGGACAGATTAGGTTTATTGATTTTAACAACGTTAAAGTTATTTCCAGAAAAAAATCCCTTTAAAGCCTACATCCGTGAATCTATCGAAATCTCATTAAGAAAACATGAAATTTGTAACGATATCTCATCATTTTCTGTTCCAGCTATATGGAAATGCATTTTGAAGGAACTTTAATTTAGTTGAACATGAGTTTCCAGTCACATCGTTGATTCATAGAGGGCGCCACCTGGCTTATTTTGAATATATTGTTGTAATTCCGTTATTTTAGCGTCGTGTAAGTTAGAACATTGTAATCAATCATGTAACAAATTTTAATTGTTTGCTGTTCATATTTTTGAAGTTTTTCTCCTGATGATGGTTATAAAGATTAACCGAAACGTCGAGGTTTATTTATATATGTAGTTTAAAATAACTCATATTTATTAAACGAATTTTACGTTGGAAGCAAATGTTCGATGATTAATTATACATTTTTAAACATTAAGTTAAATTAAGGAAGTCACATTTGTAATATTTTAATAAATATAAAAATATGTTTTGTAAACCAGTAATAGAAAACGTGATGTCCTAAACAATTGGCACATTGGTACATATGGCAAAGAAATGATAGCCAAAATTTTATTGTTTTTAGAGCAGAAGCTATTAGTCAGAATAGAAATTTGCGTAACTTAAATAGCTGTAAAATCTGTATTGCATGAAACGTAGAACATCACATGTACTATAAAGTGTAATTTAAGGAGCTTCGGTGCCACATTCATGCTAATAATCAGAATAGGGAATTGCGTTAAGAAATAACTATGTAAGTCTGTAATGTATGAAACGTAGAGATACAGAAATCGTAAAGTGTAATTTTAGAAACTCCAGTTCAATTTTCCAGCTAATAATCAGAATGATGAATTGCGTTGCTAAATAACTATGTAAGTCAGTAATGTGTGAAACGCATAGCTCAAAGATACCATATAGTGTAATTTTAGGAACTTCAGTGCAAATTTCAAGCTAATAGTCACAATGATGAATTGCATTAGTAAACAACTATGAAAGTCTACATTTTATGAAATATAGAGCTCACAAGTACCATATAGTGTAATTTTTGGGCCTCAGAAGCAAAATAAAAACCATTTCGTGCATTTATTGAGTGAAATAAATAAAGAATAATTCTTTATACAATAAAAGCACACAGGAGGAATTAGAATTATTCATTTTTTAGAGGTAAAGCTACAGTGTGTTTATTACATTCATTGTTTCAAAGGTGAAATATTAAGCTGTTTCAGGGAGATAAATACAAAAATGGGAAATTATGTGTTAAATTTTCTTAAAATTCTTATATGATTTAAATTCCAACTAACAGTATATTATTCCTAAAACACATTTATTGAGTTTGAAATGTAGAGCTTAGAGGTACCTTAAAGTTTAATTTTAGAAACTTCATTGCAAAATATTCATGATAATAGTCAGAATGGTGAATTGCGTTACTAAATAACTATGGAAGTCTGTAATATATGAAACGTCGAGCTCAAAAGGTACCATATGGTGTAATATTCAAGATAATAGTTAGAATGGTGAATTGGATTACTAAATAGCTATGGAAGTCTGTATAGTATGAAACTCACTACAAATATATCATTTTCCAAAAAGAATATATCTGGCAAATTAAGAATCTGACTTTATGTGTTACACCTCCAAGAAAAGGTTGCTATAGTAATGAAAAAGAAACATTTCTAAGACCTTCTATAAAGAAAGTTGCAGCACTCGAAAAAAAAATCATCGTAAAAGAAAGTTGGAATTTGGGGTGTTCTAATTTGCTTGAAAACTAAGGAAGGTGCCAATGCTGCCGTTTTGGGAACAACGTGTTTTTTCGGAAATTATGCTCAAACTATTATATTTATTAATTCCGGATTCATGCTATTTTATAGAATGTATAGTTATAATCATATTTTAACTAAAATATATATTTACAATATCTATGGAAAGTTATTTTTTAAATAACTCTTTTAAATGTGACCAAAAAACTGAATTTCACGTTTTTTAACATGTTTTCAAAAAACCGAAAATTCAAAGGCATTATTATTTTTTTAATTACAGAAGTCATCACATATATTCAAAATACAAATAACATAAACCTTGTAACAATATATAAACTACCTATTTTTTTAAAAAAATCCTAAAGTAATGTTCACAAAATGGGAGCAATGGTGTCTAATGGGTTTAATAATGTGAAAGTTGGTGTTTAATTAAACAATTTCGAAAACATATAACTTATTTTAAAATCGAATTTCACAAATTACCACCTATTGCAGGAAAATTAACCAAATTCTTCAGTGCAGTGCTGGATATGTTCTATAGATTTGTATATATAGAGGAAAAGGTGTAAATATGGGCACCCTTTTCGGTTTTTGACTTAAAGTGACTTTCATTTTGAAAAATTCTAAATTTTTAACCTTCATTAACAACTATAACAAGTTTACTAAATGATAGGAGGCAAAACAATGAATTATATGAATTATTTCCATTCAAAAACAAAGACTTACAAAAAGCTTTTAAAAAGGCACCAGAAAAAATGGGGTACAAATATGGGCCCTCTCTAAAAAAGTCACAAAAATAGTTTAAAATGTTTTAAAACAGGATAAAAGAATACAAAATGATAAAGAATTTATTTATTACATAAAAAAATCATTTACCAAAATCACAAACATAATTGTCTCTTTCAACCCCGGCACAATCTAATTATGGCCACTTTTGGCACGTAACACATTTAATGCACACTTATATGCGAGTGTCTTCAGAGAACTTTCCATCACAAAAGATGCAAGTTGCATGGCTCGAGTCTGTTTTATCCCCATAGTTGATATCATAATCGCTGTCCACAAGGGGAGGGTCATTGTAATCTGATGAATCCGATGATGAAGCGCATATCGTTACGTGGGTCTAATTTTTCTTTTTTTGGAGCCTTTAGTCTTCCCACACCTGGCACTTGGCCGGTCCCTTATCACGGGAAAACTCAAGGTCGTCTTCTTGAGAGAACTTTTGTCAACCAACTTGGTCAACTGATTTTTATATGATGATCCAGTGATGAGGCTGGACCTTGTTACTTTGAGTTCACGAATAGTGTTTTTCTTCTTAATGTTCGGAACAAGAAATATAAAAACTGCATTTGAAGTTGCCGGGGAATATTGAAATGTTTTAGAAGCAACTAAAATGGGGCCCATATTTACACCAAGAAAAGGTGCCCATATTTACACCAATGCCATCTAAGAAAGATGGTCTATTTCACATGTAACCTAAAGACGTGCGTGACTAAATGCGTGCTTTTAAAACTAGCTTAGGATCTCTGCTTTCTGGATATCAATGTGAAATTATTTTAAAATAACCATAAGAACATAAAAAAAAAATCGATTTCAGATAGGTGTCAAAAGTTTGCAGTCCATAATAAACAATATTTCACACAATAACTCACGCTGCATCTACACTAATAGAAAGAATGATTCCAACTGCTCAGTTCTATCTCATATCATCAAATGGCCCCATCTACAGTCATGGTTGCAAGTCCTCAGCACCTCCCATAGCGACTTCTGGAGGGGTACCCATATTTACACCTGTGCCTGTTTTTACACGTTTTCCGTAGCTACTACATAGTACGTAAAAATTTTGTTCAGTTGGGAAATGAATAACAGTGTTGAAAGTTCCCCTTTTTCAATTTCCATCAGTAAACGGAAATGTACCCGAAAACTTTTGTGCAGCACTGTATATGATCTTATACACACCAAGTAATATGCAAAAAATTAGTTACATTTAAAAACGCATGCAACAACTGAAAACGCACTTTCAGCAATTATTGCTCATATGTACTGTGCAACCTAATTTTTTGTGTGTAAGTGAGCGATAACTATTATACACAGAATATTCTATAGTTAGCATTTTGTAGTGCACCACAGTGATGCAGCATATCACTTTCATTATATAGTACATCACCCTCAAAATTCATTTCAAACAATGATTCCCCGTTGATCACAATGTAACGGAATTCTTTTGAGTGTCCCTGTTAACAAACTGTAAATGCAACGCACTACATTTTCAATACTGAATATGCCAAGGTAAATCTTAATAAGATATATCAATTACATGAAAACATGAGTATATTTACGCGAGTTATTCAAGTACGGAAGGGCAGACAGACATACGACGGAGATAGAGCCGATCAGACAAATCGAATTCATACAAACTTTTCAATTATTCGGAAAGTGTTAAAGATAAACAATTAAAATTATACAACAGCGGAATTTAGCTATTGAGGCTTATTAAATTTGATGTTGGAATTGATTAAAACTACAAAACATGTTTTGTTGAGTACATTTTGGTTGTTTTAGCAAAATTCAAGTAAAATTGAACCATTTTACTTGAATTAACAAAACATTTTTTTTGCTGACGATACAATTTTTTTTTTTTTTTTTGGAATTGAAAAAAAAAATTGTTGATTCAAACAAAATTTTCATTGACCTATATTTAAACAAAAAGTTTTGGTGGGTCAACCAAATTTTTGTTGATTCAACAAAACTTTTTTCTGGGTGTAACCACATAACGTTATAGTTTAGAGCTATTTAAGTGTCTATAACAGTGCATTATTTAATCAGAATTTTTTCTTTCATTTAGCCATGGTGCCAAGTTTTTTTTTCTTTCCCAAGTACCTTATTACCACTATTTGCAAATATTATTTTTTACGATGTTCAGTCGTAGGAAATACTGCGATTAAGTAAAGTAAAGAATGATTTTCGGAAATACTGATATTAGTATTAACAAACAACACAACCACGTGGCATTAATTGACATGAAAGAGAAAATATCTTGCACAGCGTCGTATACCCCACAAACAAGAAAGAAAAATTCTGCGTCAAGCATAAATTATGTAACACTTTCCAACACTTCCAAAATAATTTTACAAATCTTTAACCGTTTAATAAGGTGAAAGATGATATCTAAGTAAACAAATTGGAAAACTCATGACATATTTAAAAACCCAATTTCAAGAATTACCAACAATATTCGGAAACCTATCCGAACTATTTTGTACATCCCTGTATATGATCTACAGATTTGCATATATTCTACATAGAATGCTAAATTTTAGTTGAGTTAGGAAACGCATAGCACACTTGAAAATTCCCCTTCTGGAATTTTTGTTCTATAAACGGAAATGTACTCGAGAATGTACTCGACTTTGTGCTGCCCTGTATATGATGTACAGAATTTATACACACTAAGTAATAGACAAAAACTGAGATATATTTAAAAACGCGTTCAGCAACTGAAAACGCACTTCCAGGAATTATTGTTAACAGACAGTACCGAAAAATTTTGTGTGTCTCTGTAAATGAACGATGAATGCTATACCCACAATATTCTATAGTAAGCCTCTTGTAATACAACTTAGTGTTATATAACAATTTCAATATATTTTAAATTGTACAAACATTATTTAAATAAACCCCAAACGATTTTTCTAAATAGATCGTAATGTAACGGAATTTTTTGAATGTCCCTCTAAAGGCACTACAAGTGCTATGCACATCATATTCTATAGTAAGCATCTTGTAGGGCACCTCAGTATATATATCAATTTGTCTGAAATTGTGTAACATCTTCAAAATAAGCCTCAAATGATTTTTCCCCATATACCGTAATGTAACGGAATTCTTCTGAGTGTTCCTGTAAAAACGCTATAAATGCTACATACTTCATTTTCAATATCAAATATGCGATACTAAACTTCAATAACATATATCAATTGCATAACAATCCGAATACCTTTACACGAGTGAGAGCACGGACAGACAGACAGACAGACAAACCGAATTCAAAAACACTTTTCAACTATGTAAATAAATATGTAAAAAAATATAAATTAGCATGCCTGACAACGGACACTGGTCAGCGTTTAAGGAATGTAATCACTATAGAAATAAAAACATATAAATATAAAATTCCTTGAAAATAATATTTTAACAATGATTATGGTAATGGAAATATTCAGCTTTTAAGTCATAAAAGTTGTTAATTTTTCGTTCAATACCAATAATTCACTTATATATGTTTATTGGTGATAGAAATCAATTTATTTTTATGAATATGGTGTATTTTTAAAATCAAATAAAAACGTTTATAATGTTGAATAATTTAATTATACCTTAAATAAAACCACAAGTAAAAGCAAATATCTTATTTATAGGGAAGAACTGTACAGTAGTTCGTGCAATATAGTGTTCCTTTCAGTTATATTCTAATTATTTATGTCACATTCTTTATTATTGAAAGCAATGCCATTATGGCTTCCTAATTTTCCGTAAAATTTTCCGTGTGTTTACTGTATTAACATTTCATTTGGCGATATAATAAGTGCAAAAATAAATGTAAGCTTTCTTTGTCATTTTAGTAAAATATTTTAGAAGCTTTTAAATTATTTCAGACGTTTCTCAAATCTATAATAATAAGTTCACTTAACAATCAAAATTGTCTTTTTAAAAATTTAATACTCCAATTCTGTAAGTTTACTGTAAAATTCTGTAAAGTATTAAATTACTTATTTTTAGCCTTCTAACTTAAAACTGTGCATATTTTAATGAAGGTGACATATTATTATTACAGCTTATTCTGACAGCATCATTAAGCATTACTAAAGCCTACGTGTTTTCTTCTCTCAAGTAACTTTGCTTAATTAAATTTTAGACTTGCTTTATTAGAAACTTGGAAATTTTCAGAAAACTTTTATTCAATTATATATTCGGAAACAATATTTTTAAAATGAATAATGATTCTTAATAAACACAAATGGTTACT
This sequence comes from Maratus michaelseni, assembly GCA_963931845.1. Lineage (NCBI taxonomy): Eukaryota > Metazoa > Arthropoda > Arachnida > Araneae > Salticidae > Maratus > Maratus michaelseni. Next base: position 54,132,637 of record OZ007588.1, on the reverse strand, counting down.
GTGTAATGTTGCAATGATACGTTTCTCTATAATTATAGGGATTTTATTACCTAACGTAATTGTTTTGTATTATTTTTAAACTTAATGTTATATTTAAATGCAATAATGGTTAGCTGACATTTCCAAAAATGGATATTTAAGTTTTATTATTCTGAATTCAAAAGAAAAATCATCGAATTTCTACATTTCAAGGCACATATTTATAAATTGTTCATTTTTATAATCTTTTAATGCATGCATTTCTTAATTGGAGGATTGATATTGTTCAAGTTAATTATATCCTCATTTAATAGTTTCATATCTTTTTTAACATGTCTAATAAATATATATTTGTTTTAAAATTATTTGTTAAAGTAAATTCTTTATGTTCTTTTATTTCGTTTTAGTTCATAGTTTTTTGTAGTTTATAAAATGTTCCTTTTATAATTTTTTAATGTATGCCTTCCTTAATTGGAAGATTTATATTGTTTAAGATAATTATTTTTTTTGTTTATAGTTTCACATTTGAAAACAGTTGACAGCTTAATAACATCAAGTTTATCATATCTAATAAATATATATTGGATTAAAAATATTTAGTAAATTCTTTGTAAAGATATTAAAGATATTATCAACCATTAAAGATACTCTAAACACGTGTTTACTATAAACATAAAATAGATCTTTAGATCTATTCTGTAGATAGATCTAAGAGCGATGTTAAAATTAAAAGTGTAGAGGGCGTTGTACCTTCTTTCACATAGTGACTGTTCAGACTCTCTGTTTTTTAATTTATTTAATTAATTTAATCTCTCGTGTTTTATGTACATTGTATTTGTGTTTTGTGTATATTCTGATGACAATTTGATGAACAAATCGAAACATGTAAATTTTAAATTTTAACATCTTTAATGTTTATGTTGACGTCTTTTAAGCCAAATAAAAAGTGTTTTTAGTGTATATTTAAAAGTACATCCATGCTGTTAGTACATCACTGCTAGTTAGTGTGAACTGTTAGCTAAGTTCTGATAATATATTAAAGAGACTAGTCAGATGTGCCAATCCCAAAACTTTCTACTATCTCATAGAAGTATCACATACACCCAAAACGAATCAGCACCAATTTATGTCAAAATCTAACTGAATCTAAGGTTTTATTAAATTCCGGGCATTAGTTCTTGAACTATGACTATAGCTAAAATCGTGTCAATCCAGAAAAATACAGCCTAATAGCACCCCATCTCTTGGGAGATTTACACCAAAACCTAATTAACATCAACTTATGCCAACGTCTAACTCAATCTGAAGTTTGATGGAATTCCGCGTATTAGTTCTTGAAATATAGCTCTCGTTATAATCATGATAAAAGTAGTATAGCAGCGCCACCTGTTGGGTTGTTTACACCCAATTGCTAGTTATGTAACCAGCATTTATTCATGTCAAGGTCAAACAGAATCCGAAGTTTGGTGAAATTCTGTGCATTAGTTCTTGAGATACAGCTATCGTGAAAATCATGAAAAAGTAGTATAGCAGAGCCACCTGTTGGGCTGGTTACACCAAAACGTAACTATCGTCTATTTATGTCAAGGTATAACATGATTTATGTATACTAATAAAATAAAGTTCCGCTCTGTGTGTGTGTGTGTGTGTCTGTCTGTGTGTGTGTCTGTTGGCGATGGCTAGGAAAATTTAGCGCACCTAGAAGTCTGTAAATTTAGATTTAGGTAGTCCAAACTATCTCTTGGTGTACCTGAACCTCAGAACTTTAATATTTTGATAATTAGCCTAGATATTAATTAGATTCTCATTCACCATCGCTTCTAAAATGACATCTTTTAAATCAAAATGGCGAAAGAAACGTACCGGTGCATTGGATTTGGAAGCGGAAATGGACGAATTCGAAATTATTTTACTAATTAGCTAATTTTAAGAAAACTAATTGAGATATCAGTTTGAAAATTTCTGAGCATATGTAAAAAATATTCTACATCTGACTATGTGATTTTTGAAAAATTCGGTCGGTAATTTTTTGTAATGTATGCAAAAAACTGCCAAAAATCTGCCGGCGCCAGTGAAAACGATCCGAGAAACTTTCAGACAGGGATCTGCTTTCATTAAAAACTAACTACAAAGAGATCTGTTTCTCTGGCCGATCCCTCCATTTAGTTTGCGAGAATGAAAGGAAATAACTGTCAATTTTTACTAATGAACAAAAATTTATGTAACTAATTAAGATATAGATTTGAAATTAAGGTCGGGAAGGGGTGTCATCTGCCGGCTATTTTAGCGTAGCGTCTTCGTTATGTTCTAATTATCAGAAAAATGTAATTCTTTTTTTTTTAATGATCGCGTTAATGTAGGTGACGGTGGTTCTCTTGAACAAATTATTCTTTATATTTGCAATGAGAAACGCATCAGATATTGCGTAAAGACATTTTTCACTGAACAAACCTATTATTAATTTTTATTAAACTTCTATTTGTGATGTTTTCCAAACTGTATTTCACCTGAAAACAAATGTTTAAATTTCCAATAATATTATTTCTAATATGACAAAAAGTTTACGACATTTTTGGAAATAATATTTCCAATATCCGTTTCTAATGACTTGATAAGTACAGTTTTATGTCTCACATTCAAATCTGATATTTAGTCGATATTATCGAAGTATTTTGAAGATAAATGAATGGTCTGTGTTACAAATTTCGCAAAGTTGTGTTTTTTGTTGGATTATGTGGAATGATCGATGATTACACACCCAGAAAAAGGAATTGATTAAAATTACAAAACATGTTTTGTTGAGTACATTTTGGTTGTTTTAGCAAAATTCAAGTAAAATTGTACCATTTTACTTGAATTAACAAAATATTTATTGCTGGCGATACAAATTTTTTTTTTCGAATTGCAAAAAATTTTTGGTGATTCAAACAAAATTTCTATTGACCTATATTTAAACAAAAAGTTTTGCTGGGTCAACCAAATTTTTGTTGATTCAACAAAACTTTTTTTCTGGGTGTACCCAGTGTGAAAAATTGCAATTTCATAGTATACAAGTTTGTGTACTTTAAATAAAAAATTAAATCAATAAACTAACACTTATACCCACTTTCCTAACCCACTTAACTATTATTCAATTACTTGCTCAGTATGAAGTCAAATGTGGTGGGTAAGATCAGCATCAAGATGATCAATCAAGCAATGATCAGCATCAAGACAAAAGAGGACGGTAATTAAGATCGGAAGAAGGCCTCATGTTGTACTAGGTGCCAAGGACATCGGTAATCAATGACATTTATCGTTTTTTCTACATTTCTGTAAAATTTTGAATTTGGAACATATACTTTTCTTTCAAGCACCCATTCAAATATCAACGTACTTCAGGAACTCAGCGTTGGTCAGTATCGAAAATACATGTATTTGAAATACATTTAAAAATTACATTTGTATTTTGCATTTTGTATATTTAAACAGATCAAACTAAAGTATTTTGGTAACGTATTTTGATATTATTTTTCCATGTAATTTGTATTTTCGAAATACTCAAAATAGATTTCTCGATTTTTCAAACTCTTTGTACTAGACTTGAAGTTGGTTTAAACCAGAACTTCTGTTTAAACCGTAAATTAATTAGTCACAACAAGAAAAGACATGCTTGTTTGTTTTGTCTAAGCCTTTGAATTCGTTTTTGGAAGTTCATATAATTTTTTTTTTCAAATTTGTTACGGGAAGGGTTATTACCTTCTGCCGAAACATTTTTGGTGAATAGTCATAAAAGCTCTTCTAATTCTTAATGTTGCTATGAGAATGTTAAATTTTTGTCGTGTGGTACACAGTAGGTAGTAGGATCGTACATATTTTTCCTGAATATTGCATTTTTAAAGTATGTTAGAAGTGTAATGCAATACGTTTTTGTATAGACTCGTAAAAAAATGGATAATACATACTTGAGAACTCTTAATGAAATGAAATTAATTAATTGTAATAAATCGCGCTATGCATTAGATATCGAAATATTTGAAAATAATATTTTTTATGATAATTGATATAAGACAAAAACACCATTTTCAGGTGGAAACCAACTGAGCCTAATCATCCCTCTTTTCGGCCCGAACCATGCTTGGTGTTTACTTTATCCTCCGGACACGGGCCGGGTCGGGTCAGACTTTTTTTTCGGAACGAGTGGGACTTGGATATTTTTCCTAGAGGTCCCGCTGGGAAGAAATTTTCAAGCTCGATCTCGAACCAGATCGTATACAAATCATTAAAATCAGTAACATTTGACACGGTCCAACAATGTTTGAAAAAATACATATATTTTCAAATAGCCATTATTCTACAATTAAAATTTTTAATTTATACTTTTTTAGTACATATATTTCTAAACAATAAAATTAAAGTACACAAAAACCTGTGAAATAAACCTGTCTATGATGGAATCCTGTCTTAAATGGAAAAATGAGTTGTTCCATGCAAAATCAGTGTAATGATACGTGTGAAAAGAATATAATGCTTTTACAGCAGTTAATGTACCAGCTATGCTGTAAACTTGTCTATAATGGAATTTTTTTCCCTAAATGATTCCGTAAAACAGATATTTCTGTGTAGAATTTTTGAGATTTGTAAGTCTCCCAGCCATGGAGTATGGATTAATGATAACTCAAACATTTACTACAAATAGAGATTCATAAAAATTAAATATAGTTCACATCTTAAAATTGATAAACAGTAGAATCTTGAAAAGCTCTTGTGTATTGTGTTATCCACAAAACAATAGTATAAAAAGCTTTTAACTATTAATAAGTTACTAAAATGAATGTGTCAATGTTATCAACTTTTATGCTAAATGTGAGTCTCTTCAAGCATTTTCTGAAGATAAAAATGTAGACCATTCAATACTTTTGTTTCCCGCTGGGCTAAGTTGTAAAGGAAAAACAAAACTATTAGGTAGATTTCAATACCAAAAGCTACCTATAGCAGCCGTTCGGAGGGAAGCAATTCCAAAAAAATTTGGTGCATTTTCACCGATCATGACCTCCAGACTCCCAAACCACCCTCCGTTCAAATGTTGATATATATATACATATATAAATCTGACATATGTCATGCTGTAACTCTCTCACTTATGAACCGATTTGAGTGACTGAGTATAGGACATACCAAGGTCCCGACCGAGTTCATTGTCCAGCTTCATTCGTTATCTTGTTTCAAAATGGCGGCCAGTTAAAAAAAATTTAATTTTTAAAAAGTCCAAAAGGTGTACAAAAAAATTCTAAATTGAAAATATTGTTTATGTTAAGTATTAGTACATGATACAAGGATTCTGAAAAACTTTTTGTTTTTTTTGCTATATCTTAAAAAATGGCTGAGATATGGCAGTTTGAAATTCTTGGGTGGTTGAGATTTTGAAACAATCTGATATTTGTTATGCTGTAACTCTCGTATTTATGAATCGATATGAATGTGACTTACCATGTGATCGGAACATACCAAGGGCTCGAACGAATTCGTTGGCCAGCTTCATGCGGATTCTTGTTTCAAAATGGCGGCAAGTTATTATTTTTTTTTATTTAAAAAGATGTATACAAATTTATAAATTTAAAAAGTTGTTTCGTTAATTGTAAATCGTGATACAAGGATTCCGGAACATTTTTTCTTTTGGCTTTATCTTAAAAAAATGGCAGAGATTTGGCAGTTTGAAATTCAAGGGTTGATGACATTTTGAAACAATCTGATATTTGTTATGCTGTAACTCTCATGAATTTTGCAATTCAAATAAAAAATGGCAGAGATTTGGCAGTTTGAAATTCAAGGGTTGCTGACATTTTGAAACAATCTGATATTTATTATGATGTAACTCTCATGCGGAATTTCGCAATTCAAATTCAGTGTTAACGAAAACTGGGATTGAATCTTCCATAATCGTGCTCCATGCAATTCCCGGTACAGGCCGGAAGGACTTTTTTTGGCATAAAGTCGAAGATTTATTGCCTCATTGAATTTATAGAATTATGTTAAAAACACATTTTTGATGGAAAATTGACTACTTTGATAAGATTAAAAATGTGAAATTAATAGTTATTGTTGAGCCTCTACTAGGCTTTCCCCATGTAGATAGAGTTCCTTTTTTTAAATAATAACCAATTTTTAAATAATATAGTCACAGGCAGAAATAAATCTAGGAGGCAGAATTTTAGAACGGATGTGTCTGTACTTCGCAGCTCTGGGCCCTTTTTAAAAATGAAAAATGTAAACATAAAAAATAGCTAACATAAATGTCTTTTGTCAGAATGCCTCAAACAATAGAATTTTTAACCACATTGGCGTAAATATGCATCTTTTTTAGAAATTCACTGGGGCCAATAATAATTTTGTACGGTCCAGGCTCGGACCAAACTGAATCTTTTCTATCGAGCCGGGACAAAAAAAATTCGCATGGACATGGCCGGACTCGGGCATAACTTTTAACTTTTATACTGGACCGGGTTTTTTTTCTACGGGTAGTGCTGGTGCAGACTGTTCGGCACGTGCAGACATTTAATTTTAGGTACGGAGTTGCCCGCACAAAAGATGTAAATTTATTCCATGATATAGCAATTAAAACATTTTTGCGTAGTGCAATATATTACACAATCATTAAAATTAACATTAATGTATTTTTTATTTTGAATGTATTTTAAAACTACATTTATATTGTATTTTGAAATTCGAAAAGTATTTTATATTTTAGGTTCTAAAACTAGTGTATTTTGTATTTTGTATGGAAAATGGTTTTTTGATGTATTTTGCCCATCTCTGCAGGAACTGTATTCAAATACACCGAATTGCATTAAAATAAATGTAATACATAATAGAAATGGCTTGAAAAAATTGTGAATTACATGTGAATAAAAATAATACATAGTTTCTTAATTCAAATTAATTTCATATAAAAATAAAAATAATAGTAAGCAATATCTGTCCATGTATTTGTTTGTAACTATAGGGTAACAATTAATAATTCGATAAAATTTAAAGGTGAAATAAACAACAACACTAAACTCCAATAATAAAATGTTTCCTCTGGATCCTTACGAGGATTTTGCACTGCAATTTAATATATTTTAACAATATCTAATATTTCTTAGATGCAGGTATAAACAAAAAAAAAAAATAATAATAAGGATAAAAATATCTGCAAAGAACATTACTAAAACCAGAATATAGTTTAATTTATTCCATGAATGTTACAATAAAAACTAACTGAAGATAGCAAAAGGCACACGTGAGGGAAAATCAACAGTCGTATTTTAAGTGCATTAGAGGATGACGTCATTCACTTCCGGAAATGCAGGTGACAATTTAATTAAATACATGTGAAATACAGTTTAATATAATATAATAAAGCATACCTTGTAGGCTACACGTGAAATACCACTGCTTCAATCGACCCTTCCTGTCTTTTTCTTCTAAGCTTTGAATTTGAATTTTGCTTTTTAATCATAAATATCAAATAAACTTGTGCGTACACTTTATCTTTTTTGGGCTATTTATTTTTTTATAATCATTGTTGAGCTAGATATAATGCGATATTGTATTTCTGTGACAACATTGATATGAGAAAAAAAATTTCATTTAATTTCTGAAAACAATGCTGATTTAGTTTTTAGTTAACTGCAATTTTAAATCAAAAAACATGTTTTAACGCAATGTGAGTGTACTATGTTAGAAACCGGTTCAAAATACTTTCGAATACATTACTGTGCTCTGTGTACATGCATAGAAAAATGATGTTGACAGTAGACATAATAATATGATTTTTCTTACAATTTTGAACTTTTTCGAGCATTTTTTGTATGTTTTACTTACAAGTAAGTGTGTTCTGTAACGTACGGATCGGATATCAAAAACGTTAATTAATTTTAAAAGTATAAAAATAAAATATTATCAAATACGTGAAAAATACAGTAAAAATGACTATTTACTTAACACGTTTTTTAAAATAAATAATTTATCTTACTGAAAATACAAACTCAAATTTTATGATATGCACTTTAAGGATCGTCCAAAAAAATAGCGAGTTTATTGAAAAGTATACATGTTGAATTTATAGCATTTAGCTTATACTGAAAAAAGCACAAACTGAAGAAAAGTTATTTAAATATTACAACTTTGATTCATTACAGAATACGTTTCAACGCGTCCGGCAATCTTTCGTCGGTCGGTGTTGTCTGTGCAATGAACTTCATGGCTGCAACTCCGAACAATTTCTATAAAAATGTGTCAACGTCTCCTTTCTGACGTTGAACTGTGATGCATTGTAATCATGCTTGACGTCATATAACTGTTTTTCCTACTTATTATTGGCGCTTTTTGTTCCACTCGACGTCACACCCTTCATAACAATATTTGCTATTTTCTCCTTCTAAACGGGGCTTGCGACCCCATGTCCTGTAGCAAGTTTTCATCCCCTTGATTGCCGTTTATCATGCCTCCTTATTTGTCGGTCGAATTTTAGAACACCTTGTATATATATATTTAATACGGCATGATTTAAAAGAAAATATATTACAGTTATAACTGACATTACATATACATGGCCTTTCTATGAAGTTAAATAAAAATTTCAAAACGACTACAAATCTTAACTTCCATTCTTTCCATTGATATTGTTTTAACTTTTAATCAAAACAGCATTTACATTAAAGCCTTTTCTTTAAACTATTAAGATATGCTTTTGCAGCATTTGATACATTCCAATCTCCGGTAGCAATTCCTTAATATTATGCAGATCTGTCCTGAAATCATTAATCTTGTTTAGAAATTTAACATCCACATAAGCTTTTGATAAAGGTATTAAAACCTCGCAGAATACACCGAGCAATAATAACTACATACATTTTATGAATAATACTCCGTTCTAAAGCAAATAAATGAAAAGCGCATTTATGTATCAGTTTAATGATATAGCTGAATATGTAGAATTATAAACTCATTTCGATAATGCTGAAAATAATTTGAAACTAATATATATTGATCTGAAGTACAACCATGTTCAGATCATGCAAACGGTTAATTTGTAAAACGTATATTTATCATGTAAAATGTTTCTAAAACTTGAATGTGAAACATTGGTGCAGAAAATAATGAGAAGGGTTTCTTATGATGCACAGAAAGAATTTTAACACTTCCAATACTTATATATACGTTCGACGCATGATCTTAAATTCTTGTTTTAAATGTTACAGTGTGTTCAATATTAAAACGAGAAAAAGTATTAAACGAAATCGCGTATTGTAGATATTTCATAAAAATATTCTTTTATTATTACTTTTTAGATGCTTATGTTTATATCTGCCTGAAAACCATTTCCAGCATTCAAGAAACCCACTCATGTTTATGATAGAAATACAGGATAAGTCAAAATGAATATAGCGATTACAAACGGCTATAACTTTTTAATGGAATAGAATTTATCGATATGATTAACACAGAATGCAGACGGAACTTCAAAATTTCGAATACATACGTCATAGATGTTCTACGTGACTTCCTTGTCACTCGGACAACATCTAGGAGATAGTCCATTTCACGCCATACATTTTGAAGCATTTGTTCAATCACCGACGCAAGCGCATTACGAATGCGTACTTAGAGTTCTTCCATTGTTTTGGGCATGGGAGGCACATACAACCTGTCTTTCACATAACAACACAGAAAAAAATCGCAGGGTGTCAAGTCCGGAGATCTCGGTGGCCAAGAGCAGAAGACATCGTCGGCTCCACTTCGACCGATCTATGGGGTTATGTGAAAGACATACGTGCCTCCCACGGCCAAAACAATTGAATAACTCAATGTACGCATTTATGATGCGCTTGCGTCGGTAACTGAAGAAATGCTTCAGAATGTATGGCGTGAAATGGAGTACCGCCTAGATGTTGTCCGTGTGACCAAGGGAAGTCACATAGAACATCTATGACGTATGTATACAAAATTTTGAAGTTCCGTCTACATTCTGTGTTAATCTTACCGATAAATTCCTTTCCATTAAATAGTTATAGCCGTTTGTAATCGCTATATTCATTTTGACTTACCCTGTATATTTTTCTGTTGTTCTTTTCCCATCAAGGCCAATTTTTCGAAAACAATTTACATTTAACAGTCTTTCATGTTAGAATAAATTTTACAAACATTCTATATTGCCTTATTCTATCATATATATTACTTCTGTTGTCAACATCTCTTTTTTTATGAATTTACAAAGCGCAGAACAACGATTGAGGTATCAATCGAAGATTTTTTGAATCGGCTCCTGACATAGTACACTCCCATTTCGTTAAAACATGTTTTTTGATTTAAAATTGCTGCTAATTAAAAATTAAATCGGCATAGTTTTCATAAATGAAATGAAAGGTTTTCCTGAAATTAGTGCTGCCACAAAAATAAAATACCGCATTATAGGATGCTCAACAATGATTATAAAAAATAAATAGTACAAAAACGATAAAGTATGATTTCTCCGTGTGCATTATATATTTTTGGTTAAAAAGAAAAATTGAATTGTTTTGAAATGTTTGAATTGTTTTGAAATGTTTGGTTGAATTGAAATGTTTAGAAGAAAAAGACACCATCGAACTTTCAAAACAGTAGTATTTCACGTGTAGAATAAAATATATGCTTTGTTATATTAAATTAAATTGTATTTTAAATACATCGAATTATTTTTCTTTGTTTCATGTTTTTCAAGAAGCTGATGACGTCATCTTCTAATGCAGTTAAAATACGGAATTAATATTTTTGTCGCGCTAATTTCTATTATTTTCAATCAGTTTGTACTGTGACATTATTGGGATAAATGAGGCGATTTTCTGGCTTGATGAATCTTGTTTACAGATATTTTTATACTTAATTTTTTAGACGTTTAAACCTGCTACTGAAATATATTAGATATTGCTAAAATTTATCAGACTGCAGTGCGAAATCCTCGCACTTGTCCCCTGATCAATATTATAATATTAAATATACTGCTTTTCACTCTGCTTTGTACAACTCTGCTATTACATTCTCAACAAGGCGTAACAAAAACTAATAAATAATATAAGATAGAAACATTTTAATGTTCTGCAAACACTGAATTCCTGTTACACAAGCGATCACAATATACTGACATTATAATCACAATATAAACAATAATACTGCAGCATTCTTTAACAAGTTTTTTTTTTGTTTTTTAGGTGCGTTCGTAATTATATAAATGCGTAACACCTATAGTAGTCGTCTGGACCGTCCGTCTGTTCGTCTGTCCATCCGTCCGCATATAACATCGCAAAAACTACTCAACCGAATCGAATGATTTGAAATTTTATATATATTATCGTTGCAGAATTTTGTCGAGTCATTTCAAATTTTATGAAAATCGAATCAATACTTTAAATGATATTAATAAAAATTTTCTTTATTCTGTTAAATCATATCGTAAGTAATCTGTATAACAAAAGCCCAAGTCATGTGACTGAGGAAAACAAATACGGACAAACCACTTCTTATTTCATATGCCAGGCGGCCATTTTTATTCAAAATTATGTTTTTGGATAAAATTGCATAAAAGTTACTTTTTTAGAAAGATTATTAAAAAAAAATAGTTTGTTTGAGAAATGAGTTACATTAAAATATGTATAGATTTTGAGCTAACTTCAGTGGAAATTAGATTTACAGCCTAATAATCCATTACAGTAAATAAACACAGGAGATTCGTTCATCATGAGTCATAAAAATATTAAACCATAGAGGTTTATTATTCGCGAAGTAAGATCTCCAAGGTGAATTTTGCGGCACTGTCTGCTGTAGAAAAATAGTTCGCATTTGTAAACGTGACATGTGTAATAAGAAACAACAAAGGCATGCTTATTTCGCTCATAGCAGGCGATATAATTCATTTCACAGAAATAATAAGGATGATTTTTTTACATTGTGAAACTAGTTATAAAACGAACGCACCTCATATGTCACGCTTAATGTACAATTTCTAACTTGTTACTCTTGGTACGTAATGTGATTCGCAATATAGTATTTAAATAACAAAGTCATATAGTACTTCAACATTTTTATATTACCTTCAGACAGAAATATATGTAAGGAAGAACAAACAGTTGCATGAAAGAAATGTATTACTAATTTTCTATTTCAAAAAGAGATGACATTCATATAATAATAGAAACGACAGAGATGACAATGCTTGTGTGATGTTCAGTAATGAATTCTGAATTTAAAATATGAATATTAAGATGATATATTCAAACTTGGATTTGAATTAATGAAGCCATATTCGGCATATTTGAAGATATATTCGGAAAAAAAACTATTTTGAAACTTTATCATATGTGACACAGCATGTTCAAAAGATCTTATGAAATATGTCAAAAAAGAGTACAATATTAACAGAACAAATATCATGATTCATTATAAAACGAGGTTTGGAATTGTCTTTTCCATCGCAAAATTTGCATATTAGGATTATATTTTTAAACATGGGAGTTAAATAAAGACAGTCATATTTCGCATATTTTTAGATTATTCGTGAAAATATATTTTACCTTTAAGCATTTGGAGATTAAACTAGTTATTTAGCTAGATAATATTTTCATGAATGGGGTTAAAATAAGGAAGTCATATTGAGAATGTTTTAAATTATTCGGAAAAATATATTAAAGAATAAATGACATGACGTATTTTTAAAGAATAAATGCATTCAATTGACAATAAAAATAAGATGAAGAATGTGTTTGATTACAAAATGACTACAATAATGGTTTTGTATTAATATAATAATGGGTTTAAAAATGATATTTTTAAATAAATTGTTCAGAATATTAAAATTGTAATTGCTTAATAGGCGTATAGCCAACATAGTGAAAATGTACCCAAGCCGGGACTCGAACCCGGGTTATCAGTATACCGCACTAACGTTCTATCAACTGCACTACTTGGGACCTCTTTTCTCTGGAAAAATTTCCAAGTATTAAATATGAATTTATTCAATTGCCGATGCTGGAATTTCTTTGATTTCGTGTTTGCCCCAGGGTTGGCGGCTCACGGAAAATATTCCATCTTGTGCTGTGTTTGTAGCCTTGCCAACATGTTATGGTGAAAATGTTCCAGGCTGAGTATCGTTCCCAAGTGGTAAAGTTGGTAGAATGTCAGTGCGGTATACTGATGACCGGGGTTCGAGTCCCGGCTTGGGTACTTTTTCACTATGTTGACTATACGCCTATTAAGCAATTACAATTTTAATATTATGAATGCAAGGCGTGAGAACTTTTCTCAGGAAAAATTTCCAAGTATTAAATATGAATTTAAATTGTTCAGCTACAAAATCCATGTTTGGCATCATTTTTAAGGGATAACAGAAGTTACGAAATTTCGTGTAAAACAGCTTATATTGTTATACCTTTAACTCGGGTAAAATTGAATTGATTTCAGTATGCTTTAAAACATAGTTTCTAGACTTCTGTATTGTTATGTTAATTGGGCGTCAGTGATTATTCGCCAAATCTTGTTTCAGATGGCATTATTCGAATTGCAAATAACTAACGATCCATTGAACAACGATTTGAACTGAGGATTTATTTTTGCAAATTTTAAATGATATTAAAAGATTGTGGGACCTTATATAAACTAAGTTTCTATTATTGTGTATATAAAATGAGATACAGATACGGTGCTTTCATTATGAAATAAAATGTTTTTATGGTATGTTATGTCTTATTTTGACATTTTTGTAATGACTAAGCATAATAATTCATAGATTCCGAATACGTCATATTTTGTTATTTGTGTTGATATGTTTGCTTTTAAGTATTTTAACATGATTATAGTATTTTAGATATTTGTAAGTAAGATTTTTAAGATATTACATTCCAATGTTAAAAAGGGGGCTATTTATTATTAGCTAATGTGAAAAGATCGACGAGAAAAAATAAAGGATTGGCGAGATTCAATAAATTTTGGCGATCAGTGGCGCTCGGCTAACAGAAACGTACCAAATTTTGGAAATAACTAATCCATAAATCGAAGAATGCATTAGTCACGATAGCTTAAAAAACATTAATTATTTTTGTTTGCTAAATTGTGTAACTTTCGTATTAAACTATTAACACTTGCTGAAGGATCAATTTATATTTTAGGTATTGCCAAACCTATTAAAAAAATACTGAAATTGCCTCGACAATTTTCGTGAAAAAAGGTACACGAATGTCAACAATTTTACATGGGATAAAGTTTATGTTTCCAAACTCAAATAATTATTTTATTTTTTATTTTTATTTCTTACAGAACGGTCTATTTCTTTATAGTTTATCTCTTCATAAATGCAATTCATGATACAAATCCGGATTGATAAAATTTCGAACTAGAAAAATTGACGCACAGTTATTTATCCTTTTTCATATTGTAAGTGTTATTATGTGTTATTATATGTGTATTATTATTGTATGTGTTATTATGTGTTATTATGCATATTTACTTGAGACATAATGAGGATAATAATATTTAAAAATAAAACTGTATAAAATTGAAAATAAGTTAGTTTTGAAGCTCATGCATTTGATTATATATACGATGAAATTTAATTTAGAATTACCTACACAAATTCAAAAAAAAAAAAAAAAATACTTTAGCGTAAAATATAAAATGCCGATATGATATCCTAGTACTTTGTCCCATTTTCTTTCGTAGAAATATTTTGTGGTCTGTTCATAAAATATGTAACAAAAAAAAATTAAATAAAATAAATTTTATTAATTTTAAACACTGACATTCCACGTTTTTTTTATTCATTTAATTATTTATTCTTTATTAATTCAATAGGGGATAAATTAGATTACTCCCTATTTAACACTCCTTTTTCAAAGAAATGCTACTGTGTTGTCCAAAAACAATAGTTCATATATAGTGTGCTAAATTGCGTTTTCGATATGAACTGTATCAGATAAAAATACACTGCGAATATAACTCAAATGATGCTATAAGTCTATAAAAACTAACAAATCCTACATATACGTTATTTAAACTCACATTAGGTTGAGGTCAGAATGACTTATACTATACTCAGTTGGTACCGTATCGCTTTACCATAGAATTCACATGTAAAAAATAACATTTAAAGGAAAAAACATAATCGATACTTTGCTTGACATTCGCAAAATATTAATCGTCCATATATTTTAAACAAAAAGCGCATTCTGTCAAATTCCAACATTACTTTTTAACACGAAAAGGTCTCTTTGCGCATGTTTTAACGTTATTTTATTTAAGTCATCTCCCCTCAGACACGGGAAATCAGATTAGGCCTCATCTGTTTAGCCTAGGTGAAAAGGGTTGATTAAAACGGATGGAGGCGTACCATTGCATTGAACGCATAGACTTTCTAAAATATTTTTGCTCTAAGGGTGAAAGCTAAAGCTTTTTTTTTTAAGAACTCTTGTTTTTACTACTAAATATGCATATTTTTTCCCAAAAATTTAAAAAGAGCTTGGATACAGTTATATTTATAACCGATTGAAATATCAGAGAGTTCGGAATATGAGAACTATTTTTTTTATTGCTATGTTAAAGGAGTCGAAGCGAAAACAAACAAGCAAACGAAAAAGCGAGAAGAAAACATTTCTTTTACAACTAGATAACAATATTTTTTTACAAAAGTTTTGCACGGGCTGTAAAACCATTTTATTTATCACCAATAAAGATTTCAAAGAGTTCGGACGAAAATAACTTTATATTTTAAAACTATGAAAGGACCCTACGTAAAAAAAAACAAGAAAATGAGCACTTTTAAGAGTAAATATCAATATTTTTTCGCAAATTTTTCATTTAAAAATATAATTTCATAAAAAATCGGATTAAATATATAAATTTTATTTATTATCACGGGCCCGGGCAACGCCGGGCGGGGTCAGCTAGTTATTACTAAAAGTAATTCCCCCATGGTCATTTCAGCTAATGAAATAGGAAATATGGAGTATTCCATGAAAATTTCTAAATGAGATTACAACAATAAAGCGAACGATACTGATTGTTGCCAAGCCACACAACCAAAATTATACTAGAATTCGCCAAGGAGGCGTGCTTCAATGAATATCAAAACAAGTTGTAACAGTTCCTTTTTATGATTGGTTCAGTAATGATAAATCTGAGTTGCAAAAAAAGTCGTAAAGTCAGACAACTTGCAAATAAATATGTATGAAATGAATTTTTAGAAAATAAAAACATAGTCGTTTTACCTAATGAAATAGCGAATATGGAGTATTCCACGAAAATTTCTAAATGAGATTACAACAATAAAGCGAACGATACTGATTGTTGCCAAGCCGCACAACCAAAATTATACTAGAATTCGCCAAGGAGGCGTGCTTCAATGAATATCAAACCAAGTTGTAACAGTTCCTTTTTATGATCGGTTCAGTAATGATAAATATGAGTTGCAAAAAAGTCGTAAAATCGGACAACTTGCAAATAAATATGTATGAAATGAGTTTTTATAAAATAAAAACAAAGTTTATATTTGGTAAACGGAACTTCTTTTTTCATACAATTACTTAAAAGTATTAATGATATATAATTTTAAGATAAGGCATAATAATAATTTAAAAAATTTATTAAAACTACTACTAAAAGCTAGTCACCGTAATACTTACCCATCATGGATATGCATAATATAAATTATGAAAATAAAACATGTGTAAACTATTTATAAAATGCATTGCAATTCGAATAAAATCGTGGCTTGATGGCGTCATAAACTTTAAATACTCTATTACTACAAAATTGATAATCATATTAACTAACGGTTTACTGCGTCGGATGAAGCGTCTCATTTCCAATTAAAATATATATCTTTAAATTGAAATTTGAATGAAATATAGGGTAAGGAAAAATCGAAGAGTGTGGAAAATAGGATTACAAATATCTCGGCAATCCGATCGACTTTATTCTTTATGTAAAATTTGTTTTTTTAATTGTCTTTTATATTCCTCCTTAAAAAAACAATTTCGAAAATATTTATATACCTTTTATCAGAACGAATATTTCGAGGGTCCGAAAAAAATAGTTCCGGATAATCGAGGTTACTGAAATTCAATAAGCTTCTTTCCATTATTACATAATAAATGAGTACCACTAGTACACACCAAATTTCAAGTCTCGATCTCGATTTGTTCGGGAGATAGAGCGTTTACAGACACACAGACGGACGGCAATTTTTTTTCCTAAAAACATGTTATTCGGAATCTCCAGTGTCTGAAACGTGTAAATCCGTCAAAACATTTTTTTTTTTCAAAACGATTAGCCTATCCCTCTAAGCGTGTAGAACGTAATATTCCGTTCACTAAGCTCCAGGTTTCACTGCAATATATGCAATGTTTAAGATAATATAATTCTATAGATTTAATGAATTTTCAAAACATTGAAGAATGATTAATACTCTCAAGGGTTACATTCATATTTGTAATTCAGTTTTATTTATAATGCTGAAAGAATCATATTTTTTTAGCATTTAAAACAAAATGCAGAGAAAACAACATTACAATTTTACCCTTTTTCAAAACGCTCAGAGGGCTATACTACGTATGATGGGTAAGTAATAATTAAAATCGTGTATGCCTTCGAAAAAAGACTTAAAGTATTTAGCAATAGCATTAGCCAGTAAAAAAAAAAAAAAAACAAAAAAAACAAAAAAAAAAAACATGTTAAGCCTGCTCAAGAAGTTGAGATACATAATTATTCTTTATTTTATGCAATTCAACAATACAATAAACTAAAATAGTTGAAATGTGATTTTCAGGATAAGACATGCATTTTTAATAACTTCATAAACTCTATTACTACTAAAAATAATTTTAAGTATTTTAACCCTATTATAGAACACTTAAAATATTTAGCGACGAAATTGTCCACATAGATAGTTTTTTATTTTACTCTCGAAGTTAGATAAAGACTTTTATAAATTTTCGAAAATTACATTCTAATATCGAAAATATATAAGTGCCTGCTGAATCTATTCATTTATGTAAATAACCCTTAATATCTTTATCGATGCTATCGTATACCAACAAATATTTCCCTGTTAAGTCAGTAACTTTAGATCTACTTTTATCAATTTCATAAGATTAAATAACATTTTCGAAATATACATATCTTTCAAGTTATATTAATGTCTAGTTTAAGTCATGTTTAAATCTAATTATTTATGTATGACTTACAGTTGACAATTTACCTACAAGACAATAAATATACTATCAAAACAATATTTAATGTAAATGCAGTTGTATATATTATCTATATTAATGTGTAAGAAATATTAATTTGAGAAAATTGAAAATATATGCTGTAAATAAATGATGCATTATTCAGATATAAAGCAGTATAGTTTCCAATTGGAATATTTCGGTTGTTTAGCTTGCTTAATTAACACATTTTGTGTAAATGTGCTTTTACTTATTCATTATACGTAGTATAGGGTAAATCTTGTAATCGTTTTGAAAATCGAAAAAAAAATTACGAATTTACACGTTTCAGACACTGGATATTCCGAAAAACATATTTTTAGAAAACAAAAATTGCCGTCCGTCTATCTGTGTGTCTGTAAACGCTCTGTCTCCCGAACAAATTGGATAGAGACTTGAAATTTGGTATGTACTTATTATGTAATAATGGGAAGAAGCCTATTGAATTTCAGTAACCTCGATTATCCGGAACTATTTTTTTCGGACTCTTGAAATATTCGTTCTGATAAATGGTACATAAAATTTTTCAAAATTGTTTATTTTAAGTAGTAAATATAAAAAACAATAAAAAAACATAAATTTTGCATAAAAAATGAAGTCGATCGGATAATGAGTTGCCGATATATTTGTAATCCTATTTTCCACACTCTTCGATCTTTCATGACGCTGTATTTCATTCAAATATCAATTCAAAGATATATTGTAACTGGAAATGAGACGCTTAATCCAACGCAGTAAGCCGTTAGTTAATAGGATTATCAATTTTGGAGTTATAAGGATGTTTCTTTTACGCAATTCAGTAATAGAGCATTTAAAGTTGATGACGTCATCAAGCCAAGATTTTATTCGAATTGCAATGCATTTTATAAATAATTTACGCATGTTTTATTTTCATATTTTATATTAGGCATACTTATCCATGATGGGTAAGTATTACGGTGGCCCCCAACAACTGGTTTAAAATTGTATTCAAGTACTTTTAATTCTACTTGTATTGTTTGCCTACTAGGAGTATTTACACTGAATTTTTTGTGAACATAAAGAGAAAATTAGACAATAACAATATAAATCCGGGTTCATATGCTTTCACCATATTTTTTTAATAGAATTGTTCTATTTAATATTTAAATAGCAGAAATTGTAGACACTGCGTTTAATTTCAGGATTTGTAATACTTTTCTGCATTTGAATAAGGCGAAAAAAAAGCTATTAAATAATTGTGGTAAAATAATACGAAACCTGTAAACAGTTTTAAGTAAATTTAACATTTTAGTAAAAAATAAAACAAAATTTATAAAACATATATAATTTCCAAGATACGACATCAATTTGTAATAATTTCAAAAATGTTTATTTCATAAGAAATAAAGTAATCCTTCTATAAGTAAAACATCTTGAAAATATTTAGAGACATTATTGTATTCTAACGTAATTTTCCAATTTTAACTAACATTAATTAATGTTTACTATAGATATATAAATTCTTCTATCACTTTTCGAAAAATTCTAAATATTTCTGAAAGTTATAAGTGTATCTGTAAAGATAAGTTTTAGCTCTCTGTCAAGTCTAAAATTTAATTATTTATGTATGACTTACTGTTAAAAGTTTGAACAATTTATTATAAATTTGAAATCATGTTATCAGGATTAAGGTGCATTATATATTCAAATGTATATTCTGGCTCAACAAATCGATATAATTTGGATAGCATGTTAAGATGTATGAAATATGCATTTAGAAAATGTCAATGTATACATTTTAAATCAATTAATTATTAATTATATATAAAGTAGTAAATTGTCCAATTCGAACATTTTTATTGTTTCTTTTACCTAATTAACACAGATTAGGTGGGGCGTGGGACATCTTTAGCAGTGAATATTTTTAGTTAGGAGTATTTTATAGAATCTTTTGATAGTTTGAGCTATTTAAATTTTTAATAGAAAATAAAACAAAACATATTATAAAATATATAACTTTTGATATAAGGCATACAATTTCAATAACTCCAGAAATTTTTATACGCAAAAATATTAGTTATTTCTTCTATACCTAATAAATTTTTCTTAAAATATTTAGCTTTGTTATTGTATCATAAAATAGCTATTCGTTTTTACTGAAGAACTTTAGATATACAAAGATTTTATCGATTTCGAAAGATCAAAGAATCTTTGCTTTGATATAACTGTCTCTTTAAAGCTATTTTATGTTTGTGCTCTAAACCAAGTCTTATATATTTCGTCCTTGAAGCAGTAAATTCCAGACGTTAATCTATACAGATACTGTCAAGACAATCTATTATAAATTCTTCTGTATGCTATATGGATTAAAGTGTATAAAATAGTCCTTTGGAAACATTTTAAAATATACACTTTGAGACGCTATTTACGCTTGAAGTTTTCAAAATTATATATTTTGACTCTTTGTATTAATTAATTGTCGGGTGGTGTAGGGGATGGAAGGTTTTTCAAAATTCATTTCATCCTTTCTAAAATATAATATGCCTTATAATGTAGATAATTTTAGAAATCAGCTGAAATTCGGACCATTATATCCCCGATATACATCTGAATTTTCAGGATATCCGATTGAATTTTTATATGAGTTGCAGACTGTTAAAAATTTGCAGCTAACTTTTAAGTCATTCAACTGTTTTTATTGAAAACGGTTACATAACTGTAATTTAACTGTAGTATAAACATAATATGTGCAATAATATGGTCAGCATAAAGTTAAATTACTGTTATGTATAACCGTTTTCTATAATACCGGTCAAATGACTGGATAGTTTGCTGAAAAATTTTAACAGTGCATATTGACTACTAAATTATGACAAAAATTGCTTATCGTCCGCGCACGCGCAGTTAAAAAATATTTCATACAAATGCACATATTCCAATTAGTTAATATATTCATGTTATAATTGCAGTTTATTGTTTCTTCTAGAGTTTGTCCATTTTTCTGAAAATAACGTTAAATTTGGTTGAAAACCCTGCATACAATAAACAAGAGACATGTGGATTTTTTTTTTTAATTTTTAATAGAAACTTTTATATATCCTTAAATATAAGGTGCTATTCTTGCATAAATAAACACAAATGTTCTATACAACACACATAGTCGTGTATACAGCTAGTGATCGCTTCAAACATTTAATTTTACTGAGTGATTTTATGTATTATTCGCCAGATTTACTTGCGAAATGTCTGTAATTAAATGAGGAAACTATTTTTCTATGAAAATAGCGGTATCCAAAGTAGCATTTTAGTATTTAACTGGAAACCGTGATTCAAAATGAAACATATTTGGTTGTTTTCTTGTAGTATTATGACAACTGAAAGGAAATACATTTACATTCTTTTTTGGTACTATGTCGGATGATTTAACATTTTAATGTACCAGGCGGTATTTGACATTTTATTTTACACTTGGAAACGTATACAGGGTTATTAAAAAAACTTTGTCGATGTACGACACCCCTACAGACAGTACCGTTAAAAAACGGTATGCCATTGGCACGTGACTAGTTCACGGTATGGACTGAAGAGTAAAGCAAATAACAACAATGAAAGCTTGACAGTGAAGGCTACAGTGACAGGATTTTTAAGATATCAAATTTCAACACCCAATTTCTTTCATCGCAGAAAGACTTTCCATAATGAAAAACATTAACAAGCGTTAAAAAAACTAATTTTAGAAGCAGAAATGGTGACAAAAAAAGGAAAGAAGACCATTTCGTAGTCCAAGTGTGCTTCTATAACAGATTGGTGGCATTTTCATGCACCGTCATTTTGCGTTTTTGTGATTGGCAGTTTCACCTAAATTCATCCAAATGGTCTTTTAGCTCTTGGGGTATTTCAAATTAGAGGTATACATGTCAAATCCACTTAATTAGTCTTAAAATAATCATATAAAATAGAAAAGGCAAAAGCTGAATAATTAAAAAAAAAAATGCATGTGTCCGTAAATACTAAATTGCAAGGGAAAACCCCCTATTTTGGACAAGATATCGCCATGAAAGTCCATATATATATAAAATTGACCATAGGGACACGCTTGGTATGTTTTTTAAAGTGCTCAATTTTCGACTGCTAGGTTGAAATTCGTATGTATTAAGCAAAGAAACATGAAGAATACAACTTTTATACATCAAAGTGGCGACTGCCACTACTACGTGCTACCTTCATGACTGAGACTATTTCATATCTGAACATTGGTACTTTTCTTTTAAAAAATTGCGAAAAATTCAAAAATCGCTTTACGAAATTTTAATAAAAATTCTTAAGAATACGTCAAAATGTAATATAACGGGGTAAAAGGTTGAATTTAGATTGTTTTTATGGGTGGCTTACACATCGCCGAAGAACTTGGAAAGCAAAGCTGTTTGGAAGGTAGTAAACCAGGGCACGGAAGCTGCAACCAGAAAAATTTACAAGCGATATTTATTAAGTTACTGACTTCTATCGGAGGCATGGTTGGGGAGTTAAAAATATATGACGACCGCGATCAACGCCCCCTAGATAAGAAAGCCGTGACACGCGTCACGAAAACGTCATACCAAGCAGGCAAAACAAAGAAAAAAATTCGAACAACTTGCATGTTTCGATTTCATTGGCTCATAGAATTAATAATTATAGTTTACGACTAATAGTTAATAATTCCACGAGCCATCGAAATCGAAACATGCGAGTTGTTCGAATTTTTTTCTTTGTTTTGCCTGCTTGGTATGACGTTTTCGTGACGAGTGTAAAGGCTTTCTCATCTAGGGGGCGTTGCCGCGATAGGTTCCATTTCACTCATTGGTCTCACGCTGAGTTTAAAGCGTTTCTGTAAACTGTGGAAACCTACATGAAGGAGAATTTTGGGAAGCTCTTGGATTTGTTCATGCAAATAACTAAAGAAACATCGGGATATCGACGATGGCAAAATCTCCAAAAATTTTTTTGTCCACAATTCAAACTAGAAATTGCATTTTATATTACGTATAGCACTGCTGTTACAGATAAAAGTATTTTTATTCGATTACAAATTTATGTACGCAGGGATAAATTAATTTCATAACTTTCACAAATTCTGTTGAATATAGTATCCATAATAATTTGTATATAACTGAAATAATGTTACTACTCACAAGACACACCAATACCATCTGGATGAAAACGGAACATATTTTAAAATCTACATTCCAGTGCCATTATCAATTACATTGGGTTATTAGTTTAATGGCCACATATTGATTAGAACGCATGTTACATTACTCGAAATAGAGTCAGTCAAATTTCTAAACGTATAATCGTTATACAAATAAGCGTATAAAAGATTGTGATTTTTCTGAGACCATAATTTTAGTCTAGGTTAATTTTAACACAATTATTCAAATTGGTAAAGAAATCATATGAGTTACAATTTTCTAACTGGACGGAAAATGTCCGGGCCAGGATTCGAACCTGGGAGCTCTTGGCTGAAGCTGCCAGTACTCAACCAACTGAGACATCCCGGTCGATTCTGGAGGACCTAATTCATCCAGTTAACCTTATTGATCATAGCATCTGGTCTGATGTCTGAATAAGCTCAACAGAATAAATCGCGGGTAATTTGGAACTCCAGAAAACCAAGAAATCCCAGGCCAAGAGATCCTAGGTTTGAATCCTGGCCCGGATATTCTTTGTCCAGTTGGAAAATTACAACTCATATGATTTTTTTCCCAATTTGAATAATTGTGTTAAAATTAAGGTAGTGTAATCACGTATCTAGTTTACTGGACTTCCAAATTAACTGCGATTTATTCTGTTGTGCTGATTCATGTATCAGACCAGATGATATGATCAATAAGGTTAACTGGATAAATTAGGTCTTCCAGATTCCACCGGGATGGCTCTGTTGGTAGACACACTGGCAGCTTTAGCTAAAAGATACCAGGTTCGAATACTGGCCCAGACATGTTTCGTCCAGTTGGAAAATTACAACTCACATACTTTTAGTTTCAAACCTCCCACATATATAAAACATTCATTATTCATTCCATATTTTTAAATAACGCATGATTGTCTTTATTTAAAATTATTATTTATTTCTTCTAAACCTAAGGCTTTTGAAAATTCTCTGACAATAATATAGTATACTCACTTGAGTTGAAATGAAATCTTTTCTCAACTTTCCCAGACTGTGTGTATGTGAATAGAATTTTTCCCCTTTATCATTATTTTTCATCAGAAGTTATAATGACAGCTCCGGCTTCCATGTTTTGTCAATAATTAGTCACCCGAAGTAACATTTAAGGATAATGAGAAACGGTACACATGCTGCTTTAAAGTATTCTTCACAGATTGAACATATCATTAGTAATTGCGAATTTAATGACATTTTTGCAATTTTACAAATTGTATTTTATCTTAAAAGCACACTTTTAAATTTTCGATAATAATCTAAGTCACTATCTAAATAATCTAAGCCACTTTCGATAACAATCTAAGCCACTATCCATTACACTGACATGTGTAGTTTATGTTTGCGAATGGATTAGTACGTATGTTACATTTCTTGGAACAGAATCCGCCAAATTTCTAAACGTATAAACTACTTTTAATCCCAATCCTTATATATTATTAGCTTTTTTTTCATGACGCATGGTTGTCTTTATTTTAAATTATTATTTATTTCTTCTACATTTAAGGCTTCTTGAAGGTTCCTTGACAATAACATATATTCACTTCAGCTGGAATGAAATGCATTATCAATGAGTCAATCCGTATATGATTAGAACTCTTGTCCTGTAACATTATTGTGTATCAGAAGTTATAATGACAACTCCGGATTCACTGTTTTGTCAATAATAGTCACCTGAAGTAATATTAAGGAGAATGAGAAATTTAAGACATATTCCTTAAAGGCATTCTTCACAGATTGAGCGTATCATTAGTTGTGAATTTAATGACATCTCTGCAACTTTACAAATTGTATTTTTTCTTGAAAACACACTTTTAAATTTTCGATAATATTAAATTGCATAAAATGTAGTTTATGCGAAGAAAATAAATAAAAATATAATGTGTTTATTAAAAATATCTGTATTATTCTATTTATAGTATTTTCATTTTTCACACCACGTATATATGCTTTTATCTTGTGAAAAGTATTTAAACTTTATCCAATATAAATTTTATTGTTTGCTATAAACAATTTTTCAAGGAGAATTCTTACTCCTATTGCACGTTTTCTTTATAATCTTATTTAAAATCTGCTACATCGCCTTCAAATGTATCTGTAATTTATTTTTTTTAATTAATAAAGTTTATATTACATAAATTTAAGCATATGTCAGAGTTCCCAAACAATCCACTTTTTGTAATATCAATTTTCTCATACAAAAATATTCTTTTTAGACTTTTCTTGTAAATTTTGTATAAACCAAACTCTAAGTTTATTTTTGTTACAAATGTTGTAGAAACTGACTATGAAAATATATCTTATGAAATACTGGTATTCAAAAGAGGACCTTTTGGGAGTCCCAGTGTACGTATTATGCACTATATTCAAAATATAAATCACCAATTAGCCATTATTTAACGAATGAAGATCTACACTCAGAAAAAGGAATTGATTAAAACTACAAAACATGTTTTGTTGAGTACATTTTGGTTGTTTTAGCAAAATTCAAGTAAAATTGAACCATTTTACTTGAATTAACAAAACATTTTTTGCTGACGATACAAAATTTTTTTTGGAATTCCAAAAAAAAAAAAAAAAAAAAAAAAAAATTGTTGATTCAAACAAAATTTCCCTTGACCTATATTTAAACAAAAGTTTTGTTTAAGTATAGGTCAAAGAAATTTTTTTTTGAATCAACAAAAAAAAAATTAATCAATTCATTTTTCTGGGTGTAATTTGTACTTTCTTCTATCTTTGCAAGAAGAAAGTATTGGATTTGTAGAAAATTTTGACTTCCGGTGTTCGACGGATTTATACGGCATAAGTTGTTGCTGATTAGATTTTGGTGTGAATTGACCAGCAGGTGGTGCTGCTATACTGTATTATTTACGATTTCTGCAATATCTCTATTTCAAGAACTGATGCATGGATTTTCATCTAACTTGAGATTCCGTTAGACGGTTACATAAGTCGTTTCTGATTAGGTTTTGGTGTAAATAGACCAATAAGTGGCACTGCTATGCTTCATTGTTCAGAATTTACACGATTTTAGCGATAGTACTATCACAAAAAAATAATGCACGGAATTTCATCATGCTTCATATTCTGTTAGACCTTGGCGTACGTCGTTGCTGATTACGTTTACGTGTAAATCATATAACAGGTGGCGCTGCCATGCTGCATTTTTTAAATTCTAAAATGAATAATGTATAAAAAACACGCTTTTGAAATATTAATATCTATGAGATAGAAGAAAGGTTTGGATTTGGCACATCCGAGTGGTTCATCATGCGTCTAACATGCGATAAAGCATATTATAATGGACGTGAAGTACAATAGACATTATTAGTAAAAGATTTCTGAATCGATGTGTTCCTTCATACTTGAAAGGATAAGGGTCCATGAGCCGTAATTTTTGGCCCATGAAATAAGACTAAAATTCGATTTTGTTATACTGACTTAATTATTTCACTTTTTAATATTAGAAGGCTTATCCTGTACGATTTCAAAAACAGTTTTTGCATTTTGTTCGGATTTATATGACTTACACAAGCTCAAAGTTCGTATTATGCGTAGTTTTTAATGGAAAATACGCAATTAATCCTAATTTTACCTCCATTATTTATATGCCACAATCCTGCAACACGTTCTTCATTGCATACATTATAAAATACATCAAAATATACAATATATGTAAAAATAAAAGTGTTGCAAAGCTGCGCTCATAGTGAAATATTAAAAGTAGAGAGTTAAGTAACTGCATTCCCTCATGTCACTAAGAGACTTTAAGATGCAGCAACGTGTTTAAACGTGCTAAAATGAACGTAACTATTGCTAATGTGAAGGAATGCAGTTATTAGTAATAGTTACGTTCATTTTAGCACGGTTAAACAAGTTGCTGCATACTAAAGTCTCTTACTGACGTGAGGGAATGCAGTTACTTAACTCTCTATTTTTAATATTTTGCTACGAGCGCATATTTGCAACACTTTTATTTTTACATATCTTGTATATTTTGATGTATTTTATAATATATGCAAAGAATAAAGTGTTGCACGACTGTACGCATATAAATAATTGAGGTAAAATTAGGATTAATTGCGCATTTTTCATCCAAAACTACGAATAATACGAACTTTGAGCTTGTGTAAGTCATATAAATCCGAACAAAATGCAAAAACTATTGTTAAAATCGTACAGGATAATGTTTCTGATATTAAAAAGTGAAATAATTAAGTCGGTATAACAAAATCGAATTTCAATCTTATTTCATGGGCCAAAAACATGTCTTATGGACTCTGATCCTTTGCTACGAATGCTAAAAACGTTTTTGAAAGCTTCTTAAATACCAGATAACAAATTACAATATATCTACAAAATTTATATATTTATTATATATAGCTAAAAAAATTTATTTAAGTATACAAACTACAGAATACATGTTTATAATGATGTATGCATAATATATCATAAAAAAATTTAAATATATTTTCGAAAGTTACAGTTTTATATAAAAGTCTCTTGTATTCAATTCATATTTCCAAATAACTTGATTTCTAAGGAAATAAATTACAGATAAAAATTTCATTTCATATATATATCACACATCCCAGGTCTGATTATAAATATTAAAACAGACACAAGTTTTTATTCTTTCAAATGATATATTTCAATTTTTACTCAAAACAATGTTTACGATTAGGCCTTATCCTTAAATATTCAATTGTGTTTCTACAGCTTTTGACATATTCTAACTAGAGTCACAATATCTTTATAATACAATGATTTATCCTGAAATCATTATTTCTGTTTCGAAGTTTAATATCCATTCCAGCTTTTCATAGATGTATTAAAACCTAGGAGATTCTACATATACTCAGAATAATTACATATTTTACGAGATACATACCTCTCAATAGCAATTGTTAAAAGCGTATTTCGGTATCAATGTAATTTAATAGTTGAATATTTGGAATTTTAAACTCATTTTAAGTATACAAAAAACAATCTAAAATGAATATGTGCTATATTTAAGACTTGGAAATTTTTCCATAAAGAATTTATCACGTCTTGCATTCATAATATTCGAATTTTAATTGCTTGAAATGCGTATAGCCAACATAGTGAAAAAGTACCCAAGCCGGGACTCGAACCCGAGTCATCAGTACAGCGCACTGACGTTCTACCAACTGAACCACTTGGGAAAGATACTCAGCCTTTCACTTTCTCACTATAACATTTTATATATATAACTCATATAACATTTTACATGCATAACTATTATTCCATCTTGTGCTGTGTTTGCAGCCTTGCTAACATGTTATCGGGAGAAAGTGCCAGGCTGAGTATCGTTCCAAAGTGGTTCAGTTCGTAGAACGTCAGTGTGATATACTGATGACCCGGGTTCGAGCCCCGGCTTGGGTACTTTTTCACTATGTTGGCTATACGCCTATTAAGCAATTACAATTTTAATATTATGAATGCAAGGCGTGAGAAATTTTCTCTGGAAAAAGTTCCAAGTATTAAATATGAATTTAAATTGTTCAGTTACAAAATCCATGTTTGGTATCATTTTTAAGGGACACCATAAGTTACGAAATTACTGATGACCCGGGTTCGAGCCCCGGCTTGGGTACTTTTTCACTATGTTGGCTATATGCCTTTTAAGCAATTAAGGGGACACAGTACCTTGAAATTGGTCAAAATATCGATTATTTTTATTATTGGCTTAAATTATAACTACAGCTTTTAAAAATATACTGGTGAAATTTCAAAGCTGTATCTTGAAAAATAAAGAAGTTATTAAAGATTTTATGCGCAGTGACAGAATTTAAAATGTTCATATTTTCATAACTTGCGTTTTTGATAAATGCTAAAGCTTTTTTGCTAATTCAGCTAGAGGTTTGAATTTTTTTTTACTTGTTTTCCATAGTGTATTTAATATTTTTGTGCATAAATTTAACATTCAAGTTTTTTTTTTAATTTAAATTGTGAGTTTGTTGAATTTCCTTGATTTTTTAATATACACGAGAGAAAAAATTAAATGCAATATCCCATACATCTAAAAATATACTCACTTTTTTATTTATTTTTCTTTTTAATTTTTGAAAAAAATTGAAGCAAAAATATTCATATTTAAAAAAAATAGTAAAAAGTTTTAAAAATTATTATTATTTTTTTTAATATAAATTTTAGTAAAATAGGCTGTTTTACAAAATGTTTTAAAAAACATATATTTACATTTTAGTATTAAATATAATGCCACCACAGATTTTTCAGTATTATTCAAAACTGAAAAAAATAGTTTAAAAAGTATACAATGTATCAATTAGCAAGAAAAAAAATAAGATACAGAGATGCCTAAAAATGAAAAATGAGGGGCTTATGTAGAAACCTGGATGTTTTTTAAATTTTTATACAAAATTTATATGAAGCTTATTTAAGTTCTCGCCGGATATATATTATTAGTAAATAAAATTTTATACAAATAACGACAAATGAGACAATTTTCTCATTTTTTATTTTTCGGGGATCAATGCTTTTAAAACATTACCTATCTTATTATAAGTAATGAAATTATATGCAAGTATTTATATATACTTAAATTTATGTGTTTGATAAAAAATTTACATGAATTTTACAGAAGTTATAAGATTAAACACGTTATTTTTGAAAATGAAAATTTTAAACTGATTTTTCTCCATGTTCATATTTTTATAACTTGCTTGTTCGATAAATGCTAAGGTGTTTTAGCTAATTTAGATAGAGCTTTGAGTTTTTTTACTTGTTCTCCATGGTGTATTTAATATTTTTGTGCTTGAATTTAACATTCAAATTATTTTTAAAAAAATATTTAAATTGAGAGTTTGCTGAATTTTTTTCATTTTTTAATGTACACGAGAGAAAAAAAATCATATTAAATATAAAACACCATACATCTAAAAATCCCTGCAGAGTTTTATGTAGTATATTCTAATGAATGTGGAAAAAAATCGAAGCAAAAATATTCATATTTATAAAAGTAGTAAGGATTTTGAAAAAGTTAATAAAAAAAAATACATTTTAGTAAAATAGGCTGTTTTACAAGATTTTCTTTTTAATTTTATTTAACTTTTAGTATTAAGTATTATACCACCACATATATTACAGTATTATTCAAACTTGAAAAAAAAAGGTTCAAAGGTACCGTGTCCCCTTAAAATTTGAATATTATGAATATGTGCTTATAATAGAACCATAGACAAACAGTATAAAGTTTTGTATTCTAAAATGCATAGTCATCATTTACTAAATGTGGAGGAAGTGTGCCTAATATCGCACACATTGAAACTGATTGACGGTATGCATATATAAAGCAGTCTAATAAAACATTTTTAGCTTATAATGGTTTCCAATAAAATAAACATATTTATTTTTGTAAATAAACAAGCAAAACGCCTTAGTACCAGCTTTCAAAAAGTGTTCCTAATACCGCACCCCTTGAGCGATATTTGAAACACAATAAAATTTACTAAATTAAAAATTTTTGTAAGAAATATGAGTTGTAACGTTACTAACGAAGAACGTTTTGTATTCTGAAATGCATATTTATCATTTACTAAATGTGGGTCAATAGTGCTTAATATCGCACCCATTTGGAAATTTTGATCTTAATCGGTTTGACTGCACAACAAATTGAAACTGATTGACGGTTTGGATATATAAAACATTCTAATAAAACATTTTTAGCTTATAATGGTTTCCAATAAAGGATTTTTTTTTTGTAAATAAATAGGCAAAACGCCTTAGTGCCAACTCTCAAAAAGTGTTCCTAATATCGCACCTGTTGTGCGATATTAGGAATACAATAAAATTTACTCTTTTCAAAAATTTTTGTAAGGGATGTGAGTTGTAACGTTACTAACGAAGAACCCTTTTCCCCAATCAATAAGTCAATTTTCTATACTTCGTCCTTGAGTGTCGATTTTGGAACTTAGGTTTTGAACATATAGTTTTGAAGCTCGTCCCAAACCCATTTCCTTGGACCGTACTGCCTGAATTGCTTTAATCATATTGTAAATAACTAATGGAGGATAAAGTTTAGACAACGACCACCTGAATGCAGCAGGTACTTTACTTAATAAAGAGAAAACTGCCCAGTTAAACTGAGGGCATTGAGCTCACATACTATTCACACTAATTGCATATTAAACTCTTGAAGCGTCTTATTACAATGAACATATATAGAAAATTTGAAGAAAATTGCATAATTATGCATGAAAAACCCATTTATCTAAATTAAGGGAATGGATTAGACCCCCTCCCCTTCCCCCTTTACACTTAACCAATGAACCCCCTAAACTAATCAGGAAAGCACCTTATCACAATGAACCTATATACAAAATTTGAAGAAAATCGGATAATTCTGCATGAAAAACACATTTATCTAAATTAAAAATTAAGGGGGGTTAACCCCCCGTTCCTCCCCTTTATACTTAACCAATGATTCCCCAAAACTAATCAGGGAAGCGCCTTATCGCAAGGAATCTATAAACAAAATTGAAAGCAAAACGGTTAGTTCTATCAAGAGTTATCGCGTTACGTACATACATACAGAACGGGCGGGCACATTAGCTCTTAGGCTTTGATAGCATATGAGCTAAAAATCCTGGGGTGGGATATTAGGCACACTTCCCCTAATATAAAAAGCTATAAATGCGGAAAAATCACGTATAATAATGTCTGGAAGCTATAAGTAAAGGATGCCAGTTAA
The DNA here is from genome assembly GCA_963931845.1 of Maratus michaelseni. NCBI lineage: Eukaryota > Metazoa > Arthropoda > Arachnida > Araneae > Salticidae > Maratus > Maratus michaelseni. Next base: position 54,100,503 of record OZ007588.1, on the reverse strand, counting down.
TGATTAAATATTTTATAATGATTAAGTACAATTACAATACTATATTTTTTACATTTTGAGAGGAAGGTAAATTTAGCTTTTTCTTCCAAAGAAATTGGGAATTAACAATCTGCAGATATGTCTAGCACAATAAAATCATCGTATATTAAATTATACATTGAATGCGTTGTGTTAATAAATTATGATAATATGTTTCTAACGTAAATTGTGTTTTAATTAAAGAATAGGGAACTACTTGTTTTACAGTATTTAGAAAAATAAAGAAATATTATTTTATGAATTCCTATAACAGAAGCATTCAATGAAAAGAAATATTTAAAAACAGATTGCTAAAACTGTAACTAAAATTAACGAAATTATCTTTTTTTTTTATTTCATGGTTAACATACTATAATGAATTTATTATATTTTATTGTGTTAAGCTCGTAAAGCATGGCGGCCAACTTCTACGCTTTTATGAGTCGAATAAACATATTTTCTTCAAAATATTCACTTAAGAAAAGAAATAATGTATGTAATATCATATACCATTAAATAAATTTAGCATACATTTTATTAAATTCCTTTTTTCTTTTTGGTTAAAAACATGTTGGTTTTTAACCTTTATTTAAAACAAATGTATCAACCTATTAAAATTTTAAGAACAGTTTTAAATCTAAACCTTGCGTAAACTACGTCATTTCCTATATCAAATTGCGAAGAAATTAGAGTCGTCTAATTTTATTAATTATTTTAGTTTTAACGATGTAACAGAAATTTAAGTTAAACCTTAACTATCCACATGCTCTGTCATTTTGACAGCAGTAGAAACAGTAAAACAAAATTTGAGCTGCCTAGAAAATAATGAGAATAAAATATGAATCTTAAATGGTTTCATGAATCTAAAAAGAGTTTTCCTTTTCTTTAAAATGTTTATGCAATAAACAAGGATCAAGTAAAACTATGTTTGATTTTTAAATTGTTTTTTTTTGGGGGGGGGTAAAAGAGACTTGCGCCGCAGGCGTCCCGGTGCGGGACGCACCGCACACAATCGACCACCGTTCCCAAGTCCTGAGAGACTTTTACTGCGCCAGTAGCTTTGCCTCGCTACGGCGCTACGGCCGGCCAGAGAACCGCACCTCACTGCGGACTCTCTAACCTAGTACCCATGGTTCGATGACATAGGTCGCTAGGACAGTAACCCCATTCTGGGGAAACTCCCCACAGGACGAACCCGTGGCAAACTGGCGAAGGCCACCCGCCGACGCCGTCGCCGAAACCCCAGTAGGGGAAACGGTTCCCAAGTCGTCGTGCTGCCGCGACAACTTTTGATTTCCCACAGAGGTCGAACGTTGACATGCTATGTAAGCGAGCAACTAGCCTCTTCCTCCATGAGGTTAGTGGGGGGTAAAGAAAATATTATAAGGAAAGATTTTGACAATAGAGAGCGCTTCATGCATTCATATTACAAGAGCTGGGTAAATTAGATTTCTATAATAGGCTGAGTGCACGCTTAACAGCTTATTTCAAATTTCAATTTTTTTTTTAGCGCAGGCGTAAGTGTTTCAATGTGTTGTCTATGTGTATGAATAAGGTATTAATGGTGAAGCTGTTTTACATTAGCCAGGATCGCCAACCGAAGCTTTACAACGGTTTCGGACACAGAACGTAATGAAGAAGAGAAAAAACACCTCGCGGACTGGTCTCCCTCGTTCAGCGTTTCAAAGAAACAGGAATTTTATGTGATTGACCTCGCAGCTGTCACTACGTTTATCAGAAGCCCTTCCCTCCACTGTAGCATTAAAAATGGACTCTCGAAATGATTCGTGCAAGAGAAGTACATAGAATAACTGACAGACGAAATACAACGATATTCCGTATCCTTACAAGTTGCAATCACTTCACCAGCTCTTACCAAATGAAACAGCTAAGCAAGAGAAATTTGCAAGGTGGGCTTTGACAAAAGTCTTACGTGATGCACAGTGGTTTCTCATCATTTTGTGGGCAGATGAGACTATTTTTTCATTTCATAGAACAGTTTATACTCATAACTGTCGAATCTATGTACAGAAGATCCCACTTGCCTATACTGAGGAGACACTACATTGACCACGTGTTACTATTTGGTGAGGATTTACCTCATCCATTATTTTGGGTGCTTTTTTTAAGATATCCTGTGCAAAACAGAACGGCAGCCAAACTGAGTTACTGGAGACCGCTGCATAAAAATGCTAAGGAAGGAGATCATACCTGGAATGTAATCTCTTGACACAAAGTTTCTCACAGTAACTTTCATGCACCTCTTCATATCAAATCCCCCGTGATACAATTCTTGACAAGCACATTCGCAGAAGAAGGGTTTATCATTCGTTGGAGTAAATATACTTGTCCCCCCTCGCTCACAAGACTTGACACCGATTGATTTTTGGCTATGGATTTACGTAATATCTTGAATATACCGCAGTAGTCCGTCTATCTTTAGCGGAACTAAAGGGTGACATATTCCGAAATCTCCTACATCCATCCAGATATGCTCATTTAACGGTGTTTCACTTGCTTCCAAAGTATATTTCTTTGTAGGAATTGATACGTAAAACATTTACTGCTATGCGCTTGTAAATATTTGCATACAGATAAAATTAATTTTCCACGATTTTGTGATTTCAATGTGGAAGCGCCCTCTATTGATAAAACATTTCACTAAAAATGTTTGTTTAAAAAAAAAACTCTCATGAGAATAATTTTGTCTCATAATGCATTCAAATAAACCTATTCCTTCAAATTTTATGAAATTTTGAAATGTAATATTAATGTAATAATGTAATAATAAATGTAATAATAATGTAATAATAAATGTAATAATAATGTAATAATAATGTAATAATAATGTAATAACAATGTAATAATAAATGTAATAATAATGTAATAATGTAAATTTTTAATATAAGTTATAAACTTATTAAATTTATATATTCCCATAAAAACGTTTCTTTTACATAGAGCAGAAGCCCCACCAGTGACTGGGAGGTTCTGCTCTCAAAGCTGGTAGACGGGAGGTCCTGGGTTTAAACCCCTGTCGCGCTCGTCGACCTAACCGTTCGCAGTTTTCCGTGGTTTTCTTCGAACCTTGCCGTAAATACGGGTTAGGATCCCTTAGAAGACCTCCACGGAATACAAATCCCCCCAGGGCCTATATCCCTCGTGTTCATAATCCGCCGTCATAAAATCAACCAACCAACCAACCATAGAGCAGAAACATTTTAAATGAAGAAAAGAAAAGAAAATAATATAATTTATGTAAAAGATGATTTTACTTAGTTAGTTATATAAAAAATATTTAATTTTAAAATTTTATTTTATTTATCGAATGGTAGTACATTAGGGTTTCATCCAGAGCGGACTCATCTTGGAGGCTGAAATTTCAACGCTCAAACCACCTTCGATTTGTGTGATCTGAAACAGAACTTTGTCAGTACACAGTACACATTTTACGAGCAGTCTGACTAGCATTTTTACCTTTCTTGAAATAAAAGAGCAAAACATGACGAAAATGAACTTTTTGGTTCTCCATTCTTAGCATTTGATTGAAACAAAAATTATGCCACAACACAATCGAGAATTATGCAGTGCAAGCAGAAAAGTCCGAATGTACATACCTGGATCATTCAAGGTCACTCCTTATCAGCAGTAGCAAAATAACAAAACGCTTCGCTTTGTAAAACCGCATAACTTTCCGGATGACCTGATGCAAAGAACATAGCTGTGTCTGTTGGCATTATCTTTCAGGGTGACCCATAAATAGCGCCCAAACTCTGCACAGTCAGATTCCTCGTTGAGAGTCTATAAAAAAGGCCCAAAGAACTGTACCTGTACGATCCATAGTTTACGAGAAAAATACAAAAAACAAAGTATGACGTCACAGCCGGTGCAAGGAAAAAACACCGTATTGGACACATCAACAGCAGTATTTGCACATTTTTCCAGACGATACCTTGAAAATGTTCGCTGCGCATATCGCTTCATGCATGCGCGTGCCGTTGAATAACATATTAAGACGTCTTTAAACTCGTATTTAAAAGACTGCACCTCGCAGTAACCTCTAATCTTTGCATGGTTATCATGTATTCCGTTCGTGAATATTGCGTCATGTATTTGATGTACGGTCAATGTAATGAAAATGCCTTAGGAACTGCTAGGGAGTATGTCCGTCGATATCCGTCTCGTCGTCCTCCCGATGCCAAACTCATCCGCCATACTTGGTGTTTCGTATTTTTCTCGTAAATTTAGGATCATACAGGTACAGTTCTTTGGGAATTTTTTATGTGCTCCCAACGAGAAATCTAGCTGTGCAGTTTGGGCGCTATTTATGGGACACCCTGTATATGTGCTCGCAAGGCCTAATATGATATTCGCCTTAAAGTACAGTGTAAAGTACATTTGTTCCTAAGTTATATAATTGAAATTTGAAGTCATACTGTAAGCATTCCTATTTAGAATCATAACATAATGTAAAATTATATAAAATGCGACGAAGGTGAATATACCAACTTGGATTATGAATTTAATATTGAGTAGAAATTAACCTCTGCAGTTTTAACTAACATTTTGCTGGAGGAAAAATGTTATTATACTGAAAATACCGAATTCCTATTACGTAGGCATACATAAAAAATAGCTTTTCAACTTTTTTTTTATTATGCATTTGTTTTTTATTCATAGCAAAGGTAATACAAGTCGTGACGAATTTGAAATGCAAAAATAACAGATTACTTTTAAGATCATAGACTACCTTCCGTCAAAAAATAAATAAATAAAAATAATAATAAGTAGCTGCATCTTAAGAAAACTATTGATATATTTTTATATGATAAAAAGGTGACATTCATTTGACAATAGGAACGAGAAGAGATGACATATGTCATTGCTGTTTGATGTTCAATAATGAACCCTGGATTTAAAATATGCATATTAAGATGATATACTTAAACTGGGATTTGAATTTCTCATGAGTCATCTTTAGCATATTTCAAGACTCAGTAGAAGAAAACTATTTTAAAAAATCTGAAATGAAACTCATTATTTTCAAAACAGCTTATAAAAGATGTCAATCGAGAGTACAAGAAGAACGTACAAATAACAAGTTTCATTATGCAGTGACGTTCGAAAGAGTCTTTTGTATTTAAAATGTAGATTATATTTTAAAGCTTAGGGTTAAATAATGGAAGTCATATTTGGAATATTCTAATTATAGTCCGGAAAAGATTTTTTTTAAGTAAATACTATGAGATATAATGTTGAAAAAAAATTTGAAATGTTTTGAATCAGATAAGTTTTTAATTATTATTATTATTATTATTATTTTTTGCATGAAAGTTAAGAAAAAAATCGTTTAAACACAGAGTGAAGTTTAAATATTGAGTTTTGTATTACAAATATGGTTGTTAAGATGACATTTTAATACAGCAGTTAGGATTGACAAATTCCTGTTTGATATATTTTGGTAAGGTGGAATTATATTGTTATCTTAAATTTCTCTTAACAGAGTTTTCGTAAATGCAGTTATACATATCTTGATTGCTAAAAATTTCAAATTTACACAATTATTTATCCTGTTTTTTTTTTATTTTATATGTGCTATCACCTGTGAATGTCCTTGAAATATAATAATCAAGAACAAAAAATCATGTCTCTGTGATAAAGATATATCACAGTTTTATCTTTTTAATTATTTTTATTTCAGCTCAATGTATTTCAGTATTTTATAGCCTTTCCAGTTTAATTGCTATTCTTTTAAAAGCAATTTCACCGGCAGTGGCACGCCGCGCATGTTGTTTCTACAGCAGTGCTTTCACGGCAAGGCCGTCTGCCTCCTTTGCGCTCTGCATCGTTTTAATCGGCGCTGATTTTGAGCTGTGACGTCATCGTCATCGGTGGCTCTCACCCCGCTCGTGTGTTGTGCGCATGCGTCACCGCCGCTCTTGTTCCCTGTGTTTTTGGGAGCTGTTTTGTTTTGGCGCTGCAGGCGAAAGGGGCGTGTCTTTCAAATACAAATTAGAATGGTTCTTTTAATTATTAAATGTTAATGAGTTTTTGATTTGTTATTTTAATTTTCACATAATTCATATTCAACAAATTAGTTTAAATTAATCTTGCTCTCACATTTGTGCACCCCTATTATGGGTATATATATTAATGTTGCACATTTTTCTAACAGAATTTTAACAAAAATGATGCTGTAAAAATAAAGTGGAGCGCCTATCTTTGAGCTGAGCTTCGGCTCGTTGTCCGAGATCGGCAAATGCCGATTCTTATGGAGATCAATTTCGTGTTTTCAGTTTTAATTATTCTATAAAAATGCTGTTGTAAAATTTAATTTAATATTTTAAAAGTTTAAATCAACTGGAAATTTAATTGACTCCTGAATTCATTCCAGTTTCATGATGATTGAGCCAGAACTTTATAAAGCAATGATGTGCAGCTGCTTTTATTTTCATCCTTCCTCCTTCCTCAAGAATTACAATAAAGATTTTATGGATCCAATCCTAATGGAGCATCATTTATAATAGTCTGAGTCCATTACTTCACACAAGTAAGAATGTTTTATTCATTTATTATTTTTGATGTGTTTCTCTTCAAAGAATTTCGACCTAAAGAACAGATGCACAAATTGTGCAGGGTTATTTGCTTATTTAAATCACAACTGCAATAATATTTAAAAGTTCACTATACGCTCTCAAAATATATTCGTCACAGTCTCATGAATAGGTAAATGACACACATTCCAACACCAAATAAAATATTATTAAGAAATGTCCTTGTTTTCATAAATTGAAAATATATATCTAAATAAACAAATTAAATAAAATACATCGCAAACCGTTTTTTTTCCATTACATCATAATGTAACGGAATACTTTCGTAAGCAAAATAACTATGCGTGCTATACAATTTACTATCAACAGCGAACATTCTATGTGAACCTTATTAACAAATAAAAATTACATGCCGATCCGATTTTATTTATATGAGTTAGAGCACGGGGAGACGGCTAGGACAAACCGATCGAAAAACCGAATTTATAAATACTTTGTGGTAAAACTATCATAGTGATAAAAACATCACAGATTAAAAGAATTACAAAGAAAAAATTATGTATTTTTTAAAATGAACTTTTAATTCACGTGTTTTGCAAAAAAAGGAATACCTTTATAGAAAATATGAAGTACCGATACGTTCAAGGACGATACAACGATCGATACAAGGACGGAAAATCATGCCTCAGGAATGGGTTATAAAAAAATTTCCAACACTACCAAAATATTATTAAGAAATGCCATTGTTTTTATATATTGAATGTAGATATCTAAGTGAGCAAATTAAATAAAATACACCACAAACGTTTTTTTTTCCCCTCTTAGAACTGATTACGGATTTCTTTTGTAAGCCCTTGCAAAAGATCTATGAATATACACTTTACTATCAGCAGCGAGCATTCTATAGTGAACCTTACTAACAGACATAAAAATTACAAGCCAATCTTATTATATTTACGCGAGTTACAGCACGTAAAGTTGGCTAGTGGATTGAAAAATCGATTTCATAAACACTTTTGGTAAAACCATCATAGAGTTAATAAATTTAGAAAGATTAATTAATGTATTTTTAAATGAACTTTTACTCGATATTTTTTGCAAATAAAGAAAATAAATACTCGTATAAAAAATCTAAAATGTCGATACGTTCTTCTTCTGCTTTCTCACATTCGTGTTTCGCAGAAATATTTTATAAAAATATAAGATTCATTGTTTTTATATTCTAATTTTAAATTTGTTTTATAAAAGTATCTTTGATTTTTATAAATTTTATTCCTTTAGTTATTAGTTAGTAGCATGTTAAATTTCATATAGACAATATTATGAAACAATTTTTTACAACAATGCTTTTAAACCAGCAAAAATACCAGATAATTTAGTGGAAAAAGTCCTTTTATAATCGGTGTGAAATTTATAAGACTTTATACAATTACAGAAGCGATTATACAATTAAACTTTAAAGAAACAACTAATATATGAATTTTCCTATGTAAAGACAAAGTCACTGACTTGGAAATAGAAGCCTTTATTTCCTGCAATGAATTAAAAATTAAAATAAATAAAATATATTATTTTGGATAACGCATAGTTTTTAATAACTTCAAAATCTGTATTGCTACTAAAAGTAATTTAATTTACTTCATAAATTATAAGTGTCTATTTTTAATGTTAACTTAAATTTTACGTTTATGCCAAGTCTAAAGTTAATTTATTTGCTGCATTTCACTGCCTTTAGAATTCCACAAACTTAATCAACATTTAAATTGCGCAATTTTACATAACAAGTGTGTCCTGCAAGTCTTATAACAATGATGTTTCAATAAGTCAAAATAATAAACATAATAACAACATAATCAGGATTAATGTCTATAACCGGTACGTTAATCGTATTTAAACAAAAAAAAGTCCATAATCAGACTTCATACAAATATGTATGAAGAAATTTATTTCTTCTAAAATCTCTAAAAACTAAAATCGCCAGTTTGAAATGGGTAATACTTTTTTCTTTTCTGCTACGAGTCAAGTAATATGAATAAAAAATATTTTTCGTATAAGGGATGAAATTTTAAAAATTCTAATAATTTAAAAACTCTACTGCTAATTAAAGTAATTTAATTCCCTTTACCTCTTGTAAAGTATCCATAAATTATTTAGCGATGGGATTGTTTACTAACACAGCTTTTCATTTTTAAAGAAAATTAGGCATAAAATAACTTATATAAATCTCCGAAGATTAAACTACCTTTCAGGAATATATATACAAAATTCAGTTATAATTTTAAAACTAAAATCTAGACAGTTCGCAAACGTTACCCTATAAAAATACTGTCAAAACATTTATTTATAAATTCAGTTGCATATTATCTGGATTAAAGTTAATTGAATATTCATTTGCGAATTTTTAAAATATTATCTTTTAAACCTTTGAGGCATTATTTAAATATGAAGTTGTAAGTTTCAACAAGAATGGAAAATCACGCATCAAACATACATTTTGTAACACTTTCCAACGCTTTCAAAATAATTTTATAAATCTTTACCGTAATGTGAACGATGTTATCTAAGTAAACAGGGTCAAGGTCAAACCAGGCGGAGAGACCTACTTTTCGGCTTAAGCTCAACTAGCAGGTTTGTTATCTAAATAAATCATTTGGATAAAGCATAACATACTTAAAAATCCCGTTTTCAGAAATTACCAACGATATTCTGAAAAATAGTCTTTTGAGCAGCCTTGTATATCATCTATAGATTTGTATTATACTAAATAGAATGCTAAATTTTAGTTCATTTAGGAAACACGTAACACAGTTTAAAATTTCACATTTGGAATTTCCGCCAATAAATGGAAATGCACTTGAGAACTTTTGTGCTGCCCTCTATACGATATATACAATTTATACACACCAAGTAATAGACAAAAAATGAGTTAAATTTAAAAACACGTTCAGCAACTGAAAAAGCACTTCCAGCAATTATTATTAACAAGCAGTACTTTCACCAAATTCATTTGTGTGTCCCTGTAAATGAACGACGAACACAATATTTTACAGAAAGCCTCTTGTAATCCACTTTAGTAATATAAATATATCAATTTCAATAGGTTTGAAATAGTGAAACTTTAATAAAATAAATTGCAAACAATTTTTCTTCATACACCGTATTCTAACGGAATTCTTTTGAGCGTCCCTATAAAGGAACTATAAGTGCTATCCACACCACATTCTATAGTAAGGCACTTGTAGTGCACTCTAGTTATATATATCAATTTTTATACTTACTTAATAATTAACCGATTAGGTATAGCGATGCGTTACGAAACGTCTTGATATATTGTAATTTTCATGTGTTTATAGTGTTTTTTGCCATTTTATTTTATTAACTGTATAACAAAGTTGATCTTTAATGTTATTGTTGGTGATACTAAATTTTGGTTATAAAAAGTAAAGAAAGAATAACCATAACAATACAAAGTATTTACAACAAAATATTACATAATTTCTTCCCTTTATTCTCATTATTACATGATACCAACTAAGATTTCTATTTCTTTAAAAAAAAATGTTTCATTTGTTTAAAAATATCATTAATACGCATTATGAAAATGCAAATCACATTCTCAAACAGAATTCCTTAATAAAAGATGTGATCTACTTTGTTGTTTTGGACAAATAAATGTTTCCCTTCTTTGAAATTTTTCCAAAAGTCTTTCTTTAGCAGTGAGTTTTATGTTTCGATATCAGTGTTTTTTGCAAAGTACCTTTTTAGTCTTTCTTGTTCATTTTACTAAAGTTATTTTATTGACAGATAAATAATTAAACATGCTATCTAAAATATGTCTTGAATTATTTTCTTTTTATCCAGCGCGGGGGAGGAGAAAATTGGATGGAGAAATTATTAAATTAAAAAGAGCTATAAATCATTAAATAGAAAGAATCTATGGATGGTTGCCAGATGTATAGACAACTACTTCAGGTATTTTTAATATTTAAAATTTTATCATGAAAAACACACTTTTATCATAAAATATTGCTTTACATTTAATAACTTTTTAGAAAAAGAAAACTGATTTAATTATTATTAAACTGGATATTAGTATTTTTCCTTAAATTTATCAACAATTGATTTATTGATGGATATCATTCGTTTATCTAAATCTTGAATTCTATCATTTAATCTTTTGTTTCTAAATTTCGCAAATCGACAAATTATTTATAACTCTGCGAAACCAATCAACAGTTTTATGAACATAATACATAAATGATTTCTGTTTGAAAATGTGCTAATTAACTTAATGTGACTGTAGATCGTTTGCGTAATCATATGGATTTTAATGCCATGTCTGTTATCTTTGTTCCGAAACATTCAGTGTATATTATATTTTTAGTTAACTCAATTGTTAGAAACTGTTGTTAATATTTGTAAATGATACAGCATATTTTATGTGTGAATCACCCAATGACATAGCCAAATTATAGATAGATAAGTTTTGTGATTTTTGAAATATTCTTTCAAGAGAAACATACTGCACTGTAAAAAAATTTCGTAAAATTTCAGTAGATGTAGCATAAATAAACGGTACTTGCACCGTTTTCACTGTTTACGTATGAATACCGTACTTCTAAGGTATATTAAACGTAAAAAAATATCGTATATGTGCCATTTCGATTATAAAGGGTATTTATACCTTAAAATGAATGTTTTTCAGTAAAAAATCGCTATTTATACCGTAAATAATTATTTTTCAGTAAGGAAAAAGCTGGTAGCCCCGCCTCGGTGTACGGCAACCCGTGAAGTGATACTTTTGCTCTTGTTACATGCGGGCGTGAGGAGAGGGGGGAGTGCAGCCCCCACGTATACTTTAAATATTTTACGGTGCATATAACGTCCAGTTAAAGTACGGTATATATATTGGTCACAAAGTTGCCAGTATATGTACCGTAATTGTTGACCAAATTTTTTTACAGTGTGTAAAGTAGAAAATTCACAAAATCGTATTCATCTACACACTTTAACAATGGGAAAAGAGAAGTTTAAAATGATGTATTATATTTCTAAAATCATTCATAGAATGTAACTTCTTATTAATCCTCGCGCAATACTCGTGGTTGATTTTAGCATAGTTCTTGAATATCCTTTTGTTTTCAATGCTAGCAAAATACCATCATAAAATACATCCAAGCGATGTATAGAAACACTCAATAAACTAACCTTAAAAATAATCTTGCTAATGCACCCAATAAAAATTCGATGGCGCCGTGAAAATATATATTCTTTTTTTTCCAATAAATGTAATAGAAATTTATTCCGATGCCGATGTTTGAAAAAGCCTCTTTGAAGACAAAACGACGATGCTTCAAATTTAATCAGAATATGTGACATTTGTATTACCACAATTGTTACATATTTGTTTGGTGTTTCTTCCACTAAATTACAGTTAAATGTCATCAAAATTAAAACAACATTTTTAAACTAGTAGTTGGGGGCCACCGTAATACTTACTCAACATGGATATGCATAATTTAAAATATTAAAATAAAAAATGTGTAAACTACTTATAAAATGCATTGCAATTCGAATAAAATCATGGCTTGATGACGTCATAAACTTTAAATGCTCGATTACTGAATTGCTTAAAAGAAACTTCCTTATAACTCCAAAAACAATAATCCTATTAACTAGCGCCCCACCAGTGGCTGAGAGGTTGTGCTCTTGAAGCTGGTAGACGGGAGGTGCTGGGTTCGATCCCAATCGCGCCCGTCGGCCTAATCGTTCGGAGTTTTCGTGGTTTTCTTCGAGCCGTGGATTTATCCATGCGTAAATACGGATTAGGTTCCCTTAGAAAGACCCCCACGAAGGGCACTCCCCCCGGGCCTATATCCCTAGTGTAGATAATTGGCCGTCATTAATCAACTCAACTCAACCCTATTAACTAGCGGTTTCTTGCATCTAATTAAGCGTCTCATTTCCAATTAACATATATCTTTGAATTGACATTTGGATGAAATACAGGGTCATGAAAAATCGAAGAGTGTGGCAAATAGGATTACAAATATCTCGGCAACTAATTATCCAATCGACTTCATACTTTATGCAAAATTTATTTTTTCTTATTGTCTTTCATATTCACTCCTTAAAATAAACAATTTCAAAAAATTTTATATACCTTTTATCAGAACGAATTTTTCGAGAGTCTAAAAAGAAATAGTTCCGGATACTCGAGGTTACTGAAATTCAATAAGCTTCTTCCGATTATTACATACTAAGTACATACCAAATTTCAAGTCTCTATCTCAATTTTTTCTTGCATCTAAAATGGCAAATAGGATTACAAATATCTCGGCAACTAATTATCCAATCGACTTCATGCTTTATGCAAAATTTATTTTTTTTATTGTCTTTCATATTCACTCCTTAAAATAAACAATTTCAAAAATTTTTATATACCTTTTATCAGAACGAATTTTTCGAGAGTCTAAAAAAAATAGTTCCGGATACTCGAGGTTACTGAAATTCAATAAGCTTCTTCCCATTATTACATACTAAGTACATACCAAATTTCAAGTCCCTATCTCAATTTTTTCGGGAGATAGAGCGTTTACAGACACACAGACGGACGGCAATTTTTTTTTCTAAAAATACGTTTTTCGGAATCTCCAGTGTCTGAAACGTGTAAATCCGTCAAAAAAAATTTTTTTTTCGATTTTCAAAACGATTACAAGATTTACCCTATACTACGTATGATGGGTAAGTAACTATACTACGTATGATGGGTAAGTAAAAATTACAAATTTTGGATCAAGCATAAAGCATTGTAGCAAACTAAATATTAATTGACTCTTAAAAACAGGGCCTGATTAACCTCTAAAGTTAGGAGAAGTACTGTATCATTTTGGGGCTCCCTTTCATCCGAGATAACTTATCTCTACTCTACACACATGGAAACTCATCAATGGGACATAGATTATTTCTGACAGTGACTTAGCTGAGTTAACATATACTTCAATAAACAGCATTTTTTATATTTCTTGTATATGCTATAGATAGAGTATATTTGTAATACATTACATGTTGCATGTTCAGATATGCCGGGTGGTTTTTAACCAGTGTATCAAGATGTCAAGATGTTAAGAACCTGTTGATCACATTCGGATTTCCTGGTTTTTTGAATAAAAGAAATCTCTCCTTTGCATTAGTTAAATTTCTTTTCCAAGAAAATTTAAAAAATGCAATGTAAAAATATTAAAATGGAAAATTTTGGATAATCGGGGCCTGCATAGAAATATCTAATTGAATAGAGAAATATACTGCAAATCTAAAATTCATAAATAAGGTACTCGGAAAATGCTATGCAGTAACATTTAAAACAATTGTGCTAAGTATCAGGAAAACAAATTCACTTGCATTTTACGAGTGATACCTTTCTCATTGTTAATTTTCTAACTATGTTCAACGGAACCAATGTTTTTGAATGGTTTGATGTGTGGATTTTTCAAATGCGCGTAATATAGTCGTGTATTCTTCTTAAAAAATTTCTAATTTTAATTTTTAAATTGTGATTTGTTTCCCTACAACATACATTTTGAAGTCTATGGTCCCTTAAAATATAATTTTAAAATGTATTTCACCTTTTAGGTCAGTTTTTATAAAAAAAATTAAATATAATATTAAAAAGTCCTTCCGGCCTGTACCGGGAGGAAAAGGTAGCTTTCCTATATCTTCGTTTTAAAATTTTAGCTATGTTACTCGAAAACAGCAAGCTAAAATATAAAAAAACCGTTTACAAAAGATTCGTTAATACTGAATTTTAATAAGAAATTCGCTAAATTATTGAGCTATAGCCAAGTTGGCTTCATTTATGAAAAAATATTTTGGTCGCCAAGTTTGGCGAGAATTCGGCAAGAATTCCGCGATAACGGGTATGAATATATATTGTTATGAGTATGATTGAGAAAATGATTACAACAATGAAAGAAAATAATTTGCGAGAAATCGCGTTCAGTAAAACCGATAAATTAATCGTTGGGTTTTTGAAATGTGCTTTGTCTTGTTTCAAAATGTCAGCCACCCTAGAATTTCAAACTGCTCTATCTCAGCCATTTTTTAAGATAGAGGTAAAATAAAAAATGCTCTGGAATCCTTGTATCAAGGCCTATCACTTAATTAAAAAATAAATTTGAATTTTTAACTTTTTTGTATATTTATTTTAGTTTTAAAATTTTGAGTAGCCGCCATCTTGAAACAAAATGGCGGACCAAGGTGGCCAACGAACTGGGTCCAGACATTGGTGAGCTTAATACACAGAATTAGTTTCATCAAAATTAATTTATAAATACGAGCGTTATCGTATGACATAGATCCGATATATATATATATACAGGGTGTTCCGTTAAAGGGGTCCAATATTAATAGGGGTAATAGAGGAGATCACATGGAGCATAAATCAGTATATAAAGCCTGGTCGGATCTCAATAGTTTTCAAGTTACAGCAAATAGAATGAAAATTCGGAAAATTGTAAAAGAACCCTCATTGCTAAACTATCGATAATGCTACATAAAAACGAAGCACATATTTAGAAAGAGCAGAAAAAAACCTACAAAATGACATCAATTGTATTAAAATAGCAATATTTATTGACGAGTTACAAGCCCTGAAACAGTGAAAAAAGTACGTATTCCAATATACATCAAAATAGTTAATCGTTAATTCCAAAAAGACAACTCTAGCTACAAGAAGGAAAATGTAGTAAAATTTGGTCCATTCCGAAAACTTTCGAAAAAGCTTACAATGAACCATATCGGTTTAATTGTGTGAGAGAAATTAATCAGTTTCTTAGTTACAACTCCGCTTTCTTTTACACTAGCAAAGGTTAAACTCCGCCCATCACGATTGGAAACACCGCCTTTTTAATTACTCTCAACTATACATTTTCGATCATGCTTCTTCTGAGATGCAACATTTTTAATTATTCAAGAGTTGAATGAACCAAAATAACTTTACAATAATAGTCTACATTTTAAAGTGGTCTTTTATTGATATAAAGCTTAAGTTAAATTCCTTAAAATTAAACTGGTGGTGAAAATTCGGAAATAATTAAAAATATTGCGATTTGTAACTATGCAAGAAGTTTCAGTACATGTTTTACATGGACAATTATTGTATGTATATGTGCATCATAATTTATGATAGGAAATAATAATAACAAATAGCATAATAATTTTATTAATTATAAATTTAAAAAATACACTAAATTTTAAATTAATTCATACAAACTTTGTAATTTACAATTTGAGTACACCACAGTCTGTGACTTACAAAATACTGTGCCAAAAAGTATTGAAAATAAAAGAAAAATGACAAATAAAGAATTACATTCCACGTACTTTATGACATATGTGAAGCATAGTCTTCTGGCCTGCGCTGCACAGTTCAATGTCGGAAGGCAGACGAACGGACATTATTATAATAGGTGTTCGAAGTTGCGCCCATTAACAGAATCGCACAGCCGACAGCGACGTCGTAAAGATTGGCGAACACGCCGAAAAACTCCGACGGAGTTCGGAATGCCTCCTGCAGCGACAACGATTCGCGCTAGTAAATCCTCCGGTGTATCCACAGGCCTTTCATACACCAGCGATTTAAGGTGTCCCCAAACAAAAAAGTCTAACGGATTGAGGTCTGGAGAGCGTGCAGGCCAAGCAACAGGTCCACTGCGTCCAATCCATTTCCCAGGATATGTTGAATTGAGGTGATTGCGAACACCTATGAAAAAATGTGCCGGTGCGCCATCGTGCATAAACCACATATTGTGGCGCAATGTTGCTGGCACATTTTGCAGTAACTGCGGTAAGATATCCCGTAGGAAAACCAAGTACGTACTGCCATTGAGTACATCTGGGAGTAAATATGGTCCTATGAGATAATCGCCGAGGACACCTGCCCATATGTTCACACTGAACTTTTGTTGTGCGTTCGACGGGAAAACAGTGTGCGGATTTGTATATGACCATGTGTGCATATTGTGCGTGTTTACCACGCCCTCTCTCGTAAATGTTGCTTCATCAGTAAATAAAATATTTTCCAGAAATTGTGGATTATTTTCTGTTACATTAAGCAACCAGCGTACGAATTCTGTCCGCTGAGCACAATCTGTTACTGATAACAGTTGTACCCGCTGCACATGAAAGGGGTGCATGTTTTCTGCACGCAGAACACGCCACACACTTTGGTGAGAAACACCGACTTCAGACGCAGCAGCTCGTGTACTCGTGGAGGGGTTATCTTTAAAAATATTCAGTACATCTTCTTCCATTGCAGGTGTTCGTACATGTCGAGGTTTCCCTGCATCAATGCTTGCTGTATTAAACGATCCAGTCTCCCGTAATCGTCTATCGATTTTTATGAAGAGTTTCGAACTTGGGCAACGTCTCCTTGGAAATTGCTCACGGTACATGCGCTGTGCTAGACATGCATTTCCATGAGCTTGCCCGTACATCAGATGCATGTCCGCATATTCTTCGTTAGAGTATTCCGGCATAATTATTATACATCAACTTACTACAATCCCACTTACAACAGCCTCCCTTTAACATAACGCCCACTGATGACTGCTGTTTTATTACACTTTTCTTCCTATACACATAGAAAATTTGCATAAAAAGTACTTCTTCTTCATCATCCTGAAAGTTCATGGAGGAAACGCAGCAGTCACGGAGTTTGCTTTAAGACAAGGCGAGAGCTGCACAATATGCCATTCACTTGACCAGACTGAATAATGAAAGGGTATTGATAGAGGTTGATCAGAAATGTATAATTGAAAGATATTAAAACGGGGTGTTTACAATCGTCATGGGTGGAGTTTCGCTCTTTCCGAGCGTGCAACAGTACAGAGTTGTAACTAGGGAACTGCTTGATTTCTCCCATACAATTAAATTGATATGGTTTATTGTCAGCTTCTTCGAAAGCTTTCGGAATGGACCAAATTTTATAACATTTTCCTTGATGTAGGTAGAGTTGCATTTTTGGAATTAACGATTAACTATTTTGCTAAATATTTGATTTTGTATTTTTTCACTGTTTCAGAGCTTGTAACTCGCCATTAATTCTCAATATTCTAAAACAACTTATGTCATTTTGTAGGATTTTTTCTGCTCTTTCTAAATATGTGCTTCGTTTTTATGTAGCATTATCGATAGTTTAGCAATGAGGGTTTTTTTACAAATTTCCGATTTTTCATTCTATTTGCTGTAACTTGAAAATTATTGAGATCCGGCCAGGCATTATATACTGATTTATGCTCCGTGTGATCTCCTCTATTACCCCTATTAATATTGGACCCCTTTAACGGAACACCCTGTATATATGGATATATATATATATATATATATATATATATATATATATATATATATAAATCAACATTTGAACGGAGGGTGGTTTTCAGGTCTGGGGGTCATGATCGGTGAAACTATATAGAAATTTTCCGGAATTGCTTTCCTCCGAACGGCTGCAATAGGTAGCTTTATACTTTTTTGTATTGAAAGCTACCTAAAACACAGTAAAAAATAGTGGTAACCCCTTGTAATTGAAATATGCGTAAAACGGCATTACATGGCGTTTTACATTAAACCACAGTGCTAAAAAGTTCTTGAAATATATTTATTTATATAATATATAAATGAATCAGAAATGTGTTTAGTTCTTTAATCCCTTCAGTTTGAAAATAAAAATGTATAGCAATATATAATTTTGTTTTCTTTTTAAAAATTATAAGTTATTCGAAAATAGAGTTATTTAAAATAAAAATTTATAGCAATATATAATTTTATTTTCTTTTTAAAAAGTTATAAGTTATTCGAAAATAGAGTTATTTAAAATAAAAATTTATAGTAATATATAATTTTGTTTTCTTTTTAAAAAGTTATAAATTATTGAAAAGTCTTTTAACGCATGTTCATTTTTAACATTCATTTTGATAAAAGTATTTCGTAAACCATGTTAGTCACAATAAAATATCATTGAACTATGTTTTTACATAGGGCGTAAATTCAAAACATTGTCAGTAATTCCATATTATATTTTTATTTCTTACCCTTCTTCCTGATTTCTCTTTAACATAAAATAATCAAAAGATTTTCTGAATTTTTTTTTCTTTGCAGGCATTGAAATTTTTACTATATCATGTTATTTAGGAAATTTTTCATCTCCAGTGAATATATTATCGTCCAAAACTAAACATTTTCAATATTTAACTTCCAAAAGAACTTCGTTCAAAATTATTTAGAAAAAGAAATTTGTATATATACTTCAAAAATTACTTAGACTTTTTCAAGTAAAAAATTACTTTTTTAGCATACATGACATTAAATTCATATTTTTCTCACAGCGCATGCATGCATAATGATCACTGGTTTAGTCTATTTTTGAATTAATCTGCTACAAAAAGTATTGATATATTTTAATGCTACACTCAGAAAAAGTAATTGATTAAAACTACAAAAATGTTTTGTTGAGCACATTTTGGTTGTTTTAGCAAATTCAAGTAAAATTGAACCATTTTACTTCAATTAACAAAACATTTTCTGCTAACGATACAAAAATTTTTTTGGAATTGCAAAAAAAAAAAAAAAAAAAAAAAAAAAAATGGTTTTTAACAAAAAATTTTTTTGTTGATTCAAACAAATTTTCCATTGACCTATATTTGAACAAAATTTTTCTTGAAATATAGGTCAATAAAAAAAATTTTTGAATCAACAAATTTTTTTTTTTTTTTTTTTTTTTTTTTTTGCAATTCCAAAAAAAAATTGTGTATCGTCAGCAAAAATGTTTTGTTAATTGAAGTAAAATGGTTCAATTTTACTTAAATTTTGCTAAAACAACCAAAATTTACTCAAAAAGCATGTTTTGTAGTTTTAATCAATTTCTTTTTCTGAGTGTATAGGCGTCTTTTATTTATTTCAGCTGCTGTTGCATCTCATTTTTACGAGCAGTAATAAAAATTCAGCAATTCCTTTATTTTAATAAAGATTAATTTAATAAGTAATAATAACCTTCTTTATTATTTAAATTTTTTCTTCACGTTTCATTTATTTTTAAGAAGTTTTATGAACCAGTTCACCCGTGCACGAATTTTTCCGAATATATAATATTTTTTAGATGCAGGTTTAAATTTCTAAAGACAAATTAAGGATAAAAATATCACAACATTGTTCAAACTAGAATATTATTGTATTTATTACATAAAAGTTACAGTAAAAACTGATCAAAGGTACCAAAAGGCACGTGCGGAAAAAAAAAATTAACAATCGTAATTTAACTGCATTACAGATTTACGTCATCCGTTTCGGGAAAAACACGGGACAAAGAAAAATTAATTGAACGCATATCAAATACATTTAATGTAATATAATAAAGCATAAATTTAGACTAAACGTGAAATACCATTGCTTCGATCGAACGAAAGTGTCTTTTTCTACTAAACATTTGAATTTCAATTTAGCTCCTTATCAAAAAATATTAAATAAACAAGTGCAGAGACCTACTACTTTATATTTTTTGTAATTTATTTTTTTAATAATCGTTGTTGAGCACGATATAATGCGGTATTTTATTTTTGTGGCAATATTGATTTGAGGAAAACCTTTCCTTTCATTTATGAAAATAATGCTTATTTAATTTTATTTTAACTGCAGTTTATTCTAACTAAAATAACATGTTTTAACAAAATTTGAGTGTACTAGGTCAGAAGGAAATGTGTGTCTAATATGTTCAAAAACCTTTTGAATGTGTATTTTGGAAATACATAGAAAAAGGGATGTTGACAGCGGAAATAATATATGTGATTGTAGCACCATAAGATGTACTTTAAAATTTATGTCTCATAAAAAAGAGAAGCTGCGAAACAAATGTTATTTTTTCATTTATCTACTGTCAGAGAAGGAAAGTACTGCTCTCAGACACTCACTATGAACTCCAACCATTTAGATAATGGACAATAAAAGTATAAAATAAAACTCGAATTGATTTCGGCATCAATCATTTAGCAGGCGATAGAGAAGTCTTAAATGGTTGGTTTATCAGCACAATTTTCTAAAATAAATTATTGATATTTTCACAAATATTTCTATTGTTAAAACATTTCGTAATATTTATTTTGAGAATGCCAGAAGAAATTAAATATTTATGGAAATGCAGTTGCAAAACTAATTAAAACAGAAATGTTGATGAAAATTAATAAGCGTATTTTTTATTTTAATGAAAATAACATGATAAAAGTCTTTATAATACCATAAATGCCATCTAGACACATTTCAGAATGTTCAGTTTTCAGAAATTTCTTCTTATTTAAATGTCTTATTCATGCATAATTTCTGTCATAATTTAAATAAAAATATCTATTTGCTTTTACTGATGGAAGTTTGCCCGGCAGTAGACATGACCTGCCATTCTGCCATATTGTGAGATCATAAACAATCCTGTATCTATATTTAATACTTGGAATTTTTTCAATAGAAAATTTCTCACACCTTGCATTCTTAATATTTCAAATTTCAATTTCTTAAAAGGCTAGATTTATTCAATTATTTATAGATGTATGCAATTATCGGTGCTGAATTTTCTTTGGTTTCGTATTTGTCTCAGGGTTAGTGGCTCACGGAAAATATTCCATCTTGTGCTGCGTTAGTAGCCTTGCCAACATGTTATAGTGAGAAAATACAGGCTGAGTATCGTTCCAAGTGGTTCAGTTGGTAGAACGTCAGTGAGATATACTGATGACCAGGGTTGAATCCCGGCTTGGGTACTTCTTCACTATGTTGGCTATACATCTTTTAAGCAATTGAAATTTTAAAATCCTGTATATGTCAGTGAATTTACCTCCACCACTACATTTGAATACCTCGTTGTGGGTGCAGAATTTCTGTCAAAATTAAAGCAAAATTTTCTATTATTTTTTACTGGTGGAAGTCCCCCCCCCCCCCCGCGATAATCAGACCCTGATCTAATACAAGTAAACAACAGCCGCCGTCCTGTGACCACATCCTCAGTTACTTCATTCCAAACAAATAGAAACTACACTATCTGCTTCCTCCTCTTTACTTATAGTTGCGTTGCATCATCCATTGCTAATGCCATGCGTCTTTTGTGATTTTTGTACATTTCCCTTCCCCTGTGTTATAAGGAAAGGAACTCACGAATGTACTCTCAAACGATAGCCACTTCCCTGTTTTAAATATATAAAATAATTCGTAGTTTGGAATTTTTATACATGAAATATTTTTTGCAGTGAAAAATAAGTATAATACACGAATAATATTAATTTATTTATTTTGATTATATATTCCATTATTGCGAAAATCGTTTCAATTAAACCCATAATATAAATTTCTTTACCGTATTTTTTATATGTTTAGATTCTTAAAATTTAATAATATAATAAGTAATATCGTAAAAAGTTCTACCAATAACCTAAAATGTATGCATTCATAAAAAGGACGTCAGTATCAGGGTTTCGTACGCTTTTACCACAATTTCTTAATACAATTTTTCGCCTTATTTAAATGCAGAAAAGTACAACACATATTGAAATTAAACCAGGCGTCTACAATTTCTGCTATTCAAATATTAAATAGAAAAATTCTATTAAAAAATGCGACAAAAGCGTATGAACACTGGCTATGCCAAAAAGAAAACCTTAGTTAATATTTTTCATATATATTCCAATGAATTGAAAAGAAATATCGTTTTTTTCATGCCCCACCAGTGGCTGAGAGGTTCTGCTCTCAAAGCTGGTAGACGGGAGGTGCTGGGTTCAAACCCCTGCCGCGCTCGTCGACCTAACCGTTCGGGGTTTTACGTGGTTTTCTTCTAACCTTGCGTTAATACGGGTTAGGATCCCTTAGAAAGACCCCCTCGGAGGGCACTCCCTCCCTAGGGCCTATATTCCTCGTGTAGATAATCGGCCGTCATAAAATCAACCAACCAACCTTTTTTTTCATTTTTAAGGAAGAAACACTAATACTTTATGTGCATTAAGGCCCAGTTAAATGCGCAAAATATATTAATGTATACAATTTACTGATATTACAAAGACTTAAGGTTGGCTATATATTTTTAAAAGCAATATTTAAGCGTCACATTTTCTCTAATGCTATCTAAAATGATTTTAATTCAGAAAGATATTTGAAAGATACATTGTAATTTCAATACATTTATCTAATAGTAATGAGTTTCTTGTTAAATTGATATATTGTTACAAATCTGTTGAATTCACGGAATTTCTGATTCGTGAAACAATTACCACGAAATATTACTATTGAAGGTTAAGCATTTAATAATAGTAGCATATGTTACAATCGGGAATAACAAGCAATTGACTTCGATGTTTGCTTTGCTAAAACAATTGCAAAAGAAAAGTAAATGTCAGTTTCTATTATTACAGATTGTTTAGATTTCACGCACAAGAAAATTTATTCTATTAAAAAAATGCGTCGAACTTTAATTTTTAATTTTGTTTGATTGATAAATTATATCGAAATAAAAATGATATACTATTTTTAACAAATACAAAATACGAGGGAAAATTATTAAGTTAGTCACAAAATATGATTAAATAATAAAATCCAATAATATTCACTTGAAAACTATTTTTATTTCTCAACATATTCTCCACAATATTTATGCACCGTTATATCGCCGTTTTATCAGTGCCCCAACTCCAGCTGCAAAAGATTCCTTGGCAGACCTGCCATGTCTCCGGCTTTTCGGATACCAGTAATTTAGTACAGAAAATGTAGTTTTATTTAATCGGAACATTTTGCGATTTAAAAGAACAGCATTTTTTCTAAAAAATTACTGGTGTTCAAAAAGCCGGAGACTTGGCAATTCTGCCTTGGGTTGCTGTCTCAGCCACATTAGGATTTCAAGTTGAAATTTTTCATCATCTGTGAACATCATTTTGCTTCCAAGATGGTTTTTTAGTGGACTAAACAGATGAAAATCACTTACGGCTAAGAAGAAGCTGTATGGTGAATGTTTAAGAAGTTGCAAGATGATGTTCACGATGATGAAAAGTTTCAACATGAAGTCCTAATGTGGCTCAGACAGAAACCAAAAAAATCATGCAGCTGCTGTTGGGACACTGATAAAACGGCGATATAAGTCCTTAAATATTGGTGGAGAATATGTTGAGAAATAAAAATATTTTTGAAGTGAATATCATTGTAAGTTATTATTTAATTATCTTTTGGGACATACTTAATGACTTTCCCTTATATAAATTGATAGATATGCAATAAAACCGCAAATCAAGAATAGTTTAAAGTTTGAAATAAGGTATTCAGAAAAATTTGTAATAATATTTTACCTTTCTCTATACATTTTAACAATATAACTAGTAGACTGTAGTGACGTATCAAAAGTCGTTATATGCAAATGTAATTTAGTTGTCTCACGAATATCCTCTAGGTAGTAAGGAGATATTGTATTTATGTAATATATTGCAGACAGTTTCTTTACTTTTCATTGTCAGTTTTGATTTTACGTGTTACGTGTAGTCGATAGTCAAAAATTAAATCAAATTTGCTTAGGACCTGACTTTTTATTCCTTTTAAGATATAATATAGACTTAAAAAAAAAAAAAATCAGGCCCGCACGTCTCAGAGATCCGAAAGCATTTATGTCAAAATGTGCCAGAGACTGAAACGACATTGATTAGCAATTATTCCGAAAAAAAAAACGCGATTTCTCGCAAAAGCTGCTTTTATTCGCTTATTTATGATTTTTCCCATTCGGTAACTAAAGAGTCAATTTGCGAGGGAAATTTAATTTAATTAGTTAATTAGCTTTCATTGATATCTATGCAAGAGAGTGCAAAGCCTCCCGGGAAATTGCCGTCGCCGATCTAACAACAGAAAAGGGAAATTTGCTCTAGCCTCATCAATTTCCATCTTAAAGTTAATTGGAATTTGTTGCCTGAAGGTAAAAAAATGTCGGTTTGAGAAATAAACTTAACAGGGGAAATTAGATTTAAAGCTAAGAAAAAGAGACTGTCAATTTTAATTTTAAATTTTAAATTTTAATATAAATTTTAATAAGTTTTATTTTCTTATCCTTTCATTTATGTATGTAACATGTAAGTACATAAGCCAGTAAAGAAGGAAATGTTGTACGTAAGTATGTAAAATGTAAGCATGTAAGATGTAAGTATGTATTCCTATGTGTAAGTAAAGGAAGTGTGGATAGTATAAGTAAGAAAAGTATAAGAAAAGCATAAAACGTAAGAAAAATTTAAGAAAGATAAGTATGTAAAATGTAAGTTAACATGATGTAAATATGCAAAACTGTAAGAAATGTATAGATTTATGGAAGTATGGAAATAATATATAATGTATGAAGTAATCACTATTAATGTCCTTCTATATTAAAAAAAAGTAATCTGGAACTGAGCCAAAAACGAAATGGACCAATCAAATTCTGCGTAGATATTCCGGTTTATTCTCATCGCTTTTTTACTAGGGACTTTTTTGAGGAGCTATTACTTTTTTTCTAGCCATCCTACGGATTCGAAAATCATACCACCAGACGCGAAATATAACAAGCTTTCAGAAATTAAAAAAATTATCACGGGCGGACAATAAAAACTCAAAAAATCCTTAAAAATCGAGTAAAAAATCTTTTATTGAAAAAGTCATTTTTTTATATTGTTGCCAATTTCTAAATAAGCGCAAGGGAATTTTGTTTTATCTCAAATAAAAAATGTATTTGCGCGAGACTAATAAAAACAATAATGAAAGTTTAAAATAATAATAGTTAAATGCTCACTTGTTGAAAGCAGGAAATAAAGAAAATTACGTCATAAAATTTGTGTTTACACATGAATATTAAAAAAAAAGATGAATTAAATGAAAAAGCATTATAACCAGTTAAATGAAAAAGCATTATAACCAGTTAAATGAAAAAGCATTATAACCAGTTAAATGAAAAAGCATTATAATCTGATTACAGAGGAAAGTTGCCGTTCGTGATATCATCATCATCATCATCTTTTTAAAACAGGATACATTACCAAGTTTTAAGAGGCTGTGAAATCAGAACGGGTGTTGGTGAGCGTAGCGAGCAGGGGGCAGAGCCCCCTAGTAATTTAAGAATTAAAATTTACGTATTAATCTTAATGATTCTGTCGCATAAATAAAATATAGCTTTTTTTCTCTATACTTCTATCGTTGTATTTTAAAGCAAACACTAAAATGTAATCTATATTTAAAGTCAAATCTTAAACTTCCATAAACTTTAAATATTTATATTAACTAAATCTCAGCGCAAAGATATTACACAAAATAAACTTTAAATATAATCCAGGGGCTTTAGTGCAGTATTATTATATAATAGGCTATTCATGTTTATTCATGAACTTTGAATATTTTCGTTAAACTTTTGCAAATTTACATAATTTCAATAACCTATTGAAATAAAGTTATGGCTGTGATAAATGTAAATGGCTGACTTGAGTAGAAAGAAGCCTAGAAATGTGTTAAATAAAAATAATTCATATTAGAATTATGGAATAACTGAATTTATAACAAAACAATATTAATGTTAATGTAATTACTGTTAATTTATCATATTTGTGTCTGTAAAACACATTGTTGAGCATAGAAATCTTAACTTGAGAAAGTAGCATCCGAAAAACCCTCGTTTCAATTTGAGAAAATGGATTAATACTCTATAAAAATTACTCGGAAACGTTTCCGAAAATTAATGTCCACAGAAACAAAACCTTTGTTTTATAAATGTTTATTTAAATCTCGAAAATTTATTGGTTTCTGAGTTTTCTAATGATAATGATTGGTCTTTGGAATCTTGAGTAACTCGGAAGAGGTTGTGGTTTATATTTGTTCAAGTTTTTAGATTAAGACACATTTGTATTTTTTACTGTGTAATCAGTAGAAATGAACGTATGTATAAAAGACAAATTCCTACACATTTAAAACTACGAGGATAGTTCAAAAAGTTATCGGCCTGATAAATAACAAGAACGAAAAATCACGAGTCAAGCATAGATTATGTAACACTTTCCAACGTTTCCAAAATAATTTTACAAATCATTACCGTTTAATAAGCTGAAAGATAACAATATAATAATATAATATATTTATACTCTGCAATATTATCCAAGCTTCTTCGAAAAATTAAAACACAGCCTTAAACGTTTCAATATCTGCTTAATAGCCAAACCACCTAAGAAATTAAAGAATATCATTTGCAGTAAAATTGACCCAATTAATTTTGAGAATTATTCAGGAGTATATGAAATACCTTTTATTAAAGAAGACGGATCCAAGAATTACTACATAGGCATGACCAGCAGGAAATTTAATTGCAGAAAAAAAGAGCATATAGCTGATATTAAATACAATAGAAGAACTACAGCCATAGCAAGATTATATCAAGAAGAAACCATCCAAATAAATTTCAATGAAAGTAAAATAATATTTCCCTCCAGCCTACACTATCCATCCATAATAAGAGAAACCATAGAGATACTCACGCGCAAAAATACAATATGTAACGATGCGGCATCTTTTAATTTACCGAAACTGTGGCTAGAATTACTCCATGCTCAAAGATATGAAAATAAACAATCAAGTAAAAAATAATAGATAACGTACGTAATTTTTTAAAAAGTACATGTAAATAATAACTTCAAAGCCCGTGCAGCTTTAGAATATTCTCATTTTGTTTTTGAAAATGACTCAGAAGAGTCGAAACATGTAAAACAACTAATAAAAGTTATTTTAATTTATATTATAGTTGTTAATTTTACACCTTTAGCACTTAAAAGTAATATACTGAAAGATAACATCTAAGTAAATAATTTGAAAAACACGTAACATATTTAAAAAAGTAATTTCAGGAATTTCCAACATATACAATATTCGGAAAAATATCGGAATACTTTTATTTAGCCCTGTATATGATCTATAGATTTGTATATCTACTACATAGGATGCTAAATTTTTAGTTTAGTTAGGAAATGCGCAGCGCAGTTTAAAATTCTCCTTCTGGAGTTTCTGTCAATAAACGGAAATGTGTTCGCAGACGGCAGATGGTCAGAGGGCCAGACAAACCGAAATCTTTTCAACTTGGTTGGGAAGAGTTAAAAACAATATTTTTTACACAATTTCATTTTATTTTGCAATGCAGTCCCCTTGCAACTCAATACATTTAAGACCAGGGTTCATACGGACTCCTAAAATTTTCAGGGAAATAACCAGTATTTTCTGATAAAAAAACTCGCCATTACATAAGCCGGGTTTCTCTAACAGAAAATACTGGTAATTTCCCTGAAAATTCCAGGAGTCCGTACGAACCCTGAAGACACACTCTTGTGCGCGAATTCTTTAGTGTAGGTCAGCTATGCAAAACATTTTTTTTTTCGAAATATAAAGCGTGATAGCAAAATTCAATCAACATCAAGTATGACGATAGTAAGCTTGTTTGTATAATATAGATTGGGAAAGATTCAGTCAATGATTCAGTGTTTTAGGACGTTCCAAAATAACTTCTAAGAGTTTGATTTATTTGTCCAACGTGAATACACATTTCTTTGACAGATACATAGAAGATTTTTGAGAATCTGTATATAATCAGAACATTTTATCATGGAGAAAAAGATTAAAAGAAAAAGCTAACAAGAACGTCATCTTATGAACAACCTGCTCTTTAATGTTAAGTTGTTATAATGACACTGGCGCTTTGAGAATCGCAGAATTTAGCACGCACAATCGCGTAGTCACTTAATTTCATAATTTTAGCTAACCTTCCTACACTCGGCAATTTTTTTACCGGTTCGTAAATATTTTAGTGACTCCAGGTTAAAATATTTGGTTTGAGAAAACGAATTAATACATTATAAAAATTTCTCGGAAACGTTTCCGAAAATTAGTGGATATGAAAAATTAAAAATAAAAAATAACATAAAGGCTTAAATTTTATAAATGTTTCTTTAAATCTCGAAGATGATTAGTGTCTGACCTTTCTAAAGATTAAAAAAATTCAGACTAAAATACAAAATATTATAGAGATTAGGACCAACAAGATATATCCTGTATACTTGTGTAACAACTATATCCTGTTACTTTTAAAAGTACGTGTCCCCTTGATAAAAAACTCGATTCGAAAATAATATGTTAAATTTTAAATTGTAAAATTGTTAAATTGTAAAATTAATCTATAAGCATTCAACAAGAATGAATAAGATTTCACGCACACAGTTACTTAACCCTTAATTGCATAGTGATGTAAATTTCCATCACTTTTTATTTAACTTTTAATAAATAAATCAACTTCTTTGCCACCACTATATTTATATAGAAATATTAATCCAGTAAATATCCCCGTGAACTATTATGTTGCTGAACAAAGTTAAAAATCTATCTTAAAATTTCTGGTGTCTAATATTTAATATATGTATAAAAAACACAATTGTAAAAGAAAAACTCATGCAAAGAAACAGAGAAATTTAGATATTTATTTTACTCCATAAACCAAAGTAGAGAGCACGCAATTTAGATATTTTTCCACCGTTAAAGTGAATTTTAACTAAATTACAGTGTCATATACTGTTCATTTTAGGCTTAAAATGTGAATAGTGTATAACACTAACAAACTTTTAGCAAAACAAAAATCCGAATTACCATTTTAAGAATAAACATTTTGTTGAATAAATGTAGGCTCATAATAAAGAAACCAATTCTCAGAATTTTCGCTAGTTAAAAAAATATACTTGAATAGTGACTAAGACTGCGTAAACCTTTCGAGAAAGGGGTGACAATAATACATTCCTGAGCATCCAAGTGTAGACTAGAGCTCGTTATGTTTGTAGACTCCCGTATACTTGAAGGAATAATTGGGTTTTGACCGCGGTTTCCTATGCAAAAGTTTTTTCTGGAAAGTTCTCTACAATCTCTCAAAGTTTGTTAGCTGCATAACCTCTTATTTTTCACCTGTGCCATTATTTTATGATTTGTAAAGTATTCTTTGTTGTTGTATATATATTGTAAAATTTATTTCTGGGAAGTTCTCTACAATCTCTCAAAGTTTGTTGGCTGCTTTTCGAGAGACCATTGTTTGAGAATACACTAAACTAAATTATATGTCATATTTTCTGGTGATAAAATATCGTCTATGTATGTCATTCTCTTTGAACAAACTATAGTCATAAAATCAAAAGAAATTTAAACACAACGAAGCTGTCATTTAAAAGTTAGTAAATTAAAAAAAACACCTGATTCTTATTATCTGTGCTTACCTCTTTTTATAGAAATAACCTCTTATTTTTCCCCTGTGCCATTATTTTATGATTTGTAAAGTATTCTTTGTTCTTGTATATTTCATATAAAATTTATTTCTGGGAAGTTCTCTACAATTTTTCAAAGTTTGTTGGCTGCTTTTCGAGACCCCATTGTGTGAGAATACACTAAACTAAATTATATGTCATATTTTCTGCTGATAAAATATCGTCTATGTATGTCATTCTCAGGGAACAAACTATAGTCATAAAATCAAAAGAAATTTAAACACAACGAAGCTGTCATCTAAAAGTTAGTAAATTAAAAAAAAATAACACCTGATTCTTATTGTCTGTGCTTACCTCTTTTTATAGAAATAACGTCTTCTTTTTTACTTGTGCCATTATTTTAAGATTTGTAAAGTATTCTTTGTTGTTGTATATTTCATGTAAAAGTTATTTCTGGAAAGCTATCTACAATCTTTCAAAGTTTGTTGGCTGCTTTTCGAGAGACCATTGTGTGAGAATACACTAAACTAAATTGTATGTCATATTTTCTGCTGATAAAATATCGTCTATGTATGTCATTCTCAGGGAACAAACTATAGTGATAAAATCAAAAGAAATTTAAACACAACGAAGCTGTAATCTAAAAGTTAGTAAATTTAAAAAAAATACCACCTGATTCTTATTGTCTGTGCTTACCTCTTTTTATAGAAATAACATCTTCTTTTTTACTTGTGCCATTATTTTAAGATTTGTAAAGTATTCTTTGTTGTTGTATATTTCATGTAAAATATATTTCTGGAAAGTTATCTATAATCTCTCAAAGATTGTTGGCTGCTTTTCGAGAGACCATTGTGTGAGAATACACTAAACTAAACTATATGTCATATTTTCTGGTGATAAAATATCGTCTGTGTATGTCATTCTCGGGGAACAAACTATAGTCATAAAATCAAAAGAAATTTAAACACAGCGAAGCTGTCATTTAAAAGTTAGTAAATTAAAAAAACACCTGATTATTATTGTCTGTGCTTACCTCTTAGATATAATCTCTTATTTTTCCCCTGTGCCATTATTTTATGATTTGTAAAGTATTTTTTGTTGTTGTATATTTCATGTAAAAGTTATTTCTGGAAAGTTATCTACAATCTCTCAAAGTTTGTTGGCTGCTTTTCGAGAGACCATTGTGTGAGAATACACTAAACTAAATTATATGTCATATTTTCTGGTGATAAAATATCGTCTATGTATGTCATTCTCGGGGAACAAACTATAGTCATAAAATCAAAAGAAGTTTAAACACAACGAAGCTGTCATTTAAAAGTTAGTAAATTAAAAAAAAACACTTGATTATAGAAATAATGATTAAGATTTGTAAAGTATTCTTTGTTGTTTTATATTTCATATAAAATTTATTTCTGGAAAGTTATCTACAATCTTTCAAAGTTTGTTGGCTGCTTTTCGAGAGACCATTGTGTGAGAATACACTAAACTAAATTATATGTCATATTTTCTGCTGATAAAATATCGTCTATGTATGTCATTCTCAGGGAACAAACTATAGTCATAAAATCAAAAGAAATTTAAACACAACGAAGCTGTCATCTAAAAGTTAGTAAATTTAAAAAAAAATAACACCTGATTCTTATTGTCTGTGCTTACCTCTTTTTATAGAAATTACGTCTTCTTTTTTACTTGTGCCATTATTTTAAGATTTGTAAAGTATTCTTTGTTGTTGTATATTTCATGTAAAAGGTATTTCTGGAAAGTTATCTACAATCTTTCAAAGTTTGTTGGCTGCTTTTCGAGAGACCATTGTGTGAGAATACACTAAACTAAATTATATGTCATATTTTCTGCTGGTAAAATATTGTCTATGTATGTCATTCTCAGGGAACAAACTATAGTCATAAAATCAAAAGAAATTTAAACACACCGAAGCTGTCATCTAAAAGTTAGTAAATTTAAAAAAAATAACACCTGATTCTTATTGTCTGTGCTTACCTCTTAGAAATAACCTCTTATGTTTCCCCTGTGCCATTATTTTATGATTTGTAAAGTATTTGTTGTTGTTGTATATTTCATGTAAAAGTTATTTCTGGAAAGTTATCTACAATCTTTTAAAGTTTGTTGGCTGCTTTTCGAGAGACCATTGTGTGAGAATACACTAAACTAAATTATATGTCAAATTTTCTGCTGATAAAATATCGTCTATGTATGTCATTCTCAGGGAACAAACTATAGTCATAAAATCAAAAGAAATTTAAACACAGCGAAGCTGTCATCTAAAAGTTAGTAAATTTTAAAAAAATAACAGCTGATTCTTATTGTCTGTGCTTACCTCTTTTTATAGAAATTACGTCTTCTTTTTTACTTGTGCCATTATTTTAAGATTTGTAAAGTATTCTTTGTTGTTGTATATTTCATGTAAAAGTTATTTCTGGAAAGTTATCTACAATCTTTCAAAGTTTGTTGGCTGCTTTTAGAGAGACCATTGAGTGAGAATACACTAAACTAAATTATATGTCATATTTTCTGGTGATAAAATATCATCTATGGATGTCATTCTCGGGGAACAAACTATAGTCATAAAATCAAGAGAAATTTAAACACAACGAATCTTTCATTTAAAAGTTAGTAAATTGAAAAAAAAAAACACCTGATTCTTATTGTCAGTGCTCTTTTTATAGAAATAACCTCTTCTTTTTCACTTGTGCCATTATTTTAAGATTTGTAAAGTATTCTTTGTTGTTGTATATTTAATGTAAAATTTGTTATATTGCACACACGTGTGTATTTCATAATGGAAGAATAATTTATTTTAGTGTTCAAACGGATGTACTGAAATGCATAATTTCTATGTTGTTGAAGAAAACTTTAATTATTTTTTGCAGGAAGGAACAATTTATCTATACTTTTTGTTTGTGTATATTTTTAATGTCTCATAACTTATTCATCAAAATAATTTTTGTAATTAAATAAAAGTGATCTTGTAATTTTATGATTTTGTTTTTGCTTTATCCCCATATTAATCTTTTTTGACAGGAAGATAAATGGGAAATGATAACAGCAATCGGTTTTCGAGTATTGTAGCAGTTTTTCACATATTTCTATTTTACACAGCTGAATTTATGAAAAATATTTGACTGGGAAATTGAAATAACCGACTAATTTTGCTTCCTTATTTTGCAATTACTCTGCATAAAACTAATAATGAGGATTTATGTCTGATTTATGTTTAATTTTATACTTCCTGCTACGGAAAAACAAATTTGTTTTTTTTTTCGATTATTTTAAAGTTATACCGCCCTAATATTATTATTACATATTATTGTTACTGTAATCTGAACTCTGAGTTTAATTACTTTTACTGTTAATAATCATTTAACCATAGCATTGTAAAGATTTATGTCCAACTCTCTAATTGGAATAAAGTTGTATACAAGATGACTGTTAAGTATTACCTCCTCCAAATAAAGCTGAAAATCAGTTCCAGATGTGTGCGCGTAAATATTCTCAAGAGACTATAAAACTTACCAAGTTCATATATATTTTATCTCCATCTTGTGATCTGACTATATACAGACCTTTGTTGTACAATAAATTCGTAGTACTTGAGACCAGGCTTTTCACATCACTCAACCCACTTGAAAACCCGCCTTAGCTGCATAATCTTTCTTATAAAGTTACATAAATACTTGAAATTCATCTACGATATATACTTGAAACTTGAGAGGGGTAATTTTTTGCAAGCTTTGAGCAGAGCAGTTTGGAGAAATTGGTCTCTTCGAGAATCTCCGACGGTATGAGTGCCGTAAAAGTGAAGTTTTGCCCAGAATCGGACGGGCGTCCTGCAACCAAAACACTCTAAAACCCACTTTATTTTGGAAAATGGGAGTTCTGTTTAAAAATATAGAGTGGGTTTTAGAGTGTTTTGGTTGTCAGGACGCCCGTCCGATTCTGGGCAAAACTTCACTTTTACGGCACTCATGCCGTCGGTGACTCTCGAAGAAAGAAATTTCTCCAAACTGCTCTGCTCAAAGTTTACAACAAATTACCCCATGTAGCCTCTAAAATTTCGAGTATATATCGTAAATGAATTTCAAGTATTTATATGACTATTTATATGACATTGTATTATATGACAACACATTATATTATATGACATTGTATTATATGACATGTATTTATATGACAACATTAACAACGATTTTTGCTTTTAAGTATAATCACAATAAAATATCATAGATAATATTTCTGCGTAATGAAAAGATAATGTAGTCTGGCCAAAGCTTTAGTTCTATTGTCATATTTGATATCTTCCATATGTTCTTTTATTCTCGTTTTAAATTTTCCGTTTTTCATTCCTATATAATACTGTATTGTTTCATCTGCTGTGGTAATCCCGATTTCATGAAAACCGGAAAGTTGGCTTTGGCCAGACTACATAGCCTTTTCTGATTGATTTCATGAATAGTAAAATATTTTTTTCCATCAAGTTCTTATTTCCTATCCATTATCCGTGAATCAATAGATAGTTTTTTGCGAAACGAGAACGTATGCAATCAATCATCCTCTTTTGATTTACCTAAAATTTGGCACGAGTTGTTTTACAAATTAAAAAAGAATTAAGTAAAATAATAATTTTCACGGTTACAGTTTAACCATTTTAAGCATCTGCCTTATTGTTCATAGTTGGTATGGGGATTTTTGTTGCTCTGGACTCTCTGCGACTTTGATTTATGGACTGCTTCTTTGAGTTTGGTGACTCACTATTGCATCGTTCTTGTGATTTGTTTTAAGTTAACTTTTGTAACTTTTGTAATATTATAGTTGTGGTAACAATGTTATATATTACTTTTAAATACTCTGTAGTATGCTTAAATTTAGTGGTTACCTAGGCTAGTGTGACTGTTGTAACCTTAACGTCCTAAAAAGTTGTATATATTTTTTGGTCTACTTAGTCAGTAATTGTTTTCTTTTGACTTTTGTAACATTTGTGGTCGAGTTATTTTGTTAATTGTATTAGGTTTATATAGTTAGTAATTATTTTCAACCTCAGTAACACTAGAGTGCGTTAAAACTTGTTTCAGTTATAACTTATTATTTGATTTACGTTGTATTTTTTAGCAGTAGCTAGTCTGGCTTTGTTTATTTATTGCTCGTTGTTTTCCGGGCTGGTTCCTTGGGAGGTGGCTTTGTTGGTGGTTGTGGGGAACTTTTAGCTGGAGCAATTTACACCTTTGCCTAACGGTTGTTGCTCCAGTCTGGTGATCTTGTCCATTATACATGTTATCTCGCGTTCTGCTTTCATTATACATGTGATCTCGTAATTTTTGTTTATCCTTTTCAAAAACTTTGCGAAAATAGTTTATTTACCATTTTTGATCGTGAAGAAGTCACGAAACACACTGTAAAAAATTGCTGCAGTAAAATTACTGCAGAAGACATTCCAGGCAATGTCCATAAGAAAACGGGTTTTGTCCGTAGATAAACGGACTTTGTTCTTATATAAAAGGTTTTTGCCCGTAAAAACATGAAATTTACGGAAATTGACCGTTTACCTTGAAAAAAGGCATTTCCCGTAAAATTACGGCAACAAATCTCGCAGAATTTCCGTGAATTTACAAATTTACAGTGCATGTCATCTGTATGTTAAAAGGTATTTTAAACCTTTTGTGCAATGTTTTATCACTTCAAGCGTTAATTACATCTTTAGTTTAACGTTAACAAGTGATTTTGTTATATTATTTGTATCTGAAAGTAAATAGAGATCAGAATTTGAATAATGCCATTAATTACTTGATGTTAAATTAAAAACTAAAACAAGAACTAAAGTTGGAGTGAGAAGTAATTAAATCGAAGTTCGGTGATGTCATTATCTATCATTAAGGTACGTATGTAGTTTCAAAAGTATCTCTTTTCTTTCTATTCATGTACTCGTATATAATACAATGAGCTAGAGTGAATTTTTGTCAGAAACGCATTCATAATACTTGTTTTTAGAAATTTCAGGTGCACATTTTCAAAGGATGTTCTTTCTTAATAGTGAAACGACACTTTGAACTTCCATTCTAAATCACATTACTTTAAAGACTCGTATTTGCAGCTGTAGATGTTAAAAATATGTATTTATTTTTTGACAGAAATGAAAAAGTAAACATATTTTTAAGCACCATAAAATGTTTATTTTAAATATTCGACGAATTTTTTTAGAATTTATATT
Organism: Maratus michaelseni; assembly: GCA_963931845.1. NCBI lineage: Eukaryota > Metazoa > Arthropoda > Arachnida > Araneae > Salticidae > Maratus > Maratus michaelseni. The sequence continues at coordinate 54,064,414 of OZ007588.1, read as the reverse complement.
ACTTTTTATTTATTTATTATTGTTATTATTATTATTATTATTATTATTATTATGTGAAATAAGGCAAAAACTCCAAAACATTGGTCGTAAAAAAATTGTTCCTTCCTGAAAAATAAATATGTTAAATATATAGATCTTGCATTCCCAAACCTAAGAATGTCATAAAAAATAACTCTAGAATATACATTTTCCAAGAAACAGTTTCAAAATGACAACAAGTAATAGAGGATTGTTATATTATTTTACAATACTGCATAACTTTTTAAAATTAAAAGGTATTTTCATTGACTTAGATTAGAAATCAATGAACTATAACATGAAAATGTATTTTAATGAGTTTTGTCTCTCTCATTCTTCATTTGGTATCACTTCCGATTTCCGCGTACGATTTCCACTTTCACGTCCACTAACATATTTGCATTGCACACTGAGAAAAATGACACTTTCAAATCTGAGTAAATCGATGTTTTCATTTTGTTATGAAACTTTTTGTTTCAAATTAGGACGACCCAATGCTTTCAGTTCTGAAATACCAGAAATACTCATAATTTTGAAACATGGACATACTCAAAACTGAACACATAGAAGTCAGTTCATATACTCATTTTCATAAACAAGTGAACACTGAGAAAAATGACACTTTCAAATCTGAGTAAATCGATGTTTTCATTTTGTTATGAAACTTTTTGTTTCAAATAGGACGACCCAATGCTTTCAGTTCTGAAATACCAGAAATACTCATAATTTTGAAACATGGACATACTCAAAACTGAACACATAGAAGTCAGTTCATATACTCATTTTCATAAACAAGTGAACACTGAGAAAAATGACACTTTCAAATCTGAGTAAATCGATGTTTTCATTTTGTTATGAAACTTTTTGTTTCAAATAGGACGACCCAATGCTTTCAGTTCTGAAATACCAGAAATACTCATAATTTTGAAACATGGACATACTCAAAACTGAACACATAGAAGTCAGTTCATATACTCATTTTCATAAACAAGTGAACACTGAGAAAAATGACACTTTCAAATCTGAGTAAATCGATGTTTTCATTTTGTTATGAAACTTTTTGTTTCAAATAGGACGACCCAATGCTTTCAGTTCTGAAATACCAGAAATACTCATAATTTTGAAACATGGACATACTCAAAACTGAACACATAGAAGTCAGTTCATATACTCATTTTCATAAACAAGTGAACACTGAGAAAAATGACACTTTCAAATCTGAGGAAATCGATGTTTTCATTTTGTTAGGAAACTTTTTGTTTCAAATAGGACGACCCAATGCTTTCAATTCTGAAATATCAGAAATACTTGAAACATGGACATACTCAAAACGGAGCACATAGAGGTCAGTTCATACTCATTTTTGAAACATGGACATACTCAAAAATGAAGGATCAGTTCAAACTCATTTTTGAAGCAGGGGAAATATTCAAAAATGAGCACATAGAAGTCAGTTCATACGCAATTTTGAAACATGGACATATTCAAATATGAGCACATTATGTTTTATTTTTGAGTGTGTGCATGTTTTCAGAAATGAGTATATACATGTTTCAATCTTCTTCGGAGCCATTTTGTTTAAGTGACATACTCCCATTTGAGTATTTTTTGCTCAGTTTTGAAAATGTCATTTTTAGAATGCATGTATCACTATATCTCAGCAAATGGGTAATTTTATATATATTTTTTATTTATAGGTAATTTACATATTATAATGCACCTTTTATGATTTATGTTATTTCCTCATATGCTTTAGTTAGACATAAAATACCTTAACTTAGGAATCAAAACTTCCCGCCTAAAGAGTATTACGTGGTACAGTAATTTCATTGCCATATTTTAATATAGTAAAACTAAATATTTAAAAATCAGCCATTATTTTTACATGGAAAATTTTAGCACCGACAAGTTTAATCTTCCAGTTAAGTCTATCATTCACCTTTGGAACAAATCAAGATACATAACTGATTGCTACCTGTATAAAATTATTTATGATTCATTGCTGATGGCCGATAACTTATGAAATTTGACTGCACATTGAGAAATTTTAATACATCAGTTTGAATCAAGAATGAACTATTTATAAAAACTTCTATCTCATCGCGGCTAAATTCTTGGGAATGAGTGGGGTTGAACGTAGGAAAACATACCCATGTGTAGTATTTTGAGGGCTATTTTTTATATCATGTTAAAGGTTCCACAGTCATTTTCATTAAAATATGCAGACTTTACTTTTAAAAACATCAAAATCAGGGATTTAATCCTACGAGAAATAACAGTGGTAAATTATGTAACTTTTTGAGCAAATAATTTTGATTGTTTAGTTAACAAGATTAATACGTATTTCGATATCCTTATCATGCATGTTCGATTTTGGGCCCACAAGCAGCGGACAATTTCTAACCTCACAATTGGTAGACGAAAGGTGCTGGATTTCGAACCCATCATGCACTCGTCGCTTAACCGTTCGGAGTTTTAAGCGTTTTCCACAGACTCTTGCATAATTACAATTAAGGTTCCTTTAGAAGGACCCCAACGGAGGACAACCCCCCGTTATTCCCCATGAAATAACAGCCCCCAAATAATCAGCAAGACAAACACCTCCACCAACATCACCGAAATTAATTTAGATAATATAAAATCTTCAATATATAATTTTACTGAAGTTATAATTATTGCACAAAGAATTTACACAACATAAAAATATTAATCTTAAAAAATATTAATAAATAATATTAATAAAAATAATACTATTAATAATAATATTAATAAATAATATTAATAAATTAATATTAATAAAAATAAATTTCTTAGAATTGAAGTAACTGTGGTTAAAGAGATAGAAATAAGCTTTCAGAAAACGTATCATAACTCAAAGGTCTAAGAATTAAAAACGTGTAAATTAAAATAACTTTTTACCTGGAAATTAGAACAACTACTCCTCAAAGTGAAATCACCGCATAAAATGTTTTAAGATCAAGGTAATCACTTTAAATTCAGTGAAGTGCACTGCAGATACATGATTTACAATGCAGTAGCACCAGTAGAGGAAAAGTGGGCGTCCGACCCCGGGTGGAGGGCGTAGGGCATGGTGCATGGTGCAGCACCTGCCCTCAGCCCTCCACCCGAAGTGCAGCACCTGCCCTCAGCCGTCCACCCGAAGTGCAGCACCTGCCCACCGCTCGAAGTGCCCTCCACCACCTAAGATAAGGATTTCTACTATAAGATAAGGGGATTAATTAAGGATTAGTGTTAATTAATTTTAATTGCGAGATTGAATAAGATGTTCTTCCAGAAGTTTGTTAATATTTTAAACTAAATTCAAAATCGTTTATGAAATTCCACATGCAAACTTTTGTGCGAAGTAATCTGTCAACACAGACAATCTTTTCGAAACTAATCAATACATTAAAGATCTAAGTGATTCCTCATTCTACTGATATGTTTGTAGATCATTAGTAACTCTAAAAACATATTTTACAGAGAAACGTTTTAGAAGATTTTTTTTTCTTTCCGAAGTCGAATAGTATTGTATAACTTATCTTTTCCTTGCAGAGACTTAATAAAATTAAAATGTTGACTTTTTCAGAAGAGAGACAAATTGAAATTATTATACTACGGTTCCATGACAATTGCTTTCAGTAAAAAGCCTCCTTGGCATTCTTTTCTGCATAAGGAAAATATTTGCGGATTAACAAAAAACAACTTTCAAGCCATTACACTTCTTTTTATTCTAAAATATGTTCGACTAAACTTATCCAAAACATGTAGTCCTTCTAAAACACAATCATAGAAATCGAATTCATAACGAACTATTTATTTACGAATGCATATAAGGTTGGTGAACCAAAGGTGGCGAGTGCCCTATGGTAGCCCACTCCTCAAAATTAGAATTAATTTTTAATCCCAAAATGGTGCTAGTAGAGGAAAAGTGGGCGTCCGACAACGGGTGGAGGGCGTAGGGCATGGTGCATGGTGCAGCACCTGCCCTCAGCTCTCCACCCGAAGTGCAGCACCTGCCCTCAGCCCTCCACCCGAAGTGCAGCACCTGCCCACCGCTCGAAGTGCCCTCCACCACCTAAGATAAGGATTTCTACTATAAGATAAGGGGATTAATTAAGGATTAGTGTTAATTAATTTTAATTGCGAGACTTAGAAATTTTTCGAAGCATTTTTTTTTCGCGGAGAATTTCTATTACAGTACAAGGTGAATTTTAACGAATTACAAATTTAATTAATTTTAATTGCGGGATAAATTAATACATGATTTTTCTATTATTTCTTAAAACAAGGTACATGTGCTATGTATTACGAAATAATACATAGAAAAATCATGTATTAATTTATCTATATATATTATACAAATCAATTAAAGATAAATTGTTAATTGCAATTAGCAATTGGTTCTTATATGACCTAGTCACGTGATCTCTGACGTCATTGGTGACGTATTGAATGATACCACATGGTCACGTGATATCACTTAAACAGTGACGTCACATGTCACGTGATCAAGTCTTATCAGTGATTATATTAGCTGATAAGACCTTGAACAAGCATTCACTTTTCTCAGAGCCTTCGTGTGAGACGGTTGGGTGCTTAGCTAGCTGGCGTGTTAGGTAAGAATAGTATTTGTATATATATATATTTTTAATATGACTTTAAATTAATTTGATACCTACTATGTAAAAGATATGAATATGTTTTGAATATTAGAACTAAAAAATAATACTTTGAAATAATAGACTTACTAAACAGTAAAATTTAAAGCTATGTAGATAAATTTCCTAAAACTAAGTTGAAATGAAAATGGTAAAAGTTTAGTCAGTCTCATGTTAGTGTTTATCATATTAAATCTACAAAAGAAATTTTAAAGTGGGAATACTAATAATCCAAGTTACCATATAGAAATTACAAGTTAGTAGATTCATAAACTAATGAGAATGTATATAATTTTAATAAACTATGCTGATTTCTGCAGATATTTAAGAAAACACAAGTGAGTTTTCGAGGTACATAGTTTACCAATTTACTTCGCAGCTTTATCTTACTATAGGCAATGGCCTAAATCAAGTTAGGACATATACCTTGGAAATCATATTCATGCGACTAAATAACCTGGGGCTCACTCAGCCCAGTAGTTAGCGTGATGGGTATAAAATACCTGGGGCTTAATCAGCCTAGTAGTTAGCGTGTTGACTATATAATAAGCGGGGGCTCACTTAGCCCTGTAAGCGTGGTGGGTATAAAATAGACTGGGGCTCACTCAGCCCAGTAGTTAGCATGGTGGGTATAAAATACCTGTGGCTTAATCAGCCCAGTAGTTAGCGTGTTGACTATATAATAAGTGGGGGCTCACTTAGCCCTGTAAGCGTGGTGGGTATAAAATAGCCTGGGGCTCACTCAGCCCAGTAGTAAACGTGGTGACTATAAAATAAGCGGGAGGCTCACTTAGCCCTGGGGTTATCGTAGTAGCTATAAAATAAGCGGGGACACACTAAGCCCAGTAAACGTGGTGGGTAGAAAATAGCCTGGGGCTCACTCAGCCCATTAGTTAGCATAGTGGGTATAAAATAGCCTGGGGCTCACTCAGCCCAGTAGTAAACGTGGTGACTATAAAATAAGCGGGAGGCTCACTTAGCCCTGGGGTTATCGTAGTAGCTATAAAATAGCCTGGGGATCACTCAGCCTAATACTTAGCATGGTGACTATAAAATAAGCGGGGGCTCACTTAGCCCTGTGGTTAGTATGGTGGCTATAAAATAAGCGGGGGTTCACTAGGCCCAAAAGTTAGCGTGGTGGGTATAAGTTAGCCTGGGGCTCACTAAGCCCAATAGTTAGCGTGGTGGATATAAATTAGCCTGGGTATTACTAAGCCCAATAGTCAGCGTGGTGACTATAAAATAAGCGGGGGCTCACTTAGCCCTGTGGTTAGCGTCCTGGTTATAAAATGACAAGTCTGATTATATGTTTGTGGGTTCGAAACTTGTGCGGTTTAGACGATGGGATTTCGAGTATTCAGAAAAGTCGAAAAAATCATGATGGTGCTCCATATCCTTATAAATATTATGTGTTTGAATATGATAAGTTAAGGAATCTATATCCGTAAAGAGTATAACTGCACGATCTTTGTATGTTTTCTTTATAAAATTGTAATGAAAATCATACATAACTAATTTAGATAATTCTAAAATTGTGAATCCAACATAAATAGGTCGATTCATTAAGACACAAGTATTAAGCTTTTCTACAGCAGCCAAGCCTTCATCATATGTCTTGAATGATTTAAAAGTAGGCGAAGCTACTAATTTTTTTTAAATACATTTTCAGTATGAATTATTAAATCTAATTCACTTATTTCAAATTCTTAACGATAGTCACATAGCATTGGAAAGTGTTTCATAAAGTATACCATGACTCATGATTTTTCCTTCATATTTATTTATTGTCACTTATTGTAGATCCTATTTTATAATTTACGTTAAAATTTTTTATTCATTCCTATCATTTTCTGGGTACTCTGTATATATTTTTTTAGGTGTGTATTGTTAGTCTAAATTTTATCGAAGGTATTTCTGTGATAATATAGGTCAGGTAACGCATTGTGTAATACAGTGTAATACTGTATAATTAATGTGTATTTTAACTATAATCTCTGTTTTAACAAGACTTGTATCGAATTAGATTCATTAACCTATTTAATTAAAACCAATCTCCTATCGCAATAATTCTTAAGGGTATCTCTTAATTACTATTTTTAATTTTATTTCTTAGTTATTATTTTTTATTGAATACTTAATAAAGCATATATAACGAATCGAGTTGAATGTTTAGGAATAAATTGTGCGTTCTTAAGTCATTTCGAAACAGGCTCCTTCAAACAGACCCCTTCACGAAACTTTTAACCCTAAAACAGGACACTTCACACAACGTTTCGTATTAACAATAGGCCTTTCACAAGCATACTAATGTATATACTTTTAATAGGATTTTAAAATGTTAAACGATATAAATATTAGATCTAAATATAAATCATTTTTTTTTACATTCAGTGAATAATTCTAGTCTAAAAATAATCTTGCTCACGCATATGAATTGTATATAGGAGCTTGTATAATATAAAAATAAATTTCATATATCGTCCCATCATGCTGTGTGACTCATCGCATAAATTGTTAGTATGTATTTTTAAAATAATTATTTTTAAAATAAATTAGAGGAAACCTGCAATAATACCTATTCTTTTTTGCTTACCTATTCCTTTTTGCCTACCATACATATTGAAAAAATACATTAATATTATATCTATTCATATATTATAACTTTAAACATATAAAGTAAGGATACTTACCTAGATCTTACAACTAACTCACACACTTGCTTTTGGGAGAAATGAATTGAAATGTATTCTTATCAGTAAATCTTATATAGAATGTTATCTCAATCAGTCACGTGATGTTACTAATCTATAGATTAACAATAAGATAATGGACTTTTACTGAAATCATTTCTGGTCTAGTTGCTATACAAGTAGCACGCATGTTTTTTCATGCTGTAGTCATATATTGAAGACGGGATTGCAAGTTTGTGAATAAGGTAAGATTAATTTATGTATATATTTTTAAATGTTAAACGATATACATATTAGATCTAAAAATAAATCATTTTTACATTCAATGATTAATTCTAGTCAAAATTCACGCATTTCAAGCCTGTTGGTTAAATATAACATACACTAATAAGATTCGTTGATGATTCATTTTCTCATATAGGCAATAGTAGCAATCATTTCACATACTACAAGTGTAAAGTATGCAAAATTTATGATTCTGCTTTATTATACCTATTCATTCTGTATTCTACCCTATGCTTTATCCATGACGTCACGATATCCCGTAATTTTAAGAGATAAGCGAACACGTTATACCGTTTAGTTGTTGTAAGGCATGCATGCAGTCGAATTTGGATGAAGTCCACAATACATTAGGGTTTAAATATTTAGGTAAGATAACTTTTTTTTCAATATTAAAAACAAAATTTTTTTAAATAATACCCTAACTATTTAGTACAATATATATTTTATAAAAACAAAGCTTAGTTATTATATTCATTCCTCAAAAGAAATTTTTAAGTTAAAATACTAAAAACACAATTTAGTATAATTTTTCTATACAAAAAAAAGCATAGACTAATGTAATTTTAAAATATTTAAAGTTTAATTCATATATCTTATAGGGGACCCTGTATTTTTTTTTACCATAACATGCGTCAAAGGTACATTTAAACAGGTTCAAATTCATTTAAACATATGTTTGCCTCAAAATTCTTAAGGGTGACTTAAGACTAGTTCTTATTTTTCATTGAAGCATTTTAAAACTTAACAGATTAATAATTATATAGGGCTACACGAAATAATTCGTATACATTGACGGTTTTAAATAGCTCATTTACCTACAAAAAATGTGTCAGAAATTACGAGTCTCAGGTATTTCTTATCGCGAGTGATTCACCGTGTCAAAGCAAGATCTTCGCTTATCTGATAATATGACTCATTATGATTCAGCGATATGCATGTTGAGGGGGTAACACTCAAATCTTAGTTGCAGTTATAAATATGTATTTTAAAGCATAATCATTCGAAAATTCAATTATTTTTCATGAAACGATCTACCCTATTTTACAGACTTGTATGATAAATTTGGTGAAATATGTACTTTTTTTTTTTTCTAAAATCTATATTTTGAGCGTTATACTAAAAATGTATTCGTGTAAAACCTATTTTTTACATTGCATGAATTCGTATTCATTTGAGATTAGTACTCTATTTCTTAAAATATCTGTGGAATCATAATATTTTTACAGGGTATATTGTGAAGGGAGGCCTTTCATTCAAACAGCGGACCTTGCATTTTTATGAAAGGTCAATATCCCTAGTATTTCTGTCGTTGTAATATAATATGAATCTTTTGGATTTATTTTGTGAAGGACCCTGAGATTCGAATAAGGTTATATTATTTGTGAAGGTCCCTGGGTAGTCGCATTATTTTATGAGCAGGGCTTAAATCTTTAACTTTTTCTAGTTTCTTTTGAAAGATTTCAATATTTTGAACCTATCGATGTGTAAGCTTTACTTTTAGCCTAACTTGAATTGAAAAAAAAAAACAGGGTAAAGTGTAAATTATCTGATTTTATGAAGGGTCCTTATGCATAAATGGATTTTTGTGAAGGGTTCCTTTTTATTTAAAAGGGGATCTGTTCACTATTTTAATTAACTACGCACTAGCTGGTAAAATTATATTTTGTTCACATAACATTTCAATGATGTTGGAAAGTGATTCATGAATTATGTCGCTACGCATGATTTTTCATTCTTGTTTATTTTATATATACGTTAAAATTCTTCGTTTTGTAGCACTCTGTATTTTTTGAAGTGTGTATTGTTAGGCTATCGAAGGGCTCCTCTGGGTAAAAAAAGGGAGGGGGTAGGGGTAGGGGGAGGGGGCGAGCTGTTAAATTTAGTACTGTATAATTCATACGGGACCCTGTATTTTTTACTATAACCCCCATGGTGATTCCTGGGACCAGGAAGTTTTGACTCTAGGTCACTTCTAGCTAAAAGCTCACACCTTAAGGTAAAATTCATTTCAGTTGAGAGTTTATATCTTAGATTACTTTCAGTTGAAAATCCTACATTTGGCGACTTTTAAAACTAAAAATTCTATTTTTTGGCAATTTTTAAAACTAAAAATCGCAAAAATTTCTTAAGTTCTCCAATTAAAATTAATTAAATTTGTAATTCTTTAAAATTCACCTTGTACTGTATAAAAGAAAAAAAAATCTTGCAAAAATGTCTAAGTTCACCAATTAAAATTAATTAATGACCCTTTTTAATTAAATCATTATTGACTTTTAAAATTCAGCTGTAATATACTCTAACATGTATAACAAATAGCCTACTCTCGTTGAAAAAATATTTGCTTCGAAAAATGTCTAAGTTCCCCAATTAAAATTAATCACCATTTTTAATTAAACCATTATTGACTTTTAAAATTCTCCTCTAACATGTATATCGTATACCCTACTCTAGTTGAAAAAAAAATCTCGCGAAAATTCTTAAGTTCTGCAATTAAAATTAATTAATTACTATTTTTAATTAATATTTTTTAATTAATTAATCATTCACTTCTACTGCATACACTCATAATCAAACTGCATACTCTCGTTGAAAAAAAAAATTGCTTCGAAAAATTTCTAAGTTCTCCAATTAAAATTAATTAAATTTCTAATTCGCTAAAATAAATCCATTGAAACACACCTCGTACTCTAGTAGGAAATTCTCCGCGAAAAAAAAAAGGCTTCGAAAAATTTCTAAGTCCCGCAATTAAAATTAATTAAATTTGTAATTCGTTAAAATTCACCTTGTACTGTAATAGAAAATTCTCCGCGAAAAAAAAAATGCTTCGAAAAATTTCTAAGTCTCGCAATTAAAATTAATTAACACTAATCCTTAATTAATCCCCTTATCTTATAGTAGAAATCCTTATCTTAGGTGGTGGAGGGCACTTCGAGCGGTGGGCAGGTGCTGCACTTCGGGTGGAGGGCTGAGGGCAGGTGCTGTACTTCGGGTGGAGGGCTGAGGGCAGGTGCTGCACCATGCACCATGCCCTACGCCCTCCACCCGTTGTCGGACGCCCACTTTTCCTCTACTAGCACCATTTTGGGATTAAAAATTAATTCTAATTTTGAGGAGTGGGCTACCATAGGGCACTCGCCACCTTTGGTTCACCAACCTTATATGCATTCGTAAATAAATAGCTCGTTATGAATTCGATTTCTATGATTGTGTTTTAGAAGGACTACATGTTTTGGATAAGTTTAGTCGAACATATTTTAGAATAAAAAGAAGTGTAATGGCTTGAAAGTTGTTTTTTGTTAATCCGCAAATATTTTCCTTATGCAGAAAAGAATGCCAAGGAGGCTTTTTACTGAAAGCAATTGTCATGGAACCGTAGTATAATAATTTCAATTTGTCTCTCTTCTGAAAAAGTCAACATTTTAATTTTATTAAGTCTCTGCAAGGAAAAGATAAGTTATACAATACTATTCGACTTCGGAAAGAAAAAAAAATCTTCTAAAACGTTTCTCTGTAAAATATGTTTTTAGAGTTACTAATGATCTACAAACATATCAGTAGAATGAGGAATCACTTAGATCTTTAATGTATTGATTAGTTTCGAAAAGATTGTCTGTGTTGACAGATTACTTCGCACAAAAGTTTGCATGTGAAATTTCATAAACGATTTTGAATTTAGTTTAAAATATTAACAAACTTCTGGAAGAACATCTTATTCAGATAATCGAAAATTTTCTTCTCCCTCAGTAACTCGTAAATACATGTGATTCGTTAGTTCTAATTAAGATTGATCAGACGATTCATCACCATTCAAAGCTCGATCTTTATCTTTATCTGTAGTTCGCCAGACGCATGTTTACTACTTTATTTTTCTGTAGACCTGTCATGTCTCCATCTCTTTGGATACCAGTAATTTAGTACAGAAAATGTTGTTTTATTTAATCGAAGCCTTTTGTGATTTAAAAGAACAACATTTTCTCTAAAAAATTACTGGTGTGCAAAAAGCCGGAGACTTGGCAACTCTGCTTTTCTGGAATGTTTGAAACACTCTAAGTAAGTGTAAATTTCACCAGTTGTTTGAGTTAAATGTGATTTACAAAAAACAATTGATTATACCACCATATTAGAACATTATACCACCATGAAAAAAAGCTATAAAATTTGGATGGTAAGACATCTAATCCAGTTGAAATGAGAAAAACGGTATAAATTTCACGTCCATTTAATAGTTCTCAATATTGTTTCAAATCTGTGTGATTACATTATTCGTTTTGCCGCTAGATAGTGAAAATAAATTTTAATTACTTACTGGGTTTTTTTGCCTTATGCTTGCTGTGATCATTACTTTTGCAGACGATACAAATTAAATTATGAGTTAAAGTTCGAGTATATAGGCTCATTTTACAACTAAGATCAGATACGATTACTAAAGAGTGCCTATGTGGGGCGTAATGCCCACATTTACTTCCATCTAGATGAGAACAGTCTATGGAGATAGTATCAGAAGATTCAGAAATATAAAAGATCTCTCGCAGCAGGCTGCGGTGGAGTGATGCTGATGTAGGAGCAATCTGGATGTGCTCTTTGATGCTTTTATTGGTGTCAGAATGGTGAGCATAGGGTGGAAGGGGCATAGGGTGGAATGGTGAGGAGGGAAAAGGGTAATATCAGAGTCATACATTTATTATTATTATTATTATTATTATTATTATTATTTAATCTAATACATTATGCAAACAATTATTTTATATAAGATTCATATAATTGAATAATATAAGATGCATAGAAAATTAAGCATAGTTACATTTATGATGCAAAAAATAATATAAATATATACAAATAAGACGCTTAATGTCATAGTTTTGTATGTCTAAAAACGGCATAAATGAGGCATATGTACTGTGAGGTTAAATGCATTGTGGAAATCAACACTTACTAAACTATAGTTAAGAAGATTATACAAGTGATTGTACCACGAAACAGATCGTAGGTACGTAGGTCGTAACCACCCAAACAGTATGTGAAATTGTTGGAATTCACAGTAACGCGTACAGAAAAAACAATCCTTTTGTCTATTAAAGAAAACGTAGCTCATAATTATTTGATTTTAAACACGTTATTTGATGTGAAGCTAAATTGACCATCTCAATATTGTAAGAAGTAATCGTCTTTAACTTTAGACAAGTTTACAGCGCTTTAAAAAAAACTGTTTTGTTCATATGTTTACTTCGTAAATGTCTATTTAGTTTCACCGGTTTGATAGATTATTATGTGAGTTTATTTTGCATAAACAAATAACATAGATAGGTTGGTTCGCATTATCTATATACTATGTTCTCGCAATGTATAACATTACATTCTTACTTAAATTACTTACATTTGCTGCTCAATGCTACAGTCAACATTTTATGTTATACTGCAATCATTTTGTTTTATTTAGCGTCAAAAATAATGTCTAATTATGTAAGAATGCGAAGAATTTGACAACACAAATATGAATATTGAATTAAATATTGAGTAGAAATCAATCGTCATAGCTTTAACCACATTTTTGTTTAAAGAAAAATAGGAATTAACTGATAACTGAAAACATCAAAAACCTATTATGTAGGCGTATATACAAAGTAATATTTCAACTGTTTTATCATGTATTTGTTTTTCATTGTGGCAAAAGTAATACAATCTACATATAATAATACCCAAAGGCAAGAAAGTGTCTGTAACCACCACTCTGGTCTGCGAATCCAAGGTAGTTAAACGCCATGCGAGGCTTAAGGAAAAACCTATGATAACATATTACAGCACAGCTAAATGATAATATCTTCTACTTGAAATCATGTCTGTTCAGCATATTTTTTCTATAAAACATGTATATTATATCCTATTATAATGTTTTAAGTTCTTAATTAAAAATCCAGATTAAACATTGGAATCTCAGATATAAACAAATGGACACTGTTGCAAACAATATTGTTTTGGTGCCATCTACCGGCTTTAAAATGTACTTTTCTTCAATACAAGCCTTTCAATTAAAAAATCGTCATGCGGTTTGTATGAAGTCTTATGAAAATGGAACGCAGATCAACAAACCGTTATTTTTACGGGGGTTATATACTAGCTCGTATTGAAATTGAAACTCAAAAATAAAAGTTTAGCTTCAAGATCTTACACTACCCTCAGTGAAAAAAAAAAGAAAAAAGAAAAGAAAGGAAAAGGAAGGAAAAGAAAGGAAAAGAAAGAAAAAAATCGTAAGAAAAAAATAAGCAGTTGTATGTAAAGAAAACTATTATTATCTTTATATATCTTACAGAAATGACATTCATTTGACAAAAGGAACAAGAGAAATGAAATGTGTCATTACCGCGTGATGTACAATAATAAACCTTATACTTAAAATATGTATATTAAGGTGAAATATTCAAACTTCGATTTGAATTACGGAAGTCATATTTAGCGAATTTTAAGACTTGGTTAAAAAAAACTATATATAAAATCTATGATTTGCGACTCATTATTTTCGAAACAACTCATAAAAGATGTCATATACTGAGTGTATTGGAAGACCGGACAGATAACAAGTTTCATTGTATACTGTGACTCGACATTATTCTTTGCATTACAAATGTAGATTATATTTCAAAGTTTGCAGTTAAATAACGGAAGTCATATTTGTCATATTTTTAGTATAGTCAAGGAAAGATTTTTAAAAGCAAATGATATGACGTATAACATACAAAAACATTATGAAGTATTTCGAAGCACTGCTATATTTATTTTACAATATCAGTAAGATTAAGAATATTCATTTGTGTAGGATCTCTTATGTAGGATCTCTAGAGTAATGCTGCCTGCAACGCCATCTATCGGCGCTATTTTAAACTAAAAGTTTGCGGTTTCTGTATCAGATTCTTACGATTTTATTAATAAACATACCACTTTTTTATGCTTTTATCTATCACCGTTTCCGAGTTATTTATGTTCAAAGTTAGGGAACCATCATGAAACACCCTTAAGTGATACCTAAACAAACTACATCGCTACAATTTTCTAGTTAGATTAAATTAGAGTTTTAAAGTTTTACCGAATTCATTAAAGTATTAAAGTATTATTTATTAAAGTATTATTATAAAAATTTTTGATTACCTTATTTTAAATATACAGTTATTCACGACTAGCGATTTATTTGCATTTTTGTCAATTTATATTTGTAATCTTTTAATCATATCATCTTATTACATTATAATTTGTAAATCAAACAAAATTATAATTTCAAATTAAACAATTTTCAGTAAATTAAGTTTCCTTGTGCATGAAAAAAAAAACCCTGTTGTACTAAAATCTGACATTTGCGTCTGTGTTGGATGAACTTTAACAAAACAAGCATTGAAACAATATTATTTAATATTAACACCGAGTTTAATATATGCTATTGTTATTTAGATTGTTATTAAACCGTCAATAGTGATAATTGGTGGCAACTGTTTCACGAATCAGAAATTCCACTGAAATGCAAGCCTTAAATTCAGCATATATGTAACAAATTATCTTTTTAACGAGAAATCCATTGCTATTAAACAAATGCATAGAAATTACAAAGTGTCTTTCAAACCAGTTTTCTGAAATGAAACCATTTCAGATTGCATTAGAGAAAATGCGATACCTTAATACTGTTATTAAAAATTTATAGTCAACATTAAACCTTTTTAACATTTGCAAATGGTATTCGTGAATATATTTTCCTCATTTCACTGGCACTTAATGCACATTAATCATTCATTTTTCTGCCATAAAAATATAAAATCCTCTTTCTTTTTGATTCAATGTATACTAATAGAACATAAATATTTGTATTAATCAAGTTTTTTCTTTTCTCCATCCCTCCGGTCACTTTATTAATGTATGTATTTTAGCTATGCAATTTTCTTTATCATATATTCTAATACGAGCAAATCTTGTGTGTGGTTATATATATATATATATATATTATGCAAAAATTATCTTAAAAACGGCACTAACGATTTTGCCGAAATTTTGTATCCTACCGTTTTGTGGCACCAGAGAACCATTGGGCTAGGTCACATGTTCGAGAAAATTCGATTAGTGGGTCATTTTGGGTCATTTTGGGTCATGGTCAAGCTAATTGTATCTAAAAAACGGTTCAAACGATTTTGACGAAATTTTGTATCCGACTATTTTCGGGCACGACAAGACTATTGGGCTGGGTCACATGTTCGAGAACTTTCGATTAGTGGGACATTTTTGGGTCAAAGCGGGTCAAATTAATTTTATCTAAAAAACGGCTCTAACGATTTTGATTAAATTTTGTGTCCTATGAGTTTCGGGCACGCGAAAATCATTGGGCTAGGTCACATGTCCGAGAAAATTCAATTAGTGGGTCATTTTGGGTCATTTTGGGTCATGGTCAAGCTAATTGTATCTAAAAAACGGTTCAAACGATTTTGACGAAATTTTGTATCCGACTATTTTCGGGCACGAGAAGACTATTGGGCTGGGTCACATGTTCAAGAACTTTCGATTAGTGGAACATTTTTGGGTCATTTGCAATTTTCTTTATATATATTATTTACTGTATTATTATATTCTAAAAATCTAAATAAATGAAAAAAATACCTCGTAAAGTAAGAGGTTAATTATATCCTTAATATTAAAGTTTGGGGCTGTGCATATATAACATTATTACTTTAGGAGGGAGGAGGGGTCTGGCACTTGATATCGTGAGATATCTCTAGGGGGAGGGGGATGTTTGTCTTTCCATATCGTTATCATTTTTGATCCAACCAACATTTTCTCTCTTTTTTTGTACATTTTTCTGCACATCAAAATAGTCTGTTATCTTTTTTTCAGTCTGTTATCTATTTTTATGAAAATACAAATCTATTCTTGAATATATTAAATGAATATAAAAGCATTTCATTCCAAAATATGGAATACTGTCCCAACGCTTCCCATTCCTATTCTTGTGCCATATGCGTATATAAACCGTTTTTAGAGAAATGAGGTGCAACATATGTTGTACATATATGTTGTACATATGTTGTACATATGTGTACAACTGTGTTACAACTGTGTGCATATGTTGTACATATATGTTCTACAACATATGTTGTACAACATATGCCTCTGTTGTGTTTACTAGTAAAGAAATAAATAAAGAACAAGCTGACACCCGCCGGGCGTTGCCCGAGCCTGTGGTAATAAATAAATAACAAAAATTATCAAGTTTTTATTATTTTATATTTTTAACCCGATTTTGCATGAAGTTATATTTTAAAATAAAAAATTCGTGAAAAATATCGATATTCAGTGATAAAAGTGCTCATTTTCTTGTTTTTTACCTAGGGTCGCTTCATAGTTTTAAAATAAAAAGTTCTTTATGTCCGAACACTTTGAAATCTTTATTGGTGATAAATAATACGGTTTTACAGCCAGTGTAAAAATATCTTGAAAAAATATTGTTATCGAGAATGTTTTCTTCTCGCTTTTCAGTTTGTTTGTTTTCGCGTCGACTCATTTAACATAGCAATAAAAAAATAGTTCTCATCTTCCGAACTCTCTGACATTTGATCGATTATAAATATAACTGTATCCCAGCTATCTTTAAAATTTTGCAAAAAAAATGCATATTTAGTAGTGAAAATATGAGTTCTTTAAAGAAAAAAAAAAAAGCTTCAGCTTTCAACCTCAGAGCAAAAATATATTAGAAGGTTTATGCTTTCAATGCAATGATACGGCTTTATCCGTTTTCAGTCAACCCTTTTCAAACCCCCCTAGGCTAAACAGGTGAGGGTTAATCAATGAGGTTTCCCGTTTCTGAGGGTAGAAGCCTTAAAAAAAAAAGTTGAAGCATGCACTAAAAGATGATTTTCATGTGGAAAAGACAGTGTGTATTTGATAGAATGTGCTTTTCGTTTTAAATATATGGATCTTGTCCACCTGTTTTGCTGATAAGAAGTTCTGCTTTCGTCTTTTCCCCTCCCCGTTCAGGAGTGAAGTGCAGGAGGACATTATTAGTTAGCAGAATTTTTTTATTAAATACTTTTAAATAGTATTTGTCTTTTTTAGGTGTTTTTTCATATAAAGTTATTTTATGTACTGCAGTGATACTTCATTGGCTTCATGTCACCAGTAAAGTATACGAATAACAAATGTATAAATAACTATATGTGTATATCACTGCAAACGTATAAAAAAAAAGAAAAAAAAGTGAAAATACGCAGAATTCTTTGACATTGATAACGACATCATTATAAGGAGAGGGAGGGGTGGTGTGGTCGAAGAATGATAATGTATGATATCGTAAGGGGAGGCTGGGATCCAAAATTAAAAAATAAACGTTTATAACGTTATATAACTACAACCCCTTTAATTTAACTATTTTTGCAAAAAATAAATATATCATTAAATTAAATAAATGAATATTTTGGAGTAGCGTGCTTATATTTGTTTCTTTAAAAAATCTCCATTATCAGGATTCCAAATTAGGAATCGCAGTAAATATTTAAATCAGGGGAGGCGTATCGCTCGTGTATGACAGCTTATGACAGAGAAGAAGGGAAAGTTGCGTGATGTACGTAATGGATAACCGTTGTTTAAAGGTGGTTTGGAGATAATATATCTTACATATCTTCACAAAAGGCCCGAAACAAAAACAACAAGTATAATGCACGGTCTCAGTACACCTGAACATGTTAAAAGTATGATTAGATAACTCTGGATGACTTTTATGGCATTATAAAGACTATTATTAAGTTATGTTCAATACAATAATAAACTAGCCGTAGTGGGGGGGGGGGGGCACCGTAATACTTACCCATCATAGATATGCATAATATAGAATATGAAAATAAAACGTGTAAACAATTTATAAAATGCATTGCAATTCGAATAAAATCGTGTCTTACTGACGTCATAAACTTTAAAAGAAACATCGTTATAACTCCAAAAATGATAATCATATTAACTAAGAGTTTACTGCGTCGGATTAAGCGTCTCTTTTCCAATTAAAATATATCTTTGAATTGAAATTTGAATAAAATACAGGGTCATGAAAAATCGAAGAGTGTGGGAAATATGATAACAAATATCTCGGCAACTCATTATTCCATCGACTTCCTTCTTTATGCAAAATTTATGTTTTTGTATTGTCTTTTAAATTTACGCCTTAAAATATACAATTTCGAAAATTTTTATATACCTTTTATCAGAAGGAATGTTTCGAGAGTCCGAAAAAAATTGTTCCGGATAATCGAGGTTACTGAAATTCAATAAGCTTCTTCTCATTATTACATACTGAGAACATACCAAATTTCAAGTCTCTATCTCAATTTGTTCGGGAGATACACACACCTTTACAGACACACACACAGACAGACGGACGGCAATTTTTGTTCTAAAAATATGTTTGTCGGAATCTCCAGTGTCTGAAATGTGTAAATCCGTCAATTGGTTTTTCGATTTTCAAAACGATTACAAGACTTACCCTATACTACGTATGATGAGTAAGTAACAGGATTATTAATTTACGTCAACCATTGCTCCTTTAAATTGTTTTGCGACTACAATCACATAAATAATTTATTTATTCTGACACTCACAAATGAAAGATTACGAATGTTTCAAACAATTTACATATTTATGAAGATATCAAAAAATTATTTTCGAAAATTGTGCAGAATGACCAACTATTTAAGACTTTTCTATTGCCTACTAAATGATTGATGCAGAAATCGATTCGACTTATATTTTATACCTTTAGTGTCCATTATCTAAATGTTTAGAGATCATAGTAAATGTCTGAGAGTAGTTTCTTCCATCTATTGTAGAGAATAAATGAAGCAATAATATTTGTATCACAGCATCTCTATTGTATGAGACATACATTTTAAAGAACGTCTTCAGGCATGAGATTCTTCCGCGGATCCGCGGTTTTCCGCTTTTTTGTTATTTTCCATTTTCCGCTTTTTCGGATTTTCCGAAAGAACGCGAAATTTGCTTAAGATCGCGAACCCCCCCCCCCCCCACCCCCCAAGAATTTCGTCAATGGATCGCTGAAAAACGCAAAAATCGCCAAAAGATCGCGAATTTCTTCAAAGGAGCGCTGAAAAAACGCGAATTTCTTCAAAGGATCGTGTGAAAATCGCCAAAAGATTGCTAAAGAAACATGAATTTAGCCAAACGTTCGCTGAAAAATGCAATTTTTGCCAAAAGATCATCGTAAAAACGCGAATTTAGTCAAAAGATCGTCGTAGAAACGCGAATTTAACCAAAAGATCGTCGTAAAAACGCGAATTTAGCCTAAAGATCGTCGTAAAAACGCGAATTTAGCCTAAAGATCGTCGTAAAAACGCGAATTTAGCCGAAAGAATGCCGTAAAAACGCGAATTCAGCCAAAAGATCGCCGTAAAAACGCGAATGTAGCCAAAAGATCGCCTTAAAAGCGCGAATTTAACTAAAAGATTGTCGTAAATACGCATATTTAACTAAAAGATCGCCGTAAAAACGCGAATTTAGCCACAAGATCGCCGTAAAAATGCAAATTTTACTAAAAGATCGCCGTAGAAACGCGAAGTTAGCCAAAAGATCGCCGTTAAAACGGGAAATTTAGCCAAAATATAGCCGTAAAAATGCAAATTTAACCAAAAGATTGCCGTAAAAATGCGCATTTAACTAAAAGATCACCGTAAATACGAAAATTTAACTAAAAAATCGGCGGAAAAACGCGAATTAAGCCACAAGATCGCCATAAAAACGCGAATTTAGCCACAAGATCGCCGTAAAAACGCGAATTTAGCCAAAAGATCGCCGTAAAAACGGAAAATTTAGCCAAAAGATTGCCGTAAAAACGGGAAATTTAGCCAAAAGATTGCCGTAAAATCGCGAATTTTGCCAAAAGATGGCCATAAAAACGCAAATTTCGCCAAAAGATCGCCGTAAAAATGCAAATTTCTTCAGAATTTACTGCATTGGGTTAAAAGATTGAAACCAAATTTCTTTTAGTAATGTAAAAAATTCGCTATGGAATGCAAAAGCAAATTAAATTTTAAAAAATCCAAAAACTAGCTTCCAGCTGACTGGTAAAAATGACCTGGAATCTGGAATAACCATGGCACTGACTAGTTGGTGCCCACTGATAATGTCCTTTAAAAATCTTTAATTCCTTAACAGCTTATTTATAAAAAGGGAGGGAACTCTGTTCCATAATTTATTTAAGGTGGTGGCAATTATTAGCATATACTTGATTTGCTCTTTCAAGAAAAGTGTCTTACAATTTTTCAAAATTTCAATTAAAAAAATGTTCATGCCAATGAAGGGTTTTATTAATGTGCTGTATCTTGGTAAAATAGACTTTTTATTAGAGTAAGTAAATAATTTCTACCTAATTCTTGTTAACAATTTCTTTTTAATGTACTCAAAGCTAAATTGATGTAATATATATATATATATATATATATATATATATATATATATATATATATATATATTATTTAAAAAAATATATTTTTTAATAGCAATTATAATATTTGTTGTGCTTGAAATTCATAATTTATTGCTCAAAAGTCGTTCACGCAGTTTTCAGCTTTTTTGCTTTTCTGTCAATCTCATCCCCGCGTCTTATGGTGCTACAATTCATCAAAATTCTTCCTAACAATAAAGAAAACGTAAAAAAAAATAAACCATGGAGCAATAATTATAACTCATTAAATAATTCTATAGTAAAATAACACAAGATGTTTAATTTTATTACTGTGCGTAAAAAGGAAATAAAATTGCAGCTGAGATAAATAAAGTACTTTTAAATCTATAAGATTTCTATATATATTATAAGAGAATTATTCAAAAAAGGGCTAAACCTATTATCACTATACACGTACTTAGAGAATATATATAAATTGAATGTCATCTAGGTTAAAAAAGTAATTTTTACCTTGAAAGAGGTCTACATAAGTATATATGTACTGCAAGTCTTGTAAATTTTAAAATGTTTTACTTTTGAACGATAACATATTCACTGGAGAAAGAAAATTTATAAAGTAGTTCTTTTTTTTCATATATGGTTAAAGATCAGAACTATAGTTTCGAGTGCAAATAATAATCAGCACTCATTATCAAGTTATAATAGCAGGGAATAATGATCACGGCAAGGGAAAAAAAAGTTCTCCAATGATATATTTTGATTCGTTTATGTAATTAAAAATTCAAAAATAAAGATTCAAGAAAAAGCAATAAAAATGCCAATAGGAAAGAACTGACAATGTTTTTAATTTACATTCTATGTAAAAACGTTATTTAAACATGTTTTATTATAAGTAACATTATTCCCTAAATATTTTTCTCACAGTGAACGTTAATATGGAATATTAATAATGAGTATAAATCAACAGAATTAGATTAAAATTTCCTTTTTTTCAAATTAATTTAATAATTTTAAAAAAGAAGAAAAACTTATAATATCCTATAAATGTTTGTTTTCAAATTGGATGGTTTAAATTACTAAAAATGTGTGATTTATTTTATATATTTTATACATACATATATTTAATGTACTTTAAAAATTGGGTTTTATCCAAAACTTAATGTTGTTCCTTTATTGACATATTTGAAGAACAGGTAGTTGCAACTCATTTATTCGAAGTTTTTTATATGATATTGTACATTATAAATAGATATTTAAAAGCTAAAATAAGCAATATAATAATATAATAATTTATAACACCTTGAATTTAATGTAAAAAACACTAATATAAAATTTACTGTTATCGAAAGAGTTTTTGAAAGTTATCAACGAAGAGAAACATTCATTTCTTTTAAATTCTAAAAGGTGCAAATTAACAACATATTACGTAATAAATAAGCTTTACATTTATACTTTAATTGAACATCGGTTTCAAAATACATGTTATAGTGAAACAAATCACTATTAATAAATTGAAATTACACTTTATTTTCAGAAGAATAAACGACTATATTACTCGCATTTCAAAAATCACACATCGAACCATTAATAAATGTGGATTCCATAGAGCATAATTAGAAAAATAACAATGAAAAAGTTAATATTTCGTAACATTCAAGATATACAGGGTGTTTTACTACCAGACCGATTAACTTGCAGGAGGTGTAGAGGGCACAGAGACGACTCGGAATCACATAGCAATGCAGGGTCGAAAATGCCGTAGTTGCGAACTATGGTTTATAGAAGTAGAGAAAAAGAACTGAAACAGCAACACATTAATGGGTCATAAAATATTTTATTGAAAGGTTGTACTGCAGAAGGTGCTCGAAATTACTACCAGAATTCGTCGGGCAGGCTTGACAGCGGTGTCGCATGGATTCACGTTCTGGAAGATTTCTGGTATGTGGCGTATCCTGCCTCGCCGCTTGAATATCTGTAGCTGCCGGCAGGATACGCGACACACCAGGAATCTGCCAGAACGTAAGTTAATCCACGGGACGCCGCTGTCAAGTCTGCCCGACGACTTCTGTAGTAATTTCGAACACCTTCTGTAGTACAAAATTTCAATAAAATGTTTTCTGTCCCATTAATATATTGTTGTTTTTGTTCTTTTTCTCAGCTTTATTTTTCCATAGTTTGCAGCTACTGCATTTTCGACCCTGAATTGCTATGTGATTCCGAGTCGTCTCTGTGCCCCCTACATCTCCTTCAAGTTTGTCGATATTGTAGTGAAACACCCTGTAGAAATGAAGACGTCGGAAATTTCCTAAAAACTCAGTAAAAATATATTATTATTTAGAATTTCCTCAGTAGCTTATATAAGAATTTGAATTTTTCAATTTGACTCTCTAATCAATTCGATTGCTTACGAGTCACCCAACATTTAATTTGCTCTAATCAACATTTAATTTGCTGTTTGAGTCAAAACTTGCAATCTGCTAAAAATTTTACTTGAATTTTGTTTAAATTTAACCATGATTTAATAGAAAAAAAACTGCAAACATTATGGTAATATAAATTTCCGACATAGTTTGTTTAAATTTCAAACGTCGTTGTTTTGTCTTCAAAAACGTTTTTTCCCTATTGGCATCGGAAGAAATTTCTATTAGGTTTGTTGGAAAAAAGGAACACATATTGTAACATATTGTCAAGATTATATTTAAGGTTTGTTTATTGCGTGTTTCTATACATGCTTAGATATATTTTATGCGCACATTTCACTAGTACTGAAAACAAAAGAATATTCAAAAACTATGCTAAAATCAACCATGCGTCTTTAGCAAGTATTAATGAACAGAAAATTTAAATTTTTGATTCCATTGTGAAATACAATATTATTATTTTGAACTCTTCTTCTTACTCTGTTAAAATGTTTTGATGGTTCTTGAACTTTCAATTTTCTGTATGTTTGTCTTAGGCGAATATTTATATTTGAAACAAAATAATTATCTTGTATCATTTGCAACTATTAACTAGTCGGATGTGTCAATCCCAAAACTTTCTTCTATCTCACACAGGTTTCGCATACACTAAAAAGAATCAGCACCAATTTATATCAAGGACTAACTGAAACTCAAGTTTTATTAAATTCCGTGCAATATTTCTTGAGATATGACTATCGCTAAAATCGTGTAAATCCTGCAAAATGCTGCATAGCAGCGGCACCTGCTGGGCAATTTTTACCAAAAACTAATAAGCACCAATTTATATCAGAAACTAACTGAATATAAAATTTTATTAAATTCCGAGCATTAGTTCATGAGATAGAGCTATTGTGGAAATCGCGAAAAATGCTACATAGCAGCGCCACCTGCTGGGCGATTTTTACCAAAACCTAATCAGCACCAATTTATATCAGCGACTAACTGAATATAAAGTTTTATTAAATTCCGAGCATTATTTCTTGAGAGAGATCTATTGCAGAAATCGCGAAAAATGCTGCATAGCAGCGCCACCTGCCGGGAGATTTTTACCAAAAATTAATCAGCACCCATTTATATCAGGGACTAACTGAATCTAAAGTTTTATTAAATTCCGAGCATTAGTTCTTGAGACAGAGCGCCCACAAAATTTTTGTCACATACAGACAGACAGAGTCACAGACAGACATTTTCTAAAAATAGTCAAATCGTGTTCAGGACCTTCTAAAACGTATAAATCCGTCGAAAACCGGAAGTCTAAAATTTTCATGAATCCAATACTTTCTTCTTGTAAAGATAGAAGAAAGTAACAACAGACTATAGCAATTGTGTCAAATGAAAATGTACACTAAATATTTCTAATAAAGTGAACAGACGCTGTATTAAAACACGAATGATTAGTTACAGGACCTACATTTACATTCCGTAATTTAGTATATTTTTAAAATGTAACATCATTTGTATATTACATTCACAAAACTTTTGATTTTATACTCGTCAGCATAATGCAGAATTTTTTCAAATTTGTGCTTAAACTGCTCTTTCTAAATGCTATGTTTATTGCAAGGGCTTTTTAAATCAAATTAAAACTCACATAATAATAAATAAAATGAACAATCAGATAAATTAATTTAATGCATTTATATAAAAAACAACTGTAGATAAATGTATTGCAAAATAAAAATATCATGTTCATTAATAACTAAAGCAGGATTTCCTAGATTTCTTTCTTCTTTTTTTTTTTTTTTTTTTTTTGCAAAGGTATTTTATGATAAAAGGTTTAAATATTAATATTCCATAAATTAATTGTTTATATAATTGTAGCAATGCAAAGTTTTTTTTTCTTTAATCTTTAATCTTTTTTTCTTTAATCATTTATAGCTATTATATGTTCAATCAGTTCATAAAACCACTTTTTCCTGCACTCCCAGATGAAAAGAATATAATTCAAGATATATTTTAAATCTCATAAAGTATAATTACTTATCTGTCACTAAAATAACTTTAGGAAAATAAACAACAAAAACTGAAATGACGTTTCGAAAAAAAAAACTAATATAAAATTTACTGTTATCGAAATACTTTTTGAAAGTTATCAACGAAGAGAAACATTCATTTGTCAAAAACAACAACATAGATGACAACTTTTACTAAAGAATACTGTTTGAGAATGTGTTTTGCATTTTCAAAATGGGTATTAATGACATTTTTAAACAAATAAATCATTGTTTTAGAGAATAGAAATCGTAGTTGCTATCATGATGAAAATATAAAAATAGAAACAAAATATGTAAGATTTTGTTTAAAAAGATTTGTTTTCTTATCGGTCTTCTTTCTTTATTTTTATAAACAAAACTGCCCAACGTCAACTGACGTTACAAAAGTGCCACAATTTTTCACAGTCATTTTGGTTTTTTACTTTCTTCTATCTTTACAAGAAGAAAGTATCAGAGTTATGAAAATTTTCGACTTTCGGTTTTCGACGAATTTATACGTTTTAGAGAGTCACGAACACGATTTGACTGTTTTTAGAAAATGTCTGTCTGTGAGTGCGTGACTCTGTCTGTATGTGACAAAAATTTTGTGGGCGCTCTGTCTTAAGAATTAATGCACGAAATTTAATGAAACTTTATATTCAGTTAGTCCCTAATATAACTTGGTGCTGATAAGTTTTTAGTGAAAATCGCCCAACAGGTAGCGCTGCTATGCTGCATTTCTCGCGATTTCCGCAATAGCTCTATCTCAAGAACTAACGAACTTATGTTCATCAAACTTCAGATTCTGTTAGACCTTGAATTAAATAGGCTCTGATTATGTTTTGGTGTTGATATCGCAGCAGGTGGCGCTGCTATACTACTTTTTTCATGACTTTAACGATAGCTATATCTCAAGAACTAATGCAAGTAATTTCATCAAACTTTAGATTCAGTTAGACCTTCATATAAATTGGTGCTGATTCTTTTTAGTGTATGTGACACCTGTGTGAGATAGAAGAAAGTTTTGGGAATGACACATTCGACTAGTTTCTTCTTGAATATTAAGAAATTATTTTTTACAGGATAAAATATAATTTACAGGTTTCGAATGTAAAAACAAATAATACAGGTATTTATTAATTTTTAACGGTTATCAGTTGTTTAAAAATGAACAAACTATTGTCAAAAAATGAAAAGAAACTTATATACAACGAAATTTTTATTTGAAATTTATTAATTAAAAACAAGTAATATAATTTTTTTATAGTGAATTCCTACTTAGGTCAAAAATAAATTTTTTCCCACGATTTACACTCTTCGCCACTGTTATTATTTATTCCTAAATTTATATCCTGCTAAAATATCTTATATAAGAGAAATTTTTGAAATGTATTAAAAATTAAATAAAAAATAAATAGCTAAAATATCAAAAATTAATAGCTCGAAAAGTATTTCTCACAAAATTGTTAGACAAATTGCGTTAGAAAGGTAAAAATTTGTATTTTTCTTGGTATAAGTTTCAAATCTTATGATTATGCCGTTTTTCAAATATTGATTTTGAAAAATTACCAAATTTCACAATGAAGTATCATAGCGAAAACTTCACGCGTAAAAAGATAATGGGGCTGTTCACGGACGGAGATCAGGCGGTGCGCGGGCGAAGGGGACTAAAATATGGAGTGAGCCTATACTTTTGAGCAGAAATGAAATGGAGTGAGTCTATACTTTTGAACAGAAATGAAATATAAAACTAAAATTATATAATCTAATTTAATTAATGAATTAATATTTGAAAAAAAAACTGTATTAACATCAATTGTCATCCAGTACAAGTTTTAAAAAATTATTTGAACTTGAATATATGAATAAAGATTATTTTATTAACGATTTAAAATTTGAACAAGATATATAAATATGTAGAGAGTGAGAGCTAATAGTAGGATTTGAAAAAAAAAAAAAAAAAAAAAAAAAAACACTTGACTTTTATTGTCTATGTTCTCGTCTTTTTATAGCAAAAACCTCTTCGGTTCCACTTGCGATAACATTTTAAGATTTATAAAATATTCTTTGCTGTTGTATATTGCAGCTTAAAATTTATCCGATAGCACACTTATGTGTCTCATAATGGAAACCGGAATTATTTTCGGATTCAAACGGATATATAATGCATAATTCCTATGTTGTTGTAGAAATAATTTATTATTTATTGCAGTGAGGTCAATTTATCTCTACTGTTTGCTTGCGAAAACTTTTTATAGTCGCATAACTTATTCTTTAAATTAATTTTTGTAATTATTTTCTAAAAGGGATTTTGTAATTTTCTGCTTTTTTTTTACTTAAATTTCCAGATGATTAAGTAGCAGTAAAATAAGTGGGATATGATAACATAAATCAATGGTCGAATTTCGTAACCTAAACATATGTTTTCTAGCAGTCTTTTCAGATATTTCTATGTTACACAGGTCTATCTATAAAAATTTTTGATTGGATAATTCTATAAGCGATTATTTTTTCAGTATTGATCATCAATTAGTATGGAGGGAATAACTTTTAAAGTCGGATAATTTATTCTTCAAATTCATTTTTGTAATTATTTTCTAAAAGAGATTTTGTAATTTTCTGCTTTTTTTTTACTTAAATTTCCAGATGATTAATTAGCAGTAAAATAAGTGGGATATGATAACATAAATCAATGGTCGAATTTCGTAAGCTAAACATATGTTTTCTAGCAGTCTTTGCAGATATTTCTATGTTACACAGGTCTATCAATAAAAATCTTTGATTGGATAATTCTATAAGCGATTATTTTTTCAGTATTGTTCATCAATTAGTATGGAGGGAATAACTTTTAAAGTCGGATAACTTATTCTTCAAATTCATTTTTGTAATTATTTTCTAAAAGAGATTTTGTAATTTTCTGCTTTTTTTTTTTTTTTTTTTTTTACTTTATTTCCAGATCAATAAGTAGCAGGAAAACAAGTGGGGTAGGATAACAGAAAACAATGCTCGACTATCGTAAGCTAAACATATTTTTTCTAGCAGTCGTTTCAGATATTTCTATGTTACACAGGTCTCTCGATAAAAAAAACTTTGTGTAATTTTATAAGGGATTAATATTTCTGTGTTGTGTATCAATTAGTATGGAGAGAATAACTTTTGAAATCGGAAAACGTATTTTTCAAGTTAAGTTTTGTAATTGTTTTCTAAATGAGTTTTTTTTTTTTTTTTTTTTTTTTTTTGCTTTATTTCCAGATCAATAAGTAGCAGGAATATATGAGGGATAGGATAACAGAAATCAATGTTCGAATATCATAAGCTAAACATATGTTTTCTAGAAATCATTTCAGATATTTCTATGTTATATAGATCTGTCGATTAAAAATCTTTCATTGGATAATTTTATAAAGGATTAATTTTTCAATATCGTTTATCAGTTAGTCAAAAATAGTAAAAAGATTTTTTTTTCTTTTTTTTGTGGTGGAACCTTATAAATTGTAAACAATATCAAATCATAAAATGTCTCATTAAGTTTTTTTTTTTTTTTTTTTAAGTGGGGTCATTTAAAATTTTTGTAACTCGAAATATTATTCTTCAAATTAAAAAAAAATCATTTAATTAAGCAGCAATATATATGTTTTCCTTTTGATTCAGCATTTGTCTAAATATTAATTTTCAAAAAATTTAAAATATTTAAAGTATTTTTTTTTAAATGATGTAACTTAATTGAAAAAAAAATATTTTCAAAAGTAAATATTTTTTTTTTCTGAATGAAAAATAAAGTAAAATAATTGAAAAAAGCCATGTTCGAAGTTTCAACCATTTAACTTTAACGATTCTTGACTTATAACAATTTAAAGACGAATAAAGAATTGCTGTAAAAACCCGCCAAGCAGAAAAACGCAAAAACGTTTCCATAACAACCACTATTTGAAAGCTAGATTTTGAAAACAAAAAATTAAAATATCCTTTTCTAATTAATATAGACACGTGGTTTGCACATTAGTTTAAGCTGGAAAAAACAGCGAATTTTGTAGTAAAATAAAATATTTTTCAAAAATTTGAAGATTTTTGTGTCCCCGGACACTGTTAATTTTGATTTATGTTTTTATTTTTGCTGCAACTGAAAACCAAACTTAGTTTTTAAAATAATTGTTAAGCTATACTGCCATGTTATTATAAATATCTGTTTTTGTTACGATTAACGGAACTCTGATTTTATTTAGTTCACTTTAATTATTTATTTAACCCTAACGTTAATAACGGTTTTCGTTTTTAATTGAAATCACCATAAAATAATCATTGTTATTTCGTATGAATATCATTACTAATATATCAATATCATTATAAATATATCATTATTTATAAAATATCAATATTATAAAATATTATTAATATTATCCTTATTTATCCGGCGTAATGGAAACAGGGTTTATGAGTAATAATTTTATTCATCAAAAAAAAAAAAAAAAAAAAAAAAAAAACTAAAGTTTACACCTATTTTTAATCTGTGTATCAAAAGAATGATATTCCGGTAATACAAAACTCCATTACTTTTATAAATAATGAAAAACGAAGTTATTGTGCATCAAGTTTGCTTTACAGTCGAATAATATATTTGTAATATACATATAAATATTTTAAAATCTTATTTTAAGTATTTGTTACAATTAAGAAACACATTTAATAATACATTTAAAGCATGACTCAAATGGCCAATTAATATTTTACCATTTCTAATTACTCCACAAAAAAGAAGAAATATTTTTTTAATCTAAGGAAACATAAAAATCAATAAGCAATTATTAAAGCTATAAAACCTATCAAAAACATATTTTTTTTATATTGCGCTGTTAAATTATGGACGAAAATATATGCATAAAAAAAGCTTTTTGTTTAGATTTTTTTAATTTAATTTTTTTTTCAAAGATTGTTAAAAAGCATTATTTGCTTTATTTATTCCCCCCAAAATTTACTTAAGATAATTATTTATTTTGATAATTATTTTACCTGAATGTATTTCACAAAGACGTTACATGGATATTTTTGAATGATATTATACATTATTTTACAAATCAATATTATGGATTTTTTTTTACATTCAGTTTCAACAGTCATTACATTCAGATTGAGGTATATCTTCATTCAAAAAACAAAACACGGCTGTATTTTGGCATTTTGTTGAGCAATCAAAGAAACGTTTATTTTTAAAATATTCAAATTATTAGTTGTTACATATTTGACTGTCTGAAAATAATTAGAGATCAGAATTTGAATAATGTCATTAATTATCTGACGTTAAATTAAAAGAAGAAGCAGTGAGAATTAATTAAATAGAAGTTCGGTGATGTCGTTATCTCTCATTAATATAACTATGTAGTTTCAAAAGTAACTCTTTTCATCCTCTTGATTTTCTCGTATATAATACAATGAGCTAGAGTGAATCTTAGAAAGATATTTATAAAAATGGATTCTTTGAAATTTCAGGTGCACATTTTCAAAGGATGGTATTTATATTATGCATATTTAGTATATAGGGTGTTCCAAAATTTTACCGAGAAATTAAGAGTGATGATAGAAGACAGCAAGGGGATGAAAACTTACGATAGAACATTGGGTCGCAAACCACTTTTAGTAGGAGGAAATTGCAAAAATAGTTATCAAGTGTGTGACGTCGAGTGGAACAAAAAGGTCCAATAATAAGTAGAAAAATATTTGTGTAACGTCGAGCATGATTACACTGCATTCCAGTTCAACGTCAGAAATGAGACGACGACACATTTTTTAAAAATATTGTTCGAAGTTGCGGCGACGAAGGTCATTCATTACTCAGTCGACACCGACGTACTAAGGATTGCCGTACGCGTTAAAACATATTACTATAAAAATGTCTCGTTGTCTCATTTCTGACGTTGAATTGTAATGCAGTGTAATCATGCTTTACGTCAAATAAATATTTTTTTCTATTTATTATTGGCCCTTTTTGTGCCACACGACGTCACATCCTTCATGGATTTATTTGCGATTTTCTTCCACTAAATCCGGTTTAAGACCCCATGTTTAATGGTAAGTTTTCATCCTCTTGATGCCTTCTATCACCGTTCTTAATTTTTCAGTCGAATTTTGGAACACTCTGTATAATGGTGAAACTACAGTTTCAGCTGACATTATAAATGACTATATTGTAATGTGTGGGTTTATTCTGCACCGGTCTAGCCCAGTAAATACTCAGATATAGGATAAATCTTTATTGGAGGTAAATGGACCGGGTCAATGGAGGAGTCACAATCACAATTTAGCCTGGACTGACAATTACTTTAAGATAAGCCCACTAAGAAATTTAGACTTCACTATCGCTAACTAAAATGTATTTGGAAGTAATGAATAATTAAAGTTTACACTTACGCACAGACGAACAATGAATACTTCGGGTTTAAGTTCAATATTCGCTGAATATACCTCGTTAAAATACGCAAGCTCTGGCAACTTTGTTCAAGATCAGCTACATTCCTAAAAAGGTAGCAGCCCATGGCCGTCGAAACAACTTATTGAGATAACAAATCGAAACTATTTAACCATGTCAAAATTTTACCTAAATCAACTCTATTCCAGGAATACAGCAATTGAGTTTCATATTAAATATTTTTGATTATACGTTGAGAAAAACTTCCGTTTAAGTTAGAGAAAAAATGAGCGACCTTATAGTACTAGTAGATGTGTTTTTATATTAATTATAGTATTATTTAATTTAATTACAAGGACATGTAAAAATATATATTGCATAACTGACCTGTCAAAAGGAGTAGTATTGGCAAAAATGGAATATAACATGAATATCAATATCTATGTATTGGTACCAGAAAAACTTATTCTTGTGCCAAATCACTCTCATAAAAATACGTCGGTTTTATATTTTTTCCGTAACGGGCTTCTTAAGTTTTAAAAAATATATAGAAAAGGAAATATTCACATTAATTAATTAATTACATGGCGAGAGAAATGCATCTTTGAAAAGGTGAGTATTTAATGTTTTTATTTTCTTTGGTTAAAATTGACTGAATTACTTCTAACTTTATTATTTCTTTATATAATTACTTTACTTTTAGAATGTCTTAGAAAACTTGTCGTCAATAACATACTCCAAAACATCACTGCCGTAGTGCTTTTAACTCTCTTCTTAATTCAAAGTATGATTAGCACAAGGAAAATGCCATCACTTTAATTGGGTTTTATGTCAAAAATTTCTTTTAAGGAAATTAGATTTCGAATTTAGCTTGTAAAATTAAGTTTTACATGTAATGAGACACTTTTCTTTTTCAAAAATTGAATAGATAATGTACATTTTAAGAGATTCGAAATCTATTTCTAGTTTATTTAGTAATTAAATTTTCGTCCTCAGTATGTAAATTTAATTCGTTCTATCTCCAATTTATAGGATTTCGTTAATTTACCCATTAGAACATATACTGTCACTAAAATGATATTGCGAAAAAATTAGGAAGTACTTACGTTGAAAGATGAACTATGTTGAAAAAGTGTTAAATAAATTATTTTTTAAACATGAAAGTCAACTTATGCGTTATCCATACGCTTAAGTTACGTTTATGCATGAGGGCATAATATCACTCATTTATGTTTAGTAGTTGCAAGACTGAATAATAATCTCAATTGGTTTATTACACTGGTCGACACCAAATCCGCCTTGAAAAATTAATGGTCGAATTTTAAAGATTTAATGTTACTATCTCAAATTGAGATAATGAAATTACTTTATTACGTATTACTTTTTAGGAGGGAGGACTAGGTGTGTAAATTAAGTATTTTATGTCTAACTAAAGCATATGTGCAAATTGTGTAAATAATGTGCATTATAATGTGTAAAAAAAAATTAAACAATAGAACATATACTGTCACTAAAATGATATTGCGAAAAAATTAGGAAGTACTTACGTTGAAAGATGAACTATGTTGAAAAAGTGTTAAATAAATTATTTTTTAAACATGAAAGTCAACTTATGCGTTATCCATACGCTTAAGTTACGTTTATGGATGAGGGTATAATATCAGTCATTTATGTTTAGTAGTTGCAAGGCTGAATAATAATCTCAATTGGTTAATTACACTGGTCGACACCAAATCCTCCTTGAAAAATTAATCTTAAAGATTTAATGTTACTATCTCAAATTGAGATAATGAAATTACTCTATTACTTTTTAGGAGGAGGACTATGTTTGTAAATTAAGTAGTTTATGCCTAACTAAAGCCTAAGTGTAAATTGTGTAAATAATGTGCATTGTAATGTAAAAAAAAACTATAAATAAACGTATATAAAAATAGCCATTAGCTGAGATAAAATAGTTGCCAAAATTGTGAAAATCGTTTTGAAAAGGTGTATTTGTGAGTTTTGATGGCGCATATCAACATTTTCTATTTTGGTAATTACATAAAATTTTATATCAGCAGAAAGATAATTTTAATCAAGAATGTAACGAAATAATTTTTGATCAATTATTAATATTAAATGAAAAGTTATAGACAAATTAATAAAAAGATTAAACACAATCTATTTAGGTCAACATGAAACCGCTGTCGTTTTTTTAATACAGCCAATGAGCATGTGTGTTTAAAGAGCCAATCATTTTTCATCCAGTTTTGACAGTGTGTTAATAAGGTAACCGTAGGGTTCAGTGTGTTAATAAGGGGGCCGTAGGATTCAATATTTTAATAAGTTAACCGTAGGATTCAGTGTGTTAATAATGTAACTGTAGGATTCAGTGTGATAATAAGGTAACCCTAGGATTAAGTGTGTTAATAAGGTAACCGTAAGATTCACCTGTTGTTGTAATGTTTTGGACAGCTTTTGAGGGTTCTGAGGGGGGCATTTTTAAGTTCTTTTTGTGATTGGTATTAGAGTTAAATGCAAATCATAAGGAAATTAATAACATGATTACACAAAGAGTCAACTGGGTCCCCTAGAAAGATATGTAAAATAATAATCTAAGTGTACAAGGTTACAGTTGAAGAAAATACAAGGAAAGTTTGTGGAAATGTAACCGAAGGTGGTGGTATTTGTGTGTTTTTGAAGCGCTATAAACAAATCATGTCACTACAAAACCGAATTGGTAAAGACAGTAAAAGTTGTACAACAGCAAGTGATGACAGAAGAATTAAGAGACTGTGCTCAGATGAAAGAAGTAAGTCATTTGGATGGATATCAGGTGAAATGGTAAGGAAAAGAGTTTTGTCTTATTAAAAGATTTCATATATGTAAAATTTGCAACCACAAAACCTTACAATTTCACATAGGATCAAAATACATTTATTTAATTGTTTTTATAATAATTGCGATATTTCCATAAAAGTATTTTTGTTAATTAACCAATTCGCTGCCAACCACGAGTATACTCGTGGTTTTTTAATCTAAAATTACGAATTCGTACCAGAAATTTCGAAAGAAGAATTTTTATTTTATGTAATCGCGAAATGTCTGTAATTAAATAAAGCAAATATTGCTATTAGTATTTTCTGTTATGAATTCGAACTTTCTAAATAAAATAAAATTCCGGTAATTTTAAGACGGCAGTGAACGTGTTAATCTAAACATTCTTGTAAATGTTTCACAAAAGTGCTTTAAAAACCGATTTATTAAGTCAGTTTTATCAAAGAACCTTATCTAAATTTCATATTATTGTTATACAATTATTTAATATATTTTAAGACTTTATGTAATATGATTATTGAGGTGGAGCAATTTCTTGATTCATACTAAGGTACATAATAGGTTGAAAGAAAAAAAACCCAGAAATAAACGAGAAAGCCAGTCTATTCCCTCAACCGCCTAAATTACTCCATCGTGAACAGGGGTGAGATTTATCCGACTTTTTGCGTACCAGTTTAATCTTTGTAAAAATTTGTTTTTATTTAATCGGAACATTCTGCAATTTAACTCAACAACATTTTCCCTAAGATTAAACTGGTACGCAAAAAGTCGGATAAATCTCATGTCTACACGAACTAACAAATCCATTCCAACTCGTTTTTAATTTCGGGCATAACGTATTAAAATAATATTACATATATATTATGCGAAAATTTAAAGTACAGCATTTTTCATATTGGATGTTAACAAATCATTGAATGTGGAATTACAAGATTAATCATCATATTTAGACAATCGCATTAAAATGGATTCAATTTTTTAAAAAAATAGTCCAAAAAAGTAATAAAAAAGATGGTTAGAAAAATCAATTTTGAAACTGTGTAATGAAAGATAAACATTAATTTTTTTTTATATATATTTCTCTTAAATTTCATATTAAAAATAAATTTCTAAAGATCACATTAACAAAATTAGAATATCGCTATTATTTTTATTAAAAAAATCCGGCACGACGCGTCCTGGAAATACTATAATTCTGGCCAGGTTTGCCCGAGTCTGCTGTAAAAGTAGGCGCGAGCACATCACGTGCCGATACTAATGGAAAAACATCGGCCCGATCCCGTGCAGGAATAAATAACATTAAAATGGATTCAATAATAAAAACAAATAGTTTAAAAATAAGAAAAATGATGATTGGAATTTTCAAACTGTATAAAGAAAGATAAATATTAATTAATTTTTTAAGTATTTCTCTTTATTTTTTTCAATTAAAAATCAATGTCTAAAGATTTCATTATTAAAATTAGAATTTTGTTATTATTTTTATTAAAAAAAGTCCCGCACGATGCGCCTCGGAAATACTAAAATTCCAACCTGGCTTGCCCGAGTCTGCTGTATCAGCAGGCGCGAGCACATAATGTCCCGAGACTAATGAAAAAACATTGTTTGATCCTGTACAGAAATAAATAACATAAAACAATAACAAAAAAAAATCGTGATCAAAAAGTATAAAGACAGGCAGCAAGGTGTGAGTACAAGGTGTGTATGTGCAAAGTGTACAGGCAGCAAGGTGTCAGAACACCACTGTGACCGGAAGAGATTTCTTGTGTTTTTCAAAATAATTTCCATCTTTAGATTGGAGAATTTCAGGAAAATTTGAGCTCAGGTTTGTGATTTTTTCGAGTTTTGAAGGAAAAAGAACATATATATATAAATTCCGTTTCTAATACGAAAAAGTACTCAGCTGCTCAGTTGTCGTAACACCCCATGGAATTTAAGGAAAATGCTGCTTTAGGTTGGAGTATTTCAGGCAAGTTTTAGATTCGATTGGGAAATGTTCTGTATTTTATGCGAAAATGGGCTAAACAAAGATGAAAGATTTTTTTTTTTTACAAAATGTAGTGAACGAAAATTCGTTCAATTCACCGATTTTTTTTTAGAGTATGTGCCCGTAACCGTATTCACTCTTCAAACCTCATTTAGCAGTAAGGATTTCCGAGTACAGAATAAACGAGAAATAGCCTGTCACAACGATCACATATCCTGTTGGAGCAATAGCTAAATTTGGCAACTGTGGTTTTTAGATTTTTGGTTGAACAATTGATTGCAGAACATCTCGGTTGTAAAATTCGGGAAGGAATCATCGGCTGTCTCGCTTGTTATTATCTATAATGGGGATTGTTCTGGATTGTAGAAATATCGAGCAAATCGCCTGTCACAACGATCACATATACTGTTGGAACAATCTCTAAGTCTTGCAACTGCGGTTTTTAGCTTTTCGGTTGAACAATTGCTTTTAGAACATCTCTATTGCAGAATTCGGGAACGCATCATCAACTGTCTCACTTGTTATTTTCTATAATGGGGATTGTACTCGATTGTAGAAATATCGAGCAATCGCTAATCATTAGTGCATTGTACATTGGTTTTTATAGATTGTTTTGTTCTAGTAAGATAAATTAGAGAATGTTTGGGGATTACCTGTATATATATAAAATAAATGTTCTAGATCATTCGACTAACAAGGTAGAAGTATAAGGAAATATATTTAAGACATATTTAAACATACATAGAAAATATCCTTTTTTTTCGTTTGCATGATATTTACTGTAACATTGAAATACAAATGATATTAGTGATGTATTTATTCAAAATTAAAAGAGTTTTTTTAATTTATTTTTTATTTATTTTTCTCTTTTTTTTTACAGAAATTCGTTGTTGTAATTATAATTAATTAATTCGTTGAAATTATAATTAATTAATTCAATTATAAATAACATATCACAAAATAGAGATTTACAATTAATTAATTCAATTATAAATAACCTATCACAAAATAGAGATATATAATTTAATGAATATTAATATCGGAAAGATTAATATCAGCCAACGTCACTGAAAATATTGCTACTCCTACGCAAATCATATCTACAATTAATAGCTTCATATAAATCTAATATCATATTCCTCTCTGACGTAATTCGTGGGTGGCACATTTCTCAACTAGTCTATTAAATATTACGGAAATGCTGACATTTTATATCTCCGTAATATCATATTGAATAAATAAAAATTAATTTTTTTTTTGAAGAAATTTAATTTAGGAAACCTCTAAAGTTTCATTACAGATATATAAATACATTTTTAAAATGTTTAAAATACGACTAATATCAGACAAAAGACGCACAGTACATTATTTATTTCAGGGAGTTAATCTATTAATACTTAATTAAGTTTATTTGAAGTAAAGAAAAGAATTTAACAATTTTTCATAATGGAAAATCATATAATACTGAATATGTTAAATTTAATCCGTATAGGAATACTAAAATGGATTCGTTTTTATTTTTTATTTTTTTATTTAGTAACAAGTAAATAAAAGAGATTAAAAGAGTTAATAAAGATATTGCAGATAGTCTTGCAGGAGAATAATGTTTAAAGTCAGAAATTTCTTTATATTGTATTTTATTTATTTCATTATATTATTTCTTTTATTATATTGTAATATATTATTATATTGTCAGATTTTTTTAATGTGGTATCTTTATTGTATTCCTATTGTAAACAAGATCCTCCAATTCAACTTGTTGTCATAGCAATTAGTATAAGTTGTTTAATATTATAATATTATAATACAATATTATCAATACAAAATTATCAATTTCTTAACTTTTTTTCGTCGTTTTATTCTTCATCAATTCATTTATTTAGTTTCTAGCATAATGAATAAACACAAAGTACCAAGTGGGGTAGCACAATTTGTAATTAGAAAACTTTTAACACATGAAAGCGTCAAACCTATTGAAATTTGCCACAGACGCACAAATTGATTCTACAATTCACTAGTGGCACCCTCTTATCGTCTCACGCATGTAAATGACACATGTTGTTTACAAATGATCGTCAAGAAGGTGAAAAAAGCGGGATGCACTAAGGAACACTACTTAAATCTCCACATCGGATACCAAAACGCTCTATTCCGATCCGAATAGTCAGTGTCTCAAAGATAAAGCAACACCTCACACAACAGGTATAACTAAACACAAATTTCACTGTAAATCACTCGATCAGTTTCCTTATAGTAGAGACCTTATCATAGTCTGACTGGAATTTATTTGGAACCCCATAAAGAAGCATTAAGAGAAGCAAGAATTTTCCCAGAAAGAATAGTTTATACACGTTGTAAAACTTTTTCTTATACAAGAATTAAACAAAAAAAACCGTACAATACATTGAAGAAAGTATGTAGATGTTACAAAAAGGTAGCTAGTAAAAACACATTGGTATAATTTTGGTAACTAATATGAATCAGAATTATCACTTACTGCACAGCGTACAACCATTAAAGTGAAAAAATGTCAAAGCCGGGGATCAAACCCGGAACCTTTGGTACTACACACCAATGCTCTACGATGCTTGAGCTATCCGAACGACATCCAGTTGAACACGTTGTAATACTTTTTCTTATACAATATTTAAACAATAAAACATCCAATATATCCAATACATTGAATAAAGTGTGTTGTCGAATTTTTGTCGTTTGGAGTTGTTTGAATAACCAAGAATAGGCGAAATCTCTGCTGCAGACACTGGTTTTAGTGTTTGATTTGAAGGACCAGGAAGGGATGTAGTCCTAATACTTCCTACAGACACTAATCTTTGTACTTGACTTGAAGAGCTAAGCATTTGTTCATTAAACCAAATTTGTTTGTCATTTTCATCCTTTAGCACTTCTGGAATTCCACTATCGATATCTTTTTCCGTGTTTCCGAAATGCAAGTTATCAGATGCCATGAAATCTTCATCGGAGTAAACGTTAGGATTAAATTGCCAAATCCCTCTCTTTTTAAATCCTTTAGTTGCCTTTTCTAAGGAAGACACTCTTCAATATGCTTTGCTGAATAGTTCAGCTATGTCATATGGTGTTATTTTGTCAGACGCTCGAGTCTTTATGAAAATATCACACTCAAGATTCAGTGCAGCATTTAAAGGGCCAAAAAAGCAGAAGTCCAGAGGCTGCAGTCGATGTGAATTGTGTGGTGGAATTGAAACAATATGTACCCACTTTTCTTTACAGAATAAGTAAGATGAAAGAGACGTATGGCCTAGCTAATTAGCTATACAGTAAATAATTTTATCCATTGAATTTATATTAGGTTACGTAATAGGCCTAATAAATAACATCAACATACTTAAAAATACTTTTTCCCTCGCGGCACACTCGCGCAATTTCTCTGTGAGTCGCGGTACACTCTTTAAAAATAAAATTATATTTCATTTAGTATAAAGGAAAGTAGTTAACGTTTGTTAAAAAGTAAATTTCGGGTAATGCCGCTCATGGCTAGGTAATCTCACTCACGTGAGCCCTTCATCGCTATGTTAGATTATAATGCATTGTAGTTGGAGTAACAACGCATTACAGAAATAAAAAGTTGGAAATTGTACTTTATACGTGAAAAATGAGGTGCGTTCGTACTATAGCTAGTTATATAAATATTCAGATCTTGATGATTTTTAATTAGGTGAAATGATTTATATCTTCTGCAGATTAATTTCTGTAATAAAATAAGTATCTCGGTTGCTTGACGATTAAACCTCGGAAGCTCCTATAACGAGAAAGCACCGATTTAAAAAGAAAATCAAATTTCTTAATAAATGTTTTTATTAATATTTTCTAAAGTTTTGATTCGATTTTCATAAAATTTGAAATGTCTCAACAAAATTCTGCAAAGATAATATATCTTAAATTTCAACCCATTCGGTTCGGTAGTTTTTGCGTTGTTATATGCGGACAGACAGACAGACGGACGGACCAGACAACGACAATAGGTGCTACGTATTTATATAATTAGGAACGCACATAAAAAGCATGAACCTACGGCTAAATTTATATATTTTATAGATATAATGAGTAAATTAACATTTGAAAATAAGAGCATACACTTACCTTCAAGTGAGATGTTGTAGAATTTTATAATAAAACAACTGCAAACTAATAACGTGAGGGCACAAAAACACTTTCCTTCCAATGATCACTATATCTTTAATGAAAATTAGAATGATGTTCGCTTGGTGGCGGTACCGATCTCGCGTTTTCAATTCTATTCTGTTTAGAGATATTTGAGTGAGCGGGATTGGCCGCTGAACATCATTACCCTACTTTCCCCTAAAGAAATTCCCCGATATCACACATTAATCTCCTGCAAGAAGACTTCAATAGTTGTAAACATTTAGTTGATTGTAATTTCTAAGAAGAACGAACAATCTTGTGTCAAGCATAGATTATCAAACATTTTCCAACACATCTAGAAAACTGTAAAGTAACACCGTTAAATAAGGTGAAACAATATATATAAGTAAACAGTGTGGGAAACATTTACCAGTTTTATAACACATTTACCCGTTTTAACAATTACCTTCCACAGTCAAAAATGCAGTCGAATTATTTTGTGCAGACCTGTATATGATCTACAGATTTGGATATGTAATACATAGCATGATACAATTTAGCTCATTTACAAAATTCACATTCCGCAATTTTCGCCAATCAATGGAAATGAACTCGCAATCTTTTGTATAGCCCTGTATATTAACTACAGACTTTTGTACACACCTCCTACACTGTAATTGTTGCATGTATACTGCGAACGATATATTTTGTGTGTCCCTGTAATTG
Organism: Maratus michaelseni; assembly: GCA_963931845.1. Classification (NCBI taxonomy): domain Eukaryota; kingdom Metazoa; phylum Arthropoda; class Arachnida; order Araneae; family Salticidae; genus Maratus; species Maratus michaelseni. The sequence goes on along the minus strand of OZ007588.1, from coordinate 54,022,841 downwards.
AACGATGAACGCAATGCACACCATACTTTTAATTGAGCAGTTTATAGTACAGCTCAGTAATGCATATAAATTTCAGTATGTTTGAAATAGTGAAACATCATTAAATTACACTGCAAACGATTTTTCCCCGTACAACAATGTGAAACAGAATTCTTTTGTTCGACCATGTGAATGACTAATAAATGATTTTCACCTCATATTCTACAACAAGCATGTTTTAGTGTGCTTCATAATTGTATATAAATTCCATCATGTTTCAAATGGCTTAGCATCATCAAAATGCACTTGAAACGATTTTTTCCCACATTGACTGTGCTACACGCTTTATTTTCAATAGAGATCATGATATAGTAAATAACAATAACATATATAAATTTCAAGGCGATCCGAGTATATTTACGGTAATTAGAGCACAGACGTACAGACAAACCGAAGTCATAAATACTTTTCAACTAGGTTGGAAAGTGTTAAAAATGAGGACACCCTGTATATAATACATATCGAATTTTAATTACAGCACTATGTCCTGTTGTATTTCCTTTTCTAGGGAATTTTCTTATTTACACCTAATTAAAACAAGAGTATAATAATCCAAAACATATTTAAAATATAATCACAAATGTTTAAATCTAAGGTGACATAACTGTGATTCTGATTCCCGACAGCGAATGATATATCAAAGTATCAGATGCTGCAAAAAATAATAATATGAAATTTCTTATTAAAAAAAAATATATATATATGAAGACTTTTAATAAAAAGTAACTTTCTTTTGACAAATACGTAAAGCGTTATTAATGTGTTTTCCTTTTTAAAATGCAAATATAAATGTGATACTTAAAACAAAATATGGGAATGATTTAAATTAAAGACGTCACTTTTGACATCAGTTATATATGAGATACTAAAAATTACTGATTGCTTATTTGGAGTATCTGCGAAACCTTTTGCACTCTTCATATTTTTGTTTCGAAAAAATAAGTTCGATACATCATAACACATTTTTTATCACGATTACAGAAAACATACTTAATTGAAAAGTAATTAGTCTATATTTATATTTAGACGAAGGGCGATGGAATATATTTTATATATACCATTTAAATTTAACTAAGATTTGTACCGGTATATCTTGGAATAAAATTTTACTTTTATAACATTGGTAAAAAAAAAAACCCTGCAAAATTGCATTAATTTATTTTCAATTATTCTTCGAAAATTCTGGCATGAGTTCAATATTACAGAAATACATCTTAGTAGCAAACCAATACTGATTCGATATTGGGCCAAAATCGCACATGTTGGAAATACTTCCAATAAAATGTTAATATTGGTTAAATATTGGCGTTGCATTGGAAATATTTCCAATAGAACACCAATATTGGCGTTACATTGAAAATATTTCTAATAACATGCCAATATTGTACAAATATAGGCATTACATAGTACAATTACATGCACTTTAAAGGGTCCCGTTTATTTAGTTAAAGCGTATTAAACAACATCTTAGTCTAGTTAAACTCTTACAAATCCACATTGTTAAAATCTTAAACGTAGTAAGGTGTCAATAACTAAATAACTATAAACGGAACAAAAAAAAATTCAGGAAAAAATCAATTTTTTTTTATTATTATTATTATTTTTAACTTAAAAATATCTCTCGAATTGAGAAATTATATTTTCAAACATTATCATATTTGATTTGATATATCTGAATAACAGATAAAATTATGGCACTTTGTACATTATTTGCCAGTTACACATTGTTTGTAATTTCTACGGATATTTAGCTTTTAATACTTTTAAAATATGATTCTTATAATATAAAAATACTCACAAATGTTAATATTTAAAAAAATAATCATAATAAATTATTTTGTAATTCCTGAGACAAAATAATTTTTAACCATTTTTGCACTCAAAAATGAAAAAAAAGAATTCAAATAGTTCAGAAGTTATGAAATTTTAAATTGTTAATTTTTCCAAATTAAATTAATTTATATTTAAAATAATTTACATTTGAAAAGATAAATACCAGTAAATATCAATTTTAAGAAAAGAAATAATCAAAAAAAAAAAATATTTAGAGAGAAATAATGAAAAATATATACAGAAATGGAGTCTGATACCACCATAATTATAAGGAAAATGTGCAGTCGTGGAAATAAAAAAGTAAACACCCCAACTCAATCTGCAACAAATTATTGTAGAAGAAAGTTACTGGCAACAAATAATTGAGAATAAAATCTACTTTTAAATGATGTATTAAAAATTTTCTCAGGGGGCTATCTACATGGGTCTATCTACATCCCCGGGGCAACACCCAATTTTTACAAGATATTTTAAAGTGTAAATTTAACCTATGCCTAGATACAAAATTTAAAATCATTTGGATGGTAAGATATGAATTATAAACATTCAAAATTTAGAGCTTCTAATGTTAAATTACATTTTCATATTTTTATCAATATCGCCTGAAATTATAATCATGTGCTAATTGTTTTGTATAGTTATAATACTAAAACACACAAACATATATACGTTGAAGTTGTAATTTTTATTATTTTATAATTATGAATTATGAAAATAATAATCGAAAAAATTATGAATCACAACCTAGAACTTTTTTGAAGGATTTATGTTTATTATGCCCTGTTTTATGCTCATTCAAAATATAAAAAAACATCTTCCAAGTAGTTTTCAAATTATGCTTTAAAAAATGGCAAGATACTGGTTTAAAGGGCCATCTGTGATGAGCAGAAAAGCATAATTAAAAAAATATTTTACTCATTTTTTATTGTTGATTAGAATAAGATTTTTTTTTTCTGTGTCTGCTTTAATTTTTTTTATTAAAATAGGTAAATCGTATTTGCATGATATGTAAGTTTACGCCATTTATATAAATTTGTTTAGCTTTTATTTTTAAATAAAAAAAGTTAATTTTTGTTAAAACGAACAGTTTTCCCTTGGGGAAAAATCTTACCCATTATTTTTGTTTCTGTAAATTGAATTTATACCTCTTCTCCAGTCTAATAAACCTATTTTATTTTTTTCTGCGGTATATATGTTAGAGGTAAAGTTCCTCATAAATGCATGTGCGTTGTGTGTTTGTTGAAAATATTTTAAAAATATGCCTTTAGCAATCGAGTTGAGATTTACTGTCAGATTAAAAAGCATCTTATTTTAGTTTTTCCGATATGGTGTTCTTATACTCTTATACTGCTTCATATTATTCTTTATTCTAAATTTTGTGTTCGCCAATATTCTTCATATTTTTGCCAATAAAATCTAGAAAATACCGAGTTAAATGCATTCAAATTCTGAGAAAAAGCATTATAAAAACACTATAAAATTCCAATCACATTCACACATTCGAAAACTATTTTAATTGCTGATAACCTTATGCTTCTTAAAATAGGATAATTGAACACTTGTAAATATTATAAAATGAATATTGAAGAGGATTTTGTCGTATATAACGACAGCCGAACAACGTTAATTGACTAAAATACTCATATTGACAAGAAACAATAGATTAATACAAGTAACTTAGTCATTCTGTAGCATTTCAACAATCGAGTTCCGAACTTCAATTTAGATACAGCTCCTAAAATATGCTTATTTTGAAATAAATATCTGCTCTAAACCTAATCCCAGGAATTTCATGAAAATGTGTCTCTAGGTAAATTGAATGACATAGAAAGTATTGATAGTCTCAAAATTAGGTGTTGCCATTGCAAGAAAAAAAGTTTGGATTTGTTTCGATATGTATATGGCCGCCTAAGCAAATTTTAAATTCATCTTTTAAAAGTAGACTTTATTTTTCCTCGTTTGGTACCAATAACTTTCTTTTACGATAATTTGTTGCAAAGTTAAAGTAGGGTGTGTTTGCGTTTATTTTTTCCCCGGCTTTTATCTATTTTTGAGTGTTTAGATGCTTATAATAGTTGAAAGTGTTTAAATTATAATAATAATTTAAATTATAATACTCATAATTTAAAAAAATATATATACTAATTAATTTTTTCAGTTCATATGAGTTCTTACAAATCCACATTGTTAAAATCTTAAACGTAGTAAGGTGTTAATAACTAAATAACTATTAACGGAACAAAAAAAAATCAGGAAAAAATCATTTTTTTTTAAATTATTTTTTTTAACTTAAAAATATCTGTCGAATTGAGAAATTATATTTTCAAACATTATCATATGGATCAAATGTAAAAGAGACTGTTTTTTTTAATATTAATACAAACGTTTTAAACTTGTTGTCATGGCAATTATGATACTAATGACAGTATTAAAATATTTGTACTGCTTTGTTTTATTCCTCATACATCTATTTTTTAGTCTCTAGCAATGTGAATAAACACAAACTACCTAGTGCCGTTGCACAACGTCTAATTCGAAAAAAAAATCAAGAAATAATAATATAAAAGCTATTGAAATTTGGCACAGATTGATTGTAGAAATATGAAATGGCACCCATCGAGGTCTCAATTATCAAGGGCGCCATAAATTTGTTAAAAAATTTAAAAATTCATTAAAAAGAAAAAAAATGATGCTAAAAAAATTGTGGCTTGCACGAATGGGATAAGAGGGAGATCCGATTTTTTTAATTAAAAAAAAAAAGCTGTGATTCAAACAATTACCGATAAATCTGCGGGCATGCATAATATGAAGCAAATGTAAGCAATTTAAAATTATCGTGAAAAAACCGGCTTCTTCAAGCTGTTTGACAATCTTGAGTATCCCAGCACATGAAATAGGCGCTTTTCTCGTCTTGAGTTCTTTTACCATGCGAAACTTAGGCAATGCCCTAGTTGCTGATTCCCATTCATCTAAAAGAGTTTAACCAACAACGATTTATCTGGTAACGCATACTGTTGGCATACTGTTGGCATCGAATCTACGTGCACCGAGATTTATTATTGGCATCCTGATTTCATAAATCTGCTTCATATTATGCATGCAGCGCCATCTATCGGTGATTTTTCAACTACAATTTTTTTGTTATTAAAATAATACATATCTCTGTAATACCATTCGTGCAAATTTTTTAGCATCCTTTGTTCCTTTTTAATGAATTTTAAGATTTTTAAAGAATTTTTGTTGCATCCGGCAGATAAATGGCGCATGTTGTTTGAAAATGGCAGTTTAAATATTTACATATACAAATAGTATTTAAATACGTATTGATCTATACAATTTAGGTCATTTTCACTAAATGTTTTTGTCAGAAGTAATAATGGTTTAAACCATTTGTAAACACTTTCATCTATTGTTACACCATACACACTTCCTATTATCATAAAGAAGTTTGCGAACTTTTATTTGCATGCAAAACATATAGCTGTGTATAAAACAAAATAAAATAAAACTCCTCACATATGCATATTTTACTCTGTAAATATTTAAATTTCTGTAAATATGTTTCGAAATTCTTTGCGTGTATTTATTAAAAACTTTCAGAAAATATCTATGCGCTTACGTGTTTTGCATAAAAATTGAATAATTGTTTTGTATTTTAGTAGGTATATTTTTATAGGTCTCAAATACTCTTAGTCCACGAGTAGCTGAAGCTTTTAACAATACATAAATTTATAGCACTTAAAAATGTTTCAAAAGGCTTTTGTATTTGAATAATGTTCTTTAATAAGAAACGACAAGCTAATTTTCTAAATTATTAAAAGTGCATTCATTACTTTTAAGTTATCAGAAGTTTAAATAAATAAGGATAATTAAATATAATTTTGATGTAACTATTTATTAATATAATACAATGAGTCATTAACATTAGTAAGTGACATTAGTAAGTTTAAATTTTTAAATATACATGTAGCATTTAAATATGTATTGACCTATTATATTGATCTATACAATTTAGGTCAGTTTCACTAAATATTTTTGTCAGTACAAGTTTCCGAACTTTTATTTGCATGCAAAACATATAGCTGTTGTATAAAATAAAATAAATAAATAAATATACTCCTTACATATGCATATTTTACTCTGTAAATATTTAAATTTCTGTAAATATGTTTCGAAATTCTTTGCATGCATTTATTAAAAACTTTCAGAACATATCTATTCGCTTACGTGTTTTGAATAAACATTTAACCATTGTTTTGTGTTTTGTTGGATATATTTTTATAGGTCTCAAATACTCTTAATCCACGTGTAGCTGAAACTTTTACATAATTTTACACTCAAAGATGTTTCAGAAAACTTTTGTATTTGAATATTGTTCTTTCAAAATAAGCGACAAGCTAATTTTCTAAATTATTAACCCTTAATTGCATAGTGTTGTAAATTTCCATCACTGTTTATTTAACTTTTAATAAATAAATCAACTTCACGCCACCACTATATTTATATAGAAATATTAATCCAGTAAATTTCCCGTGAACTATGTTGCTGAACAATGTTAAAAATCTATCTTAAAATTTCTGGTGTCTAATATTTAATATATGTATAAAAAAACACAATTGTAAAAGAAAAACTCATGCAAAGAAGGGTTAAATATGCATTTATTTTAAGTTATCAGCAGTTTAAGTAAATCAGCATAATTAAATATAATTGTGATACAGCTATTTGTTAATAGAATACAATAAATCATTAACATTAGTAATTGATTTTGTTCATGTATTGTTCGAAGAAATATTTACAGTATAATTATCCTTATATTTGAAGGGAAGATTTTGTTTATGTCAAGATTGCATAACTCAAATTCATAATAGAAATGCGACCTAGCATTGGATATGTTCAATCAGTTGTCTATCATACGGAGGAAAATTAACAATGTAAACAAATTTCCGAAAATTTACTCGCTTACGTGTTTTGAATACAGTTTGAAACAATGTATTCAGTATCCTTAATACATGAATAACTTCTAAATTATTAAATGATGCATTTATTACTTTTAAGTTATCAGCAGTTTAAGTAAATAAGCATAATTAAATATAATTCTAATGTAGCTATTTATTATCGGAATACAATGAATAATTAACATTAGTATGTGATGTTATACATATATTATTCGAAGAAATATTTACAGTAAAATTTCCTTTATATTTTAAAATGCTGCCTTTGTTTATGTTAAGATTGCATAATTCAAATCCATAACAGAAATGAGACGTAAGACTCAATAAGTTCAATCAGTTGCCTATCATACGGAGGGAAATTAACAATGTAAACAAATTTCCGAAAATTTACTCGCTTACATGTTTTGAATAAAGTTTGAAACAATGTATTCCGTATCCTTAATACACGAATAATTTAAACTTTTAAACAATACATAATTTTACACTCAAACATATTTCAGAAAACTTTTGTATTTGAATATTGTTCTCTTAAAAGAAACGACAAGCTAATTTTCTAAATTAGTAAATGTGCATTCATTACTTTTAAGTTATCAGCAGTTTAAGTAAATAAGCATAATTGAATATAATTGTGATGTAGCTATTTATTATCTAAATACAATGAATCATCAACATTAGTAAGTGATGTTATACATTGTGATGTTATTTGAAATATTTACAGTATAATTCTCCTTATATTTGAAAGGGATTATTTTGTTTATGTTAAGATTGCGTAACTCAAATTCATAACAGAAATGAGACCTAGAATAAATTTGAATAAATTTTATATATTGTCTATCATATGGATATATATCAGAAGAATTATCTGCAAACAAATTACTATAAACTGGTTATAAAAAGAAATTTTATCGCTGTTGTTGTTAATAACATGAATTTTATAGATAGTATTAATTGTTAACTTTAAGTTTCAGATAATTATATTCAAAAATGACTTTTATATAAAGAAGCATGTACAATAATCAGATAAAACACAAAATGGTATAAATACAAGAAAATATCATTTCGTGTGGAAAAACAGTGGTAGTACATTATAAAAAAGCAAATGCTTCTTAATCTGGTAAAATATAATAAAACCACGAACGAAAAAATGCAATAACATTTTCCGAGTTATTGATGATTTAAAAAATCGTTGTTTATCTTTAGAAACCTCAGAAACCAATATATATCCAAGATTTAAAGAAGCATTTATAAATATATTGTTTTGGTTTGCAACCACAGTTTTCGAGTCGGTTTTCTAGAATACTATTATTCAGTTTTTGAAACGGGAATATAGGTTTTTCAGGTGTTATAAATACTCAAGTAAACACTTTCGTGATCAAAAAACACGTTTAAAAGACAAAAACAAAAACGAAAAATAATGTGTCAAGCATAGATTGTGAAACATTTTCCAACAAATCATCCAAAAAACTGTAACGAAACTTCACCGTTAAGTATGGTGAAACATGATATGTAAGTAAACAGTATAGAATACATATAACACATTTAAAAGTCCAGTTTAAGCAATTATCTTCCATAGTCAAAAATGCAGTCGAATTATTTTGTGCAGACATGCGTATGATCCATAGATTTGGATACATGCTACATAACATGATAATATTTTGTTCAGTTAAAAAATACACATTTAGCAATTTTTACCAATTGATGAGAATGCACTCGAAATCTTTTGTATATAATCTCTTGTATTGCTTGCTAACAAACTACGATAAGAATTTGAGGATATATAAAAACAAACAAGCAAAACAAATTACTTTTCTGAAGTGTAATGAATGGGTTTTTATTTCCATTTACTGCAGATGATAATCCAAACATATATAAATATAAAATATTCTTGAGTAACTAATGTGATTACGTAATTAAATATTTTCTCTGACATATCCCTCCCACCAAAATTCTCTGGAAAACTGTAAACCAAACAATCTCACGAAACATATTTGTAAACAACCCAGTATAATCAGGCGTTGTAATCGGTAAACAATCACTTGTCTTCAAACCAGGTTTGGCGCCGACATATTGTGCATTGTGTGCTGTGCACACAGCCGCCATGATAATATAGGCGCCAAGTATTTTAAGTGAAGAAGAAATATTTATAAAAATACATATTATTGTATAATTTTTATAAAATTAATTATTCTTGAAATCTTTATTAAGTTTACAGATTTACTTCAAATGAATTACTTATAATCAATATGATATTATTTTTATGTGATAGATTAATCAGTTTTAATTCTGAACACAAAAATCAGATTTGAAACTCATAAAAACACTTGAGCACTTTTTAGCAATCTGTCTAATTTTAGATGCCACATAGGCTGGATTGACACTATTTTTTATTGTTTCATTGAAACCTCTCCTCATCCCCGGATTCTATTTACGTGACATGAAGGCTGTCTAGAGTAGAAAAGAATGGTATTTTCTATGCATGAGATGGAAAATGCTTTTAAATTTGTTTTTGCCATTAAAAGTACGAGAGACGAGGAAGATCACTGCTTGCCACTATAGGGTTAATGCAGAGAAAAAATGCTGCTTGCGCTCATTTCTTAGGCCAATTTTTATACAAAAAGTAATGATTAAATGACTTGGTAATTTTAATAAAATTAGTTCTTCTTGAAATTTTTATTAAGTTTATAGATTTGCTTCAAATGAATTACTTATAATCAATATAATATTATTTTTAAATTTTGATGTGATAGATTAGTTAGTTTTAGTTCTGAACACAAAAATCGGATTTGAAACTCACAAAAAAACTTGAGTACTTATTAGCAATGTATGTAATTTTAGATGCCACAGAGGCTGGATTGACATTATTTCTTACTGTTTTATTGAAACCTCTCCCCTCCCCCACATTTTAATTACGTGACATGCTAGCTGTCTAGAGTAGAAAAGAATGGTGTTTTCTATGCATGAGATGAAAAATGTTTTGAAACTTGTTTCTTCCATTAAAAGTACGAGCGAAGAGGAAGCTTTCCCCGTTAGTGATAAGGCAGACAAAAAATGCTGCTTGTTCTGATTTCTTACGTCAATTTTTGTACAAAAAATATCGATTAAAGAACTTGGTCGCCAAATAAATATTTAGTCGCCAGTGGAAACGTGGCAACCGGATTTGTCGAGCCTTTATTACAAAATTGGAGTTATTTATGTGCAAAATCGCACTCGCTAAATAAATCCACCAGCTATAAATTGGAGCAGTAAAATATTTTAAGCCCGAAAAAGTAGAAAATAAAATATAAATAAAAACTGAAGAGTGATTTTTATTTATTTATTTATTTATTATTATTATTACTATTATTATTTTTTGTATGTGTTCTTTTTTTTTAATCTGCGATATTTTAGTGCAAATGTTTAGAAAAACACATTAGTCTAAAGGGTCTAACCGGATAAGCATAGCGAAAAGACCCCGTCCCCCCATGTCCGATTGAAATAACATATGTGGTAATGACGCTTACCATGAGAATACAATATAGTGTTTTTAGTCCCTCACCTTCAACTTATTGCCTTGAGATAATCAGTAATGCGCCACGGCGCCACTATTTTTCAAATGCGTTTTTCTCAAAAAGCAAGTTAATAAAATTAAACCAACGCAAATTATTGAAGAATATATCACTTCTTATTATATATTTTTTTCACATTTTTACGCAATTTTTAACATAAAAATATTTTAAGCACGATGTTGGAGATAAACAATCAACATGGCACATTTTTTAATTTCTTCATTTAAGTTTAATTTATTGTAATTAATAATGTTTTTTTTTATTTTAGCAATCTTTTTCTTTGTTTTTTTCTAAAGTTTTTTTAAATATCTTCTTTAATTTGTATTTCCCATCCATAAATATGGATATCATTTTAAAGCATTTAAATAGTTAAATTTCAATATTTTATTTATTTTTCCATTAATATAATTTTCTAAATTTTATTAACACATTTTTAGCCACATTATTATTTTGGATCAGCGGGTATTTGCAATTTTCACCCTAGCAACAGCAACTCTTGATACTCACCAAAGTTCAAAGGAATGTACCGGTCGTTTTGAGAAAGGTGACCTCATGATAGCGTCACGTATTCATTCTCAATGTCACTTTTACAGAGAGTGACCACTTCAGAAATTGACCCAGCCAATCTCTGAGGAACGAGAGGGGCGGCAAAAAAGGCCCCCCAGTGGAGGAGGTAAGCTCCCCTCTGAAAAGCCTTCAGTTTTTCCTAAATTTGTGAACAGTGCAACATCTCTGATGTAGACGTCCAAGTATCGTGTAGGTTCGGGTCGGGGCGACATAGCCCTAACGCCTGAATGCAGTTATCTTCAGCCTTCTGTGTTCCTAAAATTTGTGGAAAGTGCAACATCTCCCATGTAGACGTCCAAGTAACGTGTAGCTTCGGGTCGGGGCGACCTAGCCCTAACGCCATAATGCAGTTATCTTCAGCCTTCAGTATGGGTGAGCCATTTTTTTTTAAAGAATAAGATTCTCGTGCAAGGCTGGTCCACTTTAATTTAATTTTATATTTTTTATGTAACAGTAATTTTAGGCCTCATTCTTTTATTCTAAAATCTATCGATTTTTTTTTAACTATTATTTTATCAAAATCTAAATAATAATTTTCAAGGCAACATTGTGCTCATATTCTTTAATAGTTTCTTTTTTATTTTATTCTCACCTCTTCCACATAATGTCTCATAAAAGTAGTTATTAATGTCAATGTTATATAAAACTATAAACCAAGATTTTTGTGGTCCCATGGTGTTTGTACAAAAAAAAATGTCTGTTATTCTCCAAACTCATAATCATACGAATAAAATTACGAATTTTAACTGTAATTTTGATTTTGTGAAATTCTTTATAAACAATAGTTTGTGTGTTTTCTAAAATATTTGGGTATTTCAGGTACTTAAATTAATTTTAAAAAAACTGTATTTATACGTTTATTAAGATTATATATTTTTGTTTCTTTGTTCTTTTTCAGAATCGCGAGAACCATTTTTAGCAATTCAATCATAATTATTTTCTTTTTAATTAAAATAAAAAAAAGTTATTATTTGGTAAAATTTTAGGATGCTCTTTTTCCATTTTTTTCTCTTTCTTTTTTTTTTTTTTTGTAATTGTATGCATTAAGTGCATTCCCTTTCCTTTTGTTAGTTTTTTTTATTATTATTTTGCGGTCACAGGTATTCTAGATCAGCGTTAAAAAATATCGAACCGGAGCTTGCTTATTTTATCGTCTTCACAACGCGGCAATTAAGCAATAAAGCTCTTCAAAATTGTACTAACCACTTTTCTTTCTCTTTTAACAACTTGTGATACCTTGTAGGGAATTAACACCCAAAATCTCCCCAACATTGTATTTGGTCTGGTGCCTAGAACCAGGAGTTGGTTTTGATTATTTGTGTTCTTCTTTAATTGTAGCAAATTTAGTACTGGTTTATTATATTTTTTTTTCTTTCCTATTTTTTTCCTAATTATATATATTTCACCATTTTTTTCTTTCTATTAATTTATTTTGTAGTTAACTATCCTTATATAATAACATTCAGGTATACAAAAAAATCATATATATGTGTATGGTATATAATATATATGTACATAGAGGAGACATTGGTGGAAGTTTATTTTATTTTATTATTTTCCCCCTTGGTGGGAATTGAAAGCTACAAAATATTTTGAATATGAAATTTGAATATTTAAAGTTGTGTTTTAAATTTATTGCTGGTAATAATAATAAAAAAATGTCTAATAATTGATGAGATGGACTAGATATTATTGTGTTACTAGTATAAAATAATGATTTTATTTTGAAATTGAGATTTCTAATTGTTATTGTTTCTTACTTAAAATATAATTTAATTCCAATATATTATATCTAAATTTATTACATCTAATATTATTTTTTTTTAAATCAGAAAATACTTAAAATAATAAAAAAAAATATATTTATACACCTTCAAAGGAGTATAAAAAAATAATGTAAAATAAAATAATATAAAAAATAAAGTAAAATTAAATAAAATAAATAATAAAAGCTTTGTATACATGATTTTCTAACAAAATTTTCTAACTAATATTACTATAATCACTGTTGTTCATTAATATGGATATTGTAAAAAAAATGACTATGAAGATAATGCAATGTTTTTAAATCAACCGTTCACCACGACAATGTTATTGTTGTTATTTTAAAAGCTATGATATATTATTATGTATTGTAATGGGTTGAACACTGTCTTATGGCCCCTGTCAGTGGCGTAGCCAGGGAGGGGGTCCAAATGCTCTGGATACCAATAAGATCGTAAAGTTTTCTTCTATTTGATTATCGCAGAAAGTTCTTCGATCAGATAAGGCAATGAAAACTTTATAAAATTAGTGGTATCCAATGCATCTGGACCCCCACCCTGGCTACGCCAGTGGCCCCTGTATACTTAAAGACGAATTAAATGGGGTGAATATTTAGTGTATTATGTATAATAATAATGTATATCTAAAAAGAAGTTTCATGGTATCGTAAGGTAAATAAAAAAAGATAAAAATGCAACGACAATTGCTCTATAGAAATAATTTGTTTTGTCAAATAATAATACACTCAAATGTCATTGAAAATTTATATATTTATCATTATTTACAAAGAGCGAAAATCTATGTTTCATGTTCATGAGTTATTACTTGCATAATTTTCCTGAAATTTTATTTCATATATGTTTTTCAGTAAAGATTGATTTTTTTTAAATAATTAAAAAAAAAGAATATTGAATAAAGTATTGAAACTAAATTATGGACATTAGTCACAATGAGTGGATAAATATGCATTATAATAATAATAAAAATAATAATGAAATGCTGCCAGCATACAATCAATAAATACATGTTAAAAAATGAAAGGTAGAAATAGAAAATTGATAACTAATTTTCACGGAAAAGTGTAATTTATTTCCAAGTTTAATATTTGGTTGTATTTATTGAAGTTCTATTCCTTCATGCACTGCTCGCAGAAAAATATTTTTAGGCATAATCAAAAAATAAAGTCAAAAATAAATAAATATGTATATATATTTTTCTTTTCCTTTTTGCATTTTTGGCTCATCAAAATTATTGTTTACCATTAACATTGTACACAAAATTTAGTGCTTTTATGGAATACAATGCATGCTTTTGTTCATTTTTTGCCTTATTGTGTACTTTCAGAGTACACCTTTTCTACAAGCTAAGAAATTTTAACATAAAGTGTATTTATGTAGGGAGATTATACGAATTTTTCGTTCAAATTGATGCTGTCGGTAACTAGCATTTTCCTCCAGTTTCTCCTAGTTCGTAGAATTAGTGAAGGTTAGGGAGTGGAGCCCTTTTCCCCCTCCCCCAGCTCTCTTGTCTCTATAAAATAGACTCCAAGTATTTGGACCACTGAGGGAGAACTTTTATTAGTCTCCCCTTCCCCAAGGCCGATCTCTGCTAATCGGAGGCGTTTTTCATTATAGCATACACTTGTATATATTTCGCCGCTATTTGGAACTTGCATTTTGGGTTAGAGACATCCGAGGCAGGCTGTGTGTAAACCTATTGAATGTCCTTTTATTTTTTTAAATAAAAACGATGATAAAAATATTGAAAAATTGTATATAGAAAATAAACAAATATAAGAAAAAAAATGAATTTAGTACTAATGAAAAATGATTTTAAAATGAAATGAAAAAAAAAAAATCATCGTTATTTTTAAGTGTATTTATGTTATTGTATGTGTTTTTGTATATATTTTCGGTTTACACACGGTACGAATTTAGCATGCGAAGTTTTGTGGAAACATTACATTCAAACACAGATTTCTCATATACCAGCCATTATTGCTAGTTAATAATGCGTCAGACACAAACAATCATTACACATTGATTCACGTTATATGACACATTTACTTTCGTCGACAATTTTTGTTCTTATGCTTATCTGATCTCATGATAATCTATGATTAGATTCCTGATCATCACACTTTCACATTTATTTTCCATTTTCTATTCAACTTGAACAAGATACATTTTTCAGAGACAGAAACAACACCGAGTATGTCACACACTGACACACAACAATACAATAATAAATAAATTATTATTAAATAAATAAATAATAAAATGTATTTTGAATAATAAATAAATAAATAAATAAACCATTACTTCACATCATTGTGCAATAAATAAATAAATAAATAAATAAATAAAAATAAGTAAATCAATAAATAATGACTAAAATTAATACAACAGTAAATTAATATAATTTGGCATCAACTTCATATTGCATGATAGCCACCGGTCAAAAACATTGGTACATTTTAAACATTGTAAGGCAGGCGCTTGCCTTACATTATGTTACCGCTTCGGCTCTGCGAAATGGAATTTAACTTATTCCTAGCCTATGACTGCTGGCATTTATGTAAATTGATAAGTGAATCCGTACTGCTGAATCGAAAATAACACACAAAATGTTCAATTAATTTTGATTTAACTAAATCTTTGCACATCATGCAAATACTCAACAATGTTTAATATTTTTTTAATATGATGGGTAACGGTTATTTTTTGATTTGAAATTAATAATTATTTTATATCGAGAACGAATGTGAAAGCAAAATAAACAGATAAAAATAAAATAATGATATTTTGAGAATCTAATTAAGAAGGATTTTAGTAAATGAAAAGTTTGTATTAAAATTACAAAATATGTAACTGGTTTAATTAGTAAAATTGTTATTTGTTTAGATGTCATTCTGTTAAATGCATGTTTGGTTCAGGGCAGCACACAACACTATATAAACACTAGGCCATAGGGAATTGTAAACCTATACTGCGATGTCAAAAATAAACCTTTTACTAAGGTAAATATTGTCGCTAAAAATATGTATAGTATTTCTCGAACCACTATTTTTCATTCACGTACACTACACGACTTTAGAGGAGGTACAGTGCTACCCACCCATCCAGCGTTATATTCGGTGAAAATACACATGTAATTGTTCCAGAGTTGAACTATATTTATACATATTATAATTTTCATAAAATTTTCTATGTGTTTTTTTAACCATTATTTTTTTAACAGTTCTTTTCTATATATCTCTATTTTCTTTTGCAATATGTTATGAACTCTCTAAAATTATCTTATTGTAGCTGTTATTATTTTCTGATGTGCGTAACCAACTAATTGAATTTACTTTTCGACTTTTTGGTCACTGAGCTTGGATTTTGATACCAGTTATTGTTTTTAATTTTCCAGTGTTCCTACTAACACTCTATTTTTTTATATGTATTCTTCAATATTTCTCATTCGATTGTGATATTATTAACCGAAGTGCATTGTTGGAACTCTAATAATTGAAGCTCTGTTTATAATGTAACAATTGAATTTCAGGTATTTTAGAAAACACTTTCTATTTAATGACCTAAATAACATAATGTCTCAATGTAATAACTTAATATTTTTCCTACCAATTTATATTCATAATATACTTATTGCATTTTGGAATCCTTCATAGGCAGTTGTTTTAAATCTAAAATATTCATGTTTTTCGTTAAATTCTCAAATATAAAAGTAAGTAAATAAATAAATAAAAATCGCAAAACATCATAAAAAATTGTGACAATTCTCTCACATTCATACTTTTGTCAGTGATACACACTCCAAGAGAACTACCCAATCCCCAACTACAACATTACGGCAATCTTCCCTTCCCCCCACGCGCGCCTTTTCGCCGTGAAGGTCTTCGGTCTGGCACGTCCTCGGGAAGCGAAGCTGTCAGTCAAGAAGCTTTTGATTGATCAGATCCACCAGGAGAACTTGACTCATTCCCATAGTTTCGGTTTTCAGTGTTGGTAAACAAACCTTGTTTTTTTTCTGTCGGGCAGGGCCTGCTTGTGTTTTCATTCATCGGTAGCGTATATGCATATTTGTCACATTTATATACAACAGTAGTAAAATAAAGTATTACTATTTAGTAATTATTAATTGGAGATTAAATAAAAATTTAAAAAAAAAAAGAAAAGAGTAGTTTTTCTTTATACACAGATTTGCAATATGTGAAACAGTTGCTGCCTCATATATATATTTTTTTATATTGATTTACAGATTGTTATGTATATTTATCATTCTCTTTTGCACAAGTATTGTTAATAGCAGATGTTCACACTTTAGCTCCCCATTTGGTTTTTGGTATTTTGTTCCAAATTTTATGCATTTTTACTCTTTCTTTCGAGAAGCCAGCACAGGTGGAATTAAATTTAAAAATATCACAGGCTCACCCCCCCCCCCCCACACACACACACATTCATACATACACAGCACACAAGATTGTGAGGATTAGTTTCCTAAACAAGTTCCAGATTCCTTTTGCAGAGAACCAGGAGATGAAGAGGATACAGTGAAGCTACAACACAGATGTTCTGAATGAGGAGGACGGACCATGCTCAACAGCCACTTCTTTCTGAACGGACAACATTGTATTTTTTTTTTTTTTTTTTTTTTTTTTATTGTGCAAAGAGGTGAGAGCCATGTTGGAGATAAACAATCAACATGGCACATATTTTAATTTCGTCATTTAAGTTTAAATTATTGTAATTAATAATGTTTTTTTTTTATTTTAGCAATCTTTTTCTTTGTTTTTTTTCTAAAGTTTTTTTAAATATCTTCTTTAATTTTTATTTTCTATCCATAAATATGGATATCATTTTAAAGCATTTAAATAGTTAAATTTCAATATTTTATTTATTTTTCCATTAATATAATTTTCTAAATTTTATTCCACATTATTATTTTCGATCAGCGGGTATTTGCAATTTTCACCCTAGCAACAGCAACTCTTGATACTCACCAAAGTTCAAAGGAATGTACGGGTCGTTTTGAGAAAGGTGACCTCATGATAGCGTCACGTATGCATTCTAATGTCACTTTTACAGAGAGTGACCACTTCAGAAATTGACCCAGCCAATCTCTGAGGAACGAGAGGGGCGGCAAAAAAGGCCTCCCAGTGGAGGAGGTAAGCTCCCCTCTGAAAAGCCTTCAGTTTTTCCTAAATTTGTGAACAGTGCAACATCTCTGATGTAGACGTCCAAGTATCGTGTAGGTTCGGGTCGGGGCGACATAGCCCTAACCCGTGAATGCAGTTATCTTCAGCCTTCAGTGTTCCTAAAATTTGTGGAAAGTGCAACATCTCCCATGTAGACGTCCAAGTAACGTGTAGCTTCGGGTCGGGGCGACCTAGCCCTAACGCCAGAATGCAGTTATCTTCAGCCTTCAGTATGGGTGAGCCATTTTTTTTAAGAGTAAGATTCTCGTGCCCGGCTGGTCCATTTTAATTAAATTTTATATTTTTTTATTTAACAGTAATTTTAGGCATCATTCTTTTATTCTGAAATTTATCGATTTTTTTTAAACTATTATTTTATCAAAATCTAAATAATAATTTTCAAGGCAACATTGTGCCCATATTCTTTAATAGTTTCTTTTTAATTTTATTCTCACCTCTTCCACAATGTCTCATAAAAGTAGTTATTAATGTCAATGTTATATAAAACTATAAACCAAGATTTTTGTAGTCCCATGGTGTTTGTACAAAAAAAAGTCTGTTATTCTCCAAACTCATAATCATACGAATAAAATTACGAATTATAACTGTAATTTTGATTTTGTGAAATTCTTTATAAACAATAGTTTGCGTGTTTTCTAAAATATTTGGGTATTTCAGGTACTTAAATTAATTTTTAAAAAAAACTGTATTGATACGTTTATTAAGATTATGTATTTTTGTTTCTTTGTTCTTTTTCAGAATCGCGAGAAACATTTTTAGCAATTCAATCATAATTATTTTCTTTTTAATTAAAATAAAAAAAAGTTATTATTTGGTAAAATTTTAGGATGCTCTTTTTCCATTTTTTTCTCTTTCTTTTTTTTTTTGTAATTGTATGCATTAAGTGCATTCCCTTTCCTTTTGTTAGTTTTTTTTATTATTATTTTGCGGTCACAGATATTCTAGATCAGCGTTAAAAAATATCGAACCGGAGCTTGCTTATTTTATCGTCTTCACAACGCGGCGATTAAGCAATAAAGCTCTTCAAAATTGTACTAACCACTTTTCTTTCTCTTTTAACAACTTGTGATACCTTGTAGGGAATTAACACCCAAAATCTCCCCCAACACACGAAAAAGTAGAAAAAAATTAAAAGTGATTTTTTTTTTGTATGTATGGTTTTATTTAAATCTGCAAATTTTTAGTGCAAATGTTTATAAAAACACATTAGTCTATATTTTCTTCATATAATCTTCAATCTAATTTCAAGTTTATTGCCATCCCTATGATTATTAAAACTAAAAATTAAGGTAGTAAAATGTTGCATTGTCAGTTTTATGGTCGGTATTGCAGCGTCATTTGGAGCAGTGGTATGTGATAAAATGTCTCGTTGAATAGATCCAACGTGATTAAGGTGATACGTCAAGCCTGCACAGGCGTTGTCACAGCTGTGTTGGCAGTAATGTAAGCTACATGGGACAATAATAAAATTCAGGGCGAAGAATAATGATATTTTTATTAACAATAATTGCATTTTCTTTATAAAACGATTATTTTCATATTAATCTTATTTCATTTGGGATACATTATGTATGTTAACACTAGAACGACCATGAGCAGTCATTTTGACCGCTAACAAATGAATATATTCCGATTCAAGCCAGAAATTTCTTTTTAAAATAAATTAAATATAAAACACGCAAGAATATGTTAAATGAATAAGTTAAATAATTTTAAATAAAAATTCTGGTGTGAATTATTTTGATAAAACATGAGTAAAATTTCCAGTCGTTCTAGTGTTAAAATATAAAGGGCAATACAAAAGTCCTTACACAAACTTTAAATGATGCAAACGAATACTACAATTTTTGTATAATAAAACAGCGTCAAAGCCCATTTGTTCAGTCATAAATACAGGGAATCTCTATCTAATCCAAAAAAGACTATTGATCACAACTTTATCAAAACAGCAAACATTTTCAATTTATTTAACTCGTTTTGTATCAAGTTTAAAGGAAACACAAAATAATTTTGGAAGTGTAGCAGTAATTTTGTCAATGATACCGCATGTAAGGTAAAATATATTCTGAAATTTGGGGCACCTAACGCTATTTGAGTGTGAATGGTGGCCACGTTTTCCGTTTATCATGATATTGTTACCTTTTACACAAAACCGTATATCAATTAAAACATTTCTTAAAATAACTTCAGTGTTTTAAAGTTATGAAGAAAAATCTGTTTCGGATTGTAGCTAAATACATTGTATTTTTGATTGAATAAAGGGATTACTACCTGGATTTCATACATTTGTAGTGTGTTTACTTCTACACCTGAACGTGTTTAAGGGGTTTTGAATAACCCTGTATATCTGCGTGAAATTTAAATGTTAGATTAAATATGATATGAAATTTATATTATGTAAAACCTTCTCAATCCCAAATTATTTTTTTTCATATACTTTATTATGAAACATTAATTTAAAATTGCTAAATGGTTGTATGTCAATATATAAAATACATACATAATAAATCATACAATTCAAAGAAACCTTGAAGATAATTGCTTTTTTTCACTGTTGTATACAGAAGTTTAAAGTTTATTATAAGCTAATCCTATTAGTGTTTACATTATCTTTTGCCGTCGCTTATTAAATAAGACGAAAGCTAATTCTTTTGTGGCTTTAATTAAAGCGGATTTGTCAACAAAATATTTTTTTTTTTTTATATTGTGTTGAAAATAATTACTTTTCATATTTCTCAATTTATTGTTTCACGTTTATTACGATTTTTTTTTCTAAAATATATTACAAAACTTTAACTCATAAATATTTTAGCCTTTACTTTCGAATAACTAATAATTTGTAATTATATTTTTTAAAAGATTGGCTTTATTGTACTGTTAAATTTTTTTCTTTAACTATCATTAGGAATTAACAACATTGTGAAACTTACGTATATTATTTGAGTAAAGTTTCCATTTTGCCTTATTACACTTTTTTTCTTGTAGGAACTAATTCCCGGACAAATATATAATTCATACCAATGATATGCAGAAATTTGGATTTTAAAAATTGTATTTTATCATAACATAAACTTTATATTACAAAATAAAAAATATATCATATCGTTCTTGTAATGTAATTTGATATATTGTTGGTTCTTAACATGTCTCATACACTTCTGCAATAAATAATGGTATAAACATTAGTGTAATAAAGTGTTTCACTTACACTACATTAATCTTAACACAATTATTCAAATTGGTAAACAAAATTACCAATTACAACTCATGTGTTTCACTTTGTTCAAATTATTGTTCCACAGTTCTTATCATTAAATTTAAGTGAGTATTTTTCTATTTCTTTGTTAACATTTTTATCAAACACATATTAAAGTATTTTTTTAAACAATAATATCTTTATTTACACTGATGTCCAGAAATTAAGTGGCATTGACCGATTTCAGACGTTTTGTCGAATGTATACTGAAATTCGTGAGGAAATGCCCGAAATGCCCATGAACTTTGAGGATGTAAAGAACATGTTTGACTTCATGTTTTTCAGTGAAGAATTAATCCTGAGGACAATTAGGGAGTGGGGTAATAATAAATTTAATATTAAAATAATATTTGCGTTTCTCCAAGTAACAGAAAATGCTCAAAATTATCCGTCACTGTAGGAAATGGCTATGTAGGTCTTGTTCAATGTTTTTGTGCATTTGTTTAAGAATAACACGCATATTCTTGAAGATGCTAACGTTTCTGTGAAAAATTCAAATGTTTTTTCTTTAATAAACGTTTTTTTTCTTTTTCACAGTGTACTACCATTGTTTTCACACGAAATGATATTTTCTTGTAATTACCATTTTGCATTTTATCTAATTATTGTACATGCTTCTGTATATAAAAGTCATTTTTGAATATCATTATCTGAAAACTTTAAGTTCAATAATTAATACTATTTATAAATCTCATGGTTATAATAGCCACAGTGAGAAAATTTCCTCTTGTAATAAATTTTTAGAAATTTGTTTACAGATAATTATTTTCCATATGGTAGGCAACTGATTGAACTTATCCAATCTTAGGTCGCATTTCTATTATGAATTTGAGTTATGCAATCTTAACATAAACAAAATCAGCCCTTTAAAATATAAAGAGAATTATACTGTATAAATATTTCTTCGAATAATACATGTACAAAATCACATAATAATGTTAATGATTTATTGTATTCTATTAACAAATAGCTGTATCACAATTATATTTAATTATGCTGATTTACTTACACTGCTGATAACTTAAAATTAATGAATACACTTTGAATAATTTAGAAAATTAGTTTGTCGTTTCTTTTGAGAGAACAATATTCCAATACAAAAGCCCTTTGAAATATTTTTAAGTATAAAATTACGCATCGTTCAAAACTTCAGCTACACGTGGATTAAGAGTATTTGAGACTTATAAAAACATCTCTACCAAAACACAAAACAATGATTCAATTTCTATTGAAAACACGTAAGCGAATAGATATATGTTCTGAAAGTTTTAATAAATGCTTCTTAATCTGGAAAATATAAGTTTTCACAGATATTAAAGTTAAAGAACGCTTTTTAAAATCGTCGGTAACACGGAAGAGGTTATTGCATAGTTTCGTTCGTGGTTATATTATATTTTACCAGATTAAGAAACTTTTCTCTTTTTAACAGTGTATTACCATTGTTCACAAGTGAAATGATATTAACTTTTAATTACCACTTTGCATTTTATCTGATTATAATTTATGCTTATGTATAGAAAGTCATTTTTGCATATAATTATCTGGAATTTTAAGTTTAATAATTAATATTATTTACAACATTTGTAGTGAACTACAACTCTCTTATAAAGGCGTTCTCGTGTTTTGAATGCGAACGTGATGTTAAGATCTGACCTGCGTACGCAACAGCGACTTCGATACTGTCTTATACTCAATTTTTTCAAGTATGTGTGGCGCCTTTGGAGTTTGCGGTTTCTGTCTTTCGCTGTAAGTTTATGCAAATTTAGCTTTGCTGGTCTATCTTTAAGGTATATAAGTTGAAGCGAAATGACGTTTCGGCGTATTTGGATCGAATCTTTTCATGTGTAGTGCACAAGGTCTGTGCCGTTGAGCTACAGTTGTGCTTTCAACACATGTCAGCGGAATTGAAGCTCAGCTGAGTTAAATGATCCGTTTGGCAAGATCCTTTAAGTTATAGTTTTTTGAATAAAATATATTCGGTAGCTACGGGTTGCTAGTTTATTAGAAGTTAGACTATATTAATGCTTTTGGAGTATGTCTTCCATTTCACCTTAACACGTTCGCTACCGAGGACGCATACGTGGCGTCACTTGGTCACTCATTTGATATACCATTTGTAACCCAAAATTTCAATTCGTACCAGAAAGTTCGAAATAAGAATTTTTATTTTATGTAATCACGAACTGTCTGTAATTAATTAAAGTACATATTGCTAGTATTTTCTGGTATCAATTCGAAATTTCTGAATAAAATAAAATTTCGGCAATTTTAACCCGGTAGTGAACGTGTTAAAGTAGTGATTGACCACTGGATTTAGTAGTAAATGGAACTGCCAGTATTCTTCACGTAAGTGAACCTTGTTATTCTAGTGAAGCTTCTAATCATATCTATTGAAGATTAAGTTAGTGTTTGATCTTTAGTAAATGCCGGACGACATAGGCCAAAATTTGTTAAGAGACTCTGCTACCCGCCTAATCCGTATAGTTTAAGTATAAGTGTTTTAAACCTTAAATTTGCATAATGACCGAGCTAGCAGGAAACGAAATTGCCACGCACACGACACATTCATGTTAATAACAATAAGAATGATAATTTTTGTTTTAGTCAGCTAATAAAAATTCGTTTGCAGATAATTTGTCTCCGTTTACTAGACTCTTGATTTAACTTATTTAACGCCAGGTCTCATTTCTATTATAAATTGGAGTTAATCAATCCTAACATAAACATACTCAACTCTTTAATATATAAAGAGACTTACATTGTATATATTTCTTTGAATAATATGTGCATAAAATTACTTTCGCATGTTAAAGATGCATTGTCATTGGTTAATGAATAGCTACA
The DNA here is from genome assembly GCA_963931845.1 of Maratus michaelseni. Taxonomy (NCBI): domain Eukaryota; kingdom Metazoa; phylum Arthropoda; class Arachnida; order Araneae; family Salticidae; genus Maratus; species Maratus michaelseni. Next base: position 53,998,820 of record OZ007588.1, on the reverse strand, counting down.
TCAGAATTATATTTAATTAAAAGTTACTTAAACTGTTGATAACTTTGAAGTAATGAATTCACGCTTAATAATTTAAAAATTTAGCTTGTCATTTTTTAGGAGGAAAATATTCAAATACAAAAGATTTCTGAAATATTTTTGAGTGTAAAATTATGTACAGTATAATAGTTTAAGCTATTCATATATTAAGGATACAGAATACATTGTTTCAAATTTTATTCAAAACATGTAAGCGAGTAGATATGATCAGAAAATGATTAATAAATGCGCGGAAGGATGTTCAAAACATGTTTACAGAAATTTAAATATTTGAAGGGTAAAATATGTATATGTGACTTTTTTTTCATGCAAAAGGTATTCGCAAACTCCTTTATGATAATAGAAATTTTGTATAGTGTAAAGATAGGTAAAAGTGTTTACAAATGGATATTGTGATTTAAAACAGTAGTACTAAAGAAGGAAAAAAATGTGAAAGCGACATAAATTCTATTAACACAATAGATCAATACATATTTAAATACTATTTAATATGTAAATTATCCTTACAGTTATAGTCCAAGTGCTAAACGACAAAAATAAGGTGAAAACTACACATCGTGATACAGTTATACCGATTGGTCAGTATCTACTCTATATAATAATACAAAGCATATAAGAAGGTGAGGCATCGCGCAAACTCGAGGGAATTCAAGATGGCGGCTGTTATTCAAAATGGCGTCATTTTCGATAATTAGTGCAATTTCGTTTCTATTCATCGTATAAAAGCATGTTTGATGGAAATTTCGATGTTTTTAGATAAAAAATATTATTTGTAACATTTTGCGACACAGTCGAAAAGTATTTATGAATTCAGTTTGCCTGTTTGTCTGTCTGTCTGGTAGTCTGTCTAGTCGCGCACTACCTCGAAAAAAAAATAACCGGATATCCAGATAATTAAAATATGGTATTGTAGTATACCGTAACAAGTTCGGTATTCGTTTTCAAGTGTGCATCATTCATAGCTCATTTACAGGGGCAATCAAAAGTATTCCGTTTCATTATGGTCTGTAGACGAAAATCGCTTGCAATGTGTTTTAATGATATTATACTCTTTGTAACATATTCAAATTAATATACATCAGTGCGGTGCAGTACAAGATACTTACTGTATAGAATATGCAGTGCATAGCAGATTTCGTTCCTTTACAGGGACTTACAAAATAATACGGCCACAGGACTTCAATAAGCACAATGCTGTCTGCGCGTTTTTAATTATATAATGTGTTTTTGAACTTTGCTAGATATGAAAGAATTGCAAATAGTCATAAGAACATTTTGTTCTATATAAATATACAATGTAGCGTGTATTTATATATTTATTACAATGTAATTCTGATGACGAGGCACCACCCAAAATGAGATGTATCCAATATGTTGTTTTGATCCAAAATTCCATCACATATTTCATTTTAATGTTGCGATTTCTTACTCTACTCTCAGACTCTTTGGTGCGCAGACGATCAATTTGACAATTGAAATGAAAAGCTTTTTGTTTATGAAAGATTTGTTCTATATATAGTTTTATAGCGCGATGCCCGATTATATACTGAAACGTGCGAAAAATATGAATTTTGTAGCACATATATGTAACATATATGTCTATATATGTAACTATATGTAGAACAAATGTTTCATAAACAAAACTATTTTCATTTCAATTGTCAGATTGATCGTCTGCGCACCAAGGAGTCTGAGAGTAAAGTAAGAAATAGCAACATTAAAATGAAATATGTGATGGAATTTTGGATCAAAACCCCATATTGAATACCTCTCATTTTGGGTGGTGCCTCGTCATCAGAATTACATTGTAATAAATATATAAATACACACTACATTGTATATTTATATAAAAGAAAATTTTCTTATGACAATTTGCAATTCTTTCATATCTAACAAAGTTCAAAAACACATTAAAGTAAAGCCAGGAGAGATGGCGCGGTCGGAGAGATTGCGCACATAGAGGTTGGGGAGGAAGGAGTTTTGTGACGCGCAGCGACTCCAGGAAGTTGTACAACAGCAGTAGTGGAGTGTCTACTTGAAAGTGCACGTTGATTGTTTGGAACGTCTAAGATAAAGCATTGCTATTTTGTTTTGTTTTCCGAAAGTAAGTGCTTGAATTTTCATAGCTATTCATCAGAATTTCTATATAATGTAAGTAGTACAAAATATTTTAAACGTAAACGATTTATCATAAGCTACCAATCTACACTAACAATGTGGACATCAACGGTTCGTTTTAGAAGCGGCCATGTTTAAATAAAAGGCTGCGCAATCTCTCCTACCGAAATTGGAAAGTTTGCGCATCTGCTACTTAGGAGAGATGGCGCATTGTTCCCATTAGTTTCCATGCTAGGAGAGATTACGCAGCTTTTTGGTAAATTTGCATTAAAAAATGAAAAAGGAAAAATGACTAATTTTAAGTTAAACGTGTTATCAAGTAACTTAATATTATTTTGCAATTTTATCTGGACTTGCTTTTTCTGATTCTTTAATTTTTTTACCCTTTAATTAAAATTTTTTAATCGTTTTTAAATTTATTTCCTTTTTCTGATTCTTTAATCATTAGGTTGAAATATTCACTCCTAATACAATAATATTTGTTCACAAAAACCTTAAAACAATGTCATTTAAGTGTAATTATTATTGTTAACAATTTAATTGTAGTTATTATTAGTAACAATCTCTCCTACCCATGTGCGCAATCTCTCCTACCCATGTGCGCAATCACACCAACCCTGTAAGGACAGAATGCGCTAAATAACTTTTTTGGTTTTATTACAACTGTTCTATTAAATTACAACATAACAACAAAATAACAATGGAAATGCATAAAAAACAAATGAAGTAAAATTTATTCAGGGATAGTTTAGCAAAAAATTAATATTTAGATTTTTTATTGTTATTTTTTGAATTGTGCGCAGACTCTCCTAGCTTTACCTTATATAATTAAAAACGCGCATAGACAGCATTGTTCTTATTGAAAGTCCTGTGACCGTATTATTTTGTGAGCACCTGTAAATGAACGAAACTGCTATGCACTGCATATTCTACAGTAAGTATCTTGTACTGCACCGCACTGATGTATATTAATTTGAATATGTTACAAAGAGTATAACATCATTAAAACATATTGAAAGCGGTTTTCGTCTACAGACCATAATGTAACGGAATACTTTTGATTGCCCCTGTAAATGAACTATGAATAATGCACACTTGAAAATGAATACCGAAGTTGTTACGGTATACTACAATACCATATTTTAATTATCTGGATATCCGGGTATTTTTTTTTTCGAGTTAGTGCGCGATAGACAGACGACCAGACAGACAGGCAAACAGGCAAACTGAATTCATAAATATTTTTCGACTGTGCTGTAAAGTGTTACAAATAATATTTTTTATCTAAAAACATCGAAATTTCCATCAAACATGCTTTTATACGATGAATAGAAACGAAATTGCACTAATTCCCGAAAAGGACGCCATTTTGAATAACAGCCGCCATCTTGAATTCCCCGGAGTTTACGCGATGCATCCCCTTCTTATATGCTTTGTATTAATATAGAGTAGATACTGACCAATCGGTATAACTGTATCACGATTTTCAGTTTTTTCACTCCTAGCACCTGGACTATTATGAGTTCTTCACTTATTAATCTTTTCACGCACCTTCGTTTGAAATGGGCTGGACTTTTGAATAAGATTAATTTTCTTTTAAGAAGTAAACGTTCTAAGGTTACATTCAAAGTTCATTAATATCATTTATAAGCTACCTTCTTCCATTCATATTAAAATTCCTTACCCATGAGTAAGTTTGATATTCTTATAGCCATCATTCAGTGTTTTCTGTTTTAGTTTTTTAATTTACTTCTGTTATTTTATTTTAATTTGTTGATTTATTTTATTTAGTTTTCTCCTTTCTTTTCTGTTAATTTTTCCATCATTTTGGCAACAGTTTTTCTTTCTGCACGTGCTCTCCTGTGATTGGTGTATACCTTTCAGCTAGCGTCACTTCTGAGAGTCACCTCTTCAGCTGTCGCACACTTTGTAGGTTTTCGTCTCTGCTCTTCCTGTTCATTTGTGATCGCGTCCCCTTATGGACACGTGGACACGTGTTTACATTGGCTGATGAAGGGCTGTTAAAATTTCCAGCTCGAAACATGCCCTGTGCGTTCTTCTTTTCTTGTGGTGATTCTTACAAATTATTATTATTTAATTGTGATTTATAGCTAGTTTTTTCGGTGCTATTTCATTTACATATATAGCATTTCCAAAACTTTGAAATTTAAATTGCAGTAGTAATTTCAAGTGTTTTAAGAATTATTACAAAATAATAAATATAATCTGTACAATAAGAAACAACATACATTTTTTAAAAAATTTCATTGATCAGTATGATTAAATTTCGTTTAATGCCTCTTTTTCCTTTTGGCTGTTTTTTTTTGTTTTAAATTATACATAAATATAAAATGTACACATCCTCAAAGAAATACTGAAATAACCCTGAAGTGAAACTTAAACTGTCGTCCCAATTCTGAGTAAGATTATTACGTGATACATCGCGTCACTCTAATTCGCTTTTATGTCAAAAGTGACTTTAGAAAATTGAATTTCGTGTAATATTTGAAAATTTAATTTTCAGTTCAAACAGATTTTTTTTTTTTTTAATTTAGTTGATATTTTATACTGAGAAAAGTCCTAAACTTTCCTATCCTTATTATATTCTTCTACTTTCTGGGTAATCTTCTAAATATAAACTGACTGTTATGATGTAGGTTTGGAGAATATATCTGTTGTGAAAAATATACCGTAATAATTGAAAATTGATATTTGCCATTTATGATCAGGGATCAGATCTCTCCGCTTTTTTGCATACCAGTAAAATCTTACAGAGAATGTTTAGTTATTTAATCGGAATATTCTGCGATTTAAGAGAACAACGTTTTCTGTAAAATTATACTGGTATGCAAAAAAGCGGAGAAATCTCATCCCTGTTAAACTCTGCGCCAAATGATCAAAGGTATAATACTGTTTTCTGTGTAAAATTGCATAATATGCTTAACGCAAAAGTAATTTCAACATTATATCAACTTTGAAAACAGTTAACATCTATAAAATGTCACAATGAACAGAGGAAAGTATTTTTCAACTAGGTAAATTATATTCAATGGTTGGAGTATCATATTTGATATTTATTCCAGCAGAGTGAAAAATGTCGGCACCAGGACTCGAACCTGTACTTTGGTTTGTTTGGCACGGCAAGCCAAAGCACTCAGTTTCTAGGCCTGGTGATGGCATTTTTCACTCTGTTGGAATAAATCAGGGATGAGATCTCTTCGCTTTTTTGCATACCAGTAAAATCTTACAGAGAATGTTTAGTTAAGTAATCGGAATATTCTGCGATTTAAGAGAACAGCGTTTTCTGTAATATTATACTGGTATGCAAAATCGGAGAAATCTCATCCCTGGAATGAATATCAACTATGATGCTCCAACCATTGAATATAACTATATAATGTTTTGGAACTATGTGTAAACTGTATAATTATATAAAATAAAATAAAACATATACTAGAGGGAACATTTGAGCTCATATAAGAGAGCAATCGCAATGTTCTATATTTGCGAATCTTTGAATACCACAATTTCCATTCAGTAATCTTCGCTTTTTAATCACTGAAATCTGTGTATAAATGTCGGTAAATATTACTATCCGAAAATAGTCGTATTTTAACTCATTCGCTGCCGACCGCGAGTACACGCGTGGTTTTTCAATCTAAAATTACGAATTCGTACTGGAAATTTCGAAAGAATATTTATTTTATGTAATCACGAAATGTCTGTAATTAAATAAAGTAAATATTGCTATTAGTATTTTCTGGTGTGAATTGGAACTTTCTAAATAAAATAAAATTCCGGTAATTTTAACTCGCCAGTGAACGTGTTAACATCTACTACATATTAAAGTGTATACTGGGTTTAAACCGTGAGATATAATTTTTTTTATTTAAAAACCTTTAATAATTTGTTTTATCAATGTGTGTATAAATAACACATAAACAATTAATCTATACTAATTTATAAATAGCGAACGCCTGACTGATTGACTGATTCATCAACACCCAGTTGAAACGACAAAACTTAGAATCAAGAAATTCAGGCAGTAGATTGGTGTTATGATCTACACAAGAAATAAGAAAGTATTTTTGAAAATTTTGCCGAAGGATGCTAAAGGGGAGGGGTCGAAAGTTTTAGGTCATTTCGCCATATCTCAACAGCAAGTTTAGGTAGGAGAGCGAAATTCAGGAAAACAAATATACTAAAAATATAGTTAACCGCGACTTTCAGCGATTTTAGAAATTCATCTTCTAATGGAGTTAAATGAGGGGTTTTTAGGTAAAAAAAAATAAATTTTGCAATAATGCACTTACAAAAGTAAAGTTGCAAAAATATTTACAATAATGAAATTATAACAATGAAATTACAAAAATGAAATACATAAAATACAGCTAAACCAATCTGCTAATAAATAGTTAAACATGTATTTCAGCTATTTTAGCGATTTCTTCGCCCACATCACCAATGAAGCCGATTATGGAAAATTAGACGAATATGACAACTTATGCTGATTTTTGATTAGATATTTTGCGTAAGGCACATTTAACCAGACAACAAAAAACGTAAAGTTATTTTTATATACGCTTAAAAAGAACAGATTCTACCTGCTATTAATTTAATTTGACTAATTAAATGCATCTAAACAGTAGTCATTTATGTTACGAATGAAATATATTTAAATCGACTTAGACAAAATATCACGTTTAGAAAATAAAATTTATTTAATATAGAGAATTTATCATTAAAATCATTTAATAAAAATAACAATTTGCGATAAACGTTAAATTAACTAAGAATTTTCAAGCATTTGTCAGAAAAATGGATTTTAAAACTTTTACAGAAGTTTTTTTGATTTTATATTTCAAAACTGCAATCTAAAAACAAAATCAAAAACTTAATCAAGAATTTGAACTATTTTGAAGAACAATTCGATTGATGTGGACTTTTCAGAAAACCTTCCGCTTTTCTAATTAAAAATTTAGCGTTAAAGGAAGAATAAAATTTTATTAATTGAAGATTCTTTATACAACAAAATTTAAAGTGTTTATTAGCATCTTTAATTAGCCTGTCAAAACAATTTATTATTTCGAAGTTATGTTGATAAATTTTGTTAAATATTCACTTACAAAATTTGAAAAAAGGGGAATTTGTATACTATTAACTATTATTCCGATTAGACAAAAGATTAATTATGCGTAGTTGGCATTTTTCAATTCTTATGGTACTAGATCAAGTCAGGAATAGATTTTGTATTCTGGAATCCATAATAGTTTCTTCCTGGATTTTTCCGTTAACTTTTAGATTTTTAAAATATTAAAAAATAATAATCAGACATGGAATTTATGCAAGAAATGTGAATACGTAACGTGATAATGAAACCTTATTGATGTTTAAATGCAAAAATAAAAAAAATTATATATATGTAGATATATTATGGTCGGTTGACTAAAGGATATGAATAAGTCCAAGGCAGATTTTTAATGAAATCTTGCACAGTTTAATTTTCTTGAATATATATGTCAAAATATACAACTATTTACAAGTTAAAAGATAATTAGAACAATCATGACAGCTCGTAAGCTCGTAAAGGTCGTTTGCCGATAAACCATTTCTCAGCTCAGCTCGCCCCGGCTGGCCGCAAAAATTTCGGAGCATCTCGATCCGTCTTGCTAAGTCTGCATCTCGACTCCTTCTCTTCGTTCTCACGCTGTAAAAATTACTGCACTCATCAAAACCTATTGTTCGGCAGTTTATGCTTTCATCCAGAGCCTCATTAAGGAATCTGCTGGCTTTGCGGTACAGAGTCCACAGAGTCCGTTTCCAGTCACTACAGTTCGGCCTACCTGACAGGGCTGGATCCTCCCAGTCATCATCTTTGCATACCAGATAAGTACTGGACTACTTTTGCAGAACATATAAGATAGAAAACAACAAAAAACACACAAACATAAAAATAAAGTAATAGCAAGATCAATCACTAAATACTACTGAATGAAGAGTTCTTAGTCCTTAAATAATATTTTTGGAGTTGGGAAAGTTCTTTTTTGTGTTTGTCACTTGGACGCAGTTCTTTTCACAGTTTATTTACATTAGTCGAAAAAAATATCAATAAAACACAGTTAAATAATAAATAAATAATAATAATAAAAATAATAAACACAAAATCACCTAAAAGCACATTTGCTTTGTTTCAGACAGTAGAAGTCCATGGTTTCATGTGATCTGCAGCACTTGAGGTCGTATTGGGACCCTCATGGTGTCCAACTTTGTTTACATTGTACCGATCGTTTCTTTTTACTGCGGTAATCTCGTAAGGTCCAAAAAACTTAGGCTTTAGTTTGGTACCTGTCCCAAAATGCGTTTTTTGAGTCGCCACCAAATCACCGAGTTTATAGGTGTTGGCCTTTTTTTTTATTATAGGTTTTACGATTCTCTTCCTGTATTTTTAAAATGTTCTCTTTTGCAATTTCCCTATTGAAATTTCTCTTTGACATAATCGAATTTACATGTTCTTCGTCTAACAACTCTTTTATTTGCAAATAGTTTTTATGTCGCAATTTAACTCCTGTTAGAAGCTCAAATGGTGAAAATTTTGTGCTTCTAGATATAGTGCTGTTTATAATTCGCTGTACCGATGCTACATATTTGTACCATTTAGTGGGATCATCTATGCTAAGTTTTGATAAAATTGGTATCAGGATTATATGCATCCGTTCTATCTGGCCATTTCCTCTTGGAACACCTGTCGTTATTGGGACATGTTGTATTTTTTGTTCGCTACAATATGCTTCAAAATCGTCGGATGTAAACGCGGGTCCTTTGTCGGTTATTATTCGGGACGGGTTTCCGAAAATGTTGTGTTGTAATTTTAATTTATCTATAACTTCTACGGCAGCAGTAGTTTTAACTGGGTATAACCAGACAAATTTTGTGAAAGCATCTACGACGGTAAAAATATGATTATAATTTTTGTGAGTGGATGGCATTGGTCCTATATGATCAATGTGATAAGTCTCAAGGGGGATATTTTGTTTTGGAATTGGGTTCAATAAACCTTCTCCTTTACCTTGCTTTTTATTACACAAAATGCACTCTACGCAATTCGCAATGACGTTTTCTATTTGCTTCCTGAACTGGGGTATAAAATGGTTTTCTTTTAGAATTGTTTCGGTTTTTGCTACCGCATAATGACCTTTATTATGAACATTGCATATTATCTCTTTTTGCATATTTACGGGAATCATCAACAGTTCTCTGTCGTTTTCATATTTATACAGTATGTCATTTCGATTAAAATATTCCGAGCTTTCATTTTTTTCAATTAATTTTTTAATGGTTTGAATATGTTCATCTTCTTGTTGCGCTAATTTAATTTTTGCTGTTAATTCGTCATAAGAACGTGTTACTACCAATACTGTATTTCTGCTTAATGCGTCGACATGCTTCATTTGATTTCCCGCTCGATGTACTATTTCATAATCAAATTCCTGTAAGAATAGCGCCCATCTTGCTAATTTTGGCGTAATGTCTTTTTTGTCCATAGTCTTTTGAAACGAAGAACAATCTGTCACAATTTTAAATTTCGTGCCTAATAAGTAGTTTCGGAATTTTTTGACCGATTCTGCTACCGCAAGGGTCTCTAATTCGTAACGCGAAAATTTTGCTTGAGTAGGTGTAGTTTTAAGGCTCATGTAATGAATAGAATGTAAGTTTTTGTTCTCCTCTTCTTGTAGTAGGACACTACCAAAAACTATGGCGCTTGCATCGGTGTGCAATTCTAGTCTAGCGCCTCGTCGGAATACATGCAATAGTGGGGGGTTAACTAATTTTTTTAAGAGTTTCAAAAGCTTGCTTTTCGGGTATTCCAAATTTAAATTTATTTCCCGCTTTTAATAAATCACTTAAAGGTCTCGCTATAGTTGCATAATGTGGGATGTATTTTGTGAAATAAAAAGTTAGACCCAGAAAACTGTGTAGTTGTTTAAGGGTGCGTGGTTCAGGAAATTTCTTTACTGCCAAAGTTTTGGCTTCCGAGGGTCTAGTAGTTCCGTTTTCGATAATATAGCCTAAAAATTCAATTTTCCGTTTACGAAATTGACATTTTGCAAAATTAAATTCATGTCCGTAATCCGATGCAACTTCTAGGACGCGTTTCAGTTTTACCAAGGCTTCTTCCTCAGTTTCCGCAAGTATTATGACATCGTCTAAGTAAATTAATATTACCTTTTCTTTAATTAACTGTTTAAAAACAGCTTGAATATATCTTTGAAACTGTTGAGGTCCAACCGATAATCCGAATGGGAGCTTTAAGTACTCGTACTGTGAGTTATGCGTGACAAATGCTGTATATTGCCTACTCTCCTCTGCTACGTCTATATGAAAAAAACCATTTTTTAAATCCAATGTTTTGAAAACCTTTGCATCCTCAATGTTATCTAAAACATCTTCTATTCTTGGCGAGGGAAAATTATCTCTAATTATTTCTTTATTTAGCAATCTATAGTCTACGCAAAGTCTCCAAGAATAATTTTTCTTTTTCGCTAACAATATAGGAGATGCATAATTAGAGTTGCTCTCCGTTATAATTCCCGTTTCCAACCATTCCTGTATTTGTTTGTCTACAAACTCCTGCTCCGGATATGCTAATCTACGCGGTCGTTGCGCAATCGGAATATCATCAGTTAATATTATATTTACTTTTAACTCTGTGTCCTTAACCTTGTTTGGTTTATAATTAGTAATCAGTGCTGTTAACTCTTTCTTAATAGTGTTGTTTGTAATATGATTCCGCTCAACTTCCTCAAAATTAATAGAATTGGCTGTTTCAGCTAAATAAGTGTCTGTGGTTTTCGTTAAGTCTAACTGTGGGATAGAACACTGTTCACTTTCTAATAAACAACTTTTTTCAGTACTTAATTGCATGTTTACTTTTTCACTAAAGTTAAAAGCTGTTTCATTTTGATTAGTTTGTTCCTTTCTCACTAATTCAGCTGTCGAAATCATTTTTCCTATCGTGGGATTGTTTTGTTTTTCTGACCGCAACATCGCATGAAATCTGGGTGTGACATAGCTGACGCGTCTGATTTTCGTCGTGGCTCTTTCTTGTGGGAAAGCAGTGACGTAATTTACCCTAACTTCTTTTAACTTCCGTTTTCCCATAATTTGCAATCCTTTTTCTGAAATATTGAAATTTAATTGTCTTAAAAAGGTATTCCCTAAAATTATACAATGATTCAAATTTTTTACGATGTATAAATCTGAATTTACTGTAAAACCATCTATTTCAATGTTTACGGTCGTAAATCCTATGGGTGTTATTTGGTTTTCACCAATACCTGACAAAACCAAGTCATTTTCTTGTAATTTAGGGCATCCCAGGGCAATATAAATATCGTGGTTCTCCATATTCACGTCGCTCCCTGTGTCTATCAAAACATCTATATTTTTTCCTAAAATCCTCACGCTCTTTATTATTTTATCAGCTGGATTCGAGTTGTTACTTACGGCAGCATATGCATTTTTAGGAAAATTGTTTGTACATTGGTCAGACCTGTGGCCAGGAATTTTACACTTCCAGCACACCGGGCCTTCTTTTTTTCGGGGACAATCCCTCCAACGATGAGAAAATTCATTGCAATTAAAACAACGGATGTTTGTATTTAAATTCTTTTGGGGGGCATTTGCGTAATTTTTTTTCATATGGTACGCGGCTAATATCATTTCGGTGGACCGCTCTATTATTTTCATTACTTTGACGTTTTCGAAATTCCGTATTTGGGGACTTAATTTCAGTCTTTCGTAAGTTAATTCGGGCAGTTTCAAAATTATCCAACTTATTAGTCGAATCATCTATATTTGTATTTTTGGGTAATTCATCACAAAAGTGTTTCTTCATTTCTAGGGACAATTTTCTCCTGATTTGATCAATAGTTAAAATATTTTTTAATTGTTCGTACGTTGATATTTGCAGGCCAGATAACCAATTATCCAAGAAATTTGAAAGTTCAAACGAGAAATCTTTCCACGAAGCTGAATTTTGCTTTCTATGTAAGAAGAATTTTTGCCGAAATTGCTCCGGTGTAAGTTTAAAGCGTCTTAAAAGTATTTTTTTTACATAGTCGTAGTCGCTGGACTGTTCCTCACTTTCGCGATTTATTAAACTAACGATATCGAGCGGTAATAATGCGAGAAGATAGGTTACCCATTCATCTCTTTCTATATCTAAACGCTTTGCCTGGCGTTCGAAAAGGGTTAAGTATATACTGATTTCCTCCTCACTATTGTATCTATTTAACAATTTTAAAACATCGGAACTCTTTCCGGCGATTGTAGGTACAGAGTTTCGTAATTGGGCTTTTTGTGTATTTTCCAATTGTAATCGTTTTAATTCAAACTCGCGATTCTCAGCTTCTTTTTGCTGTAATAATCGCTCAGCTTCTTCGCGTTCACTTACAACTCCCGCTAGCAAATTTTTCACTAAATCTTCATCATACCCTTCGAATTAAATCAAATAATTGAGTTTTATTGGCCGATTCTGGTGGATTTAAACCTAATTCGACTGCCACAGTAGTCAGATCGATCTTTTTCGACCTTATCAAGTGTGCCATTTTTATCACAAACTAATTAACACATAAAATTAAAATATATCATTAAATAAATCAATAATATACGTATATACAACCAATGAATTAAATATATATACATTTATATAAACACACTTACTTCCATATATTGACTCGATGAATCAAATATAACACATATAATAATATGCAATAATTTTATAAATACACTTACTTTCATTTAAATATTCTAAATTGAATATATATTTCTTTCTCTTCACATAAAAAATAACAAGATAAAAAAAAATATATTTATCGTTGTACCACTTAACTCTATTCTAGAAAAAAAAATTATTCAGCCTTATGAAGAAGCAAAAAAAAAAATAACACTTTCCTCTATTTATAAGCATACCATACGAAGGAAAAGAGAAAAGGAAAAAAAACACACGAAGCACTTCACTTTTTTTTGTCTGCAAAAAAAAATACACAGCAGACGTTCTTTATTTTCATTCGAGCATCACCACAACTTGACTATTTGCTGATAAACGAACGACACATTCTCTTCTTGCGTACACTAAAAGCAGAAGAAAAAAATATCACCAGGAAAAAGAAAATCACTTTCCGCACAGCGAAGAACTCAACACATATATCGGTGGGTCAGTGGGTCATTATTTCTCCACCGAAACTCGAAACATTTCGCTCTTTCTTTACTGAAAGAATTTTATCAGTTAATCACTGATTCATCACTGAACTTAACCGACAAACGATCGCACATATGATCATAGCAGATCATCACTTACATCACTCACATAATAACCACTCACACACACTTGGATGTGTAGTAATACGCAGATGAAAAAAAAATTTCAAAGCACAACCAACTTTCTCGTGAACCACTTATATACGATGCACAAATCTTTTTTCTTCTTTATACGCACAAATTCATGTAGATCCAGGTCGCGTAGATCATTCAGATCACGCACAAATCATGTAGATCTAGGCCGGTAGCCTCCATTTTGTAGATATATTATGGTCGGTTGTCTAAAGGATATGAATAAGTCCAAGGCAGATTTTTAAAGAAATCTTGCACAGTTTAATTTTCTTGAATATATATGTTAAAATATACAACTATTTACAAGTTAAAAGATAATTAGAACAATCATGACAGCTCGTAAGCTCGTAAAGGCCATTTGCCGATAAACCATTTCTCAGCTCAGCTCGCCCCGGCTGGCCGCAAAAATTCCGGAACATCTCCTGATCCGTCTTACTAAGTCTGCATCTCGACTCCTTCTCTTCGTTCTCACGCTGTAAAAATTACTGCACTCATCAAAACCTATTGTTCGGCAGTTTATGCTTTCATCGAGAGCCCCATTAAGGAATCTGCTGGCTTTGCGGTACAGAGTCCACAGAGTCCGTTTCCAGTCACTACATATATATAAACATTTAAAACAAACCTTCAATATTTTCTGAATTACTATATTAGACACAAACTTTAATTAAAAAAAATAGTACATTTGTATCATGAATAAATACCTAAAAATTTTTATTTTATTATTTATATACACATTTATTATCAGACATTATTACATATTTTTTTGGCGATGGCTACGTGCATTGTTTCCATTGTTATACCAGTAGAAAATGTTAAGTAATATGATATAGTTCATAATATATGACAAAGACAAATCTATTTTTTATTCTACTAATAATCTTTATGTCTTAAAGTTTATTTTATTTATTTATAAGTTTATATATAAGTTTATATTAATCCGTAGTATCCTTTAAAAATATAGACATATCCTTTTAAAAGCTTTGTAGATTTTGGTTAAAAATGTTATGGTGAATTTCCCCACTGGGTAAGTAATTTTCTTCGTTCAAAAATGAAGATATTTTTTTTTAATCGATCGGTTTTTCGAACTCAACATTTAAAACCTTCTGCTTATCTTTAAGATTAGTTAGTCAGTCTTTTAAAATATGTTAACTTTTTAAAATAAAAATTGTTAAAGTATCATGAATGATCATCTTAGATATATATATGCCTTACAGTTCTTTCGCCATTATAATATCCAAAAACGTGTTCATTCTAACTAGTGCTTCTTCAGTTGTTAACTTTCAAGTATCTTCCTTTCCTTATTTATATGACATGAGATTGATAGTTTCCCTATAGTCTTACGTTTTTCCCTTTCATCTTCCCCATATTCTATAATTTACTTTCAGCGAGAGTCATTTATTGCTTGTGTTATATCGTGACGTAACTCTATTTTAGATGTACTGATTTCAATGGCACCACGTATCAGAGCGTTTTACATATTATCATAGTTCTCTATTTTTTTCAGTTTTAAAAGTTCCAAGTTTTATAGAGGTTATTCTATTTCGTTGCAAAGGCTGAATTATGTCTATTCAATTTAAGGTCTCTAATATGTTCTTTCATTCTCTCCTCTATCTTCCTTTTTTCCATACCTATGTAGTTCATGTTTTCATTCATATTATTTAGGTAATTTGTGTTATAAATACCAACTCTTTTCATATTTTCATTCATATTATTTAGGTAATTTCTGTTATAAATACCAACTCTTTTCATATTTCCATTCATATTATTTAGGTAATTTCTGTTATAAATACCAACTCTTTTCATATTTTCATTCATATTATTTAGGTAATTTCTGTTATAAATACCAACTCTTTTCATATTTCCATTCATATTATTTAGGTAATTTCTGTTATAAATACCAACTCTTTTCATATTTCCATTCATATTATTTAGGTAATTTCTGTTATAAATACCAACTCTTTTCATATTTCCATTCATATTATTTAGGTAATTTCTGTTATAAATACCAACTCTTTTCATATTTCCATTCATATTATTTAGGTAATTTCTGTTATAAATACCAACTCTTTTCATATTTCCATTCATATTATTTAGGTAATTTCTGTTATAAATACCAACTCTTTTCATATTTCCATTCATATTATTTAGGTAATTTCTGTTATAAATACCAACTCTTTTCATATTTTCATTCATATTATTTAGGTAATTTCTGTTATAAATACCAACTCTTTTCATATTTCCATTCATATTATTTAGGTAATTTCTGTTATAAATACCAACTCTTTTCATATTTTTTGGTTTCATTTCTTACAGATTTAAAGAACGATGGATTGGGGGTTATTGGGGCCAGTTTTCTCAAATGTTCAAGTTATCATTTTTTAAAGCTTCATATATATAGGATATATATAGGATGCGGGATATTCATATATATTCATATATAGGATGAGGGAGGTGTATTTGAGATTTTTCTGCACTGGTTGTATTATGTCAATTCAATCCTTCGCTCTTTGAATCAATTTATTTATTATTTTTCTTCGAGGTACTGCATTTAGTCCTACATTTTCTACGATTTTCTGTTCTCTTTTTAATGCTTTTTCAGTTCAGCAAACATGTAGGGCTCTATTAATGTCTGTATTCAGAGATGCTAATCTGTAGAACGGGGCATTGACTTTCTATGAAATAATGCTTTGGTTCGCTGTAGGGTTTCCATAAAATGTAGTGTTTATTTTAGTAGCTTTATGTGTTAATTTTACGTCCAGGTATTCGATCGAACGATTATTTACTTCTTCCAACGTAAACTCAATATTCTTGTCATATAAATTAAGCTAATTAAGAAGATATTGTTAGATTGACGTGCTTACATGTGATAATGAATATCAATACATGCTAACTTACTTGAAATGATGAATGTATTCAATATCACAAGTAAGCACATACACCTAAAAAACTTTATTGGCGAAATTAATTTATATGACAAGAACATCCATAACCGACATATATCGGTGATATTTCGAAAAAAAAGACAAAGCGAAATTACCTGCTTCCCACATGATGCTCTTGCCTGAATAATTTCAACTAGCTGACCCGCCCGGCATCGCCCGGCCACCATTGAACCATTGAAAAATATAACAGTGGAGTGGACTTCATAAAAAAGGGCTAAATAATATTTATTTATAAAAAAATTATATTTGTAAAAAAAATTAAATAATAGCTAAAATTTCCAAAGTATAACAGTTACGTTTAAAAAATGAAACGGTCAGGGAAAATTATTACACTTACTTTTCTCTTTTTACTAAAAATCCCGTTTTAATTTTATATTGCTAATTTTATTTTTTAATTATAAATATTAAATGCTTACAAAAATCCATATTTCAAATGAAAATGGTCTAAAAACAATAAATCATTGTTTGTTTCCCTTTTATTCCTGTAGATGGCAGCACCAACGAATGAGATGCGTTTCATTCGGATGGTGCCATTAAACAATTACCAAATAATAGCGATTTCTGTGCCACGTACAATAGCGTAATATATATAGATAGCTGTGGCCGCCGCTTATTTATTATTGAAATTTAAAAACATACAGTTCAATTGAGTACACCCTGTATGTTTCATTTCATAATCAATTGTTTAATGCGTAATTTTAACAGTATTTTACTTTTTCTGATTATTAGTGGCATGATAATAAATAGTAGGTAATAGTATTTATAATGATATCATTGCATCTTCCTTGATACATAATCTCTACCTTGTATTATTGAGAATACTATACATAGTTCATCGATTGTACTTGGACTTAATAGATACATGTATTTCGTGAATGAGAAACTCCTCTCTAAAGCAAACTCTCAATGCCACATTTCTCTATTGAAATCAAATCAGATATGCTGTGTTAAGTTATATCCTGTTCACTGTTACTTTGTTAAATCAGTTAGATAGCATAACATATAACATTCTAGAAATACATTAGAATTAACAGTGTAAACCTGCGACCGGCAACCATTTCAAACATAGAGACAGGAAAACTTGTCAGATCAAATCTATCAAAACAGTTAGAGTTTCACGATTATGACAATATCTTAATATTTCAATTATACTTATTTAATACGCAGTCTAAAATGAAAAAAAATTCTTGATTTCAAAAGAAGGTTTATGAAACTGTACTATAACCACACTAGATTAATTTTGACACAATTATTCAAATTGGTAAAGAAATCATATGAGTTGTAATTTTCCAACTGGACGAAAAATGTCCGAGCCAGAATTCGAACCTGGGATCTCTTGGCTGAAGCTGCCATGCTCTACCAACTGAGCCATCCCGGTTGAATCTGACGGAGATAATTCATCCAGTTAACCTTTCTGACCTTATTTTCGTCCAATTGGAAATTTACAACTCAAATGATTTCTTTACCAATTTGAATAATTCTGTCAAAATTAATCTAGTGTAATCTCGTATCCAGCGTATACTGGAGTTTCAAATTACCTGCTATTTATTCTGTTGAGCTGATTCAGATATCAGACCAGGTGCTTTGATCAATAAGGTTAACTGGATGAATTTTGTCCTCCCGATTCAACCGGGAAGGCTCAGTTGGTAGAGCATGGCAGCTTCAGCCAAGAGATCCCAGGTTCGAATCCTGGCCCGGACATTTTTCGTCCAGTTGGAAACTTACAACTGATATACTATAACCACTTCCGAGTTACCAAGGATTCGTAAAATTTTCCTTTATTTTCAGAAACTTCTGAAAAGAATTTAGTTTAGACCAGGGCACGAAATTTCCGCTCGCCAGCTCGCCATTGGCGAGCAAACATTTAAGGTTGGCGAGTAAGTTTCGTCTTTTGAAATGTTGTGCTTCAAATCAAACTGTATACGCTCAGTATATCGTGGCTAAATCTAGCGACACACGGAAGTGCTTTAAAATCAAGCGACGGAATTTATCTTCAAAAAGAAGAAAAAATGCGGCATCATCCACTTCCATTTCCCTCCTACGGAAAAACGAACTTTCCCCGTCTCCATTCGTTCCCCAGCTTTCGGACCCCACAAGCGCTAAGGCTGATTTTTTTTTGCTTCCGAGGCCGAATCTTATCGCTCTTCACTCCTGCGCGAAGTGAATCAGGTTTCGCCACCTAAGCTCTCGCTGCTTGAAACACGGTAACAATTATTCGCTTTCTCCCGAAATTTTAACATTTAAAAAATTGTTCATATTTTTCATGAATGTAAAATATTCTGCACTAGCCGACCCGCTCGGCGTTGCTCGAGCCCTTGTAATAAACTTAAATCTCTTAAAAAACAGAACTCTGGCCACGGTCTACGATGGCTTCGGAACCATATACCCGGCATGCTCGTACGCTCTAGAAAATCTTTTATTTCCCCCTACCACCGCCAGGGGAGCATTCTGTTCTAAACAAACCTCTTTCTGAACGAACTTCTGAGACAGGTCCCCGCTGCCTACGTTACTGTATATTAGGCGCACTACAAAATTGAGCTGGTTTCGAGAAGATTGGAACATTATTAGCCCAGTTATTGCAATAAGGCACAATTAGAGAAAATAACCTTGAGTGAGGTGCCGAGGGAAGGGGATGTTCGAGTGTCCTTCAGAAAATGACTAATTAGGAGGCCCACTATGCATGCATAAAAATTCGTTTGTTTTGTTAAGCTAGGAACTTAATTACAAAGTTGGCTTAAACTCTTATTTGTAAATAGTGGTAACCGTTACTCATAAATTTAGTTTAATGTTATAAAGAGTGACTATTAAGTTAATTAAAATGTTTGGAATCACTTGCGTTGAAATCGGAAAGATAGTTGCTGAGATATGGAAACGTAGCATAGTTAGAGAAAAAACCTTTAAGGAGGTCCCGGGGGGGGGGGAGGGGATGTTCAAGTGCCCTTCAGCAAATGACTAATTAGGAGGATCACTATGCATCTTTCAAAATTCGTTCGTTTTCTTAAGCTTTGAATTTAATTACAAATTTGGCTTAAACTGTTATTCGTAAATAGTGGTTACCGCTACTCATAAATTTAGTTTATTGTTATAAAGGGTGACTATTCAATTAATTATAATGTTTGAAATCACTTGCGTTGAAATCGGAAAGATAGTTGCTGAGATATGGAAACGGAGCAGAGTTAGAGAAAAAAACTTGAAGGACGGGCCGGGAGGGGGGCGGGGGTTTTTCAAGTGGCCTTCAGCAAATAACTAATTAGGAGGATCACAATACATCTTTAATGATTAATTCATTTGGTTAAGCTAGGAACTTAATTTGAAATTTGGCTTACACTATTATTCAGAAGTTCTGGTAACTGCTTTCTAGAAATACACCTTGAAGCTTAAATGTAATTAGACCCTTGCCCCTCTTCATTCCCGCAAATATAAAAAAGAATCTGTTAAATAAAGTTTTCTGTATTAACAATCTCCATCATAATAATAAATGCCTAAATGCCATGTAAAAAAAAAAAAAAAAAAAAAAAAAAAAAAAAAAAAAAAAAAAAAAACCGACTAATTGTCATGAAGAAAAATGTGCCTGGAACATATTTCAATCAGTGGGACGTATGTGTAATTTGTCATGTTCAGGTGGCGCGAACTTCAATCCACGTTGACACTATTTAGTTAGAAATCCTTATTTATGCACCGCTACTCTGGTTTATTTAATTACTTCTGTGAAGAATCGATGCAACCAACCAGTGAACCAACCAACCCAAGAGAATAAAAGCGTATTTTTAATAGTTCTTTGTGCATTTTAATTAATATTTCAGAAAGTAATTAAAATATTAAAATTCTGACGCTCAGGTACACCAGGAGAGGGTTTGAACTACCTAAATCTAAATTTACAGACTTCTAGGTGCTCTAAATTTTCCTAGCCTTCGCCAACAGACACACACACACACAGACAGACACACACACACACAGAGAGCGAAACTTTCTTTTATTAGTATAGATTTAACAGACACCTCCTTCTAACAATGGTCAATTTCAATTCAGTTTGTCATAAATAGTTCATTTTCTGGGCAGGTGTGGTGGCCGACGTCACTGTCTGAATGAATGTAAAATAGGGGCTAATACAATAGTAGCAAAATTTAGTATGGCTAGTACCTTTTCAAATGAAATGTCATGCCCTGGGACACTGATACACACATTTCTGAAACAAAAAGTCTCTGTTACTGCGTATAACTTTCAGAATTTTGCCGAGTATTCCTTTTCTCAATCTGGAAAATCGGTTTTCGGATTGTATCATTTCCGTAGTAAACAATTTCTTCATATTCATCAAACATGCTAGGTTAACTGCATTAGAATTCTAGTAAACATTATCGTGTTACTTTTGAATGTATGTGGAATGCATGTTACGCAGATGAAAATGTTTTGCTTGTGAAGTGATAGAATACAAAAAACGATATTCCGATTTCAGAAAACTGACTGGTACACTTAAAACTATTCGAAAAAGATTCTGGAAAGAATTGAGGAAGATTCAGGGGAAAAAAATATTTCAGAAATGCTTCTTTAAATCCAGAAATATATTGATTTCTAAGTTTTCTAAATATAAGTAAACTCTTTCTGAATCGTATGTGTCAACGCGGCAAACGTTCTATGATATTTTCGCAAATCGCCTTGCTAGATAATCACTTTTTTTTTAGTGTATTTTGAATAAAAACATGAAACAGTATAATTAGTGCTGTTTGTCGCATTTATTTCATTTAATGGCTGTGAGTAAAAATACATTTCGTATGTATAGGTCGGTCATAAAACCTCTTTCCTGATATATGATCTTGAAGCCGCCATAGTGCTCAAGATAGCAGGATACAATTTCAGATACAGATATGTTAAGATATGGATTTCAAGAATAAAATGAAGAAGAACAATCGAGTTGCTAGTTACGGTTACAGCTATAAAATTTGAAAGTTTTAAATAACAACATTTATTTTGTTTCATCAAAAAATTATCTTCACGATAAAAAGCTGTAAATGATGGCCAAGCAGTATCTGTAGATATGAAAAATGCGACTTAAAGCAAAGAAGAAGATTTAGTGCTCTACGCGTGCTGCAGGAGCACTATAGTCAACTGCCGTTCATTCAGTTTTCTATTGTTTATTTGTGTATTTCGCACATATACTAATAAGTTTTGAGATTATTATAATGTTTTTAAATGCATGTTGAAATTTTAAAAATGCGTATTTCTTGATAAACACCATTAAACGTGAGATTCCGCATTGCCCTCCCTTGCTCCGATAATCTCCCGCGGGTGTTATCGTCTATGAAAGTGGACACGTGAAAATTTTGCAATACAAATGAAGTGTTCTTTGACTTCAGTAGGGAATCATTTGTTGTTCTCACTGCTCGTCTTTGCGTTTGTTTTAAATCGCCGTTTCTAGTGATTCATAAACCGTTTCAATGGCATTTATGGTTTTCCAGGCCGAAGATCATTTTTCAGAAAAATAAATTGTTGCTGTCATTAGAAAATGTGTGTGTGTGTGTGTGTCGAAAGGGTTTCACTGTAACCGTAAATGTTAGTCCTCAAATATTATTTGCTTTTCTTACATCAGTAGAATTACACTAGAATTTCTGAATGTGCAATGAATGATAGATCAATATATTATGATTAATGATTTATATGTACTAATAATAATTACGTAATTATTATTTTTATTCTATGTTAGAAACTTAACATTCAATGCCTGGTGTTTGCTGGTTAAGGTCCATTAGCTAATAGAACAAGTATCAGGATTTGGGCCTAAATGACATAGATCAGCCTTCCAAAGTTCTTCTTTAGAATTGGGATAATTTAATTGAAAAAACTTTTACATTTTATGTTAACTTTTGTTCAAACATTTTCGAGGGTTCACACAAAATATGCATTTTACAAAACATTGTTCGCTCACCGCGCAGTTAAAAATTATTTAATACAACAAATGATATGTCCTTAAATATTCAATATATTTGTATTCTAATTGTACTGTGTTATTTCTATTAAATTTTGTCAACTTTTCAGGAAGTGGCGTTAATTTTGGTTGAAAACATTGCATGCTATAAACAAAACACATATGCAAACATTTCTTTAAATTTTTAAAGAAATGGCTATATAGCGTGTCCGAGAAAGGTCTTTATCATTTTAAACATTAATAACAAAATACTAACAGGTGAAATAGAATACAGTTTTTTGCAAAAGAATAAAGAAATCTAAGAGTTTTTTCTGGTATCAATTGTCTGAAGTATGAAATGACAAATCATGAAATCATCACTCATTAATCCTCACTGTTACACCGCAAATGATAAAAAAAACACTTGCAGGGAAATCGAGCACATGCTCGACATTCTTCATGCTACTAACGGAGCTCATGTACACCTACATTGAAGGTACTGTAAAAAAAAATCTCTTTTCTAGATTTCTAGATTCTAGGTTTCTAAACTAGATTTCTTCATTCTTTTGCATCAAACTGCATTTCATTTCACCTGTTTGTATATTTCTTATTAATGTTTAGAATGATAAAGACTTTTCTCGGACACGCTGTATATCCATGTACATATGTGCTATTCTCTTGACCGGTATTAGACCGGCTAGAGCTCATATATCGGCAAAGACTTTTTTTGGTACCACCGTATATTTTTACTATTGACAGGAATTGAAACAAAATATATTTTGATAGTTTTATAAAAATAATAATTAGAGAAATAAATATATGACATGCAACTTCATAACAATTGCATTACAAAATGACTGAGTATTACTGTTAATGTTTACTGTTATAACAGATTCAATAACATATTTTTAATTACTTGATAATGAGCTATACATGTAATTCCAAAAAGGTTTTAGAGGTCTGTTTGGAGAATTTCAAGTCAGAAATCTGCATTACAGGAGAATAAAAAATAGACCTGTTGATAAACTTTATTGGGATAAAATTCTAAGAGACTGAGAGTCCGACAAAAAATGGGCTACTACTTTCTAAGAATGGGCTGCAGTTTGTCGACGTCCTAATTTAAAGGGAAAATGCACACAATTATTGAAAGGAAACATACAGGAGTTTTACTTTTCAATGTACTGCCGTTTGCTTTTAAAAAAAGTTTGTACCTTATATTTCCACAATTTCTACAAGATATACTAAAATATATTTCACGCTTTGGAAGGAGATGTAAGTATAGATTAGGTGAGAATGGAATTTTTAAATCTTAAAATATGATATAACAACTCAGTTTTTCAAAAGAAAGAGAAATTCTCTTTCATATATTTTAACATTCTGTAAATTATTATAGCCATTAAATAAAATATGCTTTTTAAAGTGTTTTTGAAATCAGTTAAAATACATTTCCATTACATGTACAGATATATTATACACGTCCATTAAGTTTTAACATTTTAATCAAAGAATATTAAAAAATGAAATGCCGAGAGTTTTTCAAACTTACGGCATAAGTGAAATCAGCAGTATTTCCGCTAAAGAAATTGGACATAATGTTTTGGACAAGATTTTAATTAAGGAGGAACTCAAAATAATTATTTACGCAACTATCAAAGAAATGTAAAAAAAAAAATCTGTATGCTTTTATTTCAAATTACAAATTGTGAAATATTTTTGCTTAAGATTGAAAATGAAAAACTTTATTTAATTACTAGCGACCCGTCCCGGCGTTGCTCGGATGGACAATATGTCGATTTCCTTGGAAGAATGTCTTACGCAAAATATCTAATCAAAAATCACCAATAGTTGTGTTATTCGTCTAATTTTCCATAATCAGGTTCATTGCCGATGTTGGAGAAGAAATCGCTAAAATAGCTGAAATACGTATTTAACAACTTTTTAGCAGATTGGTTTAGCTGTATTTTACGTATTTCATTGTTGTAATTTCCTTGTTATAATTTCGTTGTTGTAACTATTGTTGCGACTTTACTTTTGAAAGTGAACTTTTAGCATGATTCATTCTTTTTTTACCTAAAACCCCCTCATTTAACCCTCTTAGCCGGGGAATTTCTAAAATCAGTTTTCATTTCGAAGATTAACTAGATAATATAAAAATGTAATAAGCATGGGAAAATTTAGAAATTTACAAAATAAAATATCTACTAATTTTTTTCAGGGAGTAATTTTCTGTTTGAAGAGAAAATTAAATTTTCAAACGTAACACGAAATTCAATTTTCTTAAGTCACTTTTGACATAAAAACCAATTACAATGACGCTATCGATCACGTAATAATGTTACCCAGAATTGCGTCGACAGTTTAAGCATTACTTCAGCGTTATTGAAGTATTTCTTTGAGGTTGAATAGGTTGAATTCTTGAGTGTGTGCATGATTACAGAAATGAATATATACATGTTTCAAACTTGAGTAATTTTGATTCGGAGCCATTTTGACTATGTGAAATACTCAGATTTGAGTATTTTTTGCTGAGTTTTGAAAATGTCGTTTTAAGAGTGGAAATTGCTGCATCTACTTTTGATATATATTTTAGTCAGCATACGCGATTTCAACCTTATTTTATTTATTATTTTATAAATTGTGTTCTCTATTCTGAAGATTGTATATTTTCAAGAATGACTGGAATCATCCAAAAGATGAAATAAACTTGATACTTTTCAAATTTATTGCAAGTACATTTCATCTATGTGATGTTATTGATGAGTCACTAAGATAAATGAAGTTGCAAATAGCCAGCCACACTTCAAAAGTTGCTGACAGATGGCCTGGCAGTTGAAAATTCAAAAGGCACAGTTCTTGATTAAAAACAGAAGTTGGTTAGATTGTGAAAACATACAATTTCTTGAATGTACTGCCAAACCACAACCACATCCTTACTCTAACAATGGTACACGTGCAGGAAAACTGCTAAAGAAATTCGAAGATTCATTGTTTAAGACAACGTCGACTGCTAGACCTTATTCATTCTTATTATATTCTTACAAAATATCTTGTTGAACATCTATGTTGTTTTGAATTTTTTCTGGATGATTAACTTTTTAGAAGTGGAAACGTCTGATATTGTTATCATGGTTTTCCATTTTAGACGCTATCGAACAATAAGTGACTGTTTATCAACTCCATTTTATTCCTAATGTAAATATTAGATGTAATGTGAGTGAAAATTCGGTGCTAAATCTTCAGTACTTATATATGTTTATGAAAATACGTATATTCAATTTGTATTTTAATATGTATTAATGTATTGTATTAATACAGGGTTCGTACAGTAATTTTTCAATAGAATTTGTCTATTTAATAGTTAAATAGCAAATAGTTAACTTTCTAGAAGTGGCAACATCTGATATTGTCATCATTGTTTTCCATTTTGAACACTATCGAACAATAGGTGTCTTTATATCAACTCTATTTATTTTTAATGTAAATATTACATTTAATGTGAATGAAACTTGAGTGCTAAATCTTCAGTATATATATTTATGAAAATACGTATATTCAAATTGTGTTTTAATATGTATTGATGTATTGTATTAATACAGGGTTTGTACCACAATTTTTTAATATAATTTTTCTATTTAATATTTTAATAGCAAAAATTGCAGACGCCTCATTTAATTTCAGGATTTGTAATAATTTTCTGCATTTAAACAAGGCGAAAAATTCTATTAAAAATTGTCGTAAATTCGTACGAACACTGTAGTTGCATTTAGATCAGTTTCACAAAACGCTTTCCTACAATGCTAATATTTTAAAATACAACCATTTGTAAACACTCTGATATTTATACCATTCACACATTCTATTGTTACAAAGAAGTTTGTGAATTGAATGTTTTGCATACAAAATAAATAGCTAATTCACATTCAGATCATTTTACGTATTCCAATACTTAATTTTCATATTCAAATATTATTTAAATATATATTGATCTAATTATGAATAGAATTTAGGTCGCTTTCACATTTGTTTTCCTTCTTTAAGTACTAATACTACTAATATTGAGTTTTAAGTCACAATATCTATTGTAAACACTTTTATCTGTCTTTGCACTATACGTATTTTCAATTATCATAGAGAAGTTTGTGAACTCTCTTTGAATGCGAAACAAATAACTATTGTATAAAAATAAAAAAATAAAAACTCGTCACATATGCATATTTTACTCTGCAAATATTTAAATGTCTGTAAACTTGTTTCAAATTTCCTTGTGCATTTATTAAAAACTTTTGAAAATATCTACTCGCTTACGTGTTTTGAATAAAATTTAAAAGAATGTTTTCTGTATCCCTAATACAAGAATAGCTGAAACTTTTAACAATGCATAATTGTACACTCAAAAGTGTTTCCGAAAGCTTTTGTAATTGAATATTGTCCTCTCAAAAGAAACGACAAGCTAATTTTCTAAATTATTAAATATGCTTTCATTACTTCAAAATTATCAACAGCTTAAATAAATTTAATTAAATATAACTCTGATGCAGCTATTCATTAATAGATGACAATGCATTATTAACATGTGAAAGTAATTTAATGCATATATTATTCGAAGAAATATATACAATGTAAATCTTCTTATATATTAAAGAACTAAGTAAGTTTATATTAGGATTGAATAACTCCAATTGATAACAGAAAAGAGACATAGCATTAAATAAATTTAATCAATTGTCTATTAAATGGAGGCAAATTATCTGCAAACAAATTTCTATTATGTGAGTAAAAAATAAATTTTATCATTATTGTTGTTATTAAAATGAATGGGTAGTGTGCGTGGCTAGGCCATTTCCGGCTAGCTCCGTCATTATTTAAATTTAAGGTTTAAAAAAGGTTCATTTAAACTATACGGAGTAGGAGGGAAGCAGAGTTTCTTAACAACTTTTGGCCTATGTCGTCCAGCGTTTACTAAAGAATAAACACTAAGGTAATCTTCACTAGAAAAGTTTAGAAATTTTACTAAAATAACAAGGTTTACTTACGTGAAGAATACTGGCAGTTCAATTCACTACTAAATCCAGCGCTCATTCAGTATGTGGCGTGTTGGTTCATAGCTAACTCTGGCTAGCTCAATAAAAAAGTCAGAAAATAAGATAGAACTAGTTTTTATTTAAAACTTTAAGGGGAAGGACGATGGTTGGGTCTCAATCACATAAATTTAGCTAGGACTGATGAATGCTGTCTAAATAAACGCAGTAGAAAAATATACTTTGCTTAAATAAGACAAGTAAATAAAACTTTAACTTACGCATAAATGGGCACTGCAACACTTCTAATCTTAACTTTAGAACTCCGGAACTTTCTTTGCTGCGATGTGCAGGCTTCCACAGCTTATTACAAAATGG
Organism: Maratus michaelseni; assembly: GCA_963931845.1. Classification (NCBI taxonomy): domain Eukaryota; kingdom Metazoa; phylum Arthropoda; class Arachnida; order Araneae; family Salticidae; genus Maratus; species Maratus michaelseni. Next base: position 53,971,035 of record OZ007588.1, on the reverse strand, counting down.
ATAAATACTTAAGATCATAGCAGACCGTGGCCGATAACACAATTTTATTGAAATAATCTGTCTAATTTATTTTTCGAACTCAAGCTTCACATCAGGACACAACCTCTTTATGCTGATAAGAGCGGGTCTCGAATTCTACTGATGCGAGATATGACCACATCCAACGATACACCCATTTACACGTGCGTAAATATATTGCTGACAGAACAGAAAAGCCAAAATTTGCATACAACTGCTGCGAAATGCAGAGAAAACCCACAAATTGAACAAATTCCTCGAAAGTAAAAGTAAAATGGTCTACAGATGACACTGCACGGACACAGATGTTATTTTTACAATACGATCTCAATCAAAACAAACGAGGAGTTTTTATAAATGCTTCTTTAAATCTCGAAAATATATTGGTTTCTTTGGTCTTAAATGATAAAGAACGCTCTCTGGTAGCATGGGTAACTCGAAAGAGAATATCGTACATTTTCGTTCATGGTTATATTATAAATTCTTTCATGGTTATATTATATTTTTATTCGTGGTTATATATAAATGTAAGAAGGTGATATGTAAACAGTTGATTTACTGGAATTAGATGAATAACTACGTTGAAAAACAAAATATAAACTTTAATACAGTTTTAGACAGATAACTCTACAATACTTTATTAATAATTTCTTCACAGCTAATGCACTTATGGCCCAACATATACAATATATTTATTTTGTCTAAAGTCCAACTACGCCTAACAGCGCCTTTACTGGCTATTTCCCATGCTTGCTTTGCAATAAAAATTAGAAGACTGGCTCTTTTTCCAATTTTAAGATATTCTGATCTCGCGATCTAAACTTTTTATAACTCGTGCATTTAAATCATGAATAATAGTAGTACTAGAGCGTCAGTTAATTTGATGATCATGTACGTCATAAAGGAAATGAAGTGTTTAAACTGAAATCCTACATAAATATTTTTGTTTGTGGTTATATTATATTTTCATTCGTGGTTATATTATATTTTCGTTCGTGGTTATAATATATTTTCGTGAATTAAGAAACATTTAACTGTTTTTACAGTGCACACAGCCGGGAAAATGTAAAAATAACGCCTATAAAACACGTGTTATTTGAATGATTTTGCAGCGAAAAACACACAATATGCAAAACATATTTATTTTGACATGTTCGATATATCTTCAAAATGCAGAATAACCTATTTCTTCAAAAAATATTTTCAAACAGGAATTTAGAAAAAGTGATGTAAAGTCAGGTCGGGCAAAGATTTTGTTACAAATTACAATTGTTTAGAGATACGTAGAAATATTTCATAAGGTGTGTGGACACTGTAACAACTGCGCCAACTAGCGGCCTGCGCCAAGCGGAGTATGGTTAGTTCGATCTGAATCTCGATGCACTCTAAAAACGACATTTTCAAAACTGAGCAAAAAATATTCAAATCTGAGTATGTCGCATAGTAGAAATGGCTCCGAATCAAAATTACTTGAGTTTGAAACGTTTCTGAAAACATACACACACTCAAGAATAAAACATCATGAGCACCTATTTGAGTGCGCCCATGTTTCAAAACTGAGTATGAACTGACTTCTACGTGCTCATTTTTGTGTATTTATATACTTCAAAAATGAGTTTGAACTGATCCTAATTATTTTTGAGTATGTTCATGTTTCAAAAATGAGTATGAATTGACCTGTATGTGATCAGTTTTGAGTATGTCATGCTTCAATATTCAGAGTATTTCAGGTATTTCATAATTGAAAGAATTGTGTCGTCATATATTCGAAGCAAAAAGTTTCATAACAAAATGAAAACGTCGATTTACTCAGATTTGAAATTTTAATTTTTCTCTCAGTGTGATAGATATGGTGATCAGCCGTATGTGATTCCTTCAAAATTTTCAGCTTGGATCTGTTATATTCTATAAGTTGTGTGATGTGTCGTCGTAATTTGTAATTATCTATGTGTATGTGTTTTCGTTCTCAATAAAAAAATTAAAGGCATATTGGATTTAGTACAACACGACAGTACAACACGTTTTTCCAAAATATCCACGTTTGCCTATTACAAATGTACAACTTTGTTGACCCCTTTCCAGTGTCCCAATTACGTGAAATGAACGTTCCGTTGGCCAGAAAAAATAAAAAAAGTGCCAAGTAGATGTAAGTTGAAGGATGTTGCAGTAAAAATCCCAAACTTGCTGTTTATTTTGTCATGTATGATATATCTTCAAACTGCAAAATAAACTATTTCTTTAAAAAACATAGTTAAAACAAGTTGGAAATTGTACGTCAAACATGACAAATGAGGTGCGTTCGTACTATAGCTAGTTATATAAATATTCAGATCTTGATGATTTTTAATTCTGTGAAATGGATTATATCGTCTGCAGATTCATTTCTGTCATAAAATAAGTATCTCGGTCGCTTGACGATTCAACCTTGGAAGCTCCTATAACAAGAAAGCACCGATTTAAAAAAAATTCAAATTTCTTAATAAATATTTTTATTAATATCTTCTAAAGTTTAGATTCGATTTACATAAAATTTGAAATGTCTCTACAAAATTCCACAAAGATAATATATCTTAAATTTCAAACCATTCGTTTGGGTAGTTTTTGCGTTGTTATATGCGGACGGACGGACAGACAGACAGATGGACAGACAGACGGACGGACCAGACGACGACAATAGGTGCTACGTATTTATATAATTACGAACGCACCTAAAAATATAGGAACTGAAATAAGGTAGGGAAAATATATTACATTTTAAAACTTCTTATAGATACTTTGAAATATATTATGATGTGTGAGGACACTCCTGTCGAAAATGTTAGCTTTACAGCTTTATAAGTTTATTTTATTGCTGCAATTCTCTTAATTACATGGTTAAAAAAATGTTTCTTTATCTATGACATATAATATAACCATTAACGGGAACATACGTTAACCCCTGCATCATGCCTGATATATCTTCAAAATTCAAAGTAACCGTTTTCTTAAAAAAAAAAAAAGTTACAAATGAATATAGGAAATGTAGAATAAAGTGGGGGTGTGGCAAATATATTGTTAATTTTACTTATTATTAATTAATTATTGTTAATTAACTTTCTAGAGATACATGGAAATATGTTTTATAAGGTGTGCACACACCCTGTCCAAAATGTTACCTAAACAGCTTTACTATTGTCCTCCTTTCTTAAATTTGCGTATAATCTGTTTTTATTCGTTTTTAGCACTTTCCAACCTAGTTGAAAAGTGCTTATGACTTCGGTTTGTCTGGCCGTCTGGCCGGAAGCCCGTCTGGCCGTATGGCCGTCTGGCCGTCTGTCCGTGCTCTAACTCCCGTAAATATGCTCGGATTGCTCTGCAATTTTTATATGTTATTGTCGTTATCTATGGCACGTTCCCTATTTCAACGGAAGTGTGTAGCTCTTATAGTTTTCTTACAGGGACACTCAAAAGAATTCCGTTACATTGCGGTCTATGGGGAAAAATCATTTGCGGTTTATTTTAAAAATGTTTCACTATTGTAAACGCATTGAAATTTATATAGATCACTAAGATGCATTAGAAGAAGCTTAATATGGAATAGTAGGTGTATAGCACTTAGAGTTACTTTACAGGGACAGTCAAAATACTTCCGTTACATTACGTCTATGGAGAAAAATCGTCTGCGGCTTATTTAAATAATGTTCCACTATTTTAAACGTATTGAAGTTTATATCTATTACTAAGGTGCATTACAAGAGGCTTACTACAGAATACTGTGTGTATAGCAGTCATCGTTCATTTACAGGGACACACAAAATAATTCTCTACTGTCTGTTAACAATAATTCCTGGAAGTGCGTTTTAAGTTACTGAACGCGATTTTAATCTTAACTAGCTTTTTGTCTATTACGTGGTGTGTATAAATTCTGTAGATCCTATACATGGCAGCACAAAAGTTCGCGAACACATTTCCGTTTATTGACAGAAACTCCAGAAGGAGAATTTAAACTGTGCTACGCGTTTCCTAACTAAACTAAAATTTAGCATCCTATGTATATATACAAATCTATAGATCATATACAGGGCTACATAAAAGTAGTCGGATATTTTTCCGAGTATTGTATATATTGAAAATTCCTGAAATTACGTTTTTAAATATGTTATGCGTTTTCCAAATTGTTTACTTAGATGTCATCTTTCAGCTTATTAAACGGTAATGATTTGTAAAATTATTTTAGAAGCGTTGGAAAGTGCTACATAATCTATGCTTGACGCATGGTATTTCGTTCTTGTTCCAACTTAACTTAGTTCCTGTATATAATATATATAGATTGAATCGATTTTTCACTCATTTTCTGATGTGCTAGGATTATATATATATATATATATATAAATGTGCACACACGTGTATTTTCAATGACATATTTAAAAATTTTTATACCTTAATAATAAATGAATAAATTGAATTTAGGGTATTTTTCTTAGCGCGGCGAAAAACAATTAATCGCCAATTATTCTTTATCGTTAAAACTATATACGAGTTACAACAAAATTTAATTATGTGCCAAATCACATTCACCCACAAGCGGTAAAATTGTCGCAGTAAATTATTTTAAACACTAAAATGATAAAAATAAATTGTAAATAAACACTTAAGAGTATAATAATTTTATTAAAGCACACTTTTATTTAAATCTGCAAATTTTTCCTGATTATTTTTTTAAAAATCTAATTTTTCTCGACATAACCTTCAATCTAATTTCAAGTTTATTATTATCCCTATTGTCATTAAAACTAAAACTTAAGGTAGTAAAGTGTTTCATTGCCGTGTTTAGATTGCAGGTAAATTTGGATCAGTGGTATGTGATAAAAAATTTCTTACAATAATTCCAACGCTATTCGGGTGCTACCTCACGCCGCGCCGCGTCGTAAAAGATGCTGAAACAGCTGTGTTGGCTGTAACGGATCCTACGCTGAAGAATAATAAAATTAAGTGAGAAGAATAATAATACTTTTATTAAGAATAATAACATATATTTGTTTATAAAATGAATATTTTAATATTAATCTCATTATTTATGCTAAAACATGCAAGGTGATTCAAAAGTCATCACAAAATTTTTAAAAGATGATAAAACAATCTACAATTTTTGTATTCCAAACCAGCGGCATACACTGAGAAAAATGACACTTTCAAATCTGAGTAAATCGATGTTTTCATTTTGTTATGAAACTTTTTGTTTCAAATATAACGACGCAGTGCTTTCAATTCTGAAATACCAGAAATACGCAGAATATTGAAATATGGATATACTCAAAACTGAGCACATAGAGATTAGTTCATACTCCTTTTTAAAACATGGGTATACTCAAAAATGATTAGAATTAGTTCAAATTTATTTTTGAAACATAGAAATACTCAAAAATGAGCACATAAAAAGCCAGTTCATACCCATTTTTGAAACATGGACATACTCAAAAAGGATAATTAAGTAATTTTGTAAGGATAATTAAGTAATTTTGATTGGGAGCCATTTTGACTATGCGACCTACTCAGATTTGAGTATTTTTTGCTCAGTTTTCAAAATGTTGTTTTTACAGTGTAGTTTATTTAATCAGTTAAATATGCAGGGTGACGCAATCTAATCAAAACAAAATTATTGATTACAACTTTATGAAAATGAATGTTTTTTTTTCAATTGATTTACATTGTTTAGAATGAAGTGTAAAAAAAGAACCAAACAGTGTTGGGAGTGTACAGTATAATGGTCAGCGATAATGTATGTGACGTCCTCTAAATTCGAAAATTTTAGTGCAGAGCTGTTTGAATGTGAATGGTTGCCACATTATCCACTCAACTACTATACAAAACTGTATAGTAGTTGAAAATGTCCTTAAAATAACTTCATTGTTGTTAAATTTATATAAAAAAATTCGGTTACGAATTGGACCAACATACATTGCATTTTTGACTGAATAAAGGGACTTCTAATATGTTTTCATATATTTGTGGAATTTTTTCTACTACCACTGAACGTTTGTCTAGGTACTTTTGAATTACCCTCTGCATGTATGTAAAGCTTTGATTTCTTATTAAATATCATATGAAATTTATTTTAAGCAGAACATTCTCAATTCAAAAATATTTTTCTTCATACTCTTTATAATGTAACATTAATTTAAAATTCCGAAATCGTTCTATAAGTCAAAATATCTATATGCAGATATAAATAATAAATCATAGATTTCAAATATTTGTTGAGTTTTTTCTATTACTATACTGAATGTTTGTATAGGGACTTTTGAATAACCCTGAGTATGTATGTTACATTTTAATTTTAAATTACATTTCATCTTAAATTTATTTTATGCAGAACATTCTCAATCCAAAAATATTTTTCTTCATATTCCTTATAATGTAATATTAATTCAAAATTGCGAAATGGTTGTATAAGTCAAAGTATCTATATGTAGATATGATATAAATAATAAATCGTAGATTTCAAACAAACCTTCAAAATAATTCATTTTTTTACAGTAATATAGAAGTTTAAGGTTTTTATAAGCTAATCCTATTAGTGTTTTCATTATCTTTGGCCGTCGCTTAATAAATAAGACGAAACTAATTCTTTTGTGGCTTTAATTAAAGAGGATTTGTCAACAAAAGCTTTTTTATATTCTGTTAAAAATAATTATTTTTCACATTTATGCATTTATCATTTCTCGTTTATTACGATTTTTTCGTAGAAGATATTAAAAAACTGAACTAATAAATATTTTAGTCTTTATTTACGAATAACTAATAATTGTTAATTAAATTTTGTATAGCTTGATTATACTGTTTAGTTTATTCTCTCATTATTATGAAAATATGAATTAACCACATTGTAAAACTTTTATATATCACTTGAATAACATTTCAATTTTGTATCGTTACACTTTTTTGGTGTAGGGATTAATTTCACAGAAAATAAATAATTTATGCCACTGATATGCAGAAATTTTGATTTGTATTTTATCATTACAAAAAATATGCATATTATAAAATTTAAAATTATGCTATCTTTCTCCTAATATCATTTGTCATATTGTTTTTTTTTAATTATAACTTATACAGTTTTGCATTAAATAATTAAATAAACAGTGTTTCACTTAGTTGACAATATTGTTACGCAGTTCTTATCATCAAATTTAAATGGGTCTTTTTCTATACCTGTGCTAACATTTTTATCAAATACAAATTAAAGTAATTTTTTTTAACAATACTTATATTTTCATTTAATTATGTATTTTATTTAGCATTTTTGTAATGGCTTCGAATTGTTCAAAATGAAATAAAACAATTTTGTTTTATTTGACATAGCATACAAAAGTTCAGAAAAGAAAATACACAAGTAATAGTAACTAAGCACTTTTTCTAAAAGAATTTATTTTTCATACACCAAAATCACAAAATTTGATGCTAGATGAACACGATATAAACACGATTAACACGAAATAAAAATTTATACAGAACACTGTATCATTGCAGATTATTCAGAGTTTTACAGAAAAAATTGTTTCTCATATGATAATATTTACGTTTTCATTTATATTATTCATATCAGAATAATTTATATTCAAATAAACAATAAGTGACAGAACATTAAATTTAGAATTTCTAAAGATGTTTTTACGAGTAACAATGATCATGATGCACATAATAATGTAATATGTATTATATGTGATAATTCACTTCGTGTACCGATAACGTGAAATTTCTATTTTTCAGTATTAAAGCTTATGATTAAGAACGAGAAATCCAGTATTTTCATTTTTATTATTTAGGAAAGACAGGGTTAATGAAAAACGCATTCGGTGAAGCTAAATGTTCCAAAAGAAAGGGTAAGTGATTACACCCTTGTGCTTACAAAGGAAATTATCGGAATGGAATCCGATAGAAGTTATAGTTCTCCGTTAAAGTTAAAATCGGTCATTTCAAAAACCACGTAAGTCAAGATTTTTCCAAATATACTTTTTTGTCGCAATTTTTTCCTTAAATGTGATGATATGGATATTAACCACATAAGTCAGTGTATTCCTTCCTCTTCAAACAATACTTTCTAATTTTCGTTCATTACTTAAACGACATAAAGTCAGCGACTTAAGTGGTTTTTGAATTCAATACCAGATTACATGCGGATACCATATTACATTACCATATTACCACTTGCATGCAATACCATATTAAAACGTTTCTGTATAAGTCCTATCTTCATTAAATTTGATTAAAAATATGTTTAATATGACTGTTTTGTTCAAATTAAATATCACATAACATTGTTTTCTAAAACAACATAAATTGCTGAAACAACATAAGTCAGAAACAGTTTTTTTCTGATATTCTTCTTTTTATTCTTCATAAATTATACAAATTATTCGATATTTACAAACGTTCAAGTCCAAACTATATAATCAGCCCAAATAAATTCATAATAATTCGTTTAGTTGTGAATAATACAGTTTTCTTTTTAATTTCTGAAAAGTTCTGATTCTGTGACTTATGTTGTTTTTTAAATGACCGATTCAAATGTACCACAAGGAATTGAAAATGATTATTATTTGTACAACAAAAGAAAGCTATAGCACCTGACAACGAGAATTGCCACGAAACCTTATACAGGTACACGCACTGCAAAATATCTGTGTAATGTTCCTGATGTTTACTGTGTAACATTCCTGGGTTTTCTCGGGTTATTTCTGCTGAACCAAGAATATCGAGAAATCTGGTTTAATATCTTCAACAATGTTGCGTAACTTTTCGGAATAATTGAGAAAGTGGAATTTACTGAGCAACAGTGAAACGTTCTATATGTTTAGTGTGTAACATTCCTTAGTTTTCTCACACTGTAAAAAAAAATCCGTCAAATTTACGGCAAAAACTGCTGGCAGCAATGTTGCCAGCAGTTTTTACGTAAAACTCACAGCAACATTCTATGTAAATTTTATCGCATATATTCCGTCATTTCAACGGTTATAATTGTAGTAAATTTCACAGACATTTTTCCGTACAAATTACCACAAAAAGTTCTGTAATTTTAACAGTCATATTTCCGTACAAATTATCACAATAACTGCTGTAATTTTAAAAGCCATATTTTTTTTAAATCATTGAATTTAATCAGCTTTTATTTCTCGATGATTATTAGAATAATCCTAAAGTTCCTCGTTTGTTTGACAAACAACATTATAACTCATTATTTTATGTATAGAATTTCAATCCAACATTAAAACATTTCTTTATTGCTTTGTATATATGATATATATAAGAATTCAGAATTTATTAATAGAAATTTTTTTAATGTGGCAAAACTGAGACATCAAACATTCATTATAATACTATGTGTAAATTAAATACATATACAGAAAGAGAATGTGTTTGTATTATACTAAAAATAAAAACACTTCAATTCTGAAGGGCGAGAAGAATTTAGATAATATATGTATATATATATATATACATATATATATATATTAGATAATTGGACTAGAATTACAAACTTACTTTAGAATTACGTTTATCTAATACAAATATAAAAAACTATTTGTAATTAAACGCTGATATATAAACAATGCAAGCTCGTAAGCGTAACTTAACACACCATTTGTTCGTTTGCGCTGTCGCGGGAGAAATAGCTCGTACACGGAAGTAGAACTTCTTTGCGCAGATCATGCTAGTAAATTGTCTTTGCTTGCGCAGACGCCGGTTACGATGTGATCTGATTGGTTGTTCGCATGAAAGGATGTTGAAATCCGAAACACTGGTTAAATCTATTGTTATATTTGCGGTATTTTTACCTACGGAAATATTACGTTGCGATCTACTGCAATAAATGCAGTGAATTTGACAATCATTTTTACAGTGCAGGTATACTTTTGAACTTTTGTGTAATTTAAGACGATAACCTTAGTAGATATTTTAAACATCCGACAAAATAGGTAGTTTTTACTTACGTTTGGTATAAAAAGGTGAAACGGAACATTTGTTTTGACGTCCAATATCGCCTCTTTACCAGTTACCAAATATTATCACTGATAACGACCATAAAGCAACTAATAAGAGAGAAAATGCGCAGTAATAGTGTCACACAGATGAAAATACTAGAGCCTATTTTAGTTAGATCTGAAACTTCTCAGAGTGCCAAAAAACATATTTTTCAAAAATTGACAAAGTTGTCCCGGTGGACGACATTGAGTAACATACAAGAAACAGGACATTTACGGAAAAATCTGTAATGGAAGCAATGGTAGTATCACTAGTGATAAGAGGGAAAATTAAACTAGTCGTTGGTGGTCACCATAATACTTAACCATCACGGATGTATGCAAAAAAAAATATATGAAAATAAAACATGTGTAAACTATTTATAAAATCCATTGCAATTCGAATAAAATCGGGACTATATGACGTCATAAACTTTAAATGCTCTATTTCTCAATTGCGTAAAAGAAACATCCTTATAACTCCAAAATTGATAATCATATTAACTAACTATTTACTGCGTCGGATTAAGCGTCTCATTTCCAATTAAAATATATCTTTGAATTGAAATTTGGATGAAATACAGGGTCATGAAAAATCGAAGAGTGTGGTAAATATAATTACAAATATCTCGGCAACTCATTATCCGATCGACTTCATTCTTTATGCAAAATTTATGTTTTTTTATTGTCTTTTATATTCACTCCTTTAAATAAACAATTTCGAAAATTTTTATATACCTTTTATCAGAACGAATATTTTGAGAGTCCGAAAAAAAAAGTTCCGGAGTATCGAGGTCACTGAAATTCAATAAGCTTCTTCCAATTATTACATACTAAGTACAGACTAAATTTCAAGTCTCTATCTGAATTTGTTTGGGAGATAGAGCGTTTACAGACATACAGACACACAGACGAACGACATTTTTTTTTCGAAAAATATGTTTTCCGGATTCTCCAGTGTTTAAAATATGCAAATCCGTCATATTTTTTTCGATTTTTAAAACGATTACAAGACTTACCCTATACTATACGTATGAGGGGTAAGTAAAAAACAGACAAACTAGGCAGTTTTTCTTACGTTTGGACTAAAAAGGTGAAACGGAACACCTTTTTAGATGTCCAAAATCGCCTCTTTACCAGTTACAAAATATTTTCACTGATAACGACCATAAAACAACTAATAAGGCAGAAAATGCGCAGGGATAGTGTCACACACATGAAAACACTAGCGCCTATTTTAGTTAGATCTGGAACTTCTCAGAGTGCCAAAAAACATATTTTTCAAAATGTGGCAAAGTTGTCCCGGTTGACGTCATAGATTAACATACAATATAGGACAGTTACAGCAAAATCTGTAATGGCAGCAATGGTAGCGTCACTAGTGATAAGGGGGAAAAACTAAACTAGTCGTTAGTGGCCACCGTAATACTTACCCATCATGGATATATGCAAAATATAAAATATGAAAATAAAACATGTGTAAACTATTTATAAAATACAATGCAATTCGAATAAAATCGTGACTATAAGACGTCATAAACTTTAAATGCTCTATTTCTCAATTGCGTAAGAGAAACATCCTTATAACTCCAAAATTGATAATCATATTAACTAACGGTTTACTGCGTCGGATTAAGTGTCCCATTTTCAATTAAAATATATCCTTGAATAGAACTTTGAATGAAATACAGGATCATGAAAAATCGAAGAGTGTGGCAAATAGGATTACAAATATCTCGGCAACTAATTCTTCGATCGACTTCATTCTTTATGCAAAAATTATATTTTTTTTACTGTCTTTTATAATCACTCCTTAAAATAAAAAAAATCGAAAATTTTTATAAATCTTTTATTAGAACGAATATTTCGAGAGTCCGAAAAAAAAATAGTTCCGGGTTGTCGAGGTTACTAAAATTCAATAAGCTTCTTCCCAATATTACATACTAAGTACATACAAAATTTCAAGTCTCTATCTCAATTTGTTCGGGAGATAGAGCGTTTACAGACACACAGACACACAGACAGACGGACGGCAATTTTTTTTTCGGAATGTATAGTGTCTGAAATGTGTAAATACGTAAAAAAAATCGACTTTCAAAACGATTACAAGACTTACCCTATACTACGTATGATGGGTAAGTAAAAGCTCCCGAAATTTACCTTTGATTATGAAATCTGCTGATGGTCTATGTTTTTAATATCTATACTTTTCTCTTCGATACAGACGATTCTCTCCAAATTGACCATTAGAGCGTGGTTTAAGTTTCTTTTAAACACCTTCATTTTTATTCTCTAATTTATTATTTTTGGAAAAACATTTCTTTTCAAAACATTTTGTATTTCTAAACATGTTAAAATATGTCAGGCAGAACCTTGACTGCATACAAATCGGAATTCAAAGCTTTCGTTTTTCGCTTTTTCTACATAGTTGAAAATGTAAACATGGCACATTTAAAAAATGAAAGATCATAATAAGATAGGCGTTCAAAAGCAAAAATATTCCGTGTTTGAGAAGTTTCTTCCTCATTGTCACTAGAGGCGCTTACCATTACGCTCTATGATAGTGTCCTATATTGTATGTTAATGTATGGTTGACGGTACCTTATTCTATTTATGAAACCATTATAATTTCTTATGTTGTGCAGTTAATAGAATTGACAAATTAGCTTCGGACCCGATTACGGTTACTTTCTCCTGGTAAACAACCTGGTCTCCTGGGTCTCCTGGTAAAAAATTAAAAAGAAGATTAAATATTATTATTAGAAATAAAACGTACTTTTTAGTTTTTGACAATAATACAAGGTTTTAATATGCGTAACCATAGGAAACAGGCGATTATGACGTCATACATCTAAAATAAAGCGGATATGCTTTGATTAGTGAAATAAAGTGATCTTGGGTTTTTTCTTCACTTTTTTCTTTTCTGTTTCTTTTGTATGGTAACAATACTTTGGCCTTTTTTGTCTGCGCACGGCTAATATAACTATACCGTATTTTTTTATTTAAATTTTAAGAAAATAAAAAGAAGTTTAAAAAAAAAATAGGTTAGCAAATGTCAATAATATGCTGCGCAAAATTATCCATGTCGAAAATGATGTCATGGATAGCGAGAAATAGTTATTTTTCATTCTTAAAACTGAAAGGAATAACTCGATTACCTAAAACCTAAAGATTTAATATTATTTCGTTAAAGTAACATAATTTCCCCTATGCCAGTATTGAAATTAATTGCCTGGAAAAGAAAATTAACAAGAATTATTTCATTAAAAAGGGATTTCTCTGGGGAAAAAAGAGACGTCATATTTGTAATAAAACGGGAATTTTTCAATGTTTTAAAATGAGTGTGAATCAATTCCTTACATTAATAATACAAGGATCAGTAAGTATAGAAAGTATATGAGTTTCATGCCATATTTATAACGAAAAATTTAAATGTTTTTTTTTTTTTTTTTTTTATCTATACTTATTTTTAAGCAGGAATATCCGTTATATAAAGATGAGAGTTTTCTGCTAAAAATCAAATCATACGAATCTATTATATTAAAATCTGACCAAGTGTTTGTATTTCGCAACTACTCCTAGACTATCGAACTCAACACGATTTCTTTAATCCCGGTTATCATTGATCCGAGGATGTCACACAAACTCTCAGAATTTAAAAAATTAAATTAAATTCCAAGATTTTTTTTTTGGAAATTTTAAAGAAGTTTATCTAAAAACGGAAAGTAAATTACTCCATATTTGTGTATAAAAAGGAGAAATAAAACAGATCAGTATATTTTTTATATTATTTTCTCATTAAAACTGAAAAACAGAATTTATTTTCATTGTGAATAGATGATGAAAACAAAATCTTGATTTCAGTAAACTATCCGAAAAATAAAAACATTTTCACATATTCAAACTTTATGAATTATTTATTATGGAGAACAAAAATTCCCTGTCAATATACTGTCATTTAGATTTGTTTCAGCTATACATTAAACCAAGTAGGCAGAATTGAATTTAAAGAAAAAGCATATACTATTTCCAATTAATATTTTTTTGAAGGATGGCTGTTAAAACGTTTCACAAAGGCGTTAAAAGTAAAATTGTTTATCAGGTAAAATTGACATTTGTTTTTACCCAATTCGTCTATTTCCACGATTTTATTTGGCTCTCCTTTTTGCATTGTTTGCAATTTTATTTTTGCGATTATTTGGCACAAAATTTCACTTTTTTTAAGACTGAGTTATGTCAAGGTCCCTATAACAAAAAATACTGTATTGTCTCCTATGAAATGTGATAAATAGTTAGTTAATTATTAATGTTTTTAATTATCAGGAGTGAAATATTTTGCTTAATTAATGTATTTATTCTTCTTTTAATGTTGCGTGAACGAAGTCACGGGTAACAGCTAGTAAATATATATAGGGAGAGTGTGAACTAATAGTAGGAATTGAAAAAGAAAGTAATCTTAATGTATTTATATTCATTTAAATGCACGAATTGTAATTTAGCTTTTAAATTCTTAAACATGTGTACATTTAACCTGACAACAAAATATTTAAAATTAATTATACATGGTTAATATCGTCAGCGCCGGTCGTGCACTGGTATGAGGGGGTCGGAACAAGAAAGTACTAATCCAGACTTGTAAACGCGTCTGAAATATATCAGTTTGAAAGTTAGGTCAAATATTCATATCAATATATATAACACTAGCTGACATGCCCGGTGTTGCCCGGCCCCGTAATAATAACCTTAAAAATACCTCAAATCAATGTTGAATGATATTATAATTTTAAATGAAAATCTATCCAAAAGAAGTGAAGGAAAGTCGTTATAGTTATATCCGATTTAATGTCGATTTATTTTCTGAAGTTTTGATATATTAAATTTTCAATTCTGTCCAAAAGTTCCTGAGGAAACTTAAATAATATGAAGCGCTCCCCCACCTTTCCTCTTTTAAATTCAAAATAATATACAATATTGGCCAATTTATTAGTCCTATTCGAAAAAATTTCCAAAACCTTGTTTCTAAGATGATTATATTAAAATTAAATAAAAATCATGCACTCGTGACATCATAATTCACTTTTATATTTTAACAGAAAATAGTAAGGCTACTATAATTTGTGACTTGTGCTATAGCCAGTATACGTCAGGACCATGGCCGTTATCATTCTATTTTTACGCGTGAAGATTTCGCCATGGTACTCCATTGTGAAATTTGGTAATTTTTGAAATTCAATATTTGAAAAGCGGCATAATCATTAGATTTGAAATTTATATCAAGCAAAATACAATTTTTTACTTTTATAACGAAGTTTGTCTAACAATTTTCTGACGAATACTTTTCGAGCTATTAATTTTCTTCTTTAACTTCAAATGTTTCATTTTCCGAGTTTAATCTGTGGCACCGATTATCGAAAATTCCAGTCGTCAGTAACGCATAGCTTTTTATCAGAGAGGATAATGTTTGTTTGCCAATGTCTGAGTACAGCGCCTAGAATACATAGTGTGGAAACCGGCTACAAAATAGTACTAAAAAATTGTATCCAATAAATGTACAACGTTGCTGAAAATATTAGGATGAGTTCGCAGCGCCATCTGCTAGCTCTTGGCATTGTATTCGAATGTTTCGGCTGGTGGTAAGTATTTTAAATACTTAAATTATATCATTTTCTCCTCTGACTTAGTGATTTTTATAAGTTTTTTTTTTTTTAATTATGAAAGCATGGCTGAAAAACGTGATACGCATTTTTTTTGTCTCTGGTTGCAACATTATCGTAGGCTTCGTAGGAGCACCGTTGCACATTTATAGGCTACAACTTTTTAGCACTTTTTAATGCATTACACCATTTGCCGGTTTCCACACTATGTATTCTAGGCGCTGTAGTCTGAGTAACATGTGAGGTTTCCTGATTAACAACATGGCGTTACTTTAATGATATTACTAATACGTTATTTGTAAATTAGCTATCTTCATTGGGGAGCATAAGCGTCTGGGGCAAAAACAAATCCTGGGACATATGTTGCCACCAAGTGACATTAGAAACAAATAATATGTAGGATATTATAATTTACAATAACAGGCAAAAGATTACAGTGTTAGATTTATTATTCCAAAAGTATGACTTGGCACATTGTTGCCCCGACTCTCTCATATATCCGTTCACTATGCTACAGATATCAGTGCAATAGAAGCATTATTTAAATTAATATAATTCTACAGATATAATCAGTTTTTAAACAGTGAGTAACGATTAATACTGTCAAGGATTATATTTATGTACGTAATTCAATTTTTTTTATGTAAAGTTAGAAAAATCGCATCGCCTTGTTTTAACATATTTAAAAATTACAGAGAAAACAAGTAGGAAATTGTACGTCAAATGTGACAAATGAGGTGCGTTCGTATTATAGCTAGTTATATAAATATTCAGATCTTCATGATTTTTAATTCTGTGAAATGAATCATATCGTCTGCTGATTAATTTCTGTAATAAAACAAGTATCTCGGTCGCTTGACGATTAAACCTCGGAAGCTCCTGTAACAAAAAAAACACCGATTTAAAAAAAAAATCAAATTTCTTAAGAAATGTTTTTATCAATATCTTCTAAAGTTTTAATTCGATTTTCATAAAATTTGAAATATCTCGACAAAATTCTACAAAGATAACATATCTTAAATTTCAAACCATTCGGTTGTGTAGTTTTTGCGTTGTTATATATTGACAGACGGACGGACGGACAGACCAGACGACGACAATAGGTGCTACGTATTTATATAATTACGAACGCACCTAACAACGTTAACTATTTTGCTTGGCTGTCAAAGGGTTAAAAATGACAGATTTAACTATCATTAATTTAAATTGCATAATCAAATGCATTTAGGCAGTATTCATTTATGGTAAGAATAAAAATATCATAGACCGATTTACACAACATATCCAGTTTTAGAAAATAAAATGTATTTAATTGTTAGAGCCTACTACTAAAACTATTTAATAAAATTAATAATTTGCGATAAATGTTAAATTGTCTAAGAATTTTCAAATATTTGTCTTAAAAAAATAAGTTTTAAAACTTTTATAGAAGTTTTTCTGAATTTTAGATTGCAAAACTGCAATATATAATTAATCAAGAACTTTAAATATTTTGAAGAACAATTTGATTCGTGTGGACTTTTCTGAACATTTTCAGCCTTTCTTACTAAATATTTTACGTTGAAAGAAGTGTAAAATTTTATTATTTGAAGATTCTTTGTACAATAAAATTTAAAGGCTTTATTAACATCTTTAATTATCCTGTCAAAATAATTTATTATTTTAAAGTTATCTTGATAAATTTCGTTAAATATTCATTTATAGAATTAGAAAGGGGGAATTTGTAATCTATTAATCGATTATTCAGATTTGACAAAAAATTAGCTATTCGAGTTCGCATTTTAGAATTTTTATGGTATTTGTTCAAGACTGGAATAAATAGCTTTTGTTATATGGAATCCATAAATAAGTGTTTAGGCTGAATTATGTCTGGATTTCACAGTTAACTTAAGTTTTTAAAAATGTTAAAAAAATGTAAATACCTAAACATATAATTTACTCAAGAAGTGTGACGCAACACCATAATGAAACCTTATAAATATTTAAACACATAAATCACATATAAATAATAACATAATTTTTAATAATTAACCAATCTTAATATTATTCTAAATTTTCCTCTCTTAATTAATTTTTTTTTTGTCTTTAAAAATGTCATTACTCTTTTTTTTCCCTTTCCAAAAGATCGATATTTTGACTGCAACAATTTCTTTGCATATTGTAATACGACAGTAAATTTTCTCTTTCGATGTATTTAGATTTCTGAACATTTTTATTCTTCTAGAAGTTGCTAGAAACTTTCTTCCGCATTTTTTTAGAACAAAATGGCTCAATTTCGTTTAATCCAAGTCATTCCAAAAATTCGAGGCTTTGATTAGATAAAATAGGTTTGTACTTCGCATTTGCGGTCTTCGGCGATAAGGTTTTAAAAGCAGCTGCACGACATCAGAACGGAACATTTTTATTCTTCTAGAAGTTAATAGAAACGTTTTTCCCGCGTCTTTTGGAAATAGAATTGCTCAGTTTAGTTTAATCCATGTCATTCTGAAAACTCGAGGCTTTGATTGTAGTTCGCATTTGTTGTCCTCTTTGCTGACTAATTCGAAAGTGCTCTACTTTTGTGTGATGATTATGTCAATAAAGAAGTTTCTCTCAAATTATTTGACTCTTTCCCGGGGAAAACATTCAGGATTTATGATGCTTGTCACTACTGTTTCTGATTCGCTATTTTCTATGCTGGTATGACTGCACTGTTACTAATTGAAATCGCTCCTTTAATTGACTGCATGCTGTTGTTTTATGTAGCTTTCAATAAAAAAGTAAAAAGCTATCTATTTCACACGTTCGGAGAAAATAAATTCCGGAAAATTTCTGTATATTTTCACCGATCATGGCCACCAGACCCCAAAACCACCCTCCGTTCAAATGTTGATTTCTATATATATCTGATTTATATGTTATAAGATAGCACTGGTATTTCTAAACCGATATGGATGAAACTACTGTGTGTATTAAGCTCAACTACATCTCGACCGAGTTGGTTGGCCAACTTGGTCCGCCATTTTGTTTCAAAATGGCGGCAACTAAAATATTTAAAATTCAGAAAAATATACAAAAACATTATAAATTAAAATTTATGTTTTGTTTAAATGTTAGACTTTGATACAAGAATTCAAAAGCATTTTTTGTTTTGCCTCTATCTTAAAATATAGCTGAGATATAGCAGTTTGAAATTCTAGGGCAGCTGACATTTTAAAACAAGACAACAGATTACAAAATATCAGGGATCAATTCAATTTATCAGTTTTAGTGACCATGATTTCTCGAAAGTTATCATCTTTCATTGTAATCATTTTTACAATCATACGCATAAAGTTATATTCAAATCCGTTAGCGTCAAATACTCGCCAAATTTGGCGACGCTTTGCGACACATAGCCCAATTTGACGACAAAATAAGGCTCCATAAATAAAGGCACTTGGCTATAGGCCACTAATTTGGCGAATTTCTTATTTAAATTCAGTATTAACGAATCGTCTGTAATCGGGTTCTTTGAATTTTAGCTTGCTGCTTTCAAGTAACATTAGCTAAAATTTTAAAACGAAGATATAGGAAAGCTACCTTTTCCTCCCGATACAGGTTGGAAGGACTTTTTAGTTATGTAATGTGAGCTGGCATGACTATAAATTAGTATTTTTCCCCTCCCCAACGTCATTGAATGTATGATCGTTTGGAGTGTAACGTTCTTAATTCATTGGCTGTATGTATATATACTAATATATAAAAAGTGATCCAATTCAAGTTTTCTTACTTTTATTTCCGGAAAAAAACTCACAAAATGTAACCTATGGTATGTATTTTTTATTAATCGAATATTTTGTATTTTGGATTAATTTTGAGAAATGATGTCAGGCAAATGGCCGCTTCTGGACCTTCTGCAGATTAAATCTGCACATTCGGTTGATTAATTAGAGGACTTTTTTGTAAGTTTCAGGGGTTATTTCTGCTATAATTTAGCGGATTACAGTTTTTAAGCGACCCAACGTTGCAGGTTTGTTGAGGTACTCGCGACTCTTTAAGAAACAATACCAAAGAAAAAATATATATGCGTTAAAGGGCAACGGCGTTAAATGGCATGACCCTTGGTGAGCGGTTGACTTCACGGCAACATAAAATAATGCGATCTCTGAACTTCTCACGCAAAGCATATAACATTTCTTGCGTAGAAGAATATCAAATTTCGGACCTAGTGAGAAATGGGAAGATCACTCTGAATAAGATGCAATCCTCAGATACCAAGGATGAATGCTTAACGTACATAAAGAATCTGCGTTCGATACTTATAAAAATCGATAAAACAGATAAAAAACAGCAAGAAGAACAGCGCCTTAGAATCACACAACTAGAAGAAAGAAACCGTGGCTTTGAAGAGCAATGCCATAGCTTAAGAGCAGGTTTCAACAACTTAAAAACCATCATCCCAACGCCTGCAGACATAGCCGCGGTAGTGAGAACAACACTAGAAGAAGTAGAGAAGCAAAAGACCCTCAAAAACCATTGCACCATTCTAGCGCAAAACACTTTACATGAATCCACTGAACATGCCATCTTCCAAGCCACTAAACAAACCCTTCCTAAATCCCTAGTGCAGCTGCCAGCAAGATCCCCAACCACTGAAAAGCAACAGTTCACAGACAGAAGGAACAGGAGAACCATAGTAGTAAGGGGTAGCTCAAGAAAATCAGGGAAGGAAATTGACAACATTTTCGCGAAGCACCAGATTACCGGCCCAATCATTCTTGAAAAAGTGACGCAAGGAAGATTTCACCTGGAAATCCTGTGTAAAACAGAGAACGACAAGGAAACCCTGATAAGGGACCTGCAAAAAAACAAGCACCTGAACAGCGAGCTCAACTTCGTAACCAAAGCACCGGACCACCACAAAATGATCCTTCTAGGCGTCCCAGACACTGTCACAAAAGAAAGAATCATGGAGACTTTTGAGTCAACATACAAGGTACAGCCTGGTGACGTCATCATCCTAACTGCCCTCAAAAATAAACGTTCTGAAGATGCCAAGGACTGGATAATACTGATGCCACAGACGCTGGGCCGGATGGTGATAGCAGATGGGGGCATCACCATGGGCTTTAGAAATTGTCAACTTCGCCCACACACCTACATACAGCGTTGCCGAAACTGCCAAAGTTTTAAACATCCGACAAAATATTGCAAGAACAACACCTTCTGCGAAAACTGCGGACAAAAACACCCTCGACGTTCTTGCGATGACAAGCCAGAATGTATCAACTGCTGCGAATCAAACGAATACAACGAAACACAATATCAGACCGACCACAAAGCGTCGGACTCGTGCTGTGAAATATACAGAACTCTATACACCAGGGAAAGGGAACGCTTAGATGACATTTTCATTCCAAGAGCCCACGTACCGGAGCTTTATCTCCCTGAAAACCAGCCACCTTCATATCCAGAAGCTCACTTTGGCTACAGTAATTTCCAGACGTCCCCCACATTGCATAGTTCTAGCCTTCATCCACGAGGACGTTCAGGGACTCAGTTCAACAACTGGCAGTCTGACGGCTACAACCACCCAGGTAACTTTTAATCTTAAACTAACATTTAATATTAAACCAACTTCTAATTTTAAACATACTTTTAATCGTAAACTAACTTTAAATTTTTAAACAAATTTTTAATCTTAAACTAACTTTTAATTTTAAAAGTAAAGCATACTTACAGAGATGTCTCACGCACCTCCCTCTCCATCTTTAGGCCAACTAAATTTCCTACAAATTAACTTAAATCACTGCAAAGCAGCAAATGACAGTGCAAAGAAGCACATTCTTCAAAATTCTATTGATATCGCACTACTACAGGACGCCTACTGCACCAAAGATGGAACTCTCGAGGGTTTTCCAACATCATGGGCAATCTTCCCCTCCAAAAAAAACAGCGCACACTTGGTCATTAGGAATGTTGAGCTAGTGTACTCGCACCTCTTCACGGGTAATCACTGTGCCTTTGTCACCATTGACGTTAAAGAAGGCAAGACCATCATAGGGTCGACCTATGCGGCGCCTTCAGTCGATTTCGAGGAGTCAATGGAAGAATGGAGCCATCTAATCACACAAAAACACGCATTCATCTGCGGAGGAGACTTCAATGCCAATTCTGCTCTGTGGAATTGTGTACGGGAGGACCTCCGCGGGGAATTCCTCACAGAACACTTAGTGGTACATAACCTAGCAATTGCAAATGTCAACAATTCAGAGGCAACCTTCGTAAAAGTAAACTCTAAAGGTAAGGTCATTGCCAGGGGCTGGCCAGACCTCACACTCACGAACACACAGACACTTCAAAGAATCTCTCAGTGGCAAGTCATAGACATTTATAGTGCCTCTGATCACAAATACATACATTTCACATATCAGACAACTCCACTTTACACGTTGAGAAGACGTTTTAACACCTCGAGGGGTAAGGTCCATAAATTTGACAAAATTCTAAAAGCACGGAAACAGGCATTAACTGAACAACTTCACAACATCAACAACACAGAACAAATCAATACTTTCACTACCAAATTCATAGAAGAAATCCGTTTAGCAGCAAGTGCTTGCTTCCGACTAAAAACAGTCAGAAAAACGCGCTCGTTCTCTTTCTGGACTCCCGAACTCAAGGCACAGAGAAACCTACTTACGGCACTCAGGCGGAAAATGAAAGCAACCAGACAACTCGACCCAAATGCGGATGAGCTAAAGGTCTTGGGTGCTAGATATTCGAAGCTTGCGGCGCAGTACAAGCGCAGTGTCCTGCTGACCAAGAATGCAGCGTGGAGGAAGTTCTGTAGTAGTGAGTCCAATCCTTTCGGCACATCGCAAAAATTTTTCACAGGAAAATATTTCACTCCTGATGAAATCAAGCTTGAACTGCCTCCCAGCGAAGCATCCAGACAACACAGTTTAGAATTCCTTACAGATCAGGTTTTTGGCAAGACAGCATACCCACAACACGATAACGAGGACATAGAATTCACAGCACCACCAGACAAGCCCTTCACAAAGACTGAATTAAGAATGGCCCTTAATTTACTAAATGACAAAAAAGCACCAGGTCCCGATGCTATAGACATCCGATTGTTAAAACGGATATTCAAAATTCTACCACAACTACTCACAGACTGGGCAAATCTTTGCCTCTCTCATAATTACTTTCCACTTGTCCTGAGACAGGGGGAAGTCGTATACTTCCTGAAGCGAGGGAAGTCGCCCCCTGAACCGCGCTCATACCGGCCGATCTGCCTACTACCAACGCTAGGAAAATTGCTTGAAAAGCTCCTGGTCCAACGATTGACCTTTTTTCTAGAAACTAACAATATCCTGCACCCCCGACAATTTGGGCTCAGAGAGGGCAGATCTTGCGAAAAAGCTCTTCATGCCATCATGACTTCCTGCGCTGATAGCATTGCCCGTAGAAACTACACTTCCCTCGTCTCACTTGATATACAGGGGGCTTTCGACAACGTGGAATGGCGCGACATTATACGACAACTACAAGTACTCAACTGCCCAAGAAATATAGCTGGAGTCATCCGCTCCTACTTATCACAGCGCAGCGTTCTAATCAACTGGGGTGCAGGCACCTCAACTCACAATTTAGAAAAGGGTTGCCCACAAGGCTCTTGCCTCGGACCCATTCTTTGGCTGCTAATAGCAAATTTATTCCTTAAAGAATTAGACAAACTAGGTGGTTTCCTCCTCTACGCGTTCGCGGACGACTTCACCTTTATTTTTTCGGGCCGCATCCGTTTGAATTTGGAGCAAGAGGCAGCTTCAGCTCTCCCTGTGTTCTGCCAGTTACTGGAATCCCTACACCTACAACTTTCACCAGGCAAATCTCAAGCACTGACATTTTCAAAACCACGCCTTCTGCGTGGCAGGAACCCAATCATTCGCGTCAACGGGACCAGCGTCCACCATGTTCCATATCTCAAGCTTTTAGGCATAACTATCGATAAGCATCAAAATTGGCTAGCACATCTACATCAACTTAAAATAAAACTCATAATTTTTCACCACAACGCACTAAAAATGACGTCAAAAACATGGGGTATTAGCAACTTCATGCTTAAAATATGGTATCACACTATAGTACAGAAAATTATAACATACGGGGCAAGCATATGGGGGGGACACTTAACAAAACAAGCAATAACAAAGTTGATCTCACTACAGCGAATGTTTCTCTTACAAATCTCACGAGGCTACAAAACAATCTCCACGGATGCATTAAATACCATAACGGGCATACCACCAATCGACACAATACTCGCATATGAATACACCAAGGGACGTATTCTCCACCTTAAGCATGAACCGACTGCAAGCGAATTCCTTCCAAACACCAAAATACAGCACAAAGTTCCAGGATGGCAGATACACCCCTCCGATGAGACATCTCACTTCCAAGTAAACACCAATCTTAATTCATTCTCCCCATCCTCTAGAATTACTCTCTTCACTGACGGGTCCGGAACTGTCACCGGCGTGGCAGCAGCATTCTGCGCCATGGAAAGGAATGCCGTCACCCATCAGTGGGCCTGCAGACTAGATGACCACAATTCTGTTTATCAGGCAGAACTCTATGCCATCCTAAAAGCCCTGGACTGGATCCAGACAAACACCACACATCCCTTCGTCCAAAACTATAGCGACAGTCTCTCTGGTCTGCAGGCTATCTATGCCCATAGAACCAAACATCCGCTAATCCTAGAAATCAAACTTAAGTTAAAGTCCCTTCTAAATAGAGTAGCTCTTGGCCACGTTTCAGCGCACACGGGCGTTCAAGGTAATGAAATCGCGGACGCACTCGCAAAGGAAGCAACAGCTAAACCACACATTGACATTCATCTTCCAATTACTTCCACATACATAAAACGTTTACTAAAAGCAAATATACTCACAGAATGGCAATCAATCTGGGATAACAGCAGCAAAGGCCGACACACATATAATTTAATACCGAAAGTCTCAATAACACACTACAACCTCTCCGCACACACAACAGCATTTCTCACGGGACACGGTCCCTTTCGAACATACCTCTACAAATTTAAATGTGCAGACACATTCCTTTGCGAGTGTGGCGCAGAAGCGTCGGCTCCCCATTATTATTTCACCTGCCCGTTAACAGCACAGTGGCATATTAGGAAGCCTGCAATCCCTCCCAAGGAATGGCTTCCTAATATTCTAAAGAGGCACACCCTAAACAGAAAGCTACTTAAAATCTATATTTTTCTGACAGAACTCTCTAACCTTACCTAGTAGCCGTCAGCTGCCACTCTCAATGCACAACTCCTATTCAGTCCCTGCTAACTGTCGCGAAAAGGGTCCTTCCCTAGCAGGGCCGAGCTTATATATGATCTGGTCGTTGACCATAGTTTGTATTTGTATTTGTTATAAACATTCTATCCCGCTCCTTGTCGCGTTTAACGGCGGGTCCAGCTTCGGCTGTAGTTTGTAATTTTTTTTTTTTTTTTTTTTTTAAGACCTTAATAAAGGGGACCGGGAGGGACACTATGCTCTACAGACTTCTACTAGTCTGAGCAGTCCCTCTTAGGCTATCAAATCAAATCAAAAACATTTCTTGCGTGGTGTGGCAAGTTGAGCCATCTTGCTGAAACCACATGTCTTCCACATTCATATCTTCGATTTCGTTTCCAAAATACTCCAAAGGAAATCATAAGAAAATCACAATATTTGCAAACGGCGTCGAATCGATAATTAAAAATCTTTTAGTTACACTATCACTCAAAGCAGCAATATTTTCAACTGAACGTGCGCCACGATGATGCACAGCTTACCTTCCCTTCAATACTTCCAGTTTCCATAAATTTTGAACTGCGTTGCGAAAAATTACAACAGAGATAACCGCCAAACTTACAAAAACTTCATCGAAAATTATTTCGAACGGATCAACTGCTGCAGAAGGTCTCGATGCGGCCATTAACCTGACATTATTTTTCATAATTAATGAAAAATGTGAGTTATCTCATTAATAAAAAAATAAATATGATAATGTTACATTTTGTGTGTTTTTTCTTAAATAAAATTTAGGAAACTTGATTTGAATAACTTTTTATAATTCAATCGGCCTAAATCAAAACCTAAACATCCTCTGAATTTCTATACTCGAACAACCTTTGAAATAAAATACATTTGTACCAAAAAATCACCAAAGAAAAAATAGTTCTGGTTTAACATTGCATTCTTGCAACTATACTTATTCAAGAACCTTAATATTTTGAAAGAACTTTATCATTGGATTCGCCGATAACTCAGTTACTATTTATCACTACAAAAAACACACAATCTCAAAATAAAATATTCACTAGTGGACTGTAACTCATTTAATAACTTTTTAGTTATTCACAACACAAATAAAAATGGTCGAGAGCCGAGATTTACACAACTTCTCTGATCGGCATCTCAAACCCAACTCACAATCACAAGTTTTTTTTTTTTTTTTTTTTTTTTTTTTTTAACATTTTACATAGACGGCGCTTCTAGCGGCAACAATCATATTACTCCATTTAAATACAGTTTTCTAAAATATTTCAGCTTCTCTATCTAAAGATGTAAAAGTTAAAGGAAGTCTGATATTTAATTAATTAAGAGAACTTTATTTACGAAAATTTCAAAAATGGGCAATAATTAACCTTTCAAAATATTTCATTATTTATATGTATTCTGAAATTAAACATGTTAAATATTCATTTATATCTATATTTATTTTAATGGGATTTATAACTTATTGAATCTTTATTCAAATGTAAATATTTAGCATTTCTAAACTGTTATATATATATATATATATATATATATATATATAATATATATTGTTCACAGAATGAGAAAAAACAATATGTAGTTTGTAATCCTGTAAGTCGTTTTAATTGAATTAAGAACACCATTTTGACTGTCGCTGTCATCAAATCAATCATTTAAGCTATACAAATCTTAATACAAATATTCAAACTAAAACGCAAACTAGAACGCTCAAGGTTCGTACACTGCTTGGAATTTCCAAGGAGTATGATTCCACTATTAATGATAAGGAAATTTCTATTTAATTTTAAAAAACAGAAATCGTAACCGCCTAATTTATTCCCAGAATTTTCAATATTTTTCTAGAGTTAAATAAGGCGAAAAAATTGTGGTAGAACTGTGCGAATCCTTGCTGTACTTAAATCTATTTTATTACATTTTCTAAACGTCTCGAAAATATTTTAGACCCTAGTTCCTTATACGTAAAGTAATTAGGTTAGTTAGATTTTACTAAATGACATATCCATTAAGTTTCTGTAAACCTGAATTATTGTGCTTTGTCTAGATACTTTTTTATGTTGTTAAGTAGCCAAAGCAAATTTTCGAAAAGGAATTCGTTAAAGTAACATACGTAATTTAAAAGAATAGAACCGCCGAGTTTTGTAAAATATTAAAATATCTTTATACTTTCACTTTAAAATTTATATCTAAACGCAAATGCAAATTCCCGTGAAATCCTGCGCATTTGATCGAGTTGTCACTTTACATTAGATATAAAAAAAGCATAATCACACATATTACTGTAGTCTATATTTTACATTACAAGTGAATTACTTCTTATCACATTGGTTTTTCTTGGAGCATAAACAGATTTATTGAACTCAATTTTACAATGTCACTTCATTTTACTTTTATGTAAAATTTTATTCCTTGCCAGACGAAAAGTCTTTAAAATGCATTATATTACTGTAGTCTATATTTTACATTACAAGTGAATTACTTCTTATCACATTGTTTTTTGTTGGAGCATAAACAGATTTATTGAACTCAATTTTACAATGTCACTTCATTTTACTTTTATGTAAAATGTTATTCCTTGCCAGACGAAAAGTCTTTAAAATGCATTATATTACTGTAGTCTATATTTTAAATTACAAGTGAATTACTTCTTATCACATTGGTTTTTCTTGGAGCATAAACAGATTTATTGAACTCAATTTTACAATGTCACTTCATTTTACTTTTATGTAAAATGTTTTTCCTTGCCAGACAAAAAGTCTTTAAAATGCATTATATCACTGTAGTCTATATTTTAAATTACAAGTGAATTACTTCTTATCACATTGGTTTTTCTTGGAGCATAAACAGGTTTATTGAACTCAATTTTACAATGTCACTTCATTTTACTTTTATGTAAAATGTTATTCCTTGCCAGACGAGAAGTCTTTAAAATGCATTATATTACTGTAGTCTATATTTTACATTACAAGTGAATTATTTCTTATCACATTGGTTTTTCTTGGAGCATAAACAGATTTATTGAACTCAATTTTACAATGTCACTTCATTTTACTTTTATGTAAAATGTTATTCCTTGCCAGACGAAAAGTCTTTAAAATGCATTACAAATCCGTTTATGTGTAAATGGTATATAATGGAAATATAATTATTGAATAAGCGAAATAGGAAATTTAAAACTCAAAAGTTGAAACATCAATTCGTTTTTCAAATAGAAAAAAAAAATAGTTTCTTTATGAAAAATTGTATCATTGAAACTCAACTTGAAATCGATATTTCCCCATAAATAAATTTTGACTTAAAAAGCCAATAATAGTGGTATCATGTTTTATTTGATAATCTTATTTTTAAAAGAAACAAATATTACACATAAATAATATTTCGATACATTTTTTTTTTCAAATAAGCAGTAAAAATATATTAAAGATTTAAAAGGATATATAACATGTAGGAGGAATTCAATCATTTTTTTCGTCAATTTATTTGAAAAAATAAAAAAGACAAATTTGTGAACGTTGAAATATTGCGTTTTCTAAAATTATTAAAATGTAATATTATTTAAATTTTAAATTTAATGTACATAAATTAATGAAATGTTTAAATTGTTTGCGAAATGGTTGTTATTTTGTTATATTTTGCTTTTTATTTCACATGTAAAGGAAAACTAAATTGCTAATTCTGTGCATTTAGAATGATTTTTGATATAATTTCAACTTTCTAAAACAATAAAAAATAGCATTTTAACCTATGTAATACTCTTTAAATGATTTGCTTCTTACTGCACAATTTTTCCTTCAGCATAACACATTTAAAACATTCGATTTTTCTATATCACTTTATTTTATTCAGAAAAAAAGAAAATTACTCTTAAACAACAACAAAAAAATTAAATACATTAAAAATCTTTTTACGTTTAGATGATTGTAATCGGGAATGTAATTTGTTGTTCCAAAATGTACAAAAATGTTATTGTTATGTAAAATTGGATCTTTGAAGCTTAAGTCAAATCTAATTTTTATTTTAGATCATTTTGTATTTAAAAACAAATAATACTGGTGTCATATTTCGTTTAATACATTTTCTTTTTAAATAACTGAGTATTTAACATTATCTCAGTAATATTTCAATATATATTTGACAATGTATAGTTTAAAAATCATAAAAATGTTAAGGGAAAATATATGAAAAAATGTGGTATATTTCATTCATTTTTTTACATAAATGTATTTGGAAAATAAATTCTTTAACAAACTAACAGTTATTTGTAATCTAAAGTTATTTAAATTTCATATGAATTTATATTTAAAATTTAACATATATAAATTAATAAAATGGGATTAGTAAATTTTAAATATTGATTTAAGTGTCAGAAATTATAAGTAATTTTGTTATACTCTCATATGTATATCGTGTCTAAAAGAAATTACATTTCAAAATTGGGCACTGTTACAGAAATATATATTTTCTAAAAAATAAACTGACATTATATTTTTTTCTAATACTAGCAAGCTACGCCCGCTGCGCTGGTCGGTTTCTACAAATGAACCTTGAATTAAACGAAATAATCGTTTAATTTGACCTTGTATTTGAAAGCAATCTGTATATTTACCTGGAATATCCTTCCACATTACTGAAAAATGACGTGATTGCGCTATTATATTTTCTAATGTGCAGTCAAAATTTTAGCTGTTTAGCTGGACCAACTCTTTTATTTGGTCATTTACAGTTAAGGTTTCCTAACGAATGATAAAACTATATGCAATATACTAAAACCATCACTAAAAATTGTCGAACTAACAATGCAAACAAATTAACTAACAAAATCCATTCAGTGGAAGTTTTTATAAAGGCTAATCTTTGATAATCGGGTTCATCTGATTATAGAACTTTTTCCACATAATTCTAAAACTAACAGAACGATATAAATATACTAAAACCATCCTTATAAATTATCTACTTAACAATGCAAGTCGCAAAAAATACGCCCAGTAAAAACTTTCAAAACGGCTAATCTTTCGGAATCGGATTCATCTTACTATATAACCTTCACACATAACTGTTTGACTAAGCAACGTAGAACAATATGTAGTACATTAAAACCATTCCTGAAATAGCATCTAACTAACAATACAATTCTCATCAAAATCCGTCCAGTAGAAATTTTTCAGAAGGCTACTCTTTCATAATTGGAATCAAATATTGAAAAGGCTAATATTTGAAAAAAAAATGGTCACCCGATTTTCAAATTCCCCCTATAATTTTAGAACTAAGCAGCGTAGAATGATATGTTACATAATAAAACTTTCCCTAGAAAATTATCTAACAGTGTAGGTTCCATCTAAATCCATTCGGCAAAATCTTTTAAAAAGGCTAATATTTCATAATCGGAAAGATCTGATTATGTCTTTGATATTATGATATTTAGTTTGCTGCATCCAGTGATGCTTCTTTGTTAATTTATTATTCATTATATTATACATGCGATATAGTGATCGCGATATTAACGAATTTCATGTATATTCGTTTTTTTCCAACTTCCCAATGACCGTTAACATTATTTGTAATACTGATGAAATATGAATTAAAACGTTGTTTCTTACTGCTCATATTGACTTTTATATGCATTTTTATTAAATTTGTGAAATAATTTTTTATATTTTATTCATAAAAATGCAATATCTTCTGTTTATATTATCTGTTAAAATATCCGATGTTTGTTTATGGTGTAAACAAATAATTTTCTTTTAAATTTTTAAATTATTACAAAGCTTCTTTTTCTCCAAAATCGTCTCAACTAATCAAATTTTGTATCCGGTATAACGCTGCTCTCATATAAAGGCACCCTATTCTTGTGACGTTTTTATTTCAAAATTCATTAATTTTAATACCTGTAACTATTTAAAAATTTATAATGGCAGCATTCTTCCATTTGATTATTGAGCGTTTCCAAATTCATGCTTAAAAATTATTTTATAAGCCATAATATATCAGGAAATTAAGATATAGTTTTCAAACAAATTGCATTTGAAAGTACATATTTTTCCTCTATAACGGTGTAAAAATTGAAAATGTGCTATGTTTAGAAATTAAAAAAATTGCAATAGCAAAAATCACAAAACCGAAATTTCATCGTCAGCCGTTTCCATTCGCAAAATGAAGTATGCGCTACGCACGGACACGTTTGGCAACAAAAAAATTTATAATATAGATAGTAGATTACATTTTAAATAAGTTAGTTTTACTACACAATTTTCACTCTAGCATAACACATTTACGAAATTCAAATTTACAATGTCACGTTTTGTGCAAAAAATACAGTTTAACTATAAAATACACTATATATTTTCATTTATATTATGAATATTGTAAAAGAAAAAAAAAAAAGTAATAAGTGAATACTCGAAAACTAAATTCTGCATTTCAAAATGTGCAGCACCAATTCGTTTTAACAAAAGAGAAATAATCATATTTCTACATAAAATTCAATGTTTTAAACAGTATTTTGTAATTATTACCTCTAAATCTAATTTTTATGGAAGTGACTTTTGACTTAAAAATCAATAGCAAAGGTGTCCTGTTTCAAGAATTATACTTACATTCCCATTCATGAATGGTTAAGCAAAACCTTAGCGTTATCATATATATTATTTCCGTTGTCTCCTTTTCCATGAATTTACAAAATTCGCAACAATGAAGAAGGTATCATTCGAAAAGTTTTTGAACCGACTTCTGACATATTGCATTCTCATTTCGTTAAAACAGGTTTTTTCGATTAAAATTTGCAGTTAATTAACAATTAAATCAGCATTAATTTCATAAAGGAAATTAATTATTTTTCTCAAATCATTGTTCCCAGAGAAATAAAATTATATCATGCTCAGCAATTATTATAAAAATATAAAAATTACAAAAAAAGATATAAAGTGTGATATCTCCGCACGAGTTTTATTTTTATGTTTAAAAATCAAAATTGAAATTGAAGTAACACTGATAAAGGATATGAATTAATTTTCCATTTGCTAAACAACGCAGAATTAACAGAGTGAAAAATGTGTGACCCTGATAACCTGTATAGCGCACCAAGTCCTCTAGCATTTTTCACCTGTACGTTGGCAAGGCTGCAACTTCGCAGGGCAAGATGGAATGTCATACATGAGTACACTACCCAGTGGCGTACATGAGAGGAATAAATTCCCAGCATCAGATAATACCTAAATTTCCAATTAAATTTCAACAAGACTGAAACTGCGCGTAAAATATGCGTAATACTGATAAAGAATGTGAATTAGTTTTCACTTTGCTAAACAACGCATCGCCAACAGAGTGAAAAATGTATCCAGATCGAGGATCGAACCCAGATAAATTTAATATACGTATAAGTGAAAAAATGCCAGATTGTGTGTCGCCCAGATGGCTTGAATATTAAAAGCACTTGGTGTGCTATACCAGGGTATCTGGGTTCGATCCCCGGACTTGACAATTTTTTCACTCCGTTGTTTAGCAAAGTGAAAATTAATTCACATCGTTTGTAAGTGTTATTAAATTTACGCGCAATTTCAGTCCTGCTGAAATTTAATTAGGAAATTGAAGTGTTTAGAAGAAAAAGACACCAGCGATCGATCGAAGCAGTGGTATTGGTACTTCACGTGTAGCCTAAAATGTACGATTTGTTATATTAAGTTGTATTCTATACACATTCAATTTATTTTTCTTTGTTCCGTGTTTTTCTCGATGCGGATGACGCCATCCTCTAATGCAGTTAAAATACGATTGTTAATTTTTTGTTGCTCGTGCCTTTTGCTATTTTCGATCAACTTTTACTGTAACTTTTTTGGAATAAATGAGGTAATATTCTGGCTTGACTGATGTTGTTTGCAGATATTTTTATAGTTAATGTTTCTTTAGAATAACTTTAAACATGCATTTAAAAAATAGTAGATATTGATAAAAAATATTAGACAGCAGTGCGAAATCCTGGCACGGGTTCACTGGTTATAATATATCACTGAGAAAGTAAGATTTTAATACAGATGAAAAAATAAAAGAGAAAAATACCATGAAAGATTATGAGTAATTCAAAAAGTTATATTTGAAGATAAAATAAACTAAATTTCTTTTGACAATTAGAAAAAAAATCAAAGAATTTCTTTTTAGTACATCCAGTGTGTTTCTACCTTTAGTTTTTGCTTCGTATAATTTAATTTTTGCGCTAGGAGCTTCGAAAAGTTTAGATTTTTTTTTTATCTTGTGTTTTGTATTTATTTTGTGTATATATATATTTCATTAATTTATCTATGTTAGACAATTTTCATACTTTTGCGCACGTGCGTGTCGTGTCATTCATGATGCAAAAAAAAAAAAAAAAAAAAAAAAAAAAAAAAAAAAAAAAAATCTTGAACCTTAGTCTATCAATCAAATTTCTATATATTCTGCTATATCAACCGCAATACAATGACGAATTTTTCGGAACTAAACAATCACCTTTCGTTTCTTATGTCAGAAAACTCCAAAATATATTAAAATTCAGTTTTTCATAGTTCGATGAGTATACTGCTCGTAGAAGAATTAACTTGTACTCTTTTGTTTTTCAGCGGATGGCAAAGATATTTCTATATCAAAGTTACAGACGATTAAAATTTTACACCATTATGAATAAAATTTTACAATAAAAATGAATAAACTTTTACACAGCTTTTAACCATCATGCTGTTTAGCTTTTGGAATGCGAAGTGATCGGTTTGAGTTTTGAATTAGAAGGTTATTTTGTTATTGATACACACATTTACTTGCTAATCTAGCGACTCGTATACGTTTACTTTTACGTTCTGTCACTAGAGGGGCATGGGGATAGATGTTCCATCTCTGGTAAACAGCTTTGTTATTTTTTCCCCATGTTCTAATAATGTAATATTCTGTTATGGTTTTGTGTATGGGATAACCGTAACTCGATGTCCTGTGTTATTCATATTTAAATACGCATCTTCTGTTATCTTCGCAATTAAGCCAATATACATATCAATTTAAAAATTTACAAGAGTTTTTTCATTTAATTTCTCGTTTCATTTTACTGCAAGCTACAGAAAATATTATACTGCTCTACATACCGTAAAGTATCTTCAATTTGCTTTAAGCAAGTACAGAATAAAGGTAAGCCACCTTATTCATATTACTGTGAAATCAATTTGAAAGATCATATAAAGCTTACAATTTGCATCAGCATTACAGTTTAAAAGATTATACATATAACCACACACACACACGATTTACTCGTATTAGAATCTACGATGATATAGCAATAATCTTGGCTATGATGGATGCGTTAGCCAATATATAGTAATAGATTGATCTTTCAAATTAACCCGTTTGTTATCCAAGTTAAATAAAACATATGCAATAAAGGTGATGTTTCCCTACACAATTAGCTACACAATCTACTTTTACTTTAGCATTAATGAACAATTTAACAGTTCGTTCTATGATAAGCGACACGCTTATCTCTTTGACTCTATCCTCTCGATAGCATTCCTTCAACTAAAACTCTCTCTCTAGCCCATTTTCGGTAATCGGCGCGGTTCAGAAGTTACCGCAAACTTTATAGAATATTTTTTTTCTAATTTTCAAAAATTTATGCTAATATTGATTAGAAAATTTAAATGAGTAATCTTTTCTTCTTTTCAGTTCGTGATTCATTTCTGATGTATCTGTATTTTTTATTTTCTAGATTTAAATGCAATGTTTAATTGCATGATAAAATGCCAATCCCAAAACTTTCTTCTACCTCACACAGGTTTCGCAGACACTAAGAAGAATCAGCAACCAATTTATATCAAGGTCTAACTGAATCTAAAGTTGTATTAAATTCCGTGCATTAGTTCTTGAGATAAGACTACTGCTATTCTGTGCATTAGTTGGTGAGATATAGCTATCGTAAAAATGATGAAAAAGGTGGTAATGCAGCGCCACCTGTTGGAATATCTACACCAAAATGTAA
This sequence comes from Maratus michaelseni, assembly GCA_963931845.1. Taxonomy (NCBI): domain Eukaryota; kingdom Metazoa; phylum Arthropoda; class Arachnida; order Araneae; family Salticidae; genus Maratus; species Maratus michaelseni. The sequence goes on along the minus strand of OZ007588.1, from coordinate 53,936,063 downwards.
TCAGCGTCTATTTATAACTTAATCTGAAGTTTTATGAAAATAACTGCATTAGTTCTTGAGATAGAGCTATTGCGGAAATCGAAAAAAATGCAGCATAGCAGCGCCACCTGTCGAGTGATTTTCACCAAAAACTAATCAGCACCAATATATATATTACGTACTAACTGAATATAAAGTTTAATTAAATTTCGTGCATTAGTTCTTCAGATAGAGCGCCCACAAAATGTTTGTCACATACAGACAGACAGACAGAGTCACAGACTCACAGACAGACATTTTCTAAAAATAGTCAAATCTTGTTCAGGACCTTCTAAAACGTATAAATCCGCCGAAAAGCGGAAGTCGAAAATTTTCATGAATCCGATACTTTCTTCTTATAAAGATAGAAGAAAGTAAAAATTATTAAGAGACATTTAGATAAATCCACTTTTCATCAATTGCGACAATTTTTTTCCACTTATCTCCTGCTAAATTATTTTAGTATAACAGTCTGCATCTTGTCATTCTCTCAACTGCATCTGTTGATAGCGGCCGATTAATTATGTATTTGTTGTTTTAATTAAATTCAAATATCGATTAATTATTTTATTTACAGTTGCTGCAGATGTAAGAAAAGATTTCGCGATAGTTCTTTGAGGTTTTGGATTTTCCAATACAATAGAGTGCGCTTCAGAAATGTACCTTTTTCGGAGAGATCTTTTGGTGTTTTCTTTTTGATAGCTTTAAAAATTGACGATTTTATCTACCCATCATACGTAGGATAGTATAGGGTAAGTCTTGCAATCGTTTTAAATAATAATTTGACGGATTTACACGTTTCAGACACTGGAGATTTCGAAAAAGATATTTTTAGAAAAGAAAAATTGCCGTTCGTCTCTCTCTCTGTGTGTGTGTGTCTGTAAACGTTCTATCTCCCGATAGATAACAACTTGAAATTTGTAGTATGTAATAATAGAAAGAAGCTTATTGAATTTCAGTAACCTCGATTATTCGGAAACATTTTTTTCGCACTCTCAAAATATTCGTTCGGATAAAAAGTATATAAAAATTTTCGAAATTGTTTATTTGGAGTGACTATAAAAGATAATAAAAAAAAAAAAAAAATTTTCATAAAGAATCAAGCCGATTAGATAATGAGTTGCCGAGATATTTATAATCCTACTTCCCACACTCTTCGACTTTTCATGACCCTGTATTTCATTCAAATTTCAATTCAAAGATATATTTTAATTGGAAATGAGACGCTTAATGCATTTTATAAACACATGTTTTATTTTCATATTTTATATTATGCATAACCATGATGGGTAAGTATTACAGAGGCCCCCAACGACTAGTTTTTCTTTGCAATTAAAAACATCATTTATTTTATACTTCGACACAACCATGCTTCTCGCAAAGTTTTCTAATCACGGAATATGAATAATTCTCTACGGTAAAAAGCAAATTATTACCTTCAAGCCACTCGCTTCTTTCACGTACCATTTCAGTAGCAGACTATATTTTTTTCATAGCAGCCAATATTTCAGTTACACGTTATTACATGTTGACAGATTTTTTACCCCTGTTGTTTCTTGTTTCTTTTTTTTAAATTTAACATCATAATCGTTCCCAATATGTGTAAAGACCTTCTGTAGCGGAAAGTTTCCTTCTTGAAAACAAGTATATGCCGAAACTGAAGTTTCGTGCATAAACAGATAAGAGGCGGCAACTTTCGTGCCACTAAATTTTCCGTTTTTTCGGGGATTTTATATTTCTTACAGTGTACCTGGAAACATGATAACAAAAATTATATTAGCCAGAAAAGCTAAAAATTAAACATTAGATACCCAGAACCGTCTTATTCCTCTCATCGCATTTGTCTTAGCTTCTATTTATTCCTTAATTTTAAAAAATCCCTGACGGCTCGGCCTACAGGTACAGTTAGATTTCGAAGACTCAAACCGTGGGGCGCCTGTTTGTTGGGAATTGTGGAAATTGGGAATTGCATTTTTGCCATGATGCGGAAGTTGGAATCGCCCACTTCGAAATCTAACTTCTTTGCAGGCGGAGGCGGCAGGGATTGTTTATTTATTTATTTTTTATTATTTTTTTACTATAAGGGTTTGTCCTATAAGAAACTAATATCTATAATATATAAACTAATGTCAATATAAAAGTTTTAAATAACATTAAGAGGATTTATAATAAACGGATTTGATATCTTGTGAAATGACGAAGTTATGATTTTTTTTTTCTAAAACCCTCCTTTACCTAATTGGGTCCATTTTTGATGATATCAAAAATCTTTCATACATAAATTTTAGGCCCTTTTCCTAGAAGTAATAATAACCTTAAACGGATCATAATTAGGAACTTGGGAGTTTTTCTGTTTTCACAAAAAGCACCCCCATTGGTTCGATGTTGCCCATTAACGAACTTGACCGATATTTTATGCCCTTGATTTTATGTGTCAGCTTGCAAGAGATTTGTGCAGAATTATTGCAGTTATCGTATACAAAAAAAAAAAAGTAACATTGATAGATAGATAGATAGATAGAGTTTTGAACTGGGGATGGTTTTGGGTTCTCGGGTTTGATCGGCGTAGATCTGCAAAAAATTCCAACTTAGGGGAGAATTTAATAGGTAAAATTTCTTACAAAATCTACCAAAAAGAGTATGTGAAAAATATAGGATTAAAAAAAAAATTAAGGGTCTTATCTTTTTTCATTTATTAACGCTGATGTAACAATAAATATTTGTTTGTTAGGTTATTTCCACTAATCTAAGCCTTCAGTTATTTTACTTATTTTTACATTTTTAATTTTTGTATGCATTTTTATCACAGTGTTGAGAGATCAAGGTAACAATCTGTATCTCTTAACACAGGAAACAATGAAATCAAAAACGGGAAGGGTTATACACTAATAAATTATTTCAGTCTATTATAGATTCGCTTTCTTAGTGCTTGGGATATTATAAGTTCTTACAAAGAAATTTTTTTATAATTTCTAATTTGACATTTAAAAGTAAGTCTTAAATCTTATTGCATTCAATCCAAATATGACTCTTTTCTTAAATTATGCGTTCTATAATGTAACATCATATATTTATTTCATTAGACTGAATTTTATCTCAATTTCAAAATATCATTTATTGTTAAATTAAATCAAATTTAGTGTTTATATAAGCAATTTAACAAGCATTCACTGTTCACATTGAAAATTATTAAAATTTAGCAAATTATGCGAAAAAATAGATCAAGAAATGTTCTTTCAAATACTGTTAGAGTCACAAGTATAGCAAAAGTGTCTTTTTTATGAATTTTAAGAAAGAAAATTTTTAATTTATCAATGCTGATGTAACAATAAACATTTGTTTGCAACAACAATGCAATATAACATTTCGTAACAATCGGTGTTAAATAACACGGACAACAATGAAAGCAAAAATGATAAATGATATACAAGAAATTATTTCAGTCTATTATAGAATCACTTTTTAGTGTTTGGAATATTCTAAGCTCTTTGAAAGAACGTATTGAAACTGATTGTTTTCAAAGTTGAAGATATTTTTTATCGTTTGTAATTTGACATTAAAAGTAAGTCATAACATTTATTGCATTGCATGGACATAAAACACGTTTCGTGATTTAAATTGTTCTGCAATGCGAAATCATTGATTTATTTCATCAGAGTACTTTGCTAAACATCTTGAAATAATTTCAGCATACGTTACTGAATAGAACACAAAATGCACTTTACTTTAGAGTTTGTATGAAAACTATAGCATAATTTATTGATTTTAATACCGTTTAATTTAAATACATTTTATGGAATAGATCATAAAATTTTCTTTCAAATACTGTTATCGTCAAAAGTATAGAAAAATATGTCGCATTTTTATTTTTTTTAAATAAATTTCAAACAAGAAAATATTTAATCTATCAACGCTGATGTAACAACAAACATATGTTTGCTACAATACTGCAACATAACAATTCGTAACAATCTGTATTAAGTAACATGGGAAAGAATATATTGAAACTGTTCATTTGAAAGTTTAAATTATTTTTTATCGTTTCGCGAGTTAATGCGTTCTGTAATGTGAAATCAGTGATTTATTCCATTTATTTATATACGTGTACATATAAATTTCAAGCAGGAAAATTTTAAATGTATCAACGGTGATGTAACAATGCACGATTGTATGCTACAATAATGCAATATAACATATCGTAACAATCGGTGTTAAATTACGCGGGCAACAATGAAAGCAAAAATGATAAGTTATAAAAATAAATTATTTCAGTCTATTATAGATTCATTTTCTAAGTGTTTGGAATATTCTAAGCTCTTTGAAAGAACTTATTGAAACGGATAGTTTTCAAAGTTTAAGATATTTTGTATCGTTTATAATTTAACATTTAAAAGTAAGTCATAAATTTCATTGCATTTAATAAACATAAAACTCTTTTCGTGAGTGAGTTAATATGTTCTGTAATGCGTAATCAGTTTATCTCATTAGAGTAAATTATATCTCGATTTCAAAGAATCAAACAGTTGTGAATTTAAATCAAATTTATTGTTTTATATAAGTAACTTAATTGATCGAATACATATCTTAACACAAAATGTTCTTTACTTTTAATTAGAGTTTGTGTGGAAACTATAGCATAGAGTTTTTTTGTTTGTTTACATTAACACCGCATAATTTAAATATGCTTTACCAAATACATCAAGAACTTTTCTTTCAAATACTGTTACCGTCAAAAGTATAGCAAAATAAGTGGTTTTTTCTTTTTTAAAAATAAATTCAATGAAATTAATTTTTAAAATTAATATTGCTTATTGAATATAAAAATAAATTCAATCATCGATTTATTTCAAAAGAGTAATTTGCTAAACATCTTGAAATAATTTCCACATATGTTACTGAGTAGAACACAACATACACTTTACTTTAAATTAGTATTAGTTTGGAAACTGTAGCATAATTTATTTCGCTAATTTAAATACATTTTACCGACTAGATCAAGAAATGTTCTTTCAAATACTGTTAGCGTCACTAGTATAGTAAAATATATCGTTTTTTTTGTTTTGTTTTTTAAATAAATTTCAAACAAGAAAATTTTTAATGTGTCAACGCTGATGTAACAATAAACATTTGTTTGCTACAATAATACAACATTACAATTCGTAACAATGGGTATTAAACAACACGGGCAACAATGGAAGCAAAAATAATAAGTCATATATAGTACAAGAAATTATTTCAGTTTAGTTTTCTTAGTGATTGGGATATTGTAAGCTATTTGAAAGAACATATTTAAACTGTTCGTTTTGAAAGTTCAAAATATTTTTTTTCGTTTGTAATTTGACATTTAAAAGTAAGTCATAAATTTCATTGCATTCAATAAAAATAAAATTCTTTTCTTGCGTTCTGTAATGTAAAATCAGTGATTTATTTTATTAGCGTTAATTCTTTACCAATTTCAAAGAATCAAACAATTATGCATTTAAATCAAATTTATTGTTTTATATAAGCTCAAAATAAAAATTCTTTAAAAGTAAATAAATCTTTAAAAGTAGTATTCAAATCTTTGTTAACAAAGCTGAAGATATTTTTGATAATTTGTCATTTGATGTTTAAAAGTGAGTTATAAATCTTATTGCATTCATTCCAAATATGCGTTCTATAACGTGACATCATATATTTATTTCATTAGACTGAATTTTATCTCAATTTCAAAATATCACTAATTGGAAATTTAAACTAAACGCATTGTTTGTATAGGAATACAATCATTCAATGTTAAGTTTCAAAATAATTAAAATTTAGAAAATTATGCTAAAAAATAACGCTCAATGCCGCAACCTGTGATCACTACTCTCTCGCTTTGATCGCATTTATATCTTTGATAAAAAGCGTGAAATAATTTCAACACACATTACTGAATAGAACATAAAATGTAATTTTAAATTTGAGTTTGTGTAAAATTTATAGCATAATTTATTTAATTTTGATTACTTTATAATCTCATAATTTCTCTACATTTCACCGAATAAAGACTTATCCTTTTAAATAATATTAGAGTAAAAAATATAGAAATACGTGCCGTTTTTTCATAATTTTTTAAAAATAAATTTCAAGCGAGAACATTTTTAAGGTGTCAACGCTGATGTAACAATAAACATTTGTTTGCTATAAAAATGCACATATCATTTGCATTAACAATGGAAGCTAACATATTAAATGCTAAACAATGAAAGTAAGAACGAGAAAGATTATACACTAAGAAATTATTTCAGTCTATTATAGATTCGCTTTCTTAATGCTTGGTATATTATAAGTTCTTTAAAAGTAATATTCAAAACTTTGTTTTCAAAGCTGAAGATATTTTTGATAAATTGTCATTTGATATTTAAAAGTAAGTTATAAATCTTATTGCATTCAGTCCAAATATGACTCTTTTCCTGAATTATGCGTTCTATAACGTGACATCATATATTTATTTCATTAGACTGAATTTTAACTCGATTTCAAAATATCATTAATTCGTAATTTAAATCAAACTTATTGTTTGTATAGGAATACAGGCATTCAATGTTCAGTTTTGAAATATTTAAATTTTAGAAAATTAAGCTCAAAAATAACGCTTGATGCCTTTAACTGTGATCACTACTCTGTCGCTTTGATCGCATTTATATCTTTGTTAAAAAGCTTGATATAATTTCAACACACATTACGGAATAGAACATAAATTGTAATTTTTAATTAGAGTTTGCGTGAAATTTATAGCATACTGTATTTAATTTTGACTACTTTTTAATCTCATAATTTACATACATTTCACCGAATAGATCAAGACATATTCTTTCAAATAACATTAGCATCAAAAATATAGAAAAATGTTTGTTTTTGATGATTTTTTAAAAATAAATTTCAAGCAAGAAAATTTTTAATGTATCAACGCTGATGTAACAATAAACATTTGTGTCCTATAATAATGCAACATAAAATTTCGTAGCAATCGGTATTAAATGAAACTGGCAACAGTGGAAGCAAGAGTGATAAGTGATATACAAGAAATTATTTCAGTCTATTATAGATTCGCTTTCTTAATGTTTGGGATATTATAAAAGGTCTTTAAAAGTGGTATTCAAATCTTTGTTTTGAAAGCAGAAGATGTTTTTGATAATTTGTAATTTGATATTTAAAAGTAAGTCATAAATTGTATTACATTCAATGAAAATAAAACTCATTTCGTGATTTTCGTGACATTTCTGTAATGTAAAATCATTGATTTATATAATTAGAGTACTTTGCTAAACATCTTGAAATAATTTCAACATATGTTACTGAATAGAGCACAAAATGTACTTTACTTTAAATTAGAGTTTGTGTGGAAACTATAGCATAATTTATTGATTTTTGATTATTTAATACAGTATAATTTAAATACATTTCATCAATTAGATCAGAAAATGTTCTACAAAAACTGTTAGCATCAAAAGTATACCAAGATATTTTCGGATTTTTTTAAAAAATAAATTTCAAGCGAGAAAATATTTAATGAATCAACGCTGATGTAACAATAAAAGTTTGTTTCTTATAATAATACAATATAACGTTTCGTAACAATCGGTATTAAATAACACTGGCAGTGATATACAAGAAATTATTTCAGTCTATTATAGATTCTCTTTCTTGTTGTTTCGAATAGTGTAAGTTCTTTGAAAGTACGTATTGAAACTGATTGCTTTCAAAGTTCAAGATTTTTTTTTACCGTTTGCAATTTCACAGTTTAAAGTAAGTCATAATTATTTTGCATCAATGAAAAAAATCAATGAAAATAAAACTGCATAAGTTATTGATTTTTGATTAATTTAATACTTCAAAGTTTAAACACATTTTACCTAATAAATCAAGACATATTCTTTCAAATAATATTAACGTCAAAAATATAGATATATGTGCCGCTTTTTAATGATTTTTTAAAAATAAATTTCAAGCAAGAACATTTTTCCATGTATCAACGCTGATGTAACAATAAACGATTGTTTGCTAAGAAAATGCACATATCATTTGCACTAACAATGAAAGCTAATCAATGAAATGCTAAACAATGAAAGCAAGAACAAGAAGTGTTGTACACTAAGAAATTAATTCAGTCTATTATAGATTCGCTTTCTTAATGCTTGGGATATTATAAGGTCTTTAAAAGTGGTATTCAAAACTTTGTTTTCAAAGCTGATGATTCTTTTGATAATTTGTAATTTGATATTTAAAAGTAAGTCAAAAATCTTCCTGCATTCAGTCCAAATATGACTCTTTTCGTGAATTATGCGTTCTATAATGTGACATCATATATTTATTTCATTAGACTGAGATTTATCTGAATATCAAATTACCATTAATTCGTAATTCAACTCAAACTCATTTGTATAGGAATGTAGGCATTCAACGTTCAGTCTGAAAATCTTTAATATTTAGAAAATTATGCTAAAAAATAATGCTCGATGCTTCAAACTGTGATCACTACTCAACACACATTACGGAATATAACATAAAATGTAATAGAGTTTGTGTGAAATGTATAGCCTAATTTACTAATTTTGATTACTTTATAAATATTGTAAGCACTTTGGCAGAACGTATTGAAACTGAGTTGAATTTTTTTTTTGTTTATAATTGACATTTAAAAGTGAGTCTTAAATTTTATAGCATTCAATGAAACTAAAACAATTTTCGTGATTTAATGCGTTCTGTAATGTAAAATCACTGATTTATTTCATTAGAGTACTTTGCTAAACATCTTGAAGAAATATCAACATATGTTACTGAATGGATCACAAAATGTACTTTACTTTAAATTACGGTTTGTGTGGAAATTATACCATAATTTATGGATTTTTGATTATTTAAATACATTTGAACGATTAGATGAAGAAATGTTCTATCAAAAACTGTTAGTTTCAAAAGTATGGCAAAATATGTAGTTTTTGTTTTTACATAAATTTCAAACAAGAAAATCTTTAATGTATCAACACCATTTACTTCAGTAGACTGAATTTTATCTTAATTTCAAAGAATCATAAACAGGTTAATTGAGTTCAAATTTAGAGTTTGTATACATAACTTAAACAGCATGAGTGCAGAAATACAAACATTCGCTGTTCATTTTGAAAATCTCTTAAATTTAGCCAGGTTAGACTCAAAATAAATATCTGTATGCATTGTTATCACAGTGGTGTCAGATCAACGTAACAATCTTTATTATTTAACATGAAAAGCAATGAAACAAGAAATGAAATAAGTTTTAAACTGAGAAATTGTTTTTTAGACTATTATACAATAGTCTTTTACAACATTTTGTGATACTGTTGCTCTTTGAATGTATCTATTTAAACTGTTTAGTTTTTAAAATCGAAAATAATTTTTAATTCATTTCTGACGGGACATTATAAGTAAGTCATAAGTTTTATTTATTTCAATCTAAAAAAACAATGTCATTTAATGTATTGTATAGCAGGAAATCTTGTTCTTGGCACAATCTTGGTCAAATTGTTCGCGATGTAACGTGTTTCGTAATGGTAAATGTAATGTAAATGGTAAACGTAATATGCTATATGATGACAAATGTAATGTAAATGGTAAATGCAATGTGTTTTATAATAATATTGTATTTTTGTTGAATTTTCTTCTAATTTCTTTTTTTCTTTCGTTTCAGAAAAATGAGTGCCACTCATTCAAGGAAGAATAAGGTAATTATATTTTTATATTTAAACACGTCATATCCAGTTTCTTTTTGAACTTAACCTATACATTTATACATTATCTTTTATCTAGTAATATACATTTTTTAATAACTTCAATATAATTTTAAAGTTTCTTACATTATTTAATTATTATATCATGGATGTCAATGATTCTGTTTTTTTTTTTCCTTTTTTACTTAAAATAATCACTAAATTTTCTTAAAACGTATAACATATATTTAATTCATGTTTTTATTTTTAAAAACTTTAAATATTTTCTATATTTGTTGGGCGTACTTTATCTTTTAGAAAACGGAAAGATATCGTATTTATAATTCCATTTCAGATACATTTATTATTTTTATTATTATTATTATAGAATCATTAAAAAAATGTATTTCTTGGATTTTGTCGACTTATTTTGTGGAAGTTTTTAAATCCACATTCAAAATGCCAAACACATTTCAGTGTTTTATTAATTAATTAATTTATTTATTTATTTATTTATTATTTATTATAAATTATGTATTCATTAATATTAATCCTTAATATTGTATCCTACATATTACTTTTCCTATGTCACTAAGTTACAGCATACATCCGAGGTTTCTTTTTTGCCCCAGATGTTTCTAGAACTTTTTTACCTGGAAGAAAGTGTATATCATCAAATTAATATCATTAATGTAATGCCATATTGTTATTCAGAATATATCTCAAATGTTACTAAAAAACTGGCAATTTTTTTTTTATATATTTTGATGATTTGAGTTTTTAATCCAACTTTCAAATCGATATATCTCAGAAGTTTACAAATGTGGCTTAGCACACTCTTGCCTAGACCACCTCAATTGGTAAGGAGGTAATTGGTTTAAATTTTTATAATAAAAAGTCATTATAACAAGTAATTAATCAAACAATTAATTTATAAATTAACTCGCAAGTAAATTATAACTACTTTAATTTAATTGGTAATTTTAATGTTATTTAATTTAATTTAACTAATTAATTTAATTGGTAATTTTAATGTAATTTAATTTAATTTAACTAATTTAATTGGTAATTTTAATGTACTTTAATTTAATTGGTAATTTTAATGTACTTTAATTTAATTGGTAATTTAACCAATTAATTTAATTGATAATTTTAATGTAATTTAATTTAATTTAACTAATTTAATTGGTTAGGAGGTAATTCGATGTAATTTAATGTAATTCAACTACTTTAATTTAATTGGTAAGGAGGTAATTTAATCGATTAAATAATTATAATAAAAAGTCACATTAACAAGCAATTAATCAAACGATTAATTTATACATTAACTCTCTATTAAATTATAAGTACTTTATTACAAAATTAACCGTAGAAAAATCTGTAATAAATATACGCAAACAAAGAGTATACACAAATCATTTTTTAACGAAGCTGATACTTATTCAGCTGATGAATGCATTTGTTCATTTCTTTTTCGGCTAACGCTGGTTTAACCATTAAATATACGTGAGACAATCAAATGCTTAGTTCAATTTTATTAAATTAGTAAATAGTAGTTTATTAGTAGTAATTTTAATCTGTAACAGATTTTTTTAATATATGTAACAATTTTATAAATGCATATGTAAATAAGAAACAATAGAATGATTTCGAAATAGAATGTTTTGGTTTATGGTATTGTGTATATTTTTAGTGATAAATTTTATTATGTAAAAGGACAAATGCTTCTAACAGTGAACAAAAAGTTTTACGGAAAAAAAATAATTATTTATTTATTTCTTATCTTTGTAGACCTCTTCCGAAAAAGAAGGCAGAAAAAGGGACCGTGGTGAAGAATTACAAAGGTAAATATATTTATTAGAATAATTCATTGAAGTAAAAATAATTCTTTTCTTATTTATACCAAAAAAATTCGTTTTTGCTATCTCACATTTCTCATATCGGATGTTTAAAGTTACAAAAATTCTAACAAGTTCCATTTATAACTATTTTTCTTTATATTAAGAATATTTCTTTTTTATTAATTTTGAATGCTACTGAACGCACATAAATATCTTCCCATGAAAACTATGTTTTATGGGAAGTTTTATGTTTTATGTTTTATGGGAAGAAATTAAATTCTAATAAGTTCCATTTATAACTGTTTTTCTTTATATTAAGAATATTTCTTTTTTATTATTTCTGAATGCTACTGAACGCACATAAATATCTTTCCATAAAAAATATGTTTATAAAAAAAAAATTTTTAATTACTAATATATATGTAAAATCTTTTTACAGCTGTGAATGCAACAGAATAATGCTTCTATTAGATAGCGTGTTAACTGTAACGAATTTGAAAATGGAGCATTTTAGTAAAACTACACAGTACTTAAAAATGTTCAACAAATATTATTCGTTCTTTAAAAGAAACATTAATCATTAACCTTCGCATTTGCATTTCATTAACAAGATATGGAAAAATTTAAGAATCATCATGATAAATAAGATAAGTAATTCCAAGCTTTTATTCTTTTAATATTTTCTGGTAAGTTTCTTTTATTTTTAAATCTTTTAAAATTATGATAAAACAATAGGTGAAAGGCGCGATCATAATTTATCGTTACATTGAATTCATAAAACAAAATCCATTTACATAAAGGTATTTTACGTTTAAAAAAGAATTTTGTATTCAGCAAAAAGAGTGAAATTCCAAAACTTTCAAAGAATAATCCATAGAAATATGGAAATGAGATTAAATGCACCATGAAATGCACAACGGAAATTTTCCTTCTGCTTTTATAGCTTTATGTAAAAATCTTTAAAACATAAAATTAACCAGTTTTTTAATGTGATTGTTTTTATGTGTTAATTGTTGATGTTTTTAATGTAATTTTTTAAACCGGTGTTTTTTAATGTAACGTAAGGTTTTTTTTTATGTAAAAATCTTTAAAATATAAAATTAACTGGTGTTTTTTAAATATCAAAAATCATAGTATACTTTATTAATCCGATAAAAGCATTTGTAGGTAGCGTTCTTCAAAAAATCATCAAAATTAGTAAAAATTCAATCACTTTCATACATATTAGTCATTATTAACGTAAACATGACGTAATGAAATTAACGTAAACTTGAAAAACAAAATTAAAGCCCACCCAGAATGAAGAACGGAAAAATATTTTTAAATAATTTAAAAAAAAATCCCTATAATATATTTGTAGAAAAAAACGATTTAAATGCATCATAGCGTTCATATTCAAAGTCATGATTTATTTAAAAATCAAATACATGTTATCAAACAAATGAAAAAAAAATATTTATTCTGTGAAAAGTTTTTTTTAATACGTAGTTTTAATATCATTTACCATATGTAAACAATATTAAAATTGAAAAAACATTTACTTTGAAAGAAGTGTCCGTTAATTAAGAAAATATAGTATCACTAACCATTATTTTTGAAAAAAAAAATTTACTTAATTTTTTTTTCTTTGAATAGTAATTTTTAACTATTCGTAAAAATGAAAAATATATATGTATATGCATACGGATAGTGTTTTTTTTTATGTAAACCGTTAATATACGCGAGACAATCAAATGCTTAGTTTTATTTTTTATTTATTATTGTTCCAATTTGTTCTTATTACCTTTGGCTTGTATGAATATGAGATTATTTAAAGATTTTTTTCTTCTTAGATTCAATACCAAAAGAGGAGTTGGATCCAATTCTTCAAAATGTAATGATAAGGAAGTACGTATTCCTGCTGAAGAAGCAATGATTGCTGCTGGAGATATCGGCACAGAAAATGATTCCGAACATCCACCGAAAAATATTTTAGAATACAAATTAATATCTGTCCAAAAGAAATATAGGTGTGAAACGGAAAAGACAGTTAAGAAATATAAGGAGGAGGATTATCCGAGCCATTTCAATCCCTTTGATTCTGAAGAGGATTATCCGAGCCAATTAAATCCCTTTGATTCTGAAGAGGATTATCCGAGCCAATTAAATCCCTTTGATTCTGAAGAGGATTATCCGAGCCATTTCAATCCCTTTGATTCTGAAGAGGATTATCCGAGCCAATTAAATCCCTTTGATTCTGAAGAGGATTATCCGAGCCATTTCAATCCGTTTTCTTCTGAAGAAGACTATCAAGATTCGCTGAATTCGTTAGAACCGAAAGAAGAGTATGCAATTTTGCACAATCTAAAAAGTGAAAATTTTGAAGACAATCCTAAGCCTGAGAATTCTGTATCAGAAATAGATACTAACAAAAATGATACAAAAGGTCCTGTTTATCACAATCAAACGGAAAATCCGCATAATGTAATAAAAGACATTCACATGAAGTCAAATTCGGTAAATTCTTTGTTAACTTCCGATGTTGATAACCGTGGTGTTAAACTCAAATTTAATGATAATGGTGGAATTTAAAGACGCGGGAAATGAAAAATATAATTTAAACAACAACATCACACCTTCTCTCAGTCACACATCTTCTAAAAATAACAAGATTGAAACTACATATTCAGTTGTTCGAAGAAAAAGTAGAAAGAAATATAGAGCACCCCTTCCTCCTATGTCATTATCAGTAAATAATACATCAAAAAGCAATGAAGATCATCTAAACTCATCTACACCTGTAATAGAAGAACCTACAGTTAGATATAAAATACAGCGACCTGCACCTCCTCCTCCAGTCCCTGATCATCTAAACTCATCTACACCTGCAATAGAAGAACCTACAGCTAGATATAAAATACAGCGACCTGCACCTCCTCCTCCGGTCCCTGATCATCTAAACTCATCTACACCTGCAATAGAAGAACCTACAGCTAGATATAAAATACAGCGACCTGCACCACCTCCTCCGGTCCCTGTTTTAATGAATGCAAAAGTAAGTTATATTTTCCATTTTTATATTTTTGTAATTCCTATTTCTACTCTTTTGTACAAACATTTAAAACCTTATACCGTTTTTTTTAACATGCTCATAATGTACTTATGGAGAAAGTTCTTAGCCTGAAATTTTTCCATACCTGTAATAGTATAACCGTGATTTTTCATTATAATGGAAAAGAAAGTCATCTGATTTTAAGAAAATGACACTTAATTTTCTACAAATTGTGACAATAAAGTTTGGTGAGTATGCTTCTAAATATAAACTACTTGAATAAACCACCAAAAAATCGTTATGTTGTTTCTGTCGTTTGCAGGGAAGTTTTCTAAATTTTCTTTCTTTTCAAAGTGTAATTAATTGGAAATAATGGGTTGACCAAGATTAATTTTTGAAAATACTATTGGAAGTATGAAAATGTTGCAGAAGTACAAAGACACAATCGCAGTGAGTTTCAGGCGGATTCACCTACGCGACTTGCAATTAATCGGATAAAAGATAAGGTTGAAATGAATGGATGCTCATTGACAACGACCTGGAACCGCAATTGAGCTAGAATACGCCGCAACCCCAAATGAAATGTTTGTTGAAGTTCCTGAATCGATTGCCCACCGCTATAAGCAATGTCAGAACGGTAATTTTGAACATCTGCAGTAGGAAGAAAGATTATCCATTTTATATTAGCAGTAATCTCACTATGAGCCGTATCTTGTACACAGTAAGATTGAGCTAACTTTTTTACTTGCTTTTCCAGCATATTCAGCAGTCTAGTACATGAAATGGTTGCACGGGAATTTTTGAGCACCCGAGTTTCAAAATTTGCATTGTAAAACACGTAAGGTCCTAAAACCGATAAATATAACTGCTGTGGTTTACAGTTGCTAGGTTGTGGTGAGAAAGATTTTCCTATGTATCGCCGTCCATGTCCTAAAGCTATGAAAGAATATTACATTTAGACATTGTTTCACTATGTACCGGCGTTCCATGTTTCACTGCGCCACGTCGATTTGTAGAAGACAATGTCTACGTACTTCTTCGTTAGGCTTTGTTGGAATCAACAAAACATGTTTTGTAGTTTTAATCAATACCTTTTTCTGGGTGTAGAAATAAAATAGCATATATATGTTTTTCGATGTGAAATACCAAGTAGAAATAAGCAGAATATATATGAACTGTAACAGAGTTGATAACTTTCATGTCCAGAAAATTACTTTATTTTCGTAACTTCCAAAGCAAACGGCATCCGCATTTGAAATGTGGTCAATGAACACTCCAAAAGGAGCATAATTCAATAGTTTAACATCCAGCTGTACAAATATCAACTTCATTTTAAAAGCACTGTGTATTCTGTCTCACGGATTACTACTCTCAACATAAAAAGTTTTTATCCCATCTTTTTTGAGATAAGACCAATGCATCCATCCAATTGATCAAGATATTAAAAAAAAGCAACTACATTATGTAAAAACATTTGTCAAGTAGCATGTACTTAAGAAAATACATTAATTACGTAACGGAAATTGCGATCTATTGTTAAATTTATTGGAGCGTCCTTTCCAAATTTCTCCTTTACATTTCAATATTTCTAATGAACATATTTTTCATATGTTTTCTAAGACAGAGTTCTAACCGGGCATTTTTAATTTTTCGATTTTTGGTTGCAATTTTTTTTTCTTTTCGTGACGTTACTTTTTTTTCGCAATCGATTTCAAAAATAAATTACATTTAGTTAAAAAAAAAAATCTGAAACCAAAATTGAAAATGTAGGAAATGGCCCGGAGAAAGATTGACCTCAGCTATCCTGTACAAAAAAAATCTTGTAAAAATATTAAAATGCAAAGGATAAACTTTAAAAGGACGTTCCCATGGGATCAACGCTAGCTTACGAGTTTCGTCGTGTGACTAGTGTAGGCCTTTAAGAGTTTTTAACTTTTAACTTCACACTGTTGGTTATCCTAAATAAATGTTACAGAAAAAAATATTTTTGATGCTTTGTACTTTAACACGCTTTGTCTTTTTCAGGAAATCAAGAATGAAAAAGTGCAGAGAGTTCGAAGATTTTTCAAGAACTTGCGCAAAAGATTTTAGTGAGCAGAAAATGCTACATAAAGTTTCCCATGATGAAATACTTTAATAACACCAGAAACAGTGACTGGTATATCACTGTTTCTGGCACTGATTTTTAACCTATTTACTGTGATAAAAGACGTATTTAGGATAGAGACCTTTCATAACGTCACAGACTAACTATTATTTATTAATCCAGTGAAAAGACACTGTCTAAACACCAGAAACAGTTACTGGTATATTAACTATTTTTTAACATATATACTGTGACAAAATAATTAGGACAGAGACCTTTAGTAAAACCAGAGACATTAACTGGTTATCTAACTATTTTTGAACATATTTATGTAGTGAAAAGACACTTTGTAAAAACCAGAGACAATGACTGGTAACAAAAAAAAAATAATAATAACCAGAGACAATGACTGGTAACAAAAAAAAATAATAACCAGAGACAATGACTGGTAACAAAAAAAATAACCAGAGACAATGACTGGTAACAAAAAAAAATAAAAAAATAATATAAAATAAATTGTGGTAATAACTAATTTTCAACCTATAACATGTGACAGTTATTATAACATAACACGTTGACGGACAGTAGGAAATAGCGAAGTTCGAAAATTGACACTATACGTTTTTGTAATTTCTAGAATATTAGAAGTATAGTTTTACTCTTTCTGCTTAAATAAACTTAATTTTGATTAATTCAGAACCTTTAATTGGGTTGCACTACTCCCTTCACAACCACGTCAGGGTGGCTAGTGGTCAGGGAAAAATATAGTAAAAAAAAGTGATAAACTCCAGTATATTCTTATAGAAAAATTTATGTTGATTATTCGATCAAATAATCAATTTGAATTTTTCTATAAGAATATACTGGTAATTATCTTTTTTTTACTGTACTTTTCCCTGACCACTAGCCACCCTGCACGTGCATACTGAAGCTGCAACTCGTATAACAGGTGGAAACTTCAACCTAAAAAATTGTTTCCAAAACATGACACTGGGCTTTTACTTGTACGCCGGTAAATGCACATTTGTGCTGCTATAGCCGTAGTGTCTAAAAACGACCGTTTCGTTTTGGGCGGCTATAGCCGTCATGTCACATTGTGAACTTCGCTTTGACGGCTATAGCCGCAAGTGTCTGTCAACGTGTTAACACCAAGACCGTGACATTTCATCATTTAATTGAAATCATTTAACACTAGAACGGCCGGAAATTTTACTCAAGTTTTATAAAACTATTTCACAGCAGAATTCGTATTTAAAAATATTTAACTTATCCATTTAACATATATCTGTGAGGCATATATTTAGTGTATTTTTAAAAGAATTTTCTGGTTCGAATCAGATTATATTCATTTGGTAACGGTCAAAATGACCGCTCATGGCCGTTCTAGAGTTAATTATCCCGTGGAGAGTGACTTTGTTAACCCATTCGCGACGAGCGTCCTTTACGGAATTTTTAAGCTTTCACCACCGGTTTTCTAAAACAGAAACTTTCGCCTAATTGAATCGCAGAAATGCTATCTTTTTAATAAGTCAAATATTACAATAAAAATTAAGTGGTGGGAATAATGAAGGATTCTGCGCATCTTATTTGTCACGTATACGTGTCGCTCGTCCCCAAAGGGTTAACACCAGAGACAGGGACTGGTGTATAACTAATTTTAAACCCGTAGATAGTGACAAAAATTATGCATATTTTCGAGGATTGTGAAATAATAAGAAGTTTACCTGTATTATTCAAGGACTGATGATGTGCTATTAGGCCGTGGTGGATTAGGCCTACAGGGGATACCACATGGAAAAAACGCATCCATGTGCTTGAACCTCCGGGATGGACGTGGATGGAAGCACCGAACATATCGAATTTTTACGCTTGTATATATGTAACGCATGTAAACGTGAAAAGAAGTTTAGGTATACAAATGAGAAAGTTTATGCAAATTAAATGTTCTACGTTCAATGTAAACATGCTTTTATTAGGTGTAATGTTTTTTAGAAGAGGTTGCCCAGTCAGTGGCAACGTGAATCTAATTTGTATACTTTGTACGAATATGAGAATTAAAAGTAATTTCTGAAATTGTATTGTGTAATTATTTTAATAATTATGTTTTGTTTTTTGTTTGTTTTTGTTTTTTCAAACAATTACAATAATACAATTTTTTTTTCAGTCAAAAACATTAGTGCATTCGCATTTCATATACTTTACGAAATATCACATTTTCTTAGTTCTGCTTTTAAAATTTGATAACATAATAATACAGAGTTAAAAAATAGGATAAGATTATTAATTAAATGTTACAAGATATTATGAAAATATAATTAAGGAGAATCCCGGTGTAATGCCTACTACATTTGGAGAATTTTTTAAAGATTTTCTAAACAAACTCAATTTTCAATCGAATTCGACAGTTGAATTAGAGAAAATTTAAACAACAAATTCAATAATAATAAAAATAATCTTTCGATCAAGAGGCTGTAAACAATAAAAAATAATTTATGATTTGCATCCCAGGAAACTCTTTTAACTGGTGCGCACAACTGCTCGGTAACTATGATTCTAAAAGGGTAATAAAACAAGTGTTTAAAATATTTTAATTCGAAACTATTCATTTTCACAAAAAAAAATTATTATTTTAATTTTAATGTAGAATTTTGAGAAAGAAAGTTAAATGAATTTTTTAGAAGATAAGTTCATTATAAAAAAAAAGAAGAAGAAGAAATTGATATTAAGAAAAATTCAATGACTCACCAGATAAGTTTTAAAATCTGTTTTGGAGTTCCCTCCTTATTGGAAGTCTATAGCTTTATTAAGTACTTCACCAATATGTAAACCGTTTATAAAACACCACTTTGAGAAAAACGCATTTAAACGCTTTGGAAGAGGTGTTAACACATCTTCAGATGACGAAAGCAAAAACCTATAAAGCGCGTTTATTATTATTATTATTATTATTATTATTACTGAGCACTGAGCCACGCATCGTTAGAAACTCAAAGAAACGCAGATTTTTTTTTTCTTTTTTAGATTAAAAAAATGGTTTTAATTTTTTTCACCGGCTTTTTCCTTTAACCCAGAAGTTGCAGCATCCTATATTTTGTATAATATGCTGCCACTGTTTCAAAACTATAATCTTCGCGGTGAATTTTTATAACATGTGAAACAGAAAATTACCACTATGATTATAGTTTTAAAATAGTGGTAGTAAATATGCTGCGACTCCTGTATAAAAAGACTTAGTGGCGAGCGTCTTTCACTAAATTTTTAATATTTTATCACCGGTAATTCAAAAAAGACATTTTTGCCTGAAAAATGCTAAAATAAAGCAAAATTTTCTATCACAAATTATTGATATTAAAAATCAAGGATTCTAAGTAATTGTTACTATTTTTCTGTAAATAGACAAAATGTCAGCATGAAAAATTAATTAAATATTGATAGTTAATTAAAATTCTTAATAAATTGAAAAATAACTAAATATTTTATTGAAAAATACTTACAAATTTTATCAAGTTGTAAAAATTTAGAGAATAATAAAGGAATAAATCAATATGCTTGCCATTGAAAACAGCGACAGTAGGATTAATAGATCCTTCCTTAAGTAAGACTAGAGCTCCTATTATATAGAAGCTCTAGTATAGAAGCCTTAGGTAGGACCGCTATAGTAATAAATCTTTGTATAGATACTATGATAGTAATAATCTGAGCTATAAGGAATGAGTTCGACAACATATAGTAATGACTTGATCTTTCAAATTAAACCGTTTATTATCCAGGTTAAATAAAACACATGCAATAAAGAAGAGGTTTCACTACACGATTAGCTACACATTCTACTTTTGCTTTCACATTAACGAACGCTTTAACAATTCGTTCTATCATAAGCGACACGCTTATTTCATTGACACTCGACAGATTTCCTTCAACTCAACTTACCTTTCTTTCGCTCCTTTTCGACGTTGGGGAGAGGCATAGATTTATTTAAAATATAGGACGGAACAGATGCTTTACACTCACGCAGCGATGTTTGGCGACTTTTTGGTTGGCGCGATTTTCAAACCAGCGCCAAACCAATAACTTTTTTCCTTTTTATAACCGATTTAAAAAAAAAAAACTGTGCGTGAGTGCATGACATCATAGCCGATAGGACAGTTACAGCAAAATCTGTAATCTGCAGCGAACTAGCGTCACTAGTGACGAGGGGTAAAAACTAACAAGACAACGAAATTTACCCATGTATATGAAATAAGTTTACGCTCTATCTATCTATATTATAAAGGCCAAACGTGTCCGTGCGTAACGCATACGTCATTTTGCGAATGGCAACAGCTGACGATGAAATTTCGGTTTTGTGATTTTTGCTATTGCAATTTTTTTAATTTCTAAACATAGCACATTTTCAATTTTTACACCGTTATAGAGGAAAAAAAATTTACTTTCAAATACAATTGGATTGAAAACTATATCTTAATTGCCTGATATATTATGGCTTATAAAATAATTTTTAAGCATGAATTTTGAAACGCCCAATAAACAAATGGAAAAATGCTGTCATTATAAATTTTTAAATAGTTACAGGTAGTAAAATTAATGAATTTTGAAATGGAAACGTCACAAGAATAGGGTGCCTTTATATGAGAGTAGCGTTATACCGGATACAAAATTTTATTAGTTCAGACGATTTTGGAGAAAAGGAAGCTTTGTAATAATTTAAAAATTTAAAAGAAAATTATTTGTTTACACCATAAACAAACATTGGATATTTTAACAGATAATATAAACAGAAGATATTGTTTTAGATATTGCATTTTTATGGATAAAATATAAAAAAAATTATTTCACAAATTTAATAAAAATGCATATAAAAAGTTAATATGAGCAGTAAGAAACAACGTTTTAATTCATATTTCATCAGTATTACAAATAATGTTAACGGTCATTGCGAAGTTGGAAAAAACGAATATACATGAAATTCGTTTATATCGCGATCCAAAAACCGTAGGATTCAAAATTTAGTTCAAATCATCTAAGCAGTTTTTAAGATAAACATAGAAATATTTATTTATTATTGAATATTATTATTATTAAATATTATTAAATATTATTAAATATTATTATTAAATATTATTTAATTATTATTATTTTATTATTATTATTATTATTATATTATTTAATATTATTTAATATTATTAAATATTATTTAATATTATTATTTAATATATAATATTTAATATATAATATTTAATATATAATATTTAATATATTTAATATATTTAATATATTTAATATATTTAATAGATTTAATATATTTAATATATTTAATATATTATTATTATTATATTATTTAATATTATTTAATATTATTAAATATTATTTAATATTATTATTATTATTATTATTAAAATGACCCACTGATCGAAATTTCTTGAACATGTGACCTATCCCAATAGTCTTTTCTTTCCCTAAAACCTAGGATACTAAATTTCGTTTAAATCCTCTGAGCCGTTTTTAAGATAAAATAGCTTGACCCATAATGACCCATGACCAAAATGACCCACTAATAATTTTCTTGATCACCTGACCTAATAGTCCGAGTCGTTTTTTAGATAAAATTAGCTTGACCCACAGTGACCCAAAAATGACCCACTAATCGAATTTTCTCGGACATGTAACTTAGCCAAATGATTTTCTGGTGCCCGAAACTCGTAAGATACAAAATTTAATCAAAATCGTTAGAGCCGTTTTTTAGATAAAATTAGCTTGACCCGCTTTGACCCAAAAATGACCCCCTAATCGAAAGTTCTCGAACATGTGACCCACCCCTATAGTCTTCTCGTATACGAAAAACGTAAAATACAAAATTAAAGCAAAATCGTTTAAACCGTTTAAACCGTTTTTAGATAGAATTAGCTTGACCTTGACCTATGATGAACCAAAATGACCCACTAATCTAATTTTCTCGAACACGTGACCTAGCCCAATGGTTTTCTGGTGCCCCAAAACGATAGGATACAAAATTTCGTCAAAATCATTAAAGCCGTTTTTAAGATAAAATTTGCATATATATGTAGTACCATATATCGGTGATATTTGGAACTAAAAGAACGAAGAGTAGTAAATTCTTTTTAGTACATCCAGTGTACTTCCACTTTTATTTTTCAGCTTCGTATAATTTCATTTTTGTGCTAAGAGTTTCGAAAAGCTTTAGATCTGTTTTCTCTTGTGTCTTGTATTTATTTCCATATTTTTTTTCAAAATTAATTTCTATATGTTAAACGATTTTGTAATTTTGCATCGTTTTGCATATACGTGTAATTTTGCATCGTTTTGTAATTTTGCATCATGCATGATACGACACGCTTGTCGTATCATGCATGATGCAAAAAATTAAATCCTGAATCTCAATCTATCAATCAAATTTCTAAATCACTTGCAATATCAACCCTCTTATTCTTATTTTTTATTTTATTTATTTAGTTATTTATATGTAAAATTGAAATCTTATTTTCATGTAAGTTATTTTGGACTTTGAATCCATTAATGTTTATGTTGCACTATGTAATGTGTTTATTTTGAAAATGTTAGACAGTTAAGTATTACAAAAACTGTACATGGTGATTCAAAATAGGGGTTATAGTGATTATCGATTTGACCGCTGACGATAAAAAAAAAATACTAACATTTAGAGATAGTATAGAAATCTAGTACAGATTTTACATACAATATTTTTTGGAAAGGCTGTATAATGTATAAATAAGAAAATTATTTTTATGCGATCTCTGAGTCCTGTAAGTTACATTTATAAACATTTTCTTTATGCTCTGATGAGCAAAAAGTCCATTCTTCTACTATCAAGACTCACGGGGTTTTCATACTTTGAATTTTATAAAATTACGAATTTTTCAGAAGTAAATAATCACCTTCTTTTGGTCTCAAAAAACTCCAAAATATATTAAAATTCAATTTTTCATACCTCGATGAGTATTGGTCGCAGAAGAATGAAATTTGTACTCTTTTGCTTTTCAGCAGGTAGCAAAATGTTTCATATATCAAAGTTATAGATAATTAAAATTTTGCCATATTCTGATTAAAATTTTAGAATAAAAATGAAAAAACTTTTACACAGCTTTTAACCTTGATGTTGTTTACCTTTTGTAATGAGAAGAGATTGGTTTGAGTTTTGAATTTACAAGGTTAATTTTTATCAGCATTACAGCTTGAAAGATTATAGCGCCATCTATCGTTGATATTTGAAACTAAAACAATGAAGCGTAGGAAATTAATTATCGACTTATTGCATGGAGCTCGTGCGAGAATAATTTCGGTACCTTTGACCGCGTATTTGTTAATGAATTTTAAATACATCTTTTTTATTTTAGAACACCGTGTATATTTTTTTCATAATCAATTGTTTAAAGCTTATTTTTCAATTATTTTACATTTTTGAGTATAAATTACATGATAACAAGTAATAGATAAGAGGATTTATCATATAATCATGGCACATTTCTCCATATGCAATCTCTGCCTTGTATTATTGAGAATACCGTACATTGTTCGTCGATTGTACTTAGACTTAATAAATACATGTATTTCATGAATGAGAATCTCCTCGCTAAAGCAAACACTCAGTGGCAGGTTTCACTATTGAAATCACATCAGATATGTTGTGTTAAGTTATACCTTCCTCAATGTTACTTCGTTATATCAGGTACGTAGCGTAACATGTAACATTCTATAAATACATTCGAATTAACAGTGTAAAGGAATGATAGGCAAACATTTCCAACATAGGGAGCGTATCCCATGTCAATGAGTCTGACTGCATCTATCTACATAGTTAAAATTCGACGGTTATAACAATTAATATGTCCCGACATTAATTTTATGTTTAGCTAATACACTGTAAAAAAAGAAAATGTTTTCTTGAGGCAAGAAGGTTTGTAAGAATATAATATAACTATTTTCGAGTTACCAATGATTCTTGAAAGTGTTGCTTTATCTTTCAAAACTTCTTAAACCAACAGGTTTCGAAGATTTATGTAACCATTTCTGAAAAAAAAGCTTCTTTTGGAACAGAAATTTTCCAATCTGAGCAAAAACGTGTCAAGGCTGGGACTCGAACCTAGAACCTTTTGCTTCCATTGTCAATGCTCTTCCAATTGAGCTATCTGGACTACATCCCAGCCAAGATAATATTCGTTTAGAACAACCATTTTGTCAGGACATCTGGACTGTTATTTGAAAGAGCACCATAGAATAAACCTCAGACACTCCAACAAAGTATGTATGAGTAATTACACTTTTATTATTTTAATTCAAACAACTGATTGGTAAATAATTCGTACGAGTAGTAATTTTCTCATCTGAGGGAAAATGTGTTAGGGTTGGGACTCGAACCCAGAACCTTTGACTTGAATTGTCAGTGCTCTTAAAAATGAACTATCTGAACAAC